>OZ010789.1:469750476-471000476 GCA_963932465.1 Maratus speciosus
GTCACGTGATTTTTTATAGCAGCATTAACGTTTTCTACCGTTTAGTGTGCGGTTCTTTGACGGCGGGCTGAGATAATTACTACTTTTTCAATATCAAAAATTTTATAAGTGTTCATACCACTATTTTCGAATAGTAATTTCACAAATATCTTGAATTCTTGCTTAAGACTACCACCCCCTAGACTAATGTATCTTCGGATAGGTTGTATAAAGGAGTTTCGTTTAGATACACTTTTGTTTTGAATAGACTGCGCTCCCTGGTGGTGGAATATAGAACTAACAGACCGCGATTTCGTTTAAAGTAGAAAATCTAACAAGGCGAACTGTTCGAAACTTTAAAGATAGTTTATAACACATAAGAAAAAGTTTAAAAAAGAATGGTGCGAAAATTTCGGGAGGAGAGGGGGGGGGGGGGGAAGGCCGCTAGAATTTTTTTAAAACCTTAGCGTTCCTTACCGTTTTAGGTGGGGTTTTTTGACAGAGTCCTGAGATAAATGCTACTTATTAAATATAAAAAAGTCAAAAGTTTAGTTACCACTATTTCCGAATAGTAATTTCGGCAAATAGCTTAAATTTTTGATCAAGATTACCACACTCTTGAGTAATATATCTACTGATAGGTTGTTTAACGGAGTTTCGTTCACAGTTTTGTTAGGAATAGAGTGCGCACCCTGGTGGTGGAATCTGGAACCAACATAACGCGATTTTGTTAAAATTAGAAAATCTAACAATGCGATCTGTTTTAAGCTTTAAGATTGTTTATAATACATGATAAAAAATTATAAAAAAGAATGGCGCGTCACATTTCGGGGGGGGGGGGGGCAGAACAAAATTAGAAAATATAACAGGGCGATTTGTTTGAAATTTTAAGATAGTTTATAACACATAATAAAAATTTTTTAAATGATGAATGTCAAAAATTGGTGGTGGTGGTGGGAAGGGGGGGGGGGGGGAGGTGAGCGCGTTTTTCCGACCCAGTGGGCAAAGTGGGGGGGGGGGGGGTACACCTATACGATGCTGTAGACAGCGGAAACCCGGTTCGCGGTTCGTTCGCTTCGAGATTTCATATTAGGCGGAACCCGCTAGTTACTAGCTATAATGTTAAAGATTTCCAAGCAATATACATGTGCGTCCACTATCCTTCTAAGACAGTAAAATTAATTGATTTTTATTTCTTCTGAGAAAACTAAATTTTCACGTCTTGCAGAGACGATTTTTTTTTTTTTTAAATAAAAGAACTTTAATAAACTTTGCTAGTTACATTATTAAACTCAAATTGTAAGAATACTAAATCTGTTCTTATGGCAACGTGAATTATGTCCCTGAAAATTTAAATTTTAATTCAGGCTGGAAGAAAATCACAATGATTTAATTACAGGGACAGTCAAAAGTTTTCCGTTACTTTACGGCTAATGGAAAAAATTATTTCAAGTGCATTTTAAGGATGTTACAGACTTTCGAACAGAATGAAATTGATATGCACTTATGAAGTGCACTGTAATAGTACGAGCGCACCATATTTGCCACGTTTGACGCGCAATTTCCAACTTGTATTTAACCGAGACCTTTCTTAAAAAATAAATTTAAATGAAATCTAAATTACAATATTAGTAAAATTACATCTTAAAACTAATAATTTAAAAGTTAAAAACTTTATTATTTGACTCAAAGGTCTGGAATAGCTTACGATTGGGCCCCTGACTTTGTCTACCCTCTAAATGTGAGGTATGGGAGGTGGTCGCTACGGCTCTGCTGATTCGCTAAGTTTTGAAATTAATATTTTTGAGCTTATCTGTGCGAATCTGTGACTATCGAAATATCGATTCAAGTATCGATTCTAGAATTTGGGAATCGATTCTTATTGTGATCGATTCAGTTTTATACGATGTCGATTTTAATCGATTTCTGAATTTTCCAGAATCGCCCATCACTAGTATAAAGCAAACAATAAAAAAAAGCAGTTGAAGTGTTATTACACAGGAATCAAAGAATGATGAAAAATTGTTTCTGAGTTTTTTTGTTATTTAAATAATTTTTTCATCATTAAAGAAAAATGGCAAGTACACAAAAATTCTATGAATTTTATTTTTACAAAAATCTGAAATCTTTATTTCAGTTCTTCACTAAGAATGAGGTCTAGAGACCTAAACCTTTGTGGAAATTCTAATATACACACATACATATACATATGGAATAAATTTAAAAATGGCAAAAACAAATTTAGAAAACCTCAAATTGTTAAAATATGCCACAATTTGGGGGGGGGGGGAGGGGGGTGTTTACCACGTTTCAATATGTCTTTTTTAATTCATATGACATTATATATTCACCTGCTGACGTCCATTATAATTCCAATATGACGTAATATTTACTTTTTTTTTTTAAATTCGTCAAACTATTTATTTCATTTTTCATGTGGAAATCTTGCAGTAGAAAAGTAATTGTTGTAGTAAGAATTTTATTGTGGATTTTTAATTTTTGGCAACTGCCACAACAAAAAATGTTTAAATTTGATAGGAAATTGGTGTTTTTTTATTAATTAAAGATTAACTATAAATTATTTCGATTCCAGATTACTTTAGTTGCCTCAGCCATGTTTTAATACACATGTACGTAACATTTCACAATTCTGGCTTCCAAACTGTGGATTTGTATAGAATTACAGATAGACAGACAAATTTTCATTTTTATATATTACATAATATTGATAAATTTGGTACTTCCTTTTTATATAGGGTTTCACATTTTTTAAAATGGTATTGGTAAAATTAAGGCTTTATAAACAGCCATAGAAACAAAACATATCTCTATTTCAATTTCACAATGTTCTCTATCTCACCAAGACTTATAAAAAGGAAGTACCTAAATTTTACTAATCAACATGCATTAATTAATTGTTTAGCGTTCATTTTCTAGACATCCCATGAGGTTGATTTGGTTCCTTAGGAAAGTGTAAAAACATTGTCCTTTGCACAAGTATTTATTTTTCTTCTTTTAAATTTATTTTCCTTAATTAACAATGTCTGAAATAGTTATATTAAACAATTTATCATGATTGCCTGTTTGCATATGTTTATTGTGATAGTAAAATGAATGATAGTATAATTAATATAATTAAATTTATTCATTTTCTTAAAATCTTATTCTGAAATAACAATGTCCTGTAAAGCATTTTAATATCTATTATTAATTATATTTTACTGTTTAATTTGTTTCTACAATATAAATATAGTTAGATTTTTTTTAAATATTATTTTATTTTATTGCTCAATGTTAATGCTTTATTATTTTTATTTCATTTATTTGAGAAATATATTTGCCATTAATTTGATACATGTACTGATTTGTGCTGAAAACATAATTGTTGTATTAAAAATTAATGTATTCATCTTCACTTGATGACCCTACAGCATGTTGTGATGAATTTGACCCTTACTATGTCATCGTGACAGACTGTAGGGCCTAGTTTGAGGCAAAGTCGTGATGAATATATTCATTTCTGATTTTTAGTACAAAAATAATGTTTTTCCATTCAGAAAGTTGTACTAGATCACATATTTACAATATGTAAAGTTTCTATCATGAGCAGTAAGATGACCAGCAAGCAACCCTTATATTTCTTTTGACTCTGACAGTTTGCAGATATCCTTTTCAGATATATATGTAAGCTCTGTAATGATTACATGAAAATTGAAGGGGGTTGAGCAGGAGCCCCTGGGTCAGTTAATGTGGATTGACCCTATAAAATGTTAATTTCTAAAGTATGCCATATTTATTTATATATAGATATGTTATTGCTTGTGGTTTTTTTTTATGTTTTATTCTTTTTAGATTATCCAAAATGCACTGAAAATCAGTTTGAATGTCGGAATGGACACTGTATTAGACAGGATTATGTATGTGATTTTGACGATGACTGCCGTGATGGATCAGATGAAGACAACTGTACTAGTAAGTTAATGTGTTCTGATTTTTTAAATTGTAAATATCTTAAATATACTATAGAATTAAAAGTGCAGAATTAGCAATATTTTTTCAAATTAATGAATTCTCCTTCAGTCTACAACATGCTCTACTACTACAAGAGCAGAAGCTACATTGATCTGTTATCTTCTGTTCTTCTAATAGTTGTACATCCTTTAGCAAAAAGAGTGTTATTTCTTTCAAACAACATTGTTTATTCTATGCTTTTATATAGTACTTGTGCTTTATGTAGGCTGTAACTTATTAAAATTTTTGTATTTGTTTATTTTGCAGAAATTTAGAAAGGTTGTAAAACTTTATTCAGATTGCAGTTAAGAAAAAAATATGTCAAGGAAATAAAATATGAAATATTGTCAGCATTACTTTAATATAAATTAATGAAAAATTATCTGATATCTAAAAAGATAAGTATCACATGTAGTGATGCAGCTGTACCAAAATTATAATGCTCTGCATTTTTCCACCAAATTGATTATTTTTTAACAAAATTGCACCCAAGTATAAAAATTTTCTAATCTTTTTTCCTGCTCAAGAAAATGACTTTTTGTTGCTCAAAAAAGTTTTTTTTTTCTCCAAAAAGTGTTTTTACTGCTCCGTAATAGCTTTTTTCTGCTCTAAAATTTTATTTATAATTTTCTATCACTGCACATGCTATATTTATGTAAAGCATATGCATATGATAATTGAGATATCTGGCTCTTTGCAAAGAGCCAGGCTAACTTGAGAATCATCTCCCTTTTTCCAATCAGCCTGACACTTTTCAGACTTATTCTAAAGGGAGCCTATGCAGCTTTAGGCTAATTGGAATATGACTGTTTATTTCTTAATCGGCCCAATTTTTTTTTTCTTTCAGGCTTATTGTAATGAACCTATGAAGTTTTAGGACATGTATACCTTTAAATTTTATTTTTTTCTTTCATCTTTTGATCATTAATCACAAAAAAGTAATGATTTCAAGTTTCTGCTGCAGTACTTTACTTTATGGCTCTCAGAATTCGAAATGTGTCTTAAAAATAATGATATCATATTTTGAGTGACACTGTGCTAAAAATAATGATATCAAATTTTGAGTGTCACTATGCTATTTATTGAAATATATATATATATTTTTTTTTTCATTTTTTTTTTCTGTTCTGTTTATCTTTACAGTGTAAACATTGTTTTCAACAGGAAAAGATATATAAAATTTACTCACTGATGCCTTTTCATTTACATCTCTCATAAGTTTAAAATATAGGTTTTAAAAGAAATATCATCAAAATTTGAGTGACGCCTTGATGTACTTTAAAAGATTTGTTTTCAAATTGCATTACACGTATTTTTGTTTTGTCTTCTAAAGTATATTTACACATTCAAACAATACTTTTTATTTTCCAAAACACTGTCAAATATATCGCACTTTCACTGAGCCCATATATGTACTGGAATGTATTTATTTCAATAAATTGATTTATCTTTTGTGTCACATTATCCAAAATTTTAAGTAAAATTTATGTAAATGTTTACTTTATGTCATAGTATTCAAACTAAGTGAAATGTAGCAAATACATAGTGTGACACAAAGAAAACATTTATGCAAATTTTACTTACAATTTTGTATAGCGTGACACAAAAGATAAATCAATTTATTGAATTAAATAGATTTCAGTACATAATATAGTCTCAGTGAAAGTGTGATATATTTGACAGTGTATTGGAAAATTAAAAGCATTGTTTGAATGTGTAAATATACTTTAGAAAACAAAAATAATTTTAATGGAATTTTATATAAATTTTCTATATGGAAAATAATGTTTACCCTGGGAATATAAATAGAACAAAAAAGAAAATGATGAAATAAAAAAAATATATATATTTTTAATTAATAGCATAGCGTCACTCAAAATTTTATTTTTAAGGCACATATTTCAAATACTTAGAGCCGTAAGTAAAATGCTGTGTTTCAAACCTTTTACGCATTAAGTACTGATAGTTATAATACTGATTGTACTGATTTAATATGCATTTAATAAATACATAACAATATTAAATATAGTAAATAATATAAAAATAAACTAACAAAATAATAATTTAATGCACATTTATTAAACACATAACATCAGATTGAGGGGTTTTAATTAACATATTTATGATGGTAGTTATAATTTTGGCTGCATGTTAAAATCTGCTTGAATTAAATATTTGCTGTATATTAAAATCTGCCTGAATAAATATTTGATATACAGTACAGGACCCATTATCCGGAATTTCAAAAACCGGAAAAAAAAAATTGAAAATTTTCTAAATTTGTAAATTTTTACTAAAATTTTGTAATTTCTAAAAATTTTCGAACTTCCCAGTTTTCTAATTTTTTTTTTTCAGTCCGTTGTGTTTCAGTGTGTAACCACTAAAATATGTTACTTCAGCGGCGGGGGAAACACGGAGCCCCCCCCCCGCCCCCGAAATGAGGAAAAAAAATTTTCTCTCAAATTTCAAAAAAACATCAATTGTTCGCGGTAAAAATCACTAATTTTGCCAAAAAAACGCTAATTTCGTCAAAAGATCGTGAAAAAAAACGCCAATTTTGTCAATGAATTCCAGAAAAAACTAATATGTTGTGGCCATCACAAAACTTTCTTCTATATAAATCACGTCAATTAAATCATTTAAATAGTACAAGAAATTACATGAATTTAGCACCAATTCATATCAAAGTATATCTGAATTTGAAGTTTGATGAAAATTCGTGCATTAGTTCTTGAGATAGAGCTACAGCGGGAATTCTGAAAAATGTAGCATAGCAGCGCCACCTGTTGAGCGATTTACACTAAAAATAAACAGCACTAAATGATATCAAGGTATACCTGAATCTGAAGTTTGTTGAAAATCTAAGCGTTAGTTCTTGAGATAAAGCTCTTGCGAAAATCGTGAAAATGCAGCACAGCAGCGCCACCTGTTGGGCGATTTACACCAAAAATTAAACAGCACTAATTTTATATCAAGGACTAACGAAATCTGAAGTTTGATGAAAATTCGTGCATTTTTTCTTGAGTTAGAGCTATTGCGATAATCATGAATAATGCAGCATAGCAGCGCCACCTGTTGGGCGATTTTCACAAAAAAGTAATCAGCACCAAACTATATCCTGGACTAACTGAATCTGAGGTTTTATGAAAATCCGTGCAGTAGTTCTTGAGATATAGCTATTGCAGAAATCGTGAAAAATGCCACATAGCAGCACCACCTGTTGGGCGATTTTCACCAAAAACTAATCAGGTCTAGTTTATATCAAGGTATAACTAAATAATAAGTTTTGTGAAATTCTGTGCATTAGTTCTTGAGATAGAGCGCCCACAAAATTTTTGTCACATACAGACTCACAGACAGAGTGACAGAGTGACGGAGTGACAGACAGACATTTTCTAAAAACCATCAAATCGTGTTCTGGGCATTCTAAAACGTGTAAATCCGTCGAAAACCGGGAGTCGAAAATTTTCACGAATCCAATACTTTCTTCTTGTAAAGATAGAAGAAAGTAAAAACGCTAATTTTGCCAAATAATCGCAAAAAAACGCCACTTTCGTCAAAGAAACGCGAACAAAAATGCGCATTTTTTCCAAAAAATCGTGAAAAAAATGCAAATTTCATCAAAGGATCGCGAAAAAATGTAAATTTCTTCAAAGGATCGCGAAAAAACGCAAATTTCTTCAAAGGATTGCGAAATAACGCAAATTTTGTCAAAGGATCATGAAAAATAAACGCTAATTTCGTCAAAGAATTGCAGAAAAAAATGTTAATTTCGTCAAAGAATCGCGAAAAAATGCGAATTTATTTCAAAGAATTGCGAAAAAAATGCGAATTTCGTCAAAGGATTGAAAAAAAATGCAAAATTCCTCAAAGGATTGCAAAAAAGCGCAAATGTTTTCAAAGAATCGCGGAAAAAAACGCGAATTTCGTCAAATGATTGCGAAAAAAACGCTAATTTTGTCAAAGGATCTGAAAAATAAACGCTAATTTCGTCAAAGGATCGCGGAAAAAACGCGAAATTCGGGAGGACCCGAAATCCGGAAAGCCTTCGGTCCCGAGGATTCCGGATAATAGGTCCTGTACTGTATATTTTAATCACATACCATATCTATGAATATATACATATCTATATTATATTATACAGTTATATATAAAATTTTCTGCAATTTCCTTCAATATTTCTACTACATAATATTAATTATAGAGTTACAATAAAAAAAAAAGGGTTATTGTAATAAGTATTATAGACTGCATTGTTGGCATGGTGCATTTATCTGGTGCGGATTTTAAGTCAGTAGACATTAAGCATAAATGCCTATGTCAGTGAGTTACAGAGTTACAAAAACTACTGAAATGTATCAAGAAAGGAGAGCAAAGAGAAACAAAATTGAGAGAGATCGGATCGGCATCTAGAAAAAAGTCTGATTTTTAATCAGATTGCATGCCAAGGGTCAAAACTGGGTAGTAGCAAAATTATCATAATTATCATAAAGTTCTAGGTCTTACCAAGTCATACTTACTAAAATATGCCATTATGATGCATTATCCAAGACGATTAAATGATGAGAATTGTAATAGATTTTTTAATCTTCCATAATCGAGTCTACAGCCAAGGTTTTAGTGTGGAACCAAAAAGATACTAGGAACAATATGGTTTAATGTAATTGTGGATATCAATAAAGGCTTTTCACCGAAAACACTTCATTGCACCAAATTGCATTAGCTTGTCAATTGATAGCAGACCCAATTACAGAAGACTACTTATTAGATTTAAAAATCTTCACATTAGCAAATGTATTGTGACTGATATGCAAATGGACATGAAGCATAATTGCCTAAGTTAGTTAAGCGGTTTTTGCCAAGAAAGATGAAATAAAAATATACGAAATGCGGCCTTGATCGCAAAGAGTTCTTGATTTCTCTATCAGAATCGTTCGATTTAGCAAAGGATTACGTAAGTATATTAAATCAATTAAAAAAACCCTTAATGGGTTAAAAGTTTGTGACGCAGCACTTTATCTTATTGCTATAAGAATTTTAAACATGGAACTTAAAAATAATGATATCAAATTTTAAGTGACGCTATATTATTTATTTCATCATTTTATTTTTGTTTTATTTATAATTGCATGCGTAAGAAGTATGTTAAATTTAAAAGGATGTATAAAAATTTATTCATTGATGCGTTATCATACACATTTTTCATAAATTCAAACTATGAGTTTTAAAAGATATGATATCAAAATTTAAGTGATGCCTTGATGTAGCCTTAAACAATTTGTTTTAAAATTCAATTTTAATTGTTTTCGATTTGGCTAAATATATTTACACATCTAACCAAAAGTTTTAATTTTCCAATACACTGTTAAAAATACCACTTTCACTGAACCTGTACAATACACTGTAATGTATTTATATGAATAAATTGATTTATCTTTTGTGCCACACTATCCAAAATCAAAAGTAAAATTTATGTAAGTGATTTCTTTGCGTCATAATATCCATTTGCATATATTTCGCTTAGTTTGGATACAATGACACAAAGAAATCACTTACATAAATTTTACTTTTGATTTTGGATAGCGTGGCACAAAAGATAAATCAATTCATTCATATAAATACGTTACAGTGTATTGTATAGGTTCAGTGAAAGTGGTATTTTTAACAGTGTATTGGAAAATTAAAACTTTTGGTTAGATGTGTAAATATATTTAGCCAAATCGGATACAATTGAAATTGAATTTTAAAACATTGTTTAAGGCTACATCAAGCGTCACTTAAATTTTGATATCATATAATTTAAAACTCATAGTTTGAATTTATGAAAAATGTGAATGATAACACATCAATGAATAAATTTAAGTTCCATATTTAAAATTCTTATAGCAATAAGATAAAGTGCTGTGTCACAAACTTTTAACCCATTAAGGGTTTTTTTAATTGATATCATTAGTTTTTTTAAGTTAATAATAAAAATATTAAAAAAAAAAAAAGACTAATGATAGGAATTCATAATTGTGATTTCCATTCAACTTTA
Source organism: Maratus speciosus (assembly GCA_963932465.1). NCBI lineage: Eukaryota > Metazoa > Arthropoda > Arachnida > Araneae > Salticidae > Maratus > Maratus speciosus. The sequence goes on from OZ010789.1 coordinate 469,760,504, forward strand.
ATCCCCCCCCCCCCCCTCAAAAAAGCATACCTCATACTTCAATTTGTACTGTAAGTCTGGGCTTAATGAATTGGAGAGTGAAATTCAATCCAAAGTTTGAATTGAACAAAATTAATCCCGATTCATAAGCTCAAAATTACACTACAGCCAATGACGTAAGTGGTAGACATTGCTTAATGTGTTTTTTAAGAATTATTTTAAATTATTTAAGATCAAATAAAAATTATATTTACTAGTTTCCGTAGCTGAAAAAAAATAAAGAAAAGAAAACACTCACCCAAGTACTTGAACACAAAAAGATAATTCACAAATGACATTTATTTAAACATATTTCAAGTCTGCTAATTAGAATGCATTCTTACATTATAAATTATGAAAAGATTATTAAAATGAATGTAAAATTTAATATAACTTTAGATAATTGGAGATATATTGTCATCTGAGAAAAAGCAGAAGTAAATTGTTAAAATATGAGATTTAAGTTAACATAATAGAATATGAAGTTCTGATATTGTGATGTTATAGAGTCTGATTATTTATGAAATATTTCTTTTAGTTTTAAGGCCTCCAAAATGAATAAAGTTCAGGAACATAAAGTCAAACTAGGGAATAAAGTTCAGGAATATAAAGTCAAACTAGGGAATAAAGTTCAGGAATATAAAGTCAAACTCGGATCATTGAAGGACTCTTGTATTTGGAGATATGTTTGAAGTTTCATGAAATTAACGGTGATGATGATCGATGCACTTCCAGAGTAAAAATTCGTGATATGATATAAACGTCACGAGGATGAAATTCAATTCACAAGACCTCTAAATGACATAAACTATCATGGTTAATCATGGAATCAGAGAGGCAAGTGAATTATCATATCGCATATTTAGAAGGTTTCACTTTGATGAATTTTTGTAGAATGTCCAAATATATAAAGGTGTGATATTCATTTCATCCAGAATGTTACGTCAAATGAATTTCATTCATACTGTAAGACTTTTGGATCAGGAATCAAAATTTGGCAAATTTCAAGACGTTTATTGCAATTTTCATGCTGCCACATAGAGAGACTCTTCAGCTGCAACTGCCGGCCAAAAAGCACGGCGTCGCAGCCCCGCACGTTACCACTTGCTTTAACGGCTCCCTGGTGAAGACTGATGACTTCCAGAACCCAGAGTTTCAAACATCAAAAGCCATTACAAAGCGCGCCAGCCAATCCAAAGCGCCTATCCTCCCCGCGCCTGACGTCACACACAACGTGCGTGTTCCAAAAGGAATGTTAAACGATTTAGCAGACGTCCAGTTTTGAACTAAGCGTCTGTTTGGCAAAGGGGAATACCCTTCTTGTTGGAACTTTCAAAATGTCGGAAAGAATGATCTCATGGCGTCGCGCGCCAAAATTAAAAATGAGAAAAGATAGAAAATACGTTTTTGCGTGTTTCTGCCAAAGTATTTATCACAAGTCGCTGAAAATTTCGCAATCGGCTAGAAATAAATATTTCTATCCACATAATATAATTTAAAAGGGAAATATTGATAAATGAAAGATTTCTATTTTTTATATTTTAGACTTAGAAAATTCCGATGTGCTTACACATTTCGCGATGTATGTTGTAAGAAATTTGAAAGTTAAATTACTGAAATATAATAAAATACTAATTGCACTTAAATAATCTTAATAAGAGATAATGTTTACATTGAAAAATAAGGAAATATTGAATTATTTATCATTAAAATTTTCATTATAAGTTTAAAACTTGTGATTAGAAATTAGGTGTTTGAAAATGTTAATTTAAGTTGTAAAATTGAAATAAATTATATTATTTAAATTAATTTGAATGGGAAATGATGCATTATATTTTTTATGATGCAACACAATTGTAAAGAGTGCTGTGCTATTTGATTTTTTTAAAGAACTTTTTAGTAAGATATGGAAGTAATGTACAAAATGTGGGGGGTTATGGTTTGTTTCACAGATATAAAAAGCTTTGTTAAAACTTACTATGTAAAAAGTTTACTTTCTCAAGAAAAATATAAAGAAATATTACTCTTTAAACCTTTTTATTTAAAATATAATAAAATTGTAAGCAAAAAAATAATTTCAAATAAAATTTATTTGGGAAATTACTGATTTTTTATTTTTTAAGAAATAATTTTCCATCATGTAAGTAATCATCATCAAGTAAGTCATGTAATAATTTAGTTAGCCAACTGAATTATTTAATTTGAGGTTTTATTTCACTTAATTTTTTCTGTGAATATATTTCCCATTTATTGTTAATGCTGAATTTAGCCAATAGATGGTGATACCATGCAGAAAATCATTTAATTATTGATGTATTTAACTAGCAACTTAAATTATTTCAGAAACAGATTTTAATTATATTTTGTACCTTGTAATTTTTTTAATGCAAGGCAGGTTAATCCAGGTTTTATTTAGTTTAATTTTTTTCTGTGATTACATGCGAAGTTTGCAAGGTATTTGTTGTTGTTGTTGTGGTTGTGAAACTAAAAAATAATTTAAATATATTTAAAAAAATAAATGTACATGACAAATTTTGCATTTTATGCTCTTTTGATTTAAAGAGATGGTTTAATAAACCTTTGTTTGAGCCTTTCTCCCTCCCCCAAAGATAAAAGTGTAAAACTGCAATTTATTTTCATGCCAATTTATGCAGCAGTACAAAAATTTAAAAATTCTTAAAAATTTACTTTTTTAAATTTATAATGTATGACTTTTTTTAAAAATCCCGTAGTCTTCCATTTACAGTTAGAATAACAGCACGTATTCAATATTATTATTATAAAGGTAATGGAAGAATTACGGCCTGTTTTTTCTTTTTTTATTATAAGGGTAATGGAAAAAATAAACGCATAATTTAAATTTATGTACCGTAGAAAAACAGAAATTTATTTGTGTTAAAAATTGTAAATAAAAAGAAACTGTTGTAGATTGAACAAATACAAACTGTGTATTTCTTTTCCTTATCATTAAATCTGAAAAATTTCAAAATTAAAATTCTCTCTCTGTAAACAAATGAATGCGTAAAAATGTGCTTTTATTTATATTGTATTTTATATGTATTTATTTATTATATTTGATGTATCTATCAGTTTTAAAGTTCCCTTTACCGAATGCTTTTCGGTTTTAAAATATTCTTTTTTCCATCTTATGTAAAAATTGGCTTTCGGCAGACCTTAAAAACCTTTCCGTTTCCGCTTTAGACAGATTCCGGCTTATGGAGCACGTATTAATGTTAATTTCAGTGGATTCGCCGGGACTTGAAAATCTTTTAGCGGTAGGCAGATTTCCGGCTTACACAGAGTCCACCTTAGACAGATTTTACTTTTATTGTCTGAAAAATTGTCACAAAATAGTGATATGTGAAACTCTTAAAGAAAAAAAATCAAAATAAATAAATATATTTTTATAGAAACATAAAATCAAATTTACTTTGATAAAAAAAAAAAAAATGCTTACTGCCTCAGCGAGGACAGACCTCGGAACCTATGTATTGCGAGCCACGCACTTAACTGACTGAGCTACGGAAGGTTCGTAAACTTTTCACTAAGCGTTGATCAGAAGAAATTAAGTGCATGAATACAGTAGGCACATTTTCGGTGAAATTCCCATAAATGGGAGGAAAATACAGTCCGATTTTTCATGCTTATTATAAAACGAATAAGAGTCTTCCTGGAAACAAACTTGGTTTTATTCGATTCATCTAAAATAGAATCATATTATATATTAATTTTAATAAGATCATTTTGGAGGAAACGAAAGTGAATTAAAAAGAAAATTAGAGTTTTCCCGGAAACAAATGTTATCTTATTCCCTTCACATAAAACAGATTCCTATTATATATCAATTTAAAGAAAATCGCACGGGCCATTTTCCAGAAATGGAAATTAGGAACTTCTTACATCGCAAGTAACTTTAAAAATGGGTTTTGAGATCTCAAAATATACTGCACGTAGAAATGTAAAAATTTCAGAATAGCATTAGACTGCAGAAATAAGACTTTTCTAAAAAAATCAGAATAATAAGAGCTATATTCGGTGAGTTATTGAAAGGCGGCTTTTCGTGTTTTCTTTAAAGTTGAGTTAGTTGTATATATGAGTTCCGCCATCTACGAATTCTGCGATACGATACGATTTTAGGCTTAAGACTGCGTCACTGGAATACTATCGTCTTCCATGATTATGAATAAATTCAACATGTTGCAATACTTAGCATACATTTAACAGAGACCAAACTGGTTGCCAGAGGCGACTAGTAATTAAATAATGTTATAAATCATATCCCAAGTCAACTGGGGATTCAAAATATGTGTTAGTAGTTAGTAGGATTCTCTCTATTCTAAAAAAAAAAGAAACTATGGCTGTCACCACTGCTGTAAATGAATTTTTTGTGACCAGGGGATCTTTCTCCTTTGTTATTAAGAAAACTACTGCATACAAAAATATGGAAATGGGTAGTATTATAGAGAAGTGTTTGTTAAACAAGCTGATGGATCAAGTTTTGAGATAGAATAATTATTTTAAGAGATATTTAATGTTAAAGTTAGTCAAAATCGTTCCATTAAAAAAGTTTTATCAGAGCAAAAACTATACATAGAATTTAATCATTTTTTTCTAAGGATAATACATTAGAAGCTCCCAATGTTCAAACTGCATTAATTTTTTTAATTTGGCTAAATTTTTGAGGGTTTATTTCCATTTTAAATTCAAATTTTCAGCATTTCGAGAGATATTTTTTACAAATTTTAGAAAAGGTTATTATTTAAAATTGTTGCCAATTGTAAAAACAGTGCAAAGAATAGTATTTCCTTCAAATTAAAAATTGATTTACACGTGACTATTATAAACAAAATAAAAAACTTTCAAATTAGAATTAAATGATTACGCCATAAAAACTATATTTACACGTGAATTTTAAAAGAGAAAAAAAAATTTAAAATAATAAATACATTAATATGCATTAAAAGCTGTAAATGGAGGAAATTACGCCATATTTAAAATAGCCAAATAATAATTTGGCCTAACAGTTTATATTTAAAAATATATTTATGCAACAGATTTATTTCACATTTCTAGATGATTTTTTAAACTATTGTTGCCAATTCTAAGGCAATGCAGATAAAAATATTTCCTTTCTAGCAACAAAAGTATTTTCACATAAATATTAAAAGGAGAACGAAAAGTTTAAAATAATAAATTTAATATGCTTTAAAAGCAGTAAACAGGAGAAATAACATCATATTTAAAGTAAATTTTAAAATATATTTACACAAGACATTCATTTCACATTTTGAGATGATCTTTTTAACTATTGTTGTGCCTTCTAAGACAGCTCAAATAATATTTCCTTCTAACAACAAAAGTATTTTTACATGAATATTTAAAAGAGAAAGAAAACTTTGGTGAAAATTACGTCGGATTTAAAATGATACATTTAAAATGTCTTATTTAAAAGAACTTTCTTATAGCATTGTTAAAAAATACCAGGAGACAAAGACTCTGTTTAACTTAATTCATTTTACATTAGCTTATTTTCAAATGTTTAAAAGATCTTATTTAATCAAAGACGGAAAGAGCCATTGGATCTCTTAACAGCAGCCGATTCGGATTAAAATTCCCCAATCAAAGGGAAATAAAAGGAAACCCATTTACAGGGATATCGCCACTGGTTTTTTAATTATAATTCAATCTTCCATAATTTTTTTTAATCCGATCAGATTTGCGTGTTTTCAGAGTCTGCAGTGTCTGAACGGCAGTTGGTGAGCGTAGCTCGTGGGGAGCAGAGCCCACTAGTAGAGCCCTCTAGTATTTAAAAAAATAAATTTAAAAAAATCTGGAAGCATTCAAATACGAATAAGTTGCTTAACCGCTTCAGGGACGATTTTTTTATCATGAGAAAAAATGACAAAGATTTATTCATTAGGGATTGAAAAAAAAAAGGGAAAACAAAAAAAAAATTCACAAAAAAAAAAAAAAATAATGTCCACATTTGTGGCCATTGAGCCATTAATGGTAATTTATAAATGGAATCATTTCTTATAAAATAAAAAACTTAAATTTCTTTCTTACATTTCTACAAATTATTAAAACTTAATAATACTTAATAAAACTTAATATTAAAACTAAAACCTTGATTATCCGAAGTAATTGGGACCGACCACCTTTCAGAAAATCGAAATTTTCGGATAATCGAGAATGCTTCAATTTTAAGATTAAGGGCAAATGTGTGCGCTATTTCTTATCATGATAAGTGCTTAATAAAAATACATCAATAGCAAAATAGAAACAAGAATAAACTACCTGAATTTTAATTTTGAAATTAAGTACCTTTTACATATTTCACAAGGGTTTGAAACAAAGTGTTTTTTGTTGAAGTTTCGATTGCCTTTGCGGTGCAGCTCAAAATGAAGTTTTTTATTATTGGTTCACCAGTGTCACACTCATTCTGCTGTTTTCTGCATAAAACTTTTTCAGTTTTATTAATTATTATAATATAGTTTTATTAATTATTATAATATTGCAGCACCGCTGCAATACCAATGTCATATTCTTGAGCTTATATTGTCGTACTATCACCCGATTCTACATGATTTATGATTTGAATTTTTCTTCTATATTTAAAGTAGTGCGGGTTTTTTTTACACATGATAAAAATGTTAATTTTTACTAGTAAAAATCTCGTACGAGAGCTCAAGTTAAATTCAAAGAAATTCTAAGAAAGGGAATCCAAAATATTTATCTGTATTCAGAAAGGACCACTTGCACACAAAGAATGTAATAGTTAAAAAAAAAAAAAAAAAAAAAAAAGCTGTAAGAATGGATTTTGGCTAACCGAGAGTTTCGGATAACAGAGGTTCTACTGTATATTATTTTTATCAAATATTAACGTTTTGTTCAAATAATCCAACAACTCTAACTGACTGTCGAAAAAAACATTATCAGTGCAGCCAAACCTAGGGCCGTAGCGACCGCCCCCATACCCCCCATTTGGGGGGGGGGCCTGAGCAAAGTCAGGGGCCCAGTAGTGAGCTATTGTACCTTTCAACCGAATGTTTTTTTTTTATGTATTTTTAATAACATTTTATTTTGTTTTATCGAAATTCATTTTTTTTTTTTTTTTTTTTTTTTTTTGTCAAAGATCTTGATCAGATTTAGAAATAGAAAACAGATATGTGCTTTTCTTCTATATCCACCATTCTTTATAAAAGTTTTTGAAGGCTGTAAGTTCTACTTAAAAAATAAAACGGCATTTTAGTATTTTTGGAGTGCACCTATCAATGGGCGAAAAAGGTGAAACCAAAGGTTCAAAACTTCTTTAATACTATTACTTCCATCAAACAAAACAGATATGCGCTTTTTTTCTACAGGAACCAATTTTTTAAAGGGGTCCAGATGAAAGAAATTTTGCTCGCTCTAGATTCTTTTTGAATTGTCTTTTTTAGGGCCCCCTATATAAGTGCGAAAAAGTTGGAGCCCAAGATTCAAAACTTTTAAGCCCATTTTCTTATCCGAATTTTTAAAAAATATGCTTTTAAATCTCACTTAGGAACCCAATAAGTTTCAAAACTTCGTTATACTATTACTTCCTTCAACCAAATGTGCTTCCTTTCTATAGTCATTATTCTTTTTAAAGATGCCGAGATGAAATAAATTTTGCACGCTCTTAATACTTTTTAAATTGTCTTTTTGGGGGCCCCCAATAAAAGTGAGGAAAAGCTGGAACTCAAGATTCAAAACTTTTAGGCCCCATTTTTATTATTCAAATGTTTTTAAAATATGCTTCTTAATATCATTGGGGGCCCCAACAAGGTTCAAAACTTTCTTAATACTATTACTTCTTTTGACCAAAACAGATATGCGCTTTCTTTCTATAGCCAGTATTCTCTTTAAAGGTTCCCAGATGAAAGAAAGTTTGAAGGCTCTAATTTCTTTTTGAATTGTCTTTTTTAGGGCCCCCTATAAACAGGAGAAAAAGTTGGAGCCCAAGATTAAAAACTTTTAGGCCTCACTTTTTTATTCAAATGTTTAAAAAACATGCTTTTTAAACTCGTTGGGAGTCCCAATAAGTTTCAAAACTTCCTTAATAGTTCCTTCAAACAATTGTGCTTTCTTTCTATAACCAGCATTCTCTTTAAAGGTTCCCAGATGAAAGAAATTTTGCAGGTTCTAAATTCTTTTGGATTGTCTTTTTTAGGGCCACCTATAAAGGTGGGAAAAGTTGGAGCCTAAGATTCAAAACTTTTAGGCCCCATCTTTTTATTCAAATGTTTTAAAAATATGCTTTTTAATCTCGTTGGGGGGCCCCAATAAGGTTCAAAGGTTCCTTAATACTATTACTTGTTTTGACCAAAACAAATATGTGCTTTCTTTCTATAGCCAGTAGTCTCTTTAAAGGTGCCCAGATGAAAGAAATTTTGCAGGCTCTAAATACTTTTTTAATTAACTTTTTTGGGGCCCCCTATAAAAGTGAGGAAAAGTTGGAACTCAAGATTCAAAACTTTTAGGCCCAATTTTTATTATTCAAATGTTTTAAAAATGTGCTTTTTAATATCGTTGGGGGCTCCAACAAGGTTCAAAGCTTTCTTAATACTGTTACTTCTTTTGACCAAAACAGACATGCCCTTTTTTTCTATAGCTACCATTCTTTTTAAAGGTGCCCAGATGAAAGGAATTTTGCAGGCTCTAAATTCTTTTTGAATTGTCTTTTTTAGGGGCCCCTATAAACGGGAGGAAAAGTTGGAGCCCAAGATTAAAAACTTTTAGACCCCATTTTTTATTATTCAAATGTTTATAAATATGCTTTTTAATCTCGGTGGTGGCCCCAATAAGTTTCACAACTTCCTTAATACTATTACTTCGTTCAACGAAATGTTCTTTCTTTCTACAGTCACGATTCTTTTTAAAGGTGCCCATATGAAAGAAATTTTGCAGGCTCTAAATACTTTTTTGATTGACTTTTTTGGGGCTGCCTATAAAAGTGAGGAAAAGTTGGAACTCAAGATTCAAAACTTTTAGGCCCAATTTTTATTATTCAAATGTTTTAAAAATATTTAATCTCGTTGGGGCCCCAATAAGGTTAAAAACTTTCTTAATACTATTACTTCTTTTAACCAAAACAGACATGCCCTTTTTTTCTATAGCTACCATTCTTTTTAAAGGTGCCCAGATGAAAGAAGTTTTGCAGGCTCTAAATACTTTATAAATTTTCTTTTTTGGGGCTGCTCTTAAAAGTGGGCAAAATTCAGAACTCAAGATTCAAAACTTTTAAGCCTCATTTTTTTTTTTCAAATGTTCAAAAAATATATGCTTCTTAATCTCGTTGGGGACCCCAATAAGGGGGCATCTATGTGCATTGCATATACCGCCTATCCCCTTATGTTCGATCTGTTTCGTTTTGAACATTTCATTTCTCTTGTCTCGATAAATTACTTATGTTAACTATACATAAATTACATTGTGTATTTATTTAATCTACTAGCAGAGCTTCGCTAATTGCTTTTTTAAAAAAAGAACCTATTTTTTGGAGTTCTCCATTTTGGGCTTTCACTGCCTTCCACAGCGTAAACCTGTTCCGGATATTCCCGCTCCGATCTTGAATCAAACATTTTGATGATTTTTTTCGATAAAAGTGATAGTGTCCAGATAAAAGTAAACTTTTCCAGCATCATAGCTCACGTTTCTACAGGAACAAATTTGTTATTTTTCCACTTCAGCTTAATTATGACAGCAGCAAAATCTACTGGATAATTCTTCGGTTTCAGAAATAAAATGTCAAAAAAAACTCCGCAAAACGCGAAAAAAAAGTGTAAAAATCTTATAAAAAATTGGGCAAAAATTTCAAAAATCGCTGAGAGAAAACTGATTATATCGAGCCAAAAGATTGTAACTGGAATGTGAAAAAATCGCCGTGAAAGACAAAAATATGTTAAAAATCACATAAAACGTTCCTAAAAAATTCAGAAATTTCTATGAACATATTTTCTATATTGAGCTAAAAGACTGAAACCTGATTCCTTTTAGGGATGTCAAAAATCCATGCCGCAGATGGCAAAATTTTTACTATATTGGGTTAAAAGATAGAAACTGGGTTCCTTTTACACTGTCTCTCCAAGAAAAAAAAAAGAAAATAAATAAAGAAAGAAATCAGTAAATTGAAGGATTTTTTCCGTAACTTTTTCTTTCATTCAAACACACACACAAAAAAAAAGCTTTGATTTCATTTTCTCATTTTCCGCGAAAATATAGAAAACTCATCAATCTAACATAAAAATTACCTAGCATCCTTACTAAATATGAAGATGCATTTTTGTCAAATCAAATCACAGGAGTGTTCCGCCAACTTTGCTGCATTGTACTTTTCCCTATTAGAAACTGAACTTTTATGCATGACTTTTTCCTTCATAACACGAAGAAGTCGCGAATCAAACATAAAAATTTCTAGAAATTTTCCTTTCTAAAGACGAAAGTTTCTTCAAATGTGAGATAAAATCTCTTCTAATCACAGGGGTCTTAAAAAAGGAAAAAAAAAAACGTTCGTGAAAAATTCAAAAATCGCAAAGGACAAAATTTAGTACATCGGGCTAAAAGACTGAAACCTGATTCCTTTTACTAATGTCAAAAAATACGCGAAAAAAAGTTAAAAATCACATAAGAAATTCATGAAATATTTAAAAATCGAAGAAGACTACTTTACTATATTCGGGTAAAATGGACAGATGAATTGAAAATAGATTCCTTTTATGAATGTGGGGAAAAAAGCACGAAACTCGAAAAAATACAAAAAATATCGTAAAAAATTAAATGAAAAAAATTCGAATAAAAAATTTAAAAACCTGTTTCGAACAACTTCAGGCATACAGGTAACCTTCCTGTCAAATTTTGTACGGAAAAGAAAAACATCTTGTCAGACAAAGAAAAACTCTGGACAGACAAACGTCTGTCTTTATTATTAGCTACTAGGAAACCCGTCTTCGTTGCCCAAAGAAAGGTACCTTCTATCCAAAGGTATTTTTTTTTCTTCTTAAATTTCAACTTGGGTGACAATTTTAAACTGGAGAAAACCAGAATGTATGAAAACAACATCCCAATAGTATTTTTTTTTTTTTAATCAGTAAATCTGTACATATATATGTATTTAATAAAAGGCACCAATCCGAGCGGGGGGAAAAAATTGTTATAAGTGAATATTTTCTGCTTAAAGAAAATCTGTCTGGGCCACGCGGATAGCATTGTCAAACTGAAGAGAAAATTGAAAATACGAAAACGACTTCCATATTTTTTATTTATTTATTTTGTTTATGAAAAATACTTAGCAATTTATAACATTTGTAAAAGGAATTCAGTTTCAAACTTTTTTGCCAAATTTTGTCCTTTGCTGTTTTTAAAATTTTCGAGAATTTTTGTGTGATTTTTAGCTTTTTTTCACTTTTCTGGTAGTTTTTTTAATATTCGTAAAAAAAAACCCGGTTTCAATCTTTTAGCCCAATATGAGTAAAGTTTGATCTCTATGAACTTTGAAAATTTTTATGGAATTTTTGCCGTTCTTTCGCGTTCTTGGGTGATTTTTTTGGCATTTTTTTCCCTAAATGGAAGAATTCTTAGTTAAATTTTGCAAGTCCTTTGATTAAATTCACATTGTAAAAATATCAAATCTGTTCCTGTAGCAACGTGAACGAAATGTTGAAAATTTGAATTTAATCTGGATCTAAATAAAAAAAATTACAATAATTCAAGGTTCGTATGATTCGAGATCGGAACGGACATAACCCCTATGGGTGTACGCTGCCGAAAGCAGCGCAGCCTAACTACAAATTCGTTCAATTTGAAGTTCGTTTTGGAAAATTCGACCAGCGAAACTGCGCTGGTGTTGTTATACAATGGAACTCGGGTGGAAAATTAAATATAGATATTTCTCTAAAATCTTAGAAGGGGGGCCCCGAAAAATATGTTTGGGTGGGGCCTCTGAAGACCTTGCTACGGCCCTGGCCAAACCATAAAATTTTTACTTCTCTTGTTGAAGGATTCTGTAGTGAATAAGTTATTATCAAATTTTTGTTCTTTTTATTATTGACAGTAATTATAATTATAAAAAACTAAACGACCACAGATGTGGCCAAGGGCGTGAAGAGGTTAAAAAGGGGGGAAAAAATCTTGTTTAATTTTGCCAATTGAAACATTTTGTCATGATTTAGCACAATGGCAAACAGCTGCATTTGCTTTTTTTTTTTTAGTTTTCCTATCTCTTTCTAAATAGCGTTTTTGTGTGTGTGTGTGTGTTATATCTTAAATATCTTATTGTGTGTCTTAAATAGTTATTCAATCTTAAACATATTTAAATTCATTGCTGCATAAAATACAAGTTGTATAATGTATTAATGCAGTAGTATTTGAACTTGTAGAAAATCTGCATGCTTGTTTGCTTTTGTAGCATATGGTTGAGTGGTAGGTAAGTTGTTTTGTTACTTTTATGTTAGCTATTTTTTCATTAGCTTCAATGATGCAATGATGTCATGCTTTGTGGTGGGTATGTCTTACATATGTTGAAAAGTTTGTTTTTTAGTTTCCAACGTTATAACGTTGATTTTCTGCTGCTAATTATATATATATCTAGGAAAATAGAATATGCGAAGATATTATTTATGCCATCACTTGAAGTTGTTCCTACCCCCTGCGTCTGTCCTATTTGACATGCTGCGTCTTGCTTGGGAAATTGCCGACTGTTATCGGTCAAAGTTAAATATGTCAGACAAGGAGAGGGGAAAAGAACTCCTTTGTTGGCTTCAAAACTTTCCACAGGGGAAAATTGGCATGTCGTCTCCTCCTATTCTATTCTCCTAAATATATATTTAGGTGGAGTTTTCAGTGAGTCAGCATATTTGCAGCGATGTAGAACTGGTGTGCTTTTTAGATTTAAACATGTTCTTAATAGTTGCCCTATGGCTATGGTAGCATGTCACCTTCTTATTTTGTTGTTTTGTGCAATAGTTTTTTTTTTAGGTCTTACAAGATAATTTTACTCAGGGATATGCAGTGATAAATGGAAAAGTTGTGCAAGTTTGTGGCATGCATATAACTTTCTACTTAAGATGCTGCTGCAAAGTGTTCAAATTTTATTCCTGTTGTTATACAAGCCAATAAATTTTTTTTCCTGCAATTCTAATCATATTTTCTACAAATTACACTCATTGTGATTCATGAGGATTTCATTTACATGACCTCTGATATTGTAGATAAAGTCTTGTCTGAACCTACAAAGTCTTAATCTTGTTTTATTTTTTCTTATACAAATCTTCATTATGTTTTAGCACATTTTAATGCTCTCATTTTTAGATCCCGAAAAAACTTGTGGCAAAAATGAATTTTATTGTGCAGTTGGTAAGCAGTGTATTACAATTACATGGAGATGTGACAGTGATAAAGATTGTTATGATGGTAGTGATGAGATGAATTGTGAAAACATCACCTGTGAATCTTGGCAATTTAAATGTGGTAATGGTCGTTGCATATTTGCGAATTGGAGGTGTGATGCTCAAGATGATTGTGGTGACAATTCTGATGAGGTGAATTGTAGTAAGTATTGTTTTTGTAAATTAATATCCTTTAGTCAGTAAGTGATTGTCGCTAAATCAATGTTCATACCTTATTTTATTCCATGTGCTAAAATAAGTGTGTGAAGCTTTATATAAATAAATATTCATATAAAATCTACTACACCTGTTTGAAGATATTTTAATATTTATCTCTTCATTCTATACATTGCTGTAGGTATTTTTATTTCTAAACTGATGAGACCACCATAATTGAGATAGTTCTCTATGTTGTTTAAGGGCTCTTTAAGTTTAGTATAATTGAATGTTTTTCTAAATATTTTGTCTACAAGAAACGTTTAAAAAAGAAAGAGTATTTCATTGTAACATACATATAACATATGTTATTATTTATTATGTGCATTTGTTAATCTTTTCAATGTTTGTCAATAATTTTGCTTATCTGTTTAACATCTTAAAAGAAAAAAAGTTTTGCTTTGTAAATTGGTGTTTGAAAAATTCACATACTTTGGCACTTGAAAGTGAAAGCATAAATTTAAAGTTTTTTCCACTGTGCCTTTTTTTTTTCTTCTTCTAATTACTGTGATGTAAATAAAGAGGTTTGGTTGCTCTTTTAAACTTTCTTGAGAATTTGCATTGTGAGTAGAATAACCCAATTAAAGTTCTTTAAGGTCAATATTGCAGAGAATTTAATAAAATTAAATCGTATCTTACTTAAGGATGATCAGGAATACATTAAAATTGAAGACTGGAATGGAGACTTTAATTGTAGTAAATCCATTTTTATTATTCCATCAAGGGAATATAGGAAGAATTTCAGAATTAAATTTTAGTCACTGCACATAATTGAAAAATTCCACACAAGAGAATCCTTTTATAGATTCTATAATTATTAATACTAAGGCTGGCAAACATTTTTTGAGATTTTCTTGATAACAAAAATCTATTTATAAAAGATGAGCTCTCTGAGGTTTTTAATGATTAAATCCAGGCAAATAAATTTATAAAAAGAAACAAGACATCACTTTCGGAGAGGATGGCTTTCTTTTAAACATCCAAGAATATTGTTACCGGCACTTTGAAGCAGGTACTGAGGCCCGTAATTCTGGCTGTAACTAAGACAGATGTAATCACACCATCAATAACTAAAATTTGAATGGCATCTGCGTAAATACGAATGAAAAGAGGTACACAAGAGCGTTTGCATGATAATTTTAAACTATTAGTTAATTAAATTTATGATGAAAATTGCAGAACAAATAATAGAACAAGAAACCAAAACATATGTATTAATTTGTGCAAAATAAACACATCCTTTTCATCAATGCCAACTCAGAGGGAAAATCCGACTTAGTAGCCACGCCACCAACGCATGCACTCTATGTGCTGCGACCTCACTGGAGTAACACAATCAGTGAAAATGCTCCTCCGAAATGCCAAAGAAGGTTTAAGAAAGATCAACACGGATGTCTGGGAAGAGAAGCTGATGTAGGCTTAACAACATATCATGTGCTAAACAGGAACGAAGCACACAATAATAAAAAGAATTGTGATAGTATTATCACAACAACATGGTGGTAAAAAATATTACAGATGTTAAGATAGTTAAACACATCTTATATATTATCTGTTTGAATGCTGTGTTATATTTCAGTAAATTAATTTATTTTGAGTAGATATAGGCTACACAGCACAAATTTAATAAAAAATTAAAAAATCGTGAAGTCAGTATTTTATTTGCCTGTATTAAGAATAATAAATTGATTGTAAAATATATTTTTTTATTTGGATTAGATTGGGTCATGAAAAAGTCAGAAATTATGACTTAACGTTCAAGAAAAAATAGAGTATACAATAAAATATAAATATAATTTTTTTTTTTTTTTCTGAAAATTCACAAAAAATGTTTTAGAAAATTCCAGACAACTTAATAGAAATTAGGCTGTAAAAATTACAAAAATTGTAAAATAGTCAAAACAAATTTCAAAGGTTTTTAATATTTTTTTACTTCATTTTTAAAGAGAGATGCTATTACCTTTTTAGTGCAATACATATTGGAAAATGTTAAATTGTTTTTTCCGAATTCCTTCCTTATATAACTGTGCAATTTTTTGCCAAATTTTAGACAGAAAAGAGATGTTTTAGTTTTTCTTTCTTAGATCGAATTTGTTACATCAAATATTGTAGCACTATACACTTAACAATTCAGATTTTGCCCCTGTCTTTTTCTCCCTCGCTGTATAAAACAGAAAACATTCCAATATTTTGAAGAATAGAGGTAAATATGAGATTTTAAAAGGAATGTTACATAGAAAATTATAAAAAACCATATACAGTAAAATGTGCTTAACACGAAAATGCTTAATATGAAAAATTGGTTAACACGAAATGATATAGCGGTCCGGGCTGCATACTATGCAATTTAATACATTTTTTTTCTTTTAACACGAAACAAAAATCGTTTAACACGAAAAAAAAATTCACTTTCGATCTAGTTAGTTTGAGTTGAAATTGGTGCCTTTTGTATTAAATACCACTGAATTTTGAGTGAAAGTCAGTGAAATTCGTGGGTTTTTTTTTGTAAATTAGCTTGTGTTTTATGAGCACAAGGCTGAGAAATTGGTGCTAAAACAAACTGCGTTTCGCTTCAAATGAAGATGAAGCTGTTTTAATGCAGTTGATGAAAAAGAAGGACGAAAACAGAAATTTGCAAAGAGTTTGGCATTACCAATTCTACTTTATCAACGATAACAGGGATCCCATTACGTTAATGTTTGAGCACAGTATGTTTAAGACAGAGAGAAAACGTATGAGAACCGCTAAGCATGAGGATTTAAAGACAGCTTTGCTTATTTGATTCAAGCAAGCTAGATCGCAGAATGCTGAAAAAGACACTTCAAAAAAGATATCTGATTTTTTCCCAAAAAAAAAACATTTTTTTTGCTTGCTTTTTATTCTGATGGTTGCAACCTACTAGTAGTTTAACAGGAAATCAAAATAAAATTTGATGACGTCGAAGATATTTGAGTTTTCTTTTTTTTTTTTTTTTTTTTTACGAATCTTTTAACACAGAAAAAAATTTCGGTCCCCTCAAATTCGTGTTAAACGTATTTCACTGTAAATAGCTGTAATATTTTATATTATATCATGTCATGTTAAAATGAGTTTAAAAATACCTCAGATAAATTTATGATTCTCCATGTTAGCCTTTTTTTTTCTTTTGCTCTCATTTCTTTATGAGAATTTTTTTTAATGCTGTTTGATGTTTTATAGCACAGCTATTGAATTTCCTTTATTACAGAGATGAATATTTGAAACTACATAACATTACGTAGCAAGTTGTATATATTATCTTGTTTTAATTAAGAGTAGTGGGTCCAACCGTGGCTTGATGGGTTATAATAGAATATGTGTGAAAACTTTCTTTGAAAACTCTGGTAGATTTTTTACCTTTAATATATATTTTTCAGATTGCCCACTAAAAACACCAAAAAGCAGATTTTTTTTAAAAGCAATACCTTCATATTAGCCACATGCTTTTTGGATTCTAATAATTTCAATGGTTTAAGTGTGTAGTTTGATTACATGTCTGCCAAATTTGTGTTTTGTTTGTTTTATTATGTTATCGATGAAGTTTTAATTTCACTATAGAGTAGCCAAAAGAAAAAAATGCTTTACTATTTATATTTTAAGTGCAAACAGGTTAATCTTTCATAATTGGATTATGCACGATAGAAGTAAATTTTGAAAATTCATGCTTGAAAACTATAAAAAATTAGTAAATTCAGGTACAGTTTTCAAACAAATTGTGTTTGAACAAACATTTTTTTATTTTATTTAGTGATATGAAAATTGCAATTGTGGTATGTTTAGAAGTTAAAATATTACAGTAAAAGTGAAATTTATTGGTCAGGTGTTGCAATTGTCAATATGACGCCAGTGTTACTCATGGGCATTTTTTTGCTTTACAATATAAATTAGGATTTTATTATTCCATGTATGGATTTTTGTATTTTTATATAACTTTTTAGCTGTTTCAACCACCACTTCAACTACTGCAACTGCTATAACAACTCCTGCAAGCGGCCAGTGCTCAGCTTTGATGTTCAAATGCAAATCTGGTTCCTGTATCCCATTCTGGTGGCGATGTGATGGTGTCAATGACTGTGGTGATATGTCTGATGAAACCATGTGTGGTAAGTTTATCTACTATTGATGTTTTATTTTACTTAAACAAAAAAATATATATTGCATATTTTGAGATTCAATCCCAATAAAATGAAATACAAAGTTTTAAGAAATATTTATTTATAGGCCTAAAAATGTTTTTCGTAGAAATAAAGACTTTTCTTTTTACCGACTCTTTGTGAGTAATATTGTATATATTTTTTTTCTTGTTCATGTTTTAAAGGTGAAGGAGAAAAATCTAGTTCAACTACTGAGCTAGTTCCTACTACAAGTTCTGTTAAGCCAAATAGTTGTGGAGAAAATCGCTTCCAGTGTAACTCAGGTAAATACTGAAATTTCATGTTATGCATGCAAGTATGTGTCTGTGAAAGAGAAAAAAGGGAAATTTTTGATTTTCTGCTTTATTATGCATAATGAGATTGAAAATAAAGAAGAATGATTTTGAATAACCACTTTATATTATTAATCTAACTTGTTATATGGTAATTACCATTTAATCTTTGTAATTCCTGTGTGCTTTTTTTTTCTTTTTAGTGATTTAAAGAAATTGATATTCAGCTTAATGATAAGTTGTACATATTTTACAGGTACTTGCATATGGAGTTCATGGATTTGTGATGGCCTTAAAGACTGTGTTGATGGTGAAGATGAATTGAATTGTAAAGGTAATATCAGTTTTATAGTATTTAATATTTATGCATGTGACATGAAAACTCATAAAGCATTGTACAGTAAAACCTCCCAATAGCGAACACCTCAGGACCACTGAATTTGATTTGGAAGTGTCTCCTTTTCAGTGCTAATCTGGGGTGCCCATTATCTTTTACCTTTTATATAAAGGAGAAAGTTTGGGATTTTAAGTGGTTAGTGTTTTCATTTGTTCTCTTTCTATGTAGTTAGCATGGTTTAAATCATTTGATTTATTCAGCTTTAAAAATATATTACTATATATAGATAGATAGATAGAACATGTAATTTATTAAATTTTTATTTTATTTTCATATTTTAATCCTATACTAATAATATTATAAATGTGAAAGTATATGTGAATGTTTGGTTGAAGGCAACGTCAAAACAGGTGATTTAATATCACCCATTGTATCTTTGAATATAAGTGGATGACACAAAAGATGTTTTAGGCTATTTTTTATTCATTTTATTTACATGTATTTTTTAATAATAATAAATTTCATTTTCATAGAGAATCATTGTCTGCTAATCGGGAGTGTCTGTTATTGTTTTTTGCTTTTTATATATAGGAAAAAATTCGTGATTTTAAGTGGTCAATGTATATCAGTACTGTGTGTGTCCTATAAAATTTAGCCATTTTTCTTCATAGTTCAAAACCTCCCAAAAAAATTTCCTCCGCAATTAATTTTCAATTGAAACATTTACACATGAATAATAAAAATGAACTAAAAGTTTTTAAGTATTAAGAAGCAAGTGAATATGATGGCATATTTGATGCTAATCCTAATAATGTTATAAATATAAAAGTGAGTGTGAATGTTTGGCTTAAGTCAGTGTTAAAACGTATGATTTAATGCCCTTGTATCTTAGCATATAGGTGGAACCCAGAAAAGGTTTGACTTTTTATTTACTTTATAAATATATTTTTTTTAAATAATTCATTATTTTCATAGAGGACATCATCAGGACCATAGAGTCATCATGGACATTTTTCCTATAAAATTGTATCATTTTTCTTTATAGTTGCCAAAAATTCAAAACACAGAATAATAATTTTTCCAGAGCAATTAATTTTTAGTTGAAACATTTATACAAGAATAATGAAAATTAAATAAAAATTTTCAAGAATTAAAAAGCAGGTGAATAGGACAGCATATATTTGGAATGAAAAATTGAAGTATTAGGTAGCTTCCATTACAAAAAGTAAGAAGCTACCTGTTGCAGCCATTTAGAGGAAAGCTTATTCATTTTCAATGATCATCACTCGCAGACAACAAAACCATCCTTTGTCTTGGACGTAATATAACCTGTGTGGTTTATATACGTAACAGTCTATTTAAACATGCAGAAAAACACAGTGGAGGTAAAGGCTGGTAAATAGGACGTATTGGAAGTGAAAATATTTAAATGAGCGTATATGAAAAACGATCTCTTAACTAGGATAATAAAACAAAATGCATAATAGTAAAGTTAACGAAAAACGTTTATTTCACTTCGATGACACTAGATGAAGATACAGCAAATAATCAATATGAAGATTAACACAGCAGTGGTTCTTGTACACATAACGACACGCCATAACAATGGCGGTTTGCAGAAGGCTTGAAGACATATTTTTCAGATATTACTTTAAGATTTACAACCATTTAAAAATAAACTCATAGTTAAAATAAAATAATAAGTATGTTAATCAATACTTCCAGAATGTTGGACCAGCCAACATTCAGTGTCGAGAAAAGTTACTTCCATTTAAAGGAAGATAAAAATGCAAACTAACGATGTCCGGATCAGTTATTTATATGAAATGGCTAGGATTGAAATCGACGTTTCAGAGCAGAGACCACGAAACGGACCAATCACAGAACGGCATCGAATCGATGCTAAAGCTAGATTCGATGATAGATTCGATAATAGATACGATATTGTCAGTCGCCATCTGGCGGGAAAAATATCGTTACGGAAATACGTAATCACTTTGAAACGTGGTTTTGCCGATGCAGGTTGCAAAGAAAATGGAGTCCGTGAACGGAAAAAGATAGAGATAGCTATTGACGTTACAGGACTAATATATTATGTAAAACTGATAGATACAGTCCGGAAATGAAGTAAAAAGGTAAGTTAAGTTTTAGAAACATTTATTACTGATATTATGAGCTATTATAATGAAGTAATAAATAAAAAATAAAATATGAATTTGTAAATAAAAAAAGATGATTGTGGTATGAAATTATGATAAATAGGAAATAGGAGGCGATGAGAAAACCAGTGTTTGGTATCCCAGGTTCTTGACGGCCTCAGTCATTGCGACGAATTCAGACTCCATGGTCGATAACGAGACGCACTTTTCTTTAAAAGTGCGCCAATCGACGGGAGCCTCGTCAAGCATGACTATTTGACCGCCAACCGAGGTCCGATCGTCGCGGTTAGCCGCAAAGTCGGCATCAGTAAAGATCGTGAGATCGTTAGACCTGCACGAGAGTTTCAGCTTAAAATGCATAGTAGATTTTAAATATCCTAGCAATCGTAGCAACCCATCCCAATGGACTATACCTGGGTTTGCCTGAAACTGGCTCAGTAAATTCACGGCATAGCAAATGTCGGGTCGAGTACGGTTCGCAACAAAAGAAAGACAACCCAATAAATTACGGTAAGGAAAACGGGACATTTCCTGAATGTCATGATCGGATACTGGACAACTGGATCTTGAAAAAATAATACCTTTACTTATAGGTAATGATGAGACTGGAATTTTAAAAGAACTAAATCTATTACATACATCTTGAATGTAGTTTTGCTGGTGTATGATAACTCCTGATTCAGTATCTTCAAATTCAACACCTAATAGCTTTCTAGTTCTACCCAGTTCCTTTATATCAAATCTTTCTTTTAATTTCTTTAAGACGTTATCTATAAGCTTTTGAGTTTTTCCAAAGATCACTATGTCGTCCACATACAATAGTAATAAAATATTAGAATTAAAAATATAAACACAATTACATGTTGAAAATTTCTTAAAACCAATCTGTAGTAGAGCTTTATGAATTTCCATGAACCACTCTCTCCCACTTTGATGTAAACCATACAAAGCGCGATCTAGTTTGCAATATAAATGCTCTTTTCCAGGCTCTGAGAATCCGGGAGGTTGGTTCATATACACATCCTCACTCAGTGGTGCATACAGGTAGGCGCAGGTCACGTCACACTGAGTGTGTGACCACCCGCTACACGAAACAAGAAGGGAGAAAAAGAATCGGATAACGCCAAAGTTCACAACAGGGCTAAAAGTCTCTTCGTAGGACTCTCCCTTTATTTGTTTGAACCCTTGGGCAACAAGTCTAGCCTTGTGCCTGGCGATCCGTCCAAATTCGTCCCGTTTCGTCGTGTAAACCCACCGGTAATTCTTCCAAATGCCAAACTCCACGGTCTCTCATAACCTTCATTTCGAGCTTCATTGCTTCCCACCAGATCGAGCTCTGTTCTGATCTGCATGCCTGCTTAAATGTTCTGGGAATTTCACTATTGTTAGCTAGTCATGCGGATATATGTGAAAAACTAGACTCGCTAGAATTGTCATCTTCACTATCAGAAGGAGAGGATTCTTCAGGAATGGGGACTATACCAGAATAAGAATTGGCCTGAGTAAAATCAAAAATTTCAGGCTTAAATAGAATATTGTTTTCTTCACAGTATTTCTTTACTTCATTTAAAGAACGTAACCTGTCGTTTTTACCCATTTCATAGTAATAGATGTCTATACGATCTTTTTTTCTACGCATGACAGGTTTTCTAAGCCAACAAACATCTTTAAGAATAGTTGGCCGAATAGTGTCACTGGACCCCGAATCCTTGTCCTCCCCCCTCCCAAGCGGGTAATCTTGAGAACTGCCGGAAAGACCTGGGATAGCCTCAGGTTCACCTTCAACGGCAACATCTCGATTGACCTCAGCTTTGGGAGGGAAGAGGGCATAATCATCGGTGCCCAGTACAGCTACACTGCGTCTTACTCCAGTTGTACATTCATTAAAACACACATTTGAAGATTCAACAATATCATCTGTTTCTGGTATCCAAATTCTATAACCCCGTGTACGAAATGCGTACCCTACCAAAAATCCCTTTCTGGCACGTGCTTCCAGTTTCCACGACCTTTGCTTTGGAATTTTAACATATGCTTCCGTACCAAACGGCTTTAAATGCCGGACAGATGGCTTTCTATTACCATAAAGTTCGAAAGGCGTTTTCCCCAGAAGTTTTGGACAGATTCTATTCCAGCTGTATACAAAGTATTTTAAAGCCTCTGGCCAGAATTTTGGGTCTAAATTACTATCAATTAGTAATGTTCTAATCCCGTCTGCTGCCGTAGCCATGAAACGTTCCGCAACGCCATTTTGCTGTGGTGTGTATGAATTCGTGAACTCGTGGCGAATACCCTTTTCATCAAAAAAACGCGTAAAAGAAATGTTGTCAAACTCCCCACCGTTATCAGTCCGAAAGCTCTTGACTTTCCTATTTAGGTATGTTTCTGCCCGTATAATATGCTTTCTAACGACATCAAACGTGTCGGATTTCAATTTTAACGGGTAAACTGATACACGGCGGGAAAAGTCATCAATAATCGACAAAAAGTAACGTTCGCCACCTCTTCCTTCTATACGGCATGGACCCCACAAATCTGCATACAGAAGCTCAAGTGGATGATTAGAGCGGATATTCTTGTTAAATTTATGTGAAATATTCTTTAACTTGCCAAATTTACATGATTCGCAAAATAAATTGGTCTCTTTTAGTCCTGGTAAGCCACGTACGCCTTGCTTACGGCTTGTATGTGCAATTAAAGAAGGACTTATGTGATCATATTTGCGGTGCCAATGTAACATTTTTTCGTCCTGTTTAACGGCAGAAGTTTCAAATTTAACAGATTTATGAAGAGAGATTGGAATTTTTGGATACAGCTTATAAATTCGATCTTTTAAATATGCGCTAAACAAGTACTCGGCCCCCCGACGGACTTTCACCTCACCATTATGACCCTGAAAGGTCAAGCCATTTAAATCTAACTGAGGACCAGAAATAAGGTTTCTACGTAACTGATCAGAATACATTACGTTACACAAGGTAAAAACCCTTTGACCAAAACGAAGTTTAACTTCCCCTTTACCCTTTATGGGAAATAGTACATTTTTTACAGCAACTGACATTTCATCATTTAGTTCCTGAAAATTAGAAAACAAATTTTTATTATTACAGAAATGATGGCTCGCTCCCGTATCTAAAATCCAGTCACAATCATTTACAACATTACTCAAACTAGAATGTGAGATAAAAAGATTTGACTTACATGTACTTTTTGATAACTTCGAGCGAGAGCCACCACCTCTGTCATTAGAAACATATGGAGAAGAACGTCTAGTATGCTTGTGCCTGGGATTCTTGCTTCGTTCTCTGGAACCTCTAAGACCTCTAGGAGATGAGTCGTAGGAACTAGAAATGGAGTTGGAATCATCATCCGGCGGGCTAGAATATGAAGTATCACTGCGGTACCTCTCGGAAGACTGTTTGAAGCGATTACGGGAACTGGATCGGCTTGAGGAGTGACCCCGTCAAGAATATGAAGAGGGAGAAACATCTCTGTGACGAAACTGGTTATTTGGAGACTTTGAAAAGCAATTGGTCTGTAAATGACCCAATTTGCCACATTTCCAACATCTTTTTCTTTGATATTTTCGAAACTGAGATTTTCCATTAAACGATTTCTGCACTTTAACTGTATTGGAGATGTTCACTTGTTTAGCATTATCTCGATCACGCAACTTTTGTCTGGTCTCTTCAGCCACCAGTTCATCGACCACCAAATCAAATTTAAATATATCCGCAGGTTTAGCCAATATCTGTTGTACTAAAGTGTCGTAATTTGACGGTAGAAAACGTAGGAATTGGTAACTTAAGTAACATTCAGCAAAATTTTTATCTATAGACTTAATTTCTTGGTAAATTTTCTTCAGCCTTGTCGCAAAAAGATTTATAGATTCACCATATCTTATCCTTTCTTCCATAAGCTCATTAAACAAGGACATATGATGAATACGTGAATCTGGATGAAAATTTTTGTGCAATTTTTCCCAAGCTTCAACTGGTTCTTGACAATCATCAATTAATCGCTTAAATTCTGGCTTTATATTAAGAAAAATCAAGGAAAGAGCCTTATTTGCACGGGAGGTAAATTGATTGACCATATCGGCAGTAACACTCGTACTAACTTCAGGTACCGTCTGTTTTAAACTTATTATATCCCACAGGCCCTTTTCTAACAACAAATATTTCATATCGCTACACCATGTAGCATAGTTCCTTGAACTAAGTTTATCTATTATATTTGTGGCCATCATGGAAAAAAAAAGATTTTAAACACAGCCAAAAATATTTTTAAGTACCAGAAGTGCTACCCCCCCCCCCCCCCCCCCCCCCCCCCCCGAGCTTTTCGTCCGTTATCTTCACCTGTGCCTTTAACTTCTTTAAAAAAAAATTTTTAAGTTGAAGAAAAGTAATCTATCTAAACGAAAAATTCATCATCAATCAGTAAAGTAAACCAGTCTATTGTAGAAAAATCATCAAATTCGGAATAAAGTTCGTTAATATATGCAAAAATCCTATAACTAAAGAGAGTTCATTGAAATATGCAAGAATCCTGTAACTAATATAAGTTCGTTGAAAAAAAAATTTCAATAACCAGCATTTAAAGTAAAAATTTGTTTTGATAACTCAGGAAAAGTTCAGGTTTATTGCAAATAATATTTCATTTTATCCTATGAGATCGATTAGCTCATACACTTCCTAGGTTATGTCCGCCCATAACCCATATTCTTGGACGTAATATAACCTGTGTGGTTTATATACGTAACAGTCTATTTAAACATGCAGAAAAACACAGTGGAGGTAAAGGCTGGTAAATAGGACGTATTGGAAGTGAAAATATTTAAATGAGCGTATATGAAAAAAGATCTCTTAACTAGGATAATAAAACAAAATGCATAATAGTAAAGTTAACGAAAAACGTTTATTTCACTTCGATGACACTAGATGAAGATACAGCAAATAATCAATATGAAGATTAACACAGCAGTGGTTCTTGTACACATAACGACACGCCATAACAATGGCGGTTTGCAGAAGGCTTGAAGACATATTTTTCAGATATTACTTTAAGATTTACAACCATTTAAAAATAAACTCATAGTTAAAATAAAATAATAAGTATGTTAATCAATACTTCCAGAATGTTGGACCAGCCAACATTCAGTGTCGAGAAAAGTTACTTCCATTTAAAGGAAGATAAAAATGCAAACTAACGATGTCCGGATCAGTTATTTATATGAAATGGCTAGGATTGAAATCGACGTTTCGGAGCAGAGACCACGAAACGGACCAATCACAGAACGGCATCGAATCGATGCAAAAGCTAGATTCGATGATAGATTCGATAATAGATACGATATTGTCAGTCGCCATCTGGCGGGAAAAATATCGTTACGGAAATACGTAATCACTTTGAAACGTGGTTTTGCCGATGCAGGTTGCAAAGAAAATGGAGTCCGTGAATGGAAAAAGATAGAGATAGCTATTGACGTTACAGGACTAATATATTATGTAAAACTGATAGATACAGTCCGGAAATGAAGTAAAAAGGTAAGTTAAGTTTTAGAAACATTTATTACTGATATTATGAGCTATTATAATGAAGTAATAAATAAAAAATAAAATATGAATTTGTAAATAAAAAAAGATGATTGTGGTATGAAATTATGATAAATAGGAAATAGGAGGCGATGAGAAAACCAGTGTTTGGTATCTCTATCACTTTGTTCAAATGTTGATATATATGTACAGTCAAACCCGGTTAAGATGCGTTTCAAGGGAGTGGGCAAAAGTTGCGTATTAAGCGGGATCGCGTATTAAATGTGATTTGTATAATGTTGCATAAACGGGGCTTATTTACAACATCTAATAGTCTAAATGAACCGTAGAACTTTCATTTATATGTTTACGGTCGAAAATTGTATCAGTTAGGTATACAGTAGAAGATCTTTATAACGCAAACCTAAAACTGCAAGGTTGTGCGTTATATAGAATTTTGCGTTATATGGATAACATCATTAAATTCACCTTGTAAACATGGCCAAATGTGTCTGAAACATATCAAAATACATTAGGATATCTTTATACAGCGTTCCTTGTTACAAAGAGTTATCCAAATTATAAATTTTTGCAAAGCATAATGTCAGGCATTGTTAAATTTACTTTATAAACGTGATCCAAATATAACTGACACAACCATCTCTTATATTGGACATTTTCAAAAATGTTTATTGTAATAATAGCATTTTTTTCAGCAAAAAGGTCTTAAAATTAGAAGATAAAGTTGAACTAATGTATCAAATTTAGTCCTAGAGAGTAGCAATATTTTACAATGTGAAAATGCAGGTGCTTTTTAACTGCAAAAATCATTGTTTACATCTGAGAAGTTGTGCGTTATATGGAGAATTGCATTATATAGAATTGCGTTATAAAGATCTTCTACTGTATTTAGATTAAAATTGAATTGAATTCAACTTTAACCCATAGTTTCTTTTTATAAAACCAAATGGAATAATAACTGAAAATAAAAAGTGAATTCAAACGGCCTTATTATGGATTAATATGCTGCAACCAAGAATAAGAAGAATAATTTCCTGCTAGACTAATATTTTTAACAGAGCTAAAAAAAAAAAAATTAAACCTTTGAAGCACTTGTTAAAATCCTATTTAGTACTTGTGATAATGAGTACAATTATAATATGTCCTTCTTTCCATTATAAGAAAAAACTATCCTTATTAATAGTATTTGTATAAAAAACATTGTTAGCATAGCAAGGAGTAAAGAAAATATAAAAGAATTAAACAACCGCAGTCATATTTATTTAATCTTTACGAGTTTAATTTTTTTTGCCTGTAATGTGTATCATGAAACATAGTAGGGATATAACGTACATTTAAAATCTCACTAACAATAGGGATACTAATCTTTAATCAAAATAATTTCATGACAAATCTGAGTATCCTAAATTCATCTATCATCTCTCTCTACTACAGTAAAAACATACACGAAGCAAGAGACAAAAAAATTTAGGACGCAAGATCGAACAAGAATTGTAGTGTTGCTATTTTAGCGGGTTTTTTAAAATTCAAATATCTGCCACTATTTCAGATTAGTAATGTTCGCCTTAATTAATCAGTTATTAAATAAAGTAAATATTACTATTCGTAAGTAGTGTTTTTTATTTGAATATAAATAAAATCTGGTAAACTGGCAACATTGAAGAAGAGACAAGGAATTCGCATCTTGATCAATGAATTCGTGTCTTAAGTGTGATTTTTTTGCCTCAAAAGACCGAAAATCTCTCGCGTATTAAGCGTGATATTGTTGTATTAGCCTTATGGGCGATATTTAAGGGACCGGAAAAAAATCCGTGTATTAAGCGGGATCCCGTATTAACCGGGAGCGTCTTAACCGGGTTCCACTGTGTGTATATATATATATATATAATTTTTTTTTAATGGTGTATCATTTGTTTTTATGAACCAGTTTGGATGACTGAACATGTGTACAGGACTTACCATGTTCTTGACAGAGTTCATTGGCCAACTTCATTTACCATTTTGTTTCAAAATACCGGTCACATAAAAATTTTAAATTCAGAAAGATGTGCTAAAAAAATAAGAATCTTTAAAGTTTTTTCCCCTTAAGTGTCCGGTGTTGATACAAGGATTCCAGATCATTTTTTGTTTTACCTCTATCTTAAAACATGGCTGAGATATAGTACTTTGAAATTCTAGGGTGGCTGACATTTTGAAACAAGACAACACATTAGTAACTGATTCCTTCATAAACAAGTTTAATTTGAGTTTTATTGAATGTAGTTTCTCGCCAATTTTCTTTCATTGTTGTAACAACCATTGTTCTAGCTTTCATACGCTTAAAACTACATATGCAACAGTGTCAGACAAAAATAAGTCACCATAAATAAAGTCATTGGCGATAGCCGATGAATTTTTTTGAAATTCCCATCCAAATTCAATATTGGCGAAAACTGGAAATTTTCTATATTCTGGCTCCATGAATTTTAGCTTTGTGTGTTTGAGTAAAATTAACTGAATTCTTAAAAAGAAGGAATAGGAAAGTTACCTTTCCCTCCTGGTACAAACTGGAAGAACTTTTTTGAATCACACGTGGTGCATGTACAGGAGAAATTTTCTGTCAAAAATGATACCAGAAAAGAAAATGAACAAGATTTATATTATTAAGAAAAGATTTGACTTGGAAAAAAAGACGCCAATCTTTAAATAAAATGGACATTTTCAAATATTTTTTAATAGTACAAGGAATGTAAATATCAATAAGTACAAAAAGCAGATGAATTCGAAGTGAAAATTTATTTTTTTTTTATGATACTGATTATTGAGCATGAGTAACAGTTACACACAGAAAAGTTTCCTCTCAAAAATGAGTTAATAATTAATAGGACAAGAAAACAAAGAAGAATTATTGTATTCAAAAGAGATTTCACTAGGAAAAAAGTTATGTCAAATTTGAAATAAAATGAGCATTTTCAAATATTTTGTATTAACCTTTACACGGGGATCAGACTTCATCTATCCAGTTTAGCATGTATTATCAGACAGTTGCTGTCAGTGCCCCCGTGTAAAGATTAATACAAAGACCACCAATGTCAGTAAGCACAGAAAACGTTTTACTCTCAAAAATGATATTATGATAAGCAGATATTGCTTATTGTAATCATATTTATTAATTTTTTAAAAAATTTAGAGCTGCTTGAAATATTTAATTTTATTTTTTACATTATTATTTGATCTAGTCGTACTTTGCTCATCTTGATGGTCTGCTCGGGGGACCTTGCTGCCTTCAGCAGTATATAGCAATAATAGCATAGTAAATATATAAAATACTTTATTCTAAATTATATGAAAATAACTACTAGAAATATCGCAAAATAATTTAAATAAAGGTTTCATAATATAAATAAAATAAAACTTATTCATGACCCTCACACCCCTTGTAAATTTTCTGTCAGGTTCTTGCCAATGAGATTGATAAATTTCCTGGTAATGTTCAATCTCGTAAAAAAAAAAAAAAAAAAAAAAAAAAAAAAACTTCCATGAAAACTGTCAAAAACATCCACAATGAGCTGGTGCTGTTGAAAGTTAAAAAAGGGAAGGAGGGAGAGAGTGCTCCAAATAAGTATGCAGCCATGAAGGGAGCAGAAGTCTGAACAGAAAAGCTGTAGGGAAGATTTAAAAAAAAATAGCTAATATGAGTGCAAGACAGTAAAGAATACAACAGACTAGGTACAACAGAATACAGGTAGACTAGGAAAAGTTATTTTATTTTTTGCCCTCTCTTCTTTGCACCAAGCTATTTTGTTTTTATAGTCTAGATTTCTAAGTCTTTTAAGCAAAAGATCTCCACTGTTATTGGAAAAGGCTGATAGGTAATGCATTGAAGAATCTTAAGGTCATTTACAGAAAGTATTATGTTAATCATAATGTCTTATTATTGGTAAGATCATATTTACGTGATATTAGTTTTGCATGATATTAGTTTGATATTAATCAAGCTACTTACATTGTAATTCTCTGACACTTGTATGTTTAAATGAGATAAATTATTTTGTATTTACTTACGTTTATTTTCATTTACTAATATTCTTAGTATTTGGCAGTAGGCCTTATTTTAGTTTGTTTTTTTGTTTAACCCGAGAGTAGTCGTGACATTTTTTAGAACGTTAGTAGTCGCGTTCGGTCCATTTGCTGCCGTTACTAGCAGGCCGAAAACGAAGGGGAAACTGGCCGGTGTTATCAGATGATCGAAAACGGATAACGTAGGGTGAACATATTGACTGAACTTTAAAAGATTACAGCAATTATTCATTTTACAACCTTTTACAGCAAATTATTTATTTTGCTTAAGTATATATTCAGTTGGCATCTAGATAAATGTTTTTAATAACTCTTTCTTCGTTTTGCATAAATACTTAAAAGTAAATAGTAAATGATTTGATTGAATTTCTGATGTTACTATGAATCAATAATTAGTAGGAAAACATTTACGAATATGAATTTAAATTCGTGATAGGGGTTTTTTTTTTTTTTTTGGAAGGACAGAATCAGAGTCAGGTAGATTTTTATGATACTCCGGCACTCTATATCCATTTAATAAAATAAAATTAATAAATTTAGCAACAATATATTACACGGACATTAAATTAAACAATTAAACTGAAAATAAAAATGGAACCTATGACATGCAACAGAAAATCAAATACAATACCACTAATTCACCAGCATATTATATATATATATAATAAAGAAAAAGGCAAAAAAATACTTAATTTCGAAATTATAAATGTAAATGTTGTAACTACGTTTTAGTTATTTATTTTGTGGGGTGTCTGTGTATGTATGAGGGGGAGGGGCTCTCGAGATTTTATGATTAAATACATTTTTCAAATGAAAATGCACGATTTGTTGTTTTACTACTTATTTCAGGGTGGGAGCAGCGCCCTTGACTAAACTCTGGATACGAACTTCATTTATATAAAGTAAATACAGGTAAAGTTCTTTAATCCACACAAGTTGGGACCAAAGGTTGTGCAGATTATGGAATATTGCGGATTATGGAGTATTATGGATTATACCTCATTTTCTTATTTCCGGACACTATTTTAATAACATATTCAGTATAACATGAAAAGAAAAATATGAAATATATAATAATTAATTTTTCTGGACACTATTTTAATTCCACATACAGTGTAACATGAAAAGAAAAATGTGAAATATAATAATTAATTTAATATGTTATCTCAAAAAATGCATTTTTCAAATTCTTGTATTAAAACATTTATTCTATTCACTTTTATATTTAAAATTTTCAGATATTTCTTTTAAAAAATCATTTTTGGATCAAGAATTTGTAAATTTGTTTAATTGTTTACATTCATTAAGCAATGCGAATTATAGAAAATTGCGGATTATGGGTGTGCGGATTATAGATCCTTGACTGTAATAAGTTACTGAAATTATACATTTAATTTAAATACATTTGCAATTGTAGATTTAAATCCTAAGATGGATAAATTATTTTAATTAATAAAATCACTGAAAGGTTCATCTTAATAGGGATGTATTTTACAGCAACTATTTAATTAAAATATTCAATTGTACATTTCATAATAAGGTATTAATGTTATAATTTATTGTTTTATAATAACATTCATTAAAATAATAAAAACAATAAGAACATTTTCTCCGAAATTATAAATATGCAGCAAGAATTTTATTTAAATGAATTTTCTCTCGTGTTCTGGAAAACATTATTCTGAAAAATAGTTTGAACAATTGATGAAGGACAACAAATTTAAATTTGTTACTAACCGTCCCCAAGCCTCTATTGGATTTCAATAATAATAAAAAAAAAACATTTTCTGCGGCATTGTTAAAAAAAAATGTGTTTTTACTTACAGTATGAAAATTTAAAAATAGATAAATTTGAGAAAAATACTTAAAATATTTTTTAAAATCATAGTATAAACATTCACTGAATTATCCAAAAGAGATTTTTATTTGCGTGATTTCTAAGCTACATTATGAAATTCTCATTATTTTTCTTATTGTTCAAATAAATTATATGTATGTTCTTCGCAGATATACATACTATATCTCTGAGAAAAAATTTTTATCTTTCGAATTTGTTTTATTGTACAAAAACTATACTTTTCAGATTTTGGAGATACGGCAATTTTTTTACTGATTCCCACAAAATTCTCTCCTCTCTTTTTTAATGGTTTGGAAGTGTTATTGCCTGTTTTCTTTCATTTATATGTTCTGGTAATAAATGGAAAGTAACTTATTTCAAATAATGATGATGAATTCCCCTTTTTTTCCATATTTAAATGATTATCAATTTAAGAATTTATTCCCGCAATGTTTGACAATGAAAAAAAAAATGTAAGTGACCATCCATCAGTTTTTTGTGCGAACTGACTTCACAACTAATATAATAAAACAATTTTAAGTCACATTCTAAAAGTAAAAAAAGTACTGTATGAATGGGAAAAATTGCAGAAAGAAAGAAAGACGCAATAACAACAGGCAAAGAGTCCGTACTTCGAAGAAACTCTCCCCCACAGATTTCGCGGAAATGGGAAAGGATGAACACGAGGGGGGAAAATTCGACTAACGCAAGTGGTCG
Organism: Maratus speciosus; assembly: GCA_963932465.1. Taxonomy (NCBI): domain Eukaryota; kingdom Metazoa; phylum Arthropoda; class Arachnida; order Araneae; family Salticidae; genus Maratus; species Maratus speciosus. The sequence goes on from OZ010789.1 coordinate 469,793,249, forward strand.
CAACGCGGTCATTTAGACTGATTGAAACTTAAGAATGCGATAAAATGCTAAGAAATAGCAGGAATGACTTGCAATTTTACTACACAAGAGTGTGAACACTCAAGGTCAGCTACACGGAATTTGGCTATCGTAACTTTAACGGGAAATGAGTTACAGGAAGATAACGAATTTCGGGCAGGGAAAAGACCAACGTGCGACTATTAACGGGTTAAATGTATAACTTTTAGGACTCGTTATAATATAATACTGGTTTACAACTAGCTTGAATTTTTAGTAAAACAGTTTTGGTTAAACTATGTTTAGTTAGAACCATGTTGAGATCACTAACTGATAAATTCCTCTTCATGAAGCAGAGTTAGGTACCATTTTTTAGTCAAAACTGTGAAAAATAAAGACCGTCACAGGTAATGTAATGACCATAGCAGAAAATGTAAAGACCATAAGAAAGAAAATCACAGCTGTCACACATTTTTCAAAATGGTTAGTGGCCAGTAAAATCCAAGAATCTGTGACATATGATGTCAAAAGATTTTTTTTTTTCCATACAGAGATTTTGTTTCTTCAAAATTAAAAAAGAAATGTGGCTGTAACCATGAGTGTGCTTGATTGTTAGGAGAAAATCATAATAGGGTATGTAGGAATTTCATAGAATCTTCCTCTAAAAACTGATTTCTATTGAGCAAGAAATTATGTGAACCTCTGAATCTTTGTTTTGTCAATAAGTTGATTGTCCTTCAAGGTTAGGAGCAAAAATAAACCCAATATTATGTGCTGGAGAAATTTTTTCACAATGATAATGTTTGTGACGATCTTTGCAAAATGTATTGACCAAGCTCTTGATGAAAATCCCTAATATCCTTCTCATAGGTTCTTAAATTATCTTACAAGAGCTGATTCTTGGAAGTAGAGATATTTACCTATCTATAATAACCATGGGTTTCAAGTGTACTCATAGAATTTTTTTCCCTTTGTCCAAATGTCAAATCCGCCACATTTTTTTGAATTGTCCATTTTAAAACCAATTCAAATGCAAACCATTAAATATCTAGCAATAACATAAAATGAACTTGCCCCACTTTCTAAATCAATGACTCAATTATTGCATGTATTCTTTAAATCTTATGTGAACAAACTCACAGGTTAGTCTTTTATAAAATGAATTTATACATATCACTGTTGATATCTGAAAACAATTCAAATGTGCCCAAAGGTAATTTTCAAAGAATTCTTTAGTGAAGGTCAAAAATCACCCATTTCAGCAATATCATTTTGAAAAAGAATTTGCCGATATTACAATTTATCGAAAAGTTGGAAGACTGATGTAAGAAAATCGGTACTGTTCAATGAAGTGAAATGGTTTACTTGAAAAGCATCAACTGCTTATGTTGAAAGAGTATTTACTTCTTTTAGACCTGTACAGTCTTAGCTGTGAAATAGACTTTGCATAATTAAAGATGCTTTTTTTTTAAGTTGAATAACCGTAATTAGCTTTGATATTTTGAAAGATGGGAAAGTTAAACAAATTCACTTGTTTACAGCCTCTATCATTATTTTTTCTGAATAGTTTGCATTCTTAAGTAAAGTTTTATCTTTTTAGAACTGAAGTTACATTTTTTTTTTATTAAAAGTTACCTAAAATCATATCAAACTATGTTGTTCTTATCCTTAATTTAATTTTCATTTTGCAACTGTTTAACCATATATGTTTGTGTTTAAACAAAAAAAATCCTTTTTGTTATTGTAATAAAAACTTCGTTATTCTCCCACTGTGCTTGCTGTAAACTATGTTTTTTTTTTTTTTTTAAATACTTTTATTTTATTTAAAAAGGTAACTAAGATACATATTTTTCTACCTCTTATTTTCAGAATGTATTTTATTGTATTATGTCATAAATATTTGTGTATTGTATTAACTTATATTTCACTTAACATAGGCGAAGAAATCTGTGGAACTGGTTATTTCCGGTGTATTCATAGCTATGGGTGTGTCCTAAATACATTAGTGTGTAATGGTGAAGATGACTGTGGTGATGGTAGTGATGAATTAGGTTGTAAGCCATCAAAAAGTATGTTATTTCAAAAGATTTTATTTTAAAAATATTTTATTCTAAATTTTAACGAAGCAATTTATATGTTTATTTTTTATTTATCAGGTACAGTAGCACCTTTATCATGCTCACCTCAAGAATATATGTGTGTAACTGGTGAATGCATCAACATTGGTAGATTGTGTGATAAAAAAGATGACTGCCCGGATGGAAGTGATGAAAAGACATGTACTGATTCTGGTGAGAATTTATTTATTAATTATTGTTAAATGTATTTTTGGTGTATGTATCTCATATTTTCAAAATTTTTAAAGTATCTTGTAAAAAATTTTAAAATTAGTTTGTTCAGTCTGAGTTTAACTATAAAATATTCTTATATTAGTTTTTTTATTAGATTCTCATCATCATCATTATTATTTAGCAGCTTTGTTATTTTTACTATGTATAAAAAAACCTTAGAACACACCATGATATCTTAAACTGACCATTAAAATATCACTTACCAGGGGTCGATCCAGGCAAAATTTGGGGACTATTTAGGGCCCTTTCACAAAAATCTATTTGATAAAATAGGCCCCTTCACAAAAATCTATTTAATAAAATGGGCTCTTTCACAAAATAAACTTAATAAAATGGGCCTCTTCACAAAAATTAACTTAATAAAACAGGCCCCTTCACAAAGTTCCTTTTAATAAAATAGGTTCCCTATATAACATTTTTTCATAAAAGCTGTTTTAAAATGTGTAATTTGTAAATGAAACCAGGTCACGAAAAACAAAAACTTTAGGAAGGGGATTTAAAGAAGTTTTTGTTAATAAATTCTTGTTTCGAATTTGAGTAACTGGATTTCAATTTTCATTACAAAATGTTATTTTTTACAAAAATATAACAAAATTCACAATAACTTTTACTTTTCACAAAATGAGCCCAAAGAATAAAAACCTGCATTAACCCCTGCTTACTAATGGACTATTGCTGAATAGTTTTAGACTTTTTAAGATGGAATGTGTATATTCCTGAAGTATTAAAACTATTTAATTGGATATAAAAGTCATTGAAATAAAATCTGGCTAAGAAGCTACATATTTGAGTGAGTTGAATTGAAACTAAGTTGTTACCATAGTGACAGATCGAATTGTGTCCATACTTGATATTTAAGCTATTTTAGATTCAACTTTTGGAGCTGGTACGTCCCGGAATTAGAATGTCTGTTCACACTGCAAAACTTATTTAAGATACTCGTTGAGCATCACTCTGTCAGAGTTCTGAACAAGTAAAAAGTGTGTAAATGCACATAAGTTAAAACAAACCTCGACAGCCAATCAGTTAAAATAAAACTCCACAGCCAGTTAGAATGTGTGGTAGTGGCTGTATCTAGCTATAGAAAGTATTAAACCAAACCATAGAAATTTATTTTAATACATGGAAATTATTCCAGAGAGAAACATTCGCCTTGCATACAATATTTCAAATGAAAATCAAATTTCAAAGTGATTGCTTAAAAGGCGCAAAGGCCAACATAATGAAAAAGATTCCAAGCAGGGACTCGAACCCGGGCCATCAGTATAGCGCACTGACGTTCTATCGACTAAACCACTTGGAACGATACCTAGCTCGGAAAATTTCTCACTATTATATGTTGGCAAGGCTACAAACGTAGCACAAGATGGAATATTTATCGTGAACCACCGACCTGGGGCGAGCACGAAACATAATTAAATCCAGCATCGATAGAAACTATTTTAATACATGGAAATTATTCCAGAGAGAAACATTCGCCTTGCATACAATATTTCAAATGAAAATCAAATTTCAAGGTGATTGCTTAAAAGGCGCAAAGGCCAACATAGTGAAAAAGATTCTAAGCCGGGACTCGAACCCGGGCCATCAGTATAGCGCACTGACGTTCTACCGACTAAACCACTTGGAACGATACCTAGCTCGGAAAATTTCTCACTATTATATGTTGGTATGCAAGGCGAATGTTTCTCTCTGGAATAATTTCCATGTATTAAAATAGTTTCTATCGATGCTGGATTTAATTATGTTTCGTGCTCGCCCCAGGTCGGTGGTTCACGATAAATATTCCATCTTGTGCTATGTTTGTAGCCTTGCCAACATATAATAGTGAGAAATTTTCCGAGCTAGGTATCGTTCCAAGTGGTTTATTCGGTAGAACGTCAGTGCGCTATACTGATGGCCCGGGTTCGAGTCCCGGCTTGGAATCTTTTTCACTATGTTGGCCTTTGCGCCTTTTAAGCAAATCACTTTGAAATTTGATTTTCATTTGAAACATAGAAATTTACTTCTTTGAATAAATAGTTTTTATTCCTTTTTATGGTAAGCTTAAAAAAATATTTTTGCCTTTTATCTTCTTTATATATATACACTTGCAAAATCCAAGGTTTTGCATGTGTGGTTGTTGAAATGAATACATGCAATATATTTCTGAAGATAAGTTAAATATTACTGAATAAGTCATATTACTTCATTGTTGTATCGTGTAAGATGAACAGGAGGAATAAAAATAGTTTATTAAATACTTGAATTACTGAGAAAATTGTAATTCCAACCCATCTGTAGCCTCCCCCCCCCCCCCCCCTTTCTAATAAAACATATACAATAAAGTATACATAGAAATTCCATTTATCAGCTATCATACAGTGAAAGAAAATCAGTTCTGTAGTTTCAGAGACTACTTTCTACAAACAAACATATCTTTTTTACTGTATTAGTATACTTTGATTCAGCATAAAAAGCAAAATACCATTGAATGAAAAATGTTAAAAACATCAGTTTAGCATATTTAGCTGTCATTTTGTATGTCAAAAGGCTAAATATGAAATATTTCCTTGCGTAGTTGCTAATCATGTTTCTTTATTGCTCTTAAGACATTTTTTTTTTCCACGGATCTACAATTTTCTTCTTTTTTTGTCATTTTCTGATCATTAAAAATTGGATTTCTTTTATTATTATTTATCTTATAAAGAATCCAACAAAAATCATGAAAAAATTATAAATTTCAGCAATTAGGTCAAGTAGCTTATTTGATGTTTTTCAAAGGGCATTGTTCAAAGGACTCCTTTTTGTTTAAACTGCTGATGCACTCTGCCTTGTTTCCCAGTAGCTTCTTTGTGTCCTCTTTTTTTTTTCAAAAATATTTAGCTTTTTTCTCCCCTCCCCGACTTTTGAAAACAGAAGTTCTGTTGCTCTGACTGACTCGTGTGTTGTAAGTTCTTTCGAAATCAATGTTAAAAAAAAAAAAAAAAAAAAAAAAAAAAACATGCAGCAGCTGCATATTGTATTGTATTTTCAAATCATAATGCATTTTCCATTTCAAAATCGTCCGAGAACGGCTCATGTTGTTGGAATATACAAAAAATAGAATTATTTTAATCAGATTGTTTTATGATATTCTTAAAAATACAGCATGATTTCAGTTTACCTTGATAATATATGCCAGTGAATCCGGAGTGTACGTCCCCCCCCCCCCCACACACACACACACACCTCGTGGAAATACCTTCAGGAAATTTAGGACTTAACACTAATTAAAGGTTTAGAGTTGAAATGTCCACTCCTCAGAACTGACAAATGATAATCCAATGATCCTTTCACTCAACAGAATGTGTCCCTTTACTCGATATAAGCACCCTTTCACCAGACAAAAAAGCCCTTTTCAGCAAATCTGCCTTGCACTTTTTAAAAGAAATGTGAACACTAAGGTCAAGTATTTCCCAGAGGCTTATACTATTCAATTCTTTTCCATCTTCTATATGATTGTCAGTATTTATGTGAAACAAATTTTATTATAATCTAAAATGTGAAAGGAAAATATTTCACCATATTTATTTTATTTTTTTTTTTTTTTTTTTTTTTTTAATAGACTTTTAATCATGGTATCATGGTAAATGATTGGTTAAGTTAATCCCAGAACTCATTGGTTCTACTTTTGTTTTATCTCAATAAAGCATCCCAGAACTCATTGATTCTACTTTTGTTTTATCTCAATAAATTTTAAATACTGTGTCACTTTAAAAAATATTTGTTTATGATATTAGCACAGTAGTACCATACCATTTGGGGATGCCCTCTTTTGACACATGTATCTCTGAACCCAACCCCTTCTTCGTGGATGGGGTATGGAGTGCAGACCTGCCAACTGCTACGAAAAAATCGTAGTTGCTACGATTTGGACCTATAAACTACGATGCTACGAAAATCTGTCTTAAACTACGATTTTTTTTCAAAAAACACAAACTCATTTTTGTTTCTAGTTGCGATTTTTATCCCGCGCAGCATATTTTTCAGGAGTGATTCTGTTCCAAAATTTCAAGCTATTAATTTCCGAAAAGTTTTAAAAAATTCGCCATTAGTCCAAAAATTCGAACATTAAAAAATGCTCATGGGAAAAAAAAAATCTGGGCTGCAAAACAAACTTCTTAACATAAAACACTCTTTATGTATATTAGCCATGAGTGAATTGTGTTTCTGAAAATATTTATAAAGGAATTCTCTTAGAAACAAGGGTGCCTTTTTAAGAATTTCTGGAGAGGTGGGGGGGGTCTTTGAGGGACAAAGTTTGAAATGTAGTGTGTAAAATCATACGTTTTGCGATAAACTATCGCGAATTTCGACAAATGACCTTGTAGAAAAATCAATTTTGTCAATTGGTTGCTGAAGAAAATAATAGGAGCATGGAAAAAACGTGAATTTTGTCAAAATATCGCAGAGAGAAAATGCGAATTTCATCAAAAGATCAGTAAGAAAATGCAAATTTCATCGAAAGATTAGTTAGAAAACGTAAATTTCACCGAAAGATCGCAGAAAGAAAACACTAATTTCGTCAAAGGATCGTGGTAAAAAACGCAAAATTCGACAAAGGATGGTGGTTAAAAATGTAAAATTCGTCAAAAGTTCGTAGTAAAAAGTGCGAATTTCAACGTAGAATCGCGATAAAAAAAATTACTATTGTGGGGGAAAAAATGTGACTATCCTGAAATAAAATGGCTGTGAAACCCGGAAAATCCAACCAACCAACCTCCAGATTCATTTAAATTTTTTGTGCTACGATTTCTCATTTTCAAAGGTTGGCAGGTCTGGGAGTGCTACCATATCGTATAGCTCCCATGGGGCTGCAGTAGTGGGTTGCGGAGTTATACACACGGTCAAACCACACTTACATTTATTATTATATATTGATTTCAGTTATGTGATTTCTTATTAGGTTTGTAGAATTGTAATAATAGTATTAAGGGGTTATTAGGTTTTGTATATTTTGACTAATTTATAAATTCTTGTAATTTTTGTTTACAGCTAAAAGAAATTTAACAAATTTTAGTCCCAATTCCCAACTTGTGTGTGATTCTAAAAGATAGTTATATTTAGTTAAAAGAACTTGCTCGTTGTCTTTTGGTTTCAAATATATATATAATATATGAAATAAATCTTTTTTCTAGCTTATTCCTTCAAAGTTCATAATTTAAGAGTTCTTCGGGAATCTATTGGCCTGCATGGTTTCTCTATCTACTGGCAAGCACCTGAAGGGCAATCTCATTTGGATTTGGAATATTTACCATCTTATCAGTAAGTATTCTTGAAGTAATTTTATTTTTGTCAGGTATTTTGTCAGGATTGATTATACAATCACTCTGTTATAAAGAAGATGGGAGTGAACACAGTATTTGCTCAATATAATCTTATTCTTGCATTAAATTTAAGATCTCCCGTTATGAATAAACATATATTAACAAAAATATATAAATGATTAATCTGACAAAAGGACATTCTTTTGTTCTTAAAACAGCACTATGAAATTTAATTAATATTTTTTATAGACTAACAGCAAACTCATTCTTTGTACGGAAGGAATACAAAAAATGCTCATCAGCCCTAAATGTATGCAACGTTTCCATCGATGAAAAATTATGTATGTGAAAGCACAGTGGAACCCAGGTAAGAGGCATTTCAAGGGAGAAGACAAAAGCCGCGTAATAAGCGGTATAGTGCATTAAACAGGATTTGTATAATGTTGCAGAAACCGGGCTTATTTACACATCTAATCGTCTAAATGAACTTTAGAGCTTTTACTTATACGTTTACCATAGAAAATAGTGTATTTTACGTATATTCAGATTAAAATTTAATTGTATTCAACTGTAACTCATTGTTTCTTTTATTTAGGACCGACTGTAGATAATAACGACCGAAAATAAATATGGATACAAACATGGCTTTATTGTTGATTAATTTGTTATTTAAAAAAAATAAATAAATAATAATCCTGCTAGACTAATTTTAACTCAAAAAAATATAGTAAATCTTTGAGGCACAATCCAGTTATTAAACACATGTTAAGTACTTATGATAATGTGCACCTGTATATTTTGCCTTTAATTTTTAATACAATAATAAAAAATTTAAATTATATAATCTATGTGTAAAAAATATTGTTAGCAAAAAGTAAAGAAAGCATGAAAGAATTACAAAATTGCAGTTGTATTTGTTTAATCTTTGCAAGTTTTTTTTTTTTTTTTTTTTTGCCTATAATATGCATTATAAACATAGTAGTGATATGTAGTACATTTAAAATCTGACTAACAGATATAATAATCTCTAGTCATAATAATTTTATTACATATCTGGTCATCCTGAATTCGTCTGTCTCTGCTACAGTAAAAAGATACACGAAGCAAGATACAAAGAATGTTAGGACCCAGGATCAAAGAAGAATTATGTAGCTAATTTAACGGATTTCTTTTTAAATCAAATAACTACCACTATTTCCGATTAGTATTATTCGTCTTAATTAGTCTGTTATTAAATAAAGTAAATATTACTATTCTGAAACAGTATTTTTTATCTGAATAAAAAAACCCCCGCTAAATTGGCAACAAGGGAAAGAATTCGCATCTTGATCTATGAATAAAAGCATGATTTTTTAAAAATTGCATATTAAGCAGGATCACGTAATAACTGTTCGTGTATTAAACGTGATATTTTTCCATTAGCCTTATGGGCGATATTCAAGGGATAGGAAAAAATCAGTGTATTAAGCAGGATTGCGTATTAACCGTGAGCGTCTTAACCGGGTTTGACTGTATATCGGTAAATTTCATCCATAAAATTAAACAAATTACAGTGATTGTTTAAAGGAGATGCACTTTTTACTTATTTTTGGCCTAAACTAAAAGCTCCACATCACAAATGCAAATTATTTTAATTTTCTAGGCTAAATTTTTTCTCAGAAGAATTCTCAGAAATTTTTTTTTAAAAAAAGAGACATTTAGAAGAATATAAGTATCTTGATGTAATTTCTACAATAAGCTTTCCTCATGTTTTAACAAAAATTTTTAAGCTAACTATTAAAGCCTTTTCACATTTCTAGTTACAACAACAAGCTTCAAGCCAAGTGGCAAGCAACAAGACAAGTGGTGAAAATATTAAAGGGCTAACTGGCCAAAATCCAAATGGGTCATTTAAAAAAGAAAACATGCATTCTCATACATGAATTTGAAGCATTTTACTTACAACTGTTCAAAGATGAGTTGTTTTCAAATCAAATATTATTAGACCAAATATTTTAGCATTTTGTTCCATCTTAACTCATGATTGAGGAGTTTCACTGTGTATGGTAATATTTATAAATCAATCTGAAATTATTTAGATAATGCTACTTTTAAGATGCTGCGGTAAAAATATGAATGAAGCTTGTTGTTGTAACTAGAAATGTGAAAAGGCTTTAATAGTTAGCTTAAAAATTTTTGTTAAAACATGAGGAAAGCTTATTGTAGAAATTACATCAAGATACTTATATTCTTCTAAATGTCTCTTTTTTTAAAAAAAAAAATTCTGACAGCAGTCATTATTCTTGCATCTGCAGGCATATTTGCACTCACCAAGCCTTTTCCTTGTGCTTCCAAAGCCTCTATAAATTTATATATATATAACTACAAATTTTCACTCGCAGATAATAAATGTTTTTGATTAAAAGAAAGAAAAGTATTTCCATATGTCCAGTTTTCTTTCAATATCTACTGTGAACAAAATATTGAAAGACTTATTCATGCTCAAAAAGTCTGTTACCATATTCTTTTATTTTTACTATCAAATAGTTGTAAAGAAATTTCATTGCTCTTTGCTATTGAAAAATTTTGGAAATATGTGTCTATATTTATCCATGCTTGGGATTGTATGTGTTTGCGCAGTGTGCCCATACACACACAAATGCACATGCACATATAAATAAACTAGTGCAAATGCCCATCCTAGGACGGCGGGTTGAAATCATGGTTTTCCCTTATAATTTGAAATAATTGATAAAAATATTCATATACTATTATTCTATAATCGAGCTATTTGGTTAAAAATCATAAAATGTCAGCAAATTGAAATACAGTTTTCAAACCCTTTACATTTGAAAGTACACCCTCCCTATTCAATGGTTGGTGTAAAATTCTGAGACGTGCATAACGTCATGGTCACTGATAGCGCAGCTAATATATTTGATAGCAATATTTGCTGGTTCTTATTATCATACGTGTATATTTCCATGTACAATTCATTTATTATCTTTTATTTACTGTATTTCTTTTATTAAAGTACTCTTTATTTACAGTAATATCTTCTATTTATATAAAATCAAAGTCTCTGTGTGTCCCTCACAATTCCGGTAGGACCGCCTCATTGAAATGAATAATTGTTGAAAAATACAAATGCAGGGTTAACACAGTAGCACCAAATGGTGGCAAAATATCGCCAAATTTGATGACAAGAATAATTTGTCATATATGAAGCCAACTTGGCGATAGCTGGCTAATTTGGCGAAATTCCCATTTAAAACAATTAATCTTTTATGAAGGAGGTCATAGAGGAGTTCCGTTTTCAAAAAGGAGTTTATTTTCATAGTTGTTTATATGATTTGACAACAAAACCTAACTGTCTGATGCCCGAATTACACCAAGATTTTTAAAAAAATGCCAAAGCACTTATAGTGGAAAAGTACCAAATTGTCTATTATTTTGTGCTATCTGCGCTATAGTTTGTACTATATGTGAGGGGTAGGCCTGGGCCTTAAATCGATTTAAAGCTTACATCGGAAATCCGATTTAACCATTGGTCTTAAATCGATTTAAGCTAAAATCGGAAATCGCGATTTAGCCAATGTCTTAAATCGTGATTTAGCCATTATCTTAAATCGCGATTTAGCCATTATCTTAAATCGCGATTTAGCCATTGTCTTAAATCGTGATTTAGCCATTGGCTTTAAATCGATTTAAAACAAAATACTGATTCAGAGATAACATCGGAAAATCGATTAATCTACTTTGATGTATCTACCACTTACATGCCAAGCTGGTGTTAAATCGATTTAGGAGGATCCGATTTAAGCAAACATCGCAAGCCTCAATGCTTTCCGATTTAAGACAAACAAGGCAAGCTGGTGTTAAATCGATTTAGGACGATCCGATTTAAGCAAACATCGCAAGCCTCCATGCTTTCCGATTTAAGAAAAAGACTATTTAATGAAAACAAGGCAAGCTGGTGTTAAATCGATTTAGCAGGATCCAATTTAAGAAAAAGGCGATTTAAGTAAGAATTGATATTTATTTATTTATTTTGTAAACAAGATTCAAAGTTTACGAGATTGGAATGTGTATTTTTCAGAAATTAAGAACTTATATAGTGGAAAGTTGAAAGGAAAAAGTAATGTTTAAATCTTAAAATCCAAATTCATCGAATTTCAATTTATATGCTAATGCAATCTTTTGATGATAAATTAAGTTTTCACATATTTGAGTAATATTGCAATATGTATTTTTTATTTTCCAATATTCTGTAATTAATTAAAATGTTTTAAAGTAGAATCCTGCATTGTTTCAAAAGATTGTTTTCCTGAAATTCATTCAGCATTTATATGATTAAAAATAATAATAATAAAGTTTTATATTTAAAATCCAAACACATCGACTTGCAGTTTATACTTTTATGCATTCTTATGATGAAAAATTCATTTTTTACATGTTTTAGTAATATTTTAACATTTATTTTTTATTTTCTATTATTTTGTAATTAATGAAATTATTTTAAAGGTATAGTCATGCATTGTTTTGTGTATCACTATTTGGCCGTGATCCACATTAAATATTTTTCTTTTACTAATAATATTTTTTTCCTGAAATTGATTGAGTATTTATGGTTGGAAAAAAAAGAATAAAGTTTCATATTTAAAATCCAAATTCATCGAATTTCAGTTTTTATTTTTATGCATTCTTTTAATGAAACATTCATTTTTCACATGTTTGGGTAATATTTTAATACATATTCTTTATTTTCTATTATTCTGTAATTAATTAAAATATTTTTTTAAATTGTCATGCATCAGGTTTGACATCCGATTTCAACGCCAGTCACGTGGATTGAGTATCTTGCTGAAATTCATTCACTATTTATATCCAAATTCATCCATTTTTAGTTTATATTTTTATGCATTATTTTCATGAAAAATTAATTTTCATATGTTTAGGTATTATGGGAATATTTTAGTTTTAATTTATTATTATTTTGTAATTAATTAAAAATACTTTAATAAAGTTTTGTAATGAGTCAAGTAACTTTATTTTTACAGCAGAATGAGGGAGGGCTGGAGGAGGCATTCATTAGATTTTTCTGCAGATCTGCGATTTTTTGCTTTTTTGACATTTTATTATCATTAAAAAGAGATATATTTTAAGATTATATTTTATTACTAATCTTAAAGGATGGCAACAACCACGAAAAAAATCAGCAATTTCAGTGATGTGCTCAAAAGGTCACACTTTCAATCCTTCTCCATCCGCTATATAAATGTCAGCATTTATGTTAAACAAATCTTATTTTAATCTAAAAGTTAAAAAGATATAAAATTGCACCTTATTTCTCATATCTCACCCCCTCCCCCCCTTTTTTTTGTACTACTTTTCTCATCATGATAAATGAATAGTTAAATTCATCATTGAAGTCTCTTAATATGCTTCTGTTTTACTTCAGTAACTTTTTAAATCTGTGTCTGTAAAAAAAAAAGTGTATGTAGGCTGTTAGCAATGAAGTGCTATTTGAGTGGGCTAGGGGAAGCCTCCCCCCCCTTAAGGAATTTAGATTGTAGCATGCATAACAAGTCAGACAAAAAAAAAAAAATCATTTTCTTTTATATTACTTCTTATAGAATGAGTTTATAAAATGTATTACAATAGGTCACTAATTTTTAAAATGGAAAAAAAAAACTAGTGTTTTGGGACATTCAAAGCTTTTTTATGTGTAAAATATACCTCTTTTCAAAATTATTTGACAAATTAAAAGCTAAGTATACTAAATAATACAGGAGGGTGGGGGTGGGGGGGGGGGTGGGGCACGTAAAGATCGTATTTTGTTACTAAAACTTAAAAAATAGGCTTCCATATTCTAAAATGTAAAATCGGTGTTAAATCGCGATTTAGCACTAAATCGCGATGTTGGATGGATGATAAATCGATTTAAGAAATTTCTACATCGCCCAGTCCTAGAGGGGTTTAAACATTAAATATTAAAGTTTCTATAAAGCAGTATAAGACTAAAAAATTAAGAATAAAATAAATGCAAAATAAGACTATACAAGAAAGAAAAATCATGCGTTAAGCATAGAATGTGAAACACTTTCCAACACTTTCTGAATGCTTTAACAAAACTTCCTTATTTAGAGAAATATGGTAAATAAGATAACTATCATCCTAAGTGCATTAAAATCATCCTAAGTGCTAGTACACATATATTCGGTGTATTTTCTAATTTTCTGAGTGTTTTTTCTGTTATAATTAGTTTTATCTTTTCCTTAAAATAAAAGATAAAATCTATCTGGATGCTTGCACTAATTTAACATTTCATGAAGTATAAAACTGGGCGTTCAAAATACTGCATGTGAAATACATGGTCACAAGACTGCAGTAAAAATAATTATGTACAATATGTGAGGTCTTTTCAAAAATCTGTTACCGTTACCTAGACCCATAATAAAATTTTGTACAAAACCTGTCTGTAACAGAAATCTGCGTAAAAGTGGAAACATTCACAATATAATAATGAACAAATAAATACAACCTGTAAAAGGGGAATTTTACCTTGCATTGAAATATTCCAAGATCGATTCCCATGCAAATAATACAATGAAATTCCATCTGCTAAAACGAAAAATCTCTCTAATACGGAATTCCTTTGTGATTTCTCGTGATTCTGTCTCCGCAAGTATTACTGTATGTACTAAAGAAAAAAATAGTAATTGAGTATCTTAATAGAAATGTCCACTGCTTACTGAAACCAGTAAAACATGCGGCAGTGGAACCTGTCTATAACGGAAACTAGCAGTCGGTTCTCAAAAACATATTTACCTCCGCTCAACATCGCAAAACTTTCTGACACATTCATATACTCAGTCTAATGCATAAAATAATAAAATTGGCTGTCATGGGAATGATATGGAATCTAATAGTGTTTTTCATTTTTCTGTAAGTTTATCGCAGTTCAAGCAATGCTTTTTTATGACAGCCCTTCAATGATTGCCACGTCCAGAAATTCGGTTCAAAACATCCATTTTCATAGTATCGTTAAACAAATCTTTTGAATTTAAAGGAAAAAGAGAGACACTAATCCATTTCTTAATTTCTGATCAAAAGCGCCTACTGATTTTATGCGAGTATGAGTAAAAATCAATGATTTTAAAAGTTATATTTCCTAAAAATACTTTATCATTCCTTAAATAAATCTACAACGAATATTTTATTCTATTCTAAGCTTCAGTTCTTTTTACAGTAAAATTATGACCAATCTTAATAGATTAAATGCATAATTAATACGAAATTAATCTAATTAAAATATTAAATGATAAACACGTCTTGTCTCTTTATTGCTTGAATCCATGCTTCTTTTTTTAAAATACATTCATAGAACCTCTTAGTCCAGAAAAAAAAAAAAAATCAATTATTCTCTCTATGTTTGAAAAAAGCATATAACACTTCATATCTGAGAAATAAAAAGTACAATCCCTAAAAGAATAAACATCTCATAGTAACTGTTCTTCCAAAAGCAGTTTGTTCTGCTATTGACCACGTGATTTCAAAATCTTCCTTCCTTAATTATTCGCACGGACATTTTTGGTGAATGAACAAGTGCTGAAGTAACGAAACGATAATGAATACCCGTATGTGATACTAAAATATGGGAACAACTGATTTCCGAGTCCAAAGACCGAACACAAATTCGCATCTTTCAGCATCAGACAATGTGGCTCTGTTCATGAATCACGAAATAAAAGTAGCGTTTGAAGTTTGTTTCTTAGTACTGCAATAACGAGTAACGACTCATATTTTGAACTACCGATTCGGTATTTTGTATCAGAGAGAATACCAGTTATTCAGTAATGAATACATGCAGTTTGCAACACCTCTAATGTTTATGACTGTGATTATGAAGTTAATTATAATGTTTGAAATCTGTGGCATTGAAATCCAAAAGATAGTTGCTGAGTTATGGAACGGAGCACAGCCTGATAGGGGGCGAAGCAATATTAAAAATTTTAAATTCTGAGTCTCAAATGCATTAGGACAGGCTTTGGAGTATCTTTTAAAAAAATTTCAGCCATATAAGTGCCATAGATTTCACTGTCCATCGCAGACACACACACAGACACACAGTGTGAAACTTTCTTTTATTAGTATAGATTGGTAGTTTTATAGAGAAATGTTTGAAAAATACACTGAAGCAGACAGTTTTTAAATTCTAGAATTGTTTTAAGTGCTATTTAATGTTAAAATTAGTCAAAATAGTTTCATTAAAGAAGTTTTATATGATCAAAAACTAAGCAAAGAAATTTAACCATCTTTCGCATCATATATTTGATGAGCTTATGACGTGCAGTGTGCAATCATTTTTTTTATTTTACTAATTTTATTTCAATTTTTATTCAAAATTTCATTTTAATAGATTTATTTCATATTTCGAAAAGGTCAGATTTGATCAGAGGTCGAAAAAAACTACTTTTTGGTTATAGTGAACTACAACTATTCTATCGAAAATGTAGTTAGCTACAACTAGAACTGCTTGTTTTAAAAAGTTGCAACTGCAAACTACTTTTCAAAAGTAGGTTGTTACTCCACTACTTTCAGATTTCGTCAGAGGATTCAATTTATGAGATATATGATTCACATAGTATTTTCTGTATCACCATTTTTTACTTTTCTGTACTTTATGTTGGTATTCAAAAACTGAGACTTTATTTGAGTGTCAATTATTAAAGTAGTTGTTAATAAGCTTATTATTTTATGATTTTATGAATAAAATTTATTTGTTTTATTTATAACTGATATTAACCATGTTGTAGTTTTATAAATTATGTAATTATTATTATTTATTATTATTAACTTTACATATACAATCTCTTCATCATTAGACTATATTTTAGTATGGTATCTTGCTAAACATTAATTATCATTATTGTAAGAATTGTAAGGCCTTTTATTTAATATACATTGTTGATTCCTTCTCTATTCATTTTTGTGAACTTAAAAAAGAAAGTGTTAATGAATTTTAATTTTAACATTCTATTTTAGTGAAGCAACGTCTTCTGTGTGGAAGAATACAACTTGGACAAGAGCAAAATCATATACTTTTACTAATTTGACATCTAGTTCAGATTATGTAGTAACTGTTTATGCACGCTTAAGAAACCATACTGAAGTTGCTTCACCAACTGAATTTTTGACTGTTAGTACTGACTGGGCAGGTAATTTTTTTTGTTGTTATTGTCTCAGTTGTGCTAAGGTTCTTATATGCATATGTTTATTTAAGGCAGTTCTCAAATCCCCTGCTCAACAATGCAAAACTTTCTGACACAATTTCTGACTCATTTTTAAATGTAAAAGTATAAAATTGGCAGGCCTGAGTATTGAAGCGATTTGGAATCAAAATGAATTTTCCATTTTTTGATAAATAAATTACTTATCGAGTTACAAGCAATTTTGGTCATGTGATGGTACGTTTTTCTTCTGTATCGTGATGTCACGTGCAGAAATTCAATTCAAGATGCTAACTTTGACGGTATTTTCTGAAAGATCTTTTGCGTTTATTAAAAAACTGGAAAACCTCTTTCGATTACATAGTTTCTGAATAACACCTACCAATTTCATGCATGAAACTGAGTGTAATTTTATATTACCCATCATTTTTGTACTGGCCTTAAGGTGGGTTTTTAAATAATTCTGTGAAGGAAAAAAAAACTATGCAATTTTACACTAGTAAGGAATTTTAAGCTATGTAATGCCTAAACATTCAAATGTTTGCTTACTTAGCTATATAATGACTAAACATTCAAATGATTTTTTTTTAACTGAAATTAAATTTGCTTATTTTGAAATTATTTATGTGTTTGTTCAAATGTTTTACAAACATTCAATTTCACATTCAAATATAATTAACAAGTGTATATAGAAGTTAAAAAGCGAAGAAAGATCTGTGCAAGGTTTTCAGTGTCTTCTTTCTATGAGAACAATAATTCTCAGCATTTTCTCTTCAAAAGTACTCCCTGAAGACATTCCATTCCTCCTATAACAGTATGGCCAAAACTTGCCAATGCTTAACAAAATCCCTTCTTCTCCTGATATTATTATGGTGCTTTATTTAATAGTTTTGCAGCATATCAAAATTTTAATTTTACTTCTCTAAACAATACTATATATGAATATCAATTAAGATATTATATATTTCTTTCAGCTCCTGAACCACCAAAAAATGTTTCGGTCATTATTCACCATGTGAAACATGTGCAAGTTAAGTGGATCCCACCAGATCAATTAAATGGAATAAATCAATATAGAGTATGTATATCACCATCAGAGAATATTTATTTATTGTTAAGAATTTAAGATACCGTAAAACGGGGTGAATAGGAACGAAACTTCCCGGTCATACAAATAAATTCAAAATAAATATAACGTGAGAATATGTTTAGTTCCCAATTTTTTTTTTTTAAGAAGGTAATATCATGAAGTGTTAGGAAATTCAGTTTTGTCATGTTGGCACCACTACTGTGTTATATCAAAAAATTGCAAGTGGCTCCTCGAAAACCTCCTATTTTCAACATCTGCAAAACTTTGTATGTAACTACAAACTTTTTCGTATTCAAACCTAAGAGTAGTGTTTTTTTTATTAGCGATAGACCTATAAATGATATCCTGTATTAGATTTTATGTATTTCTAAAACTACATAGTGATAAAGTGGAAAATTTCTTATAACATCATAGGTTTAAGATTTACAGGGTGAATCCGAACACACTTGTGTTGTCAGGGTTTACTCTTCCATACAGTAATATTTTCATGTCATATCGTATTTAACAATATTTTTGCTTGTTCCAATTACTTGAAGAGTTTAAAGATGCCAAGAAATTACTTAGCTGAACGAAAAACAATAATGTCCAATCCAAGAGATATGGAACAGGCAATAGAAGAATTAAAAACTTCAATTCCCTAAGAAAAGTTGCAGAGAAATATTCTCTGTCGACCACAACATTACGCAGACATCTCAAAATGGGAAACCAATAAAAAAAAGTGAAAAGGGCAAACAGTACTAAATGCTGAGGAAGAGGCTGTACTAGTATATCATATTAAAACATGCAGCAATTTAAAAGGACAAAAAAAAAAAAAAAAAAAAAAAAAAAAAATGAAAGAAACTATCCAGAAGATCATCACTGAAGATTCAAATTCCAGTTATTCTGTTCAAGACAGTAATAAAGAGCTTATATTGCCTACTACTTTAGAAGAAGACCCAGATTTTGGAATCCTAGAAAATCCCCAACTTTCGAACAAATTTGCTGCAGGATACTTCCTTGTCGTTAAAGTGCATGGAAAAAAGTCATACAGACTCTATGTGACCAAAATCCTGTACCCAGAAGATGATGGTTATGTGGGAAAATTTTACGAAGGGGTCCCCCATACCTGGAGATTTCAAAAAACGGTGGAAGAGGAGGCAGCATTTCTTCCAGAAGATGCCATAAATAAACTTCAGCTAAAGGACAGCATTCAAACATCTGCTCATTTCAAGGATATGATAACTTTTGTGAACGACATAAGTGAATTGAATTTGTATTAAATTCCTATCTTACTCAATTCTAATACATTTTCTTAGAACAAATCTTAATCTTTCTTAAGTTCAAAGTTGTTTTCTAATTTCTGAAAAGTCATACCTTTACTTGTATAGAAAATAATGGATTTGTTTGATGTGCTCCTATTCATCCCTTATCATTATTACCTAATTTTATTAACCCTATTAAAGTCTGAATCGGAACAAATAAAGATTATAATATTTGTTCAGATTCACCCCCCTGCGGGTGAATCAAAACACCATTAAAAAAATTAAAAATATACATAAAAACTGTAACAAATGTTTTGTTTTCGCTTAAAATTTCAAGAACAAAACAAGACCGAAGTTTTTAGCCAAAAAAAAAGAATAAAAAAATCGGTAGTTGCCCTTTTTTGGCGTTAAAGTCGAAAAATGTTCCGATTAACCCTGTTTTATGGTCGCTTTGTTTTATTGATTTTCTAATTTAATGTTTTAAATCATTATATTTCTGATATCTTGAATTTTGAAAAAATTCCTAGTAACTAATATTAATTATTTTTTAAGAAACAATCTACATTTTGTTGAAATTTGATGATCCAATGTATCACTTTGCTTACTTTGAAACTTGGTACTTTGTAATTTTATTGTATTTTAATTATTTCAATTTTGTAGAAGTCTTCAATGTAGTTTATACTGAAATTTCAGGTGATTTTGTTATTTTTCAAACATTCTGACTGTGTTAACACACCTATAAAAAATGTCTTTAAAAATATGAAAGTTTGATCTGTATACAGGTAGAAAAAAAGGACAGGAATATTCTTATACTTTCTGTAAAAATAGTTATTTAACTCTACAGATTTCAGTATGTGTTACATTTTTTGTACATTAAAATATGATTTCAGTATTCACTTCAGCAAAATTTATGCATGCCAAACTATTGTTCTGAATTTAACAAAAGCAGTAGGATTTCTACATTTTTGAAATTTCTGAAAATTTTCTTAAAATGTGACTTTGCTTTTTATTTATGTTTTATGTGTATACTAGCTAAAGTACCCGGCGTTGCCCAGAATTTTAAGAATGTTTGCTTTGAAAAACCAATTTCAAAATTTAACATACTACATAAAAAATAAATTAATTAATTTAAAAAAAACAAAACAGTTGAAGTGTTTTGCACATGAATGAAATTAAAACAAAATTTAAAAATTTACCTAATGTATAAATTTATATAACAGACGCAAAATAATATAGCTATAAATGAACTTATTTCCATTCATCATTGAAGCAATAATGTTAAAATATGTCAATATTTCCATAATCGAGTTTTTATCATTCTTCAATACATTTTTTCACACTTATATGACATTATATATTCACCATGTCCTTTATATTTCCAAATGACGTATTCCATTTTTTTATTCGTCAAATTAATTAAATAATTATAATTTTTCACATTGAAATCCTAAAACAGAAAAATTATGACATAACATTAACTTTTGTTTTTAATTCGTCAAACTATTTATTTTATTTTCATTTTTCACGTGGAAATCTTGTAATAGAAAAGTTATGATGTAATATTCCCTTTTTTTAAATTCGTCAAACCATTTGTTTCATTTTATCACATGGAAGTCTTGCAATAGAAAAGTAATTGTTGCAGTAAGAATTTTATTGTGGATTTTTAATTGTTGGCAACAGCTATAATGAATTTATGAATTAATGAAAAATATTTAAATTTGATTGGAAATTGCTGTTAAATTTGTGGTTTTTTTATTAATTAAAAATCAACTATAAGATATTCCGATTCCGGATTACTTTATTTGCCTCGGCCGTGTTTTAATACACATGTGCGTAACATTTCATGATACTGGCTTCCAAATTGTGGATTTGTATATAATTACAGACAGACAAATTTTCATTTTAATATATTAGATTACATGTTAGTATATCATTTGTTTCATGTAACTATAAAATGAATTTATTCTTGTTGTATAAGTTAGATAATAAAAATTTTAAACAACAAAGTTTGTAAAATAAATTAGGGAATAACAATGTAACAAATAATAATATTATTTAATTGTTATACTAATTGTATATGTAATTTCAGATGAATGATCATGTTTTTTATTTTATTTTTATTTTTTTGTGCAGGTTTATGTTTCACCACCCTACCCTCCATATTATGAGATAATTACTGAACTCAGGAACTCTACAACTGTAAATTTTGATTTTGAGCCTGGCGTCAATTACACATTTTGGGTAAGGTGCATTTTTTCTGTCATTGTAAATGACATTTTCATGTATCAGGTTGTTAGAAAAATAATGGCCAATTATTTGTAGTGTTGTCTCAGCTTATGTTAAGGAAACTATTGCATTTGAAAATAAGTAGTTTATACAGAAATGTTTGATAAACACAATGAAGCAGACAGTTTTTAAATCAAAAAAATATTTTAATTGCTATTTAATATTGAAATCGGTCAAAATAGTTCCATTAAAGTTTTATAGGATCAAAAATTACGCATAACAATTTAAGCATGCTTTGCCAGCACATACTTGACAACCTTGCGATGAGCAGTGTGCAGTCATATTTTTAAATTTGACTAATTTTTGAGTTTTTTATTTTTTATTCAAAATTTCATTATTTTAAGAGATTTATTTCATATTTCAAAAAAGTCATTTGTTTACCTATTGGTGCCAAATTTTAAAACAGTAAAATAATAATTATTCCTTGCAATTAAAAGATGATTTGACACATGAATATAAAAAAGAGAACAAAAACTTTGGTGAAAATTAAAACGTCTTATTTAAAAAAGTTTTCTTATGACGCCGTTCTAAAATTCTGAGAGTTTGCCACATTGTTTACTTAGCCATTTTATACAAGCCGATTTTCAAATGTTTAATTGATCTCATTTAACTAATCACGAAAACAGCCATTTGCTGTTGTGACGTAAATTGATTTAGTCTTAAAATCCCTCTGTCAAAGGGAAATGAATAGAAACCCAGTTACAGTAGCCACTATCATATAATTGTAATTCAATATCCATATTTTTTTTGAATGGAGCAAATTAGCATGTTTTTAGAGCCTACGATGTTTGAACAAGGGTTGACATGCATAGCTAGTAGCGAACAGAGTATAGGTCAAAACTGGGAAATTTCATTAGCGGCCACTGGCCAGTAGGACTAGTTTTTCAAATGGCCACTTTCTTTAAACTAGTGGCCACTTTTTTATTTAAAAATTCTAAACAGTAAAGTTTCTATAAGTATTAATCTAAAACTGAATAGCCCAAATAAATATGTAAATATAAATATATTGGAACCAAAAAAAGTAGAATCCTTGATGAAATGCTAGAAAATTTTATTCTCCCCTTGTAAAAAAGTGGCCGCTGATAGATAATTTTGCACTAGCCACTTTTTCTCATTTACTGGCCCTGTGGCCGGTGGCTAGTGCTAATTTTGACCTTTAGAACAGAGCTTTCTATTTATTAAAAGAAAGAAAATGCTTCAATATTTTTTTAATGTTTAAAAAATTAGTTTCTATGTAGTTCTTCTCTTATTTTTTGTATAATTGTAATAAAAATATTTATTAATCACAATAGTATACAAAACAGCACTGTACAAAGAGAAAACTGCACCCGGGGCAAAGTTTCCATTTGTCCCCCCCCCCCCCCACACACACACACACACACAATTTTCTTTGTGACAGGTGTCACAAAATTAAAAAGTGCAGAAACAAACAAATTTTACTGAACACATATTTTGCATTTATTTTGAAACTTTAGGTTTAATTTCAACTCAGACATTAAAATAAATAAATAATATAAGAGATAATTGCAAATATTTTGGCAAAGGGGATCTGGAAAATGGATGTAGAAAAAATCTATCTAACAGTACAGTATAACAGTTGGGAACCCTTTTATATTTGAAGAAAGAAACCCCATGCTATTTTGAAAGTAGTATATGTTTTTGTCAAAAAACTCAGAAAAGAGACGGTTAACTAAAGAGATTAAGACAAAGACCCAAAACAAGTTTTGAAAAGAAAGAAGGTCCTTATTCATAAATTTGTATTTTGGTGTAGGGTAAAGAACAATGCAATAACTTTGAAATGAAAAATATACGTACTTCCATTGGGGAAAAAAATTCCCAATAGGGTGACTCAGCCAGTAGTTGATCAAATAAGGTCAGTGCTACAGGGTTTTTATTAAATTTCCTTCCTTTTAAATTTTAGAAGTAAACTAACATGATTGCTACGACTCATAATTAATGTCCTATAGTGGGCAAAAATGAAATCTGCTGAAATTAAATAGCAACAAAATTATAAATAAATAGTTTCTTTAATTGCCATTTTCCTAGTAGTTGATCAATCGAAGAAATCAGTCGAAAATTCAAAAATTAATCTTTAAAGTATCATGCTTGGGCTGTGATTTAACAATAATTCATATAAAACTATTATTTGAAATAAGCAAGATGGAAGTGAGTTATTTTAACTTACCGTAATTGTCTCCAACTAATTTTTTTTTTTTAAATTGCATTTTCTAAATTAAAAAAAAAAATCATAAAATGGCTTCTCTTACAGCAGCCAGCTGAAAACAATGTGACAACAGGTGCTCCAACATTACAAAGATATTGTGTCTAGTGCCACGTGTAAAATTCATTTCTGCCTGAAATGGAGCAATATTTTTAAAAACTGATCAACTACTGGCATGGTCACCCTATGTAAATATGCATTTTTTTTACAAAAGAGAAGGAAAAAAGAGGTTCGTAGTATAAATTTTCGCACCTGGGCGCCTTCCCCCTTCGCACGGTCCTGATACCAAATACAGTTATTTGAATATTGATATGTCTGAAATTATCATTATTGCTTTTTTTTTCCAGATGACATCATTAAATGGTTATTTAGAAAGTAGAAAATCCGATCCATTTGTTATTCAATTTGCAAGGGAAGCTTTGTTAAGTCCTGTAAGAAATCTTCGTAAAGTATCAGCTACTGAGCATGCAGTTACTATTACTTGGGATCTTCCTACTCACAAAGGAAGTGGTTTCACTGTGTCGTATCATCCTACATATATGAGCGATCATTTTGCTGTGATAGTAAATGTCACCGTCACTTCTGCTACAGGTAATTTTTCTTTTCTTTTTCCCCCCCCTTTAACTTTTTTTTTTTTTTTTTTTTTGGTTAATCTATCTGTTCTTTGCTTCATTACTGCTTAAATTATCATTATTTTAAACAAGTTAGATCTTCCAATTTTTCATATGTGTTTACCATAAGTTACTTCTAGTGGGCTTCTTTTAAGATGTAAGAAGCAAGTTAGATGTTCTATTTAATCGCAGAATTCAACCTCTTAGAATGATGTGATTGTGGTATAAATAATTTAAAGGCCTGTTTGTTATATAAATTAGTAATTGCAGTTAATATTTTATGAGTGGATCTAAAAGCACTAAATGCATTTCTTTTTAGGTCGCTAATGAGGAAGTTGTTGTAATGAGGAAATGTTCTTACTTTATTAGTGAAACATAAAAGAAATATAAAATAAAAACAACTTGTCGATTAAAAACATATTTTCTTTATTTAATCTTGAAAAACTGAAGATAAGAAGGTTCCTTGCTGGACATTCATTATTTCAAATTAACAGATTTTAACAAGTAATCCCACCGGATTAATAAAATAAAAAATTTAATGAACTTTCATTTCAAAGTACTTTTAAACAGCATTTTTAATTTAGAATGTGCAAACTCCAATACGACAACCCATCAGACTACTGGCTCAATTAAATTTTTAACCTCCAGACTGTATATATGATATCGACAGTTCTTCAAATGTGATAAAAAGTAATTTTTTTTAATCATTTGTCAAAAGGACAACAACAAATACTCAGAAAAAGCAGTACCACAAGAGAAGAGCTATCTGTATAGTATCGCCAAGTCTCCTGATTTTGGCAGGAGACTCCTGATTTTCATATGTTTTTTTATTACTGTTATTTTAACTTATTACTGTTATTAATGTTATTTTAACAATTATAGAACCGCCATGCTTGCTATATAATAATTGTCAAAACGTACTGGGTGTCCTAAAAAGGACTGACTGATTTTAAAATTCAACAACTTGCAAACGGTGACAGATATTTAAAAAATTCTTGCAGGAGGGTTATGCATAAATACAGGCTCGATTTTTTGTGCCTTTCTCTTCTTCCATGCATTTAGCGCCTATTGATCACAGCGCCATCTATTGTTTGTAATTCGAACTAATATCAAAAACCACTGTAAAAAAAACTTTTGACCTCATACATAACCCTCCTGCAAGAATTTTTTAAATATCTGTCACCATGTGCAAGTTATTGAATTTTAAATCAGTCAGTCCTTTTTAGGACACCCGGTATCTTTACCTTGCCACATGCTTAACCCTTCCTTCTTTTTCAGACTTTTTTATCTTTTGGATTTCAGTTATAAAAAAATATTTTTTTGTTGCTGAAAATTAATATTATGTTCTATCCCGAATACGAAAACGCAAAATATTTTTGTCATTAAGCAAGTAGGCAGCACTATCCTAGGTCATATAGTTTTTCAGAAAATCGCACTTTTCCGTTGTACATAAACTTTACTTTGCGGACGCTCAGTGAGGAAATTGGGGGAGTTCGAGGTACTCATGGACACGAAATCATCCAAGGGTTGTTGATAATAATTTTCAAAAAGGACTCGCACTTGACCAATTATTCTTTGTTCAAAGCAAAGCTAACAAATACAATTGAAATTTCCATGAAACGTAATTCAGTTTGAGGTTGTTCTCAAAAATATTTTTACCTCCTGAACAACAAGAAACTTTCTTACATATTCATGGACTAGTTTTTATGCGTAAAAGCATAAAATGATAGACATGGCTATTAAATTGGTTTGGAATCAAATGGCGCTTTTCATTTTTTTTTTTTTAAGACTTGCATTTTAAATTATATCCTGTTTTACTTTTTTATTGTTTCACTTATATGTAGCCGATTAATTTGTACTTTTTTCGGCAATTTACATGGGAACCATGCATAACCTAAGGCTTATGTTGCTTTATCATTGTGCAATATAATATACTACCAGCTTATATATCATTAGAAGGGCTTAATTTGCACCGGAGCCCAACTCTGGTACTTCTCTGTATTTAGTAAATATTTAAATATTGGTCGGAATTCATGAGAGCTCATAAGTACAGGGCTCCAGGCCCAGTGCAATAGCGCTTCCGAAAAACCGAAGCCTAAATTACCATTTCCTTTCCTTTCCATCTCCAAGCTTTTGCATTCTTTTCTATCAAAACACTTATACATAATGCAATGTGTCGCACACATAAAAGATGGCGAGGAAAAAGGCTCAATTTTTATATTAGTCTTTGGGCTTGTCTGACTCAAGCTCAATCTGTCTTACATTCAAAATTTTATTTACTCATGTATAGGGGAAAAAAAACTTTTCCTCCTTCAAAATTATGTGTTTTTTCTATTTCAGTTTAATGCTATGTTGATCATAATGAAGGGAAAACACAAATCATGTTTTTCCATTTCAAATTTATTATATTCATATTTATGTCGGCGACGTGTTGATACGGCGCCACTCAAGAAACTGAACGATGAATTTGCTTTCAGTTCGATTTTCTTTTGTGACAGTAGGATAATTTTTAATTGGCTGGTTTTTTTTTTTACTATTTAGATATCCAATTTAGACCTGAAAAGAATATTTTCTGTTTTTAGCCAACGAGCATCAGTTTGAGGTTTTTTGTCTTCTGTTGCGTACAAGTATAAAAGTCACGTTAGTTATAGTTTAAGTACTACACAGGTATAGTTTAAGATATGCATCTTTTATAGGAAATTGAAAAACATTTGTCCATTCTTCAGCATATAAATATTAATTTCTGTAAATTTCATTTAAATTTTTTCTTAAAAATGCGTATCAGCAAACTATCCATTTTTGTGTTAACACTATTTCCGAATCATAATCCTTACCATATTTAATCAAAGAATTCTGCAATTAATTAACATTAAAGTTAGGCAAAGATTACTATTCAGAAGGCATGATAATTAGAAAGTGGAATAGTTGACAGCTAAGTATATGCTGATATATATAGTTATTTTTTTTATTTTGCTAAAGAAAAGAAACGCTTTAAATTTTGGAAATAATGTACGAAATATAAATATGCAGATTGGAGTGAAAGGGGATGGGGAGGGAAAACGGTACGGTTGTTAGTGGCGGTACCGCAGAATACTAAGGCTCCGATACTTTTTTGTTAGAAATTAAGCCCTGATGGTCAGTATGTGTATTGTTACCAATACTACAGTAAGATACAAGTGTTACATATTTTCAATCATTTGAATAATGGAGTCCATTAATATTTGCCACCAGTTGCAGCGCACACCCTGTTTTGGGAAAGGTTGGAAAGGCTAGAGATCTAAATCTCCGCCAAGCTCCTCACCTCTAAGGGATTTCTAAAAGCAAAACATCAGGTTTATTGTAATTTTAACAGGTATAAATAGAAGCCACAAAAACATCAAGGAGGCCTTCGACTGAATAGTTCTAGTACCCATCTAGGGTTAGTTTCGCCCTAGTGACAAAAGAGAATGGGTTAGAGTTAGAACAAATATTAACTTCATGATTCAATAACTAGTGACAAAATATGTTTTTTTGTAGCAGTGGTGGAAATTTAGGTATTTCTAAAATGTAATAAGAATAACATGTAGTAATCTAAAATTAATGCATCATAATAAACACTTGGAAGATAAGGAAAGTACATTTGTATTTAAACAAACAAACATAGAGATTAAGCTATAATATATATGTATACAGTAGAACTTGGATAATTCGAAGTGCAAGGGACCACTGCAAAACTTCGAATTATCCAAAAAAATTTATTTTTATGTCGTAAAATAATCAATTGCAACAGAAATTGCAAAAAAAAAAAAAAAAAAAAAAAAAAAGTTTATTAATTTTAAATAAAAAAAACTACAACTTTTTAAAATATTGAGATATTTCAGATTGTTTTAAAGAGCTTACTTGATTTTTTTTAACAAAATCTTCAAGTATATCTACAGCTCGAAACACAGTTTCACTCACGTTAGATTGTCCTTCTACATAACGACGATATTCGGCTAGATGAAAGACTGCCTCACTTGAAGTTGGAATCGTTCTCTGTTCTTCCACCTCATCTTTAATATCTTCATTGTCTTCTGTTACAATGTTCTTATTGTTTAGAACTTCTGATAGAATATCTGTATCAGACAGCTCTCCACAAATGTCTATGTTTATATCAATGTCGACGTAATTGTCAAACGGTACGCTGTCTTCCGATGCAACTGGGGGAGGTAAATTTTCTTCATCTAAAAGATGACTAGGGACAGTGTTCCTGATGAATCCTGCTTTCTGGAAATAGTTTGCTATTGTTTTTTGTTTGTTTTTTTTGGCTCACCTTGGACCATGCATTTAAACACATTCTTGATACATCGAGGAGGGTAATGGGAAGCTTTTGGGAAGATTCATTAAGGAGGTGTTGAATGACTAGGCAGGAACGACTAGAAATCCTTCAGATTTTTAATGATGCCTTGATCTATTGGTTGCACCACTGAGGTCATGTTTGGCAGAAAAAATTCAACCGTGACATTTTCCATAGCGAGTATCGATTTATGGGCCGTGCAGTTATCAATAAACAGGATGATTTTTCTGTTTTTACTTTAGTATGTGGGATTGAGATCTAGCAGCCATTCTTCAAAAAGATTCCCTGTCATCCAGGCTTTCGTGTTAGAACGGTATTCTATAGGTTTTGTTTTGACATTGTTAAAACACCTTAGATTTCTTGATTTTCCAATCATCAGTAAAGTTAACTTTTCAGTGCCGTCCATGCTTGCTCCCACAAGTAGGGTTATTCGGTCTTTACTGCGTTTTTCTCCACTACATTTCTCACCTTTAAAATCCAAAGTCTTTGCAGGGGTACATTTGAATAAAAGTCCAGTTTCGTCGACATTAAAAATGTCTCTGTCCTGTGTATGATCAATGATTTGAACAACTTTTCCTTTCCATTCATTTGCTGCATCTTGGTCCACACTTGAACTTTCACCACACACAGACTTAAAGGAAATTTCATTTCTTTCCTTAAAACCGTCTAACCATCTGGAGCTTGCTTTGAAGTTGTTGTTTCCTAAGCTGACAGCAAATTCTTCTGCTTTTGCACGAACAAGAGTTCCACTGAGAGGGGTGTTTTTGTCTTGCGCTTGCTTAAACCACTTCAAGACACACTCGTCCACCTCAGGATTATTGAGTTCTCTAGCTCGTTTGCGATTTCTATTAGATTTCAAATTTTTTTCTTTATTTTTCAAAAAGGTCGAAAGAGTGTTAGGTGCTATTCCATACGCTTTTGTGATGATGATTTTCTTCTTTACACCCTTTTCTACCTCACGAATCACAGCAATTTTTTCATCGAAAGATAAGGTTTTATATGGGAGACGGGGCTTACTCAATGACATGCTTACACTGAACTCTCACCACAAAAACTAAACGCACAATGAAGAAAACTCAAGCGACTATAGTCCTGGTTTCGAAGGAATTGCAACGCGTGTCATCTATGATTTATCGCATTGGCGAGAGTAGCATGTGTCACTTACAAGCGAAAGGGCGTTCGTTCCTCCTCCCTTTATCCCTGCTCTGTTTCCTAGAACAGATAAGAATATTCTCCCACTCCCTTCTCTTCCCTAAAGAATCTTCCACAATAGCTGAAAATAATGCGGCCACTTTTCAAATAAACTGTATTGAAGCTAGATTTTGTCATTTTTGAAAGGGTAAAAACTTCGAATTAAAGAAGTTGGACTTCGAAATAACCAAGATTTTTTAGCATTAACTGAATACAAGTTTCAAAAGACTGACAAAAAACTTCGAATTATCCACGAATTCGAATTAAAGACGTTTGAATTATCCAAGTTCGACTGTATATATATATTATATTATTGGCAAGGTTAGTCAAGACCTAGTAAATAAAACACTCAAAAATATGAAAGTACTATGTTCCATACTTGTAGCAGATCTGAATATATGCAGAAATTTATTACTAAAAAAAATTTAGATCATTAGTATATATAATGTCAGTTTTATGTATATCCAGCAGTATGAAAGAATCTGCTGTATAAAGCAAATAATTGGATGAGAATGACAGAAAAGTTAATTACTAAATACAGACGCAAAATTAAAATCTGCAGAATCAATGCTTATTAAGTTTTATTTATATATATACAATAGACTCCCTTAAATCCGCTATCACAGTGGGCTTACTTAAGGTGATCGTTTACTTGTTATAGTGGCATTATAAAAAAAAAAAAAGAAAGTGTATGCTGGCCACATGGTACGCTCATAGGCTTAAACGAGACATCCGACAAAAATAATGTGGTCATGAATTAATTAAAGTAAAATCTATTACTTCTTCTATGAATATGAATGTTCAGGTTCTACAAATTCACTGGCGTTTTTCCTATAATTGTTCCTTCCAGAATTTTTACACAAGATAAAAGTAACAAAACATAAGTCTTACCGGAGCTCGAAGAATACTGCAATATGCTGAGGTTGTAGAAACGAAATGTAATCTTCATAATAATACTTCATGAACACAAAGAAATTCCATTTTACTAAAACAAAAACTGCTATTTATTGAAGGAGACTTATTATTTTTCGGATGGGGCATCCCTTGGTCGAGGTACGGTTTCTTCCCATTTTCCATCCTGGTCTCTTCCCATTCCCTCCATACCTGAGAGAAGGAAAGAGCAGCCTACATCGACAGTGACATGAGCATAACTGACTGCATGCTGCGAAAAATCACACGGCTTCACACTTGGTGATCGCAAAACGGGCAATGAATGGAAGAGAAAAAGATCGACGGCGCCAACGGGCAATGACTCCAACTTCCCGGCTTACGTCACGCACCACGGAAGATCGGACGGGAGAAAGATGAATGAATGGATGAACCAAGATGGCTAAACTGATCTTACTGAAAACATAAAGGTGTGGATTAAAAAGAGTAAGGAAATAAATGATTGCAATAGAAAATGAAAATACGAACGGAACATCTACAGAGACAGAAGAGGTATCATTTTAAAGGGAATTTTAAATGCTGACTAATAGAAATAAAGTAAAAGCTGAATTTTAGGAGGAAAATATAGAAATTAACGAAAATATGCGCAAAAGGAACATGTGCTAACATGCATGTTACGGACTTGCCTAAAAATGGTACGATGTATCGTGACATCCGCGACCTTAAAATCTGCGAACGCCTAAAATCCGCGTATTTTTTCACATGTAAAGAATTAAATTTACAGTTCAGTTGCAGGAACAAAATTCAAGATGGTGCCAAAATCTGTGACTACCGCAATGTTTTTTTTACTAAATTTTTTGTTAATCATTCTCTTTTGGCTATTACAGCTGATTTATTACTAAATAAATTTACATTACTTTTGATTTGATATAAATTAGCATATCAGTATCAAAAATTCCAGGGTTCGAAATGGAAAAATCCACGAACCTGAAAGCTATTTTTAAATTATTGTTCGCGGAATTTTTTTTTTTTAAATTATAGACAAATTTATTTCTAAACATACAAAGCAGTATATGAAAAGCATTCAAGACTCTAAATAACAATGAAAAAAGTTACCGAGAGCACAATAAGCTATATATACTGATAATAGCAATGACACTGTTTTCCTTGCTTCTTTCCCTATTTCTATATGACATCGCTAGTTTGAAATACCGGTCTTTTGTTTACTTTATACTTATTATATTTAACTACAGTTACATTAATAGTTTACTTTTATTCATCTTTATTTATTTAAATATGTAACTTACTTACCTTTTTCTCGGCAATCTTTAACTTTAAATACTCGTTATTTAATTTATTTCTGGGATGTTTACTTCGTAAACATCGTAAAACCGTCCACATGGTGCTGAGAACGAGTAATGACTTATCGATCTTATGATCCCTTTACCACTAGATGGCAGCATAGGACGTTTGGAATTGAATCGATTTCATCTGTAATAATTTAATATTTTTCTAAATTTTTATTTTATATAATTATTTTAATAATTACTTACTTTTAAACTAATAAATTATTTTAATATTTTACTTATTTTAATGTTTCACTTTATTGTAAGTATTCATTATAATTTCCCTTGCTTAACAACTACCAATCAAATTAATGTTTCAAAAATGTAAACAAATCAATGACCAGAAATCCGCAAAATTCTAAAATCCACACAACCTCTGGTCCCAAGCTTGCGGATTTGAGGGAGTCTACTGTATATATAAAAGTTTATTTTAAAATATCAAATTTGTGTATGTGAAAGAGAGCTCACTTTAAAATATTCATATTGATATAGACCATGCATATTGTCACATATTTATTGATATCTATTTATTTTTTAGCAATTGATCTTGCTCCAGGAGCAATGTATGTATTTAAAGTATATCCATTCAAGGGAGAATTTCGGGGACCAGATGAAAAGATAGAAATTCAGACACAAGGTTTGTTATTCTTTTTATCTTAATGTAATACTAGTGTTATATCTGCCTTCTGCAGAGGAAAAATTATAAATGGTACATACTTGCCAAGTTTTACGCTTAAGGCGTAAATTTTACACTTTTGACTAATCTTTTACGCTTTTACGCTCAGAATGCTTTTTTTTACGCTTTTCCTGTTATTTTGATAGTTTTCTTACTTTTATCAGAAAAATGTATTTTTTTTTTTTTTTCGATCTCATCTTTGAGTTCTACTATATCATATTTATATGAAAATGTAACATAAAAGATAAAAAAAACTCTTAAAAATGGCGATATTAACAAGTATTGTTTTGTAAACAAGTCCCGCGATCAGGATGGGATTGATCGATATATTGATTCATAACACTTACTTCTAAAATTGTAGTTTTTCATCCTTGATTGGCTAACCAGCGCATCAATTGAATGTCATAGTTTTGTAGGCGTGGTTTACTCTTTCTCCTTACTTACCGGAGAAGCTCATTTCAACTCAACTCTTGCTTTCTCGAATTGGAGATGTTTTGAAACACGCGGATCGCAGATGCTTATTTACTGATTTTAATTAGTGTTGATCACGTCTCACGCCTTACATTAATTCGTTTAATTATTTTTGCGATGGCTGAAGTATACAAAGACAGTTATACTAAAGAATTTCCGTGCATAAAAGCATCAACAAAAGGTCCTAAGTTTGTTTATTGTGACTTTTTCCGATCTTATTTTACCATTTCCCATGGAGGTAAATATGACATTACTAAGCACATATCGAAAAAAAAGCATTTGGAAAATGCTCAGTTAGCTAATACTTCCGAAAAACAGAAGCTCAAAAACTTTTTCAAAAAAGACAATCAGTCGGCGGTTATCCGAGCCGAATTATTTTTTACACGATTTTTAGTGGAACATAATGTTCCTCTTTCTGCTGCTGATCATGCCGGGCCATTATTCCGGAAGATATTTCCGAAATGTGACGTTGCCAAACAATACGGATGTGCTCGCACAAAAATTACTGCTATAGTAAAAGAAATGGCCTTATCTGCTATCGATAATCTGAAAAAGCAAATGCGAATTAGACCATTCTCGGTAGCCTGCGATGGAAGTAATGACTCTGATCATAAATTGTATCCGATCGTAATTACTTATTTTAATTCTGTGGAAAATTTAGTTGAAAATAAATTGCTCTCTCTGCCAACTTTAATTGGCTCAGGAACTGGTGAAAACATCAGTAATTTAATTCTGAAAGAATTGGAAAAAATGAACATTCCCTTTGAAAATTGCCTTTCTTTCATGGCAGATAATGCATATGTTATGCAAGGCAAGAAAATCGGTGCAGTTGCTTTTTTAAAGCAAAATAATCAAAATCTGATATCTTTGGGCTGTGCATGTCATTTAATTAATCCTGCTGCAAAAAAAGGTGCTGCAGCTTTGCCAGTAAATATTGATGATGTTCCTGTAGACATTTTCGATTATCTGGACAAAAGCGCAAAACGTAAAGAATCATTGAAGCAATTTCAATTATTACATGATAAGGAAACAAGAAAAATTTTGAAGCATGTCTGTACTTGATGGCTCTCCCTGGGTAGAAATTTGGGTCGTCTTGTTGATCAGTGGGATCCATTATTGAGTTATTTTACAAATTTAGTAAAGTCTCAGAAAAGTAAAATATCTTCCAATCTCTCTACTTATAAAATACCCAAAAAAAAGGATGTTTCAGAAAATATAAACAGCTCATGTGATGTTGATATGAAGTCTGCTCAAGAAACCCCCAAAAATGATTCAATGCAAGGTAGTTGTTCCACCAAACAGAAAATTAGTACCACTGATATGAATACCCCATCATCTAAAAAACATAAGAAAGAAGAGAAATGCCAAAGTAAGCCTAAAAAGAGTAAATCTACAGTGTTGTCTCGAGAAGAAGAAATTTTCATGTTTTTGTCATCTTCAGAAGTGAATGTGATGTAGCAATCACATTTATTATTTATTTTTTAAATTGTAATGCAGCATTATTATCTCATGTTTTAAACTATTTATTTTCAACGCAAAACATCGTTCAAATCGGTTTTTTTTCCTTTTCTTTTTACCACAAGTAACAGAACCTTTGATTTCAGATTTTCCCCCTCTTCCTGATCTATTTTTAGATTAAGCGTGACGTCGACCGCGTCATATTGGAGGTGTGTCTTCGAACGTAGTTTCGTTTTCCCTGCTGTCATTCGTTCTACAATTAATACGTAAATTTAATTTAACAAATAGATTTAAATCATTTCCGGAGGTAGTTTTGTAAACCCCTTTTATGTAGTATATATATCAATGCAGCCAGTTTTTTAACAGATTTTCAGATTTTAAGATTTACGAAAATATGTATTATTTTTGACAATGTGACTTGTCGTTTGAATTTCGGGCCTTGCGCCTAAATTCAAAGAGCGATGTTCTTCAATAGCTATTATCTCAATATCTAAAAGTTTATCTTCGGTCTCTGGTTTTTTTTTAATTTAACGCATATTTGATTTCGGACTTTTTATCATCAAGACCTTCTTTAAAAAATGATTTTAACCAGTAATCATCTTTATCATGGAATTACTTCCAAGTTTTAATAATTCTACGTGGAACGTTCTTCGAATGTGTACAGTGACCTACTTCTCCTAATTGCCTTCCACCTCTCAAGTGAAACAACGAATAAAGAAGATTTTTTATAACTGCTGTCTCTTCAATGTGTCTACTGTTCTCATCATTAAGTAAGAATGTTATATTTATTTATTCATCCTTCTTCCTATTTTATTTCACGGCAACTTTTTAAATTAAAATCGTCACATTTGGTTTCCGTGACAAAAAAGAACATTTCGGCGTTGTTGCTTTTTGATCACAACGTAATGCCTTAAAAAATAACTTAATGACTGTATTTTTTCGCCGTATTTTTGACGATTGATACATTCTTTTTAAAGAAGATTTTTGTTCTCAAACAGATGAACTGCTTTTTTAAATGGAATTCTGAAAATGATTTAGCATTATAATTGCTGTTATTCTTTTTTTCAATATTTTCTGTTCTTATAAAAAGAAAACGTAATATTTTTCAATCTTAGAAGAAATTTTGTTCCTGAAAATTATTCCTAACTGAATTTTCTTTTGCATAAAAATTTGAAGATTTGTTACTTTTATAGAAATATACTGACATAAATTCAAATAAATTGATTTAAAATTATTATTTTTTAATATGGAATTTGAAGAAAATTATAATATTCTGCTGTTCTCAAATGGAACATTTTGCTTTTTTAACGGCTGAAGATCGATCAAACATCGTAATGAAATTTTTGTTCTCAAGTTCTATTTGCAATACTTATTCCATGATTTAAAATTTTTGAGCATAGTATAATTTAAAAAAAAAAAAAATTCCGTTACTGGTTTTCATTTTGAGATGTCTTGACAAAATTATTGCTGTTTTTAAATTTTTGAAGAATGAAATATTATTTTAAAAAATCAAGAAATTTATTTATTTATTCTCTAATTTATTTATTCTTATGGTGCATTACAAGATATTTATATAATAGAAAGTCTTTAATGAATTTTGAAATTCTGAAATGAATTCTAAAAATTGTTCTCTGATTTTAAGAACAAATTTATTTAACAAGAGGCTATGGTTTTTATACTTATTCTTATATTGGGTTTTTAAATTTTATTTTATGGCACTTATACAATGAAATATTTAATGAATTTGAAGATATATTATGAAAATTAAGATATTTATTGAAGCAAATTATTTTTTCCCCCTTGGAATCTGTGATAATTATTGAAGTTTAAATTATTTTACTGAAATTGTTCTCATCTATTACTTGCAAAGGAGCTGAAGTTCTTCATGAAATTCGTAGCTGTAAAATATCCTGCATAATTTTTTGAAGTCTTCTCTGCTTTTAAATATATCAATTTATGTATATTTTTTTTTTTCTTCCAAAAATACCTTCAATAACTTTTTATAAAAAATATATCTAACTTGCTTGTACCACCTTCCACTTTTATTCTCAAGATATTTTTGTCATCTAGTGCACGATTTGACTGCTAATATCGATTTTGGTGTTTGGTGAGTGCAGTGTTCTTTTACTAAGTTAAATTTCAAGAACTCTGTTTGCTTTCTACAAACTGTTCTCATCATAACTCTCAGTGCTTCAATTTTCCAGAATTATGTAGCTTCATCAAAATTTAATGACATATTTTTTTGCTTAAAGAAGAAATTAAAAAAAAAAAAATTCATTCTCCTGTATCATCCTCATGACTGAAATAATTTGAAAATTTTTTATTCTACATGATTTAAAATGACAATAGTTTTACTCATCTTTCTTATTCACATTTGCTTACCTACTGAAGTTGCCTTCAAGAGTGTTGTTATTAATCCATTTTTTGAAACGCTTCTCTGGTGTGTGGAAATGTTGTTCTGAAAGTACTGAAAATATTATAATACATACCTGCAAAAAAAAAAAAAAAAAAATTCTGTTCCTCATTTACAGCAACCAATAAAGATTTGTGCTCCATTTTCGGCTTTGATGTTCCTGGTGAATTCTCAGTAATTTATGTAGTAAAATATCCATATTTTTTTCTGATCTTCTCCAGTGTGTTTTTGAAGTTCGTTTTGAAGCTAAATCAGTATACATATTATTTTTTCATAAACAATAGAATTTCCCAGTCAACGTTTACTTGTGAGCGGAAAATTTTCATCCTTACGTAGGGGTAAGCGGCAAAGTTTCATCCTCGCATTGAAAGTGTTTGACTCCTACATCATAACATATTTATAAAATTTACTGTTATTTGAACTACAGAAAATGTTTAAGCTCAAGAATGTTTGTTTAACTTACTTATTTCTAAAGATTTTTATATGTTAATTATTATCATAGTGCCTTTTCCTTATTTCATAACCCAATTGCTTCAAAATTTTTAATCTGCCATATGCCTCACTTTTCCAATTTTATGTAAGAAATTATTTTAAATTGATTATGAAGATATTTTTTTAAATGAAGAAAATTTTTATTTGCACCTTTTATACGAAGAAAAGCACAAATTCTTAGTGAACATATTTACCAGCGCATCTTTTTTTGAAGTGTTCATCAGTGAATCTTCAACAATTCTCTAAGAATCATAATTAAAAAGTGCTTCTTCACTACCGATTTTGACTACCGATCTTGTCCTCTACTCATCATGGTGTATGTATTTATATCATCCTTAAGTGAAGTGTTACTCCTAAATGTACCACCATGCATTGTCTTCTTTTTGCCAGCAGTGTCTACCGATTTTTCCTTCAAGTATATCACCATATTCTGCTAAATGTTCATAATTGGTGATAGTGTTGTTGTGCTAACTGTGCCTTTTTTTCAACAAAATAGAAGTGTTTGAATAGTTCACAGTACTATTCATATCCAACCATTTGTGGTTTATACCAAGAGCTTCTTTACATCTGTAAAATACACTATTTTTTTTTTTGTTCTTTTTCTATGCTGAATTATTTGATTATCTCTTGCACAAGATCTCAGAGGTCTCTTATGCGCATTGGAGTCTGCTGTATTTTTGTGTTTTGTATAAATGTGTTTACAGAGTTCCTGAATGTGTCCACTGATCAAGGTATCATGAAGGATTGTCTGTTTACTCTACAATATTTTTTAAATTTTTGCAGCTCTTTAATTTAATTTCAACTGTTGTTTAAAGTTAATTTAATTTTTTTTTTTTACAAGCATAGAAACTTAAATTTAAATTTTACTATTAAATTATTGAAGGAATTAAACTAAATATTTTTATGGTACACTTGCTTGGTAATTTAAAATTTTTCCTGATTATGACAATTTTTTTAAACTATTATTATGATTAATGAAATTTAAGTCCTAGGTTGTCGGAATATAAAAGTAAAATATTCTCGACTTTCTCATTGCAATTTATTTTTATAAATATGTGGAAATTGATTAGTAGAAATGATTTATTTATTCATTTTGAATGTTTCAATATTTATGAGAAAATTGATTAGTAGAAATGACTTGTTCATTTTGAATGTTTCAATATATGAGGAAATTGATTAGTAGAAATGACTTGCTCATTTTGAATGTTTCAATATTATGAAAAAAATTGATTAGTAGAAATAATTTTTCATTTCGAATGTTTCAATTTTATGATTTATTTTTCCTAGGCAGTCAGAGTATATTTAGAGAGGGTACTTCTGACTTTATGTTGCTTTACTTTTGCAACTTTATAAATTTTGATTCATAAGTGTACCTTATTTTTTTAACTTATTGAATTCAAAATTTTTTTGTGGTCTCTTTTGGCTAAAAATTTATTTGGCTTTTGGATTTATTATTAATTTTAAAATGTTATAAAAGAGTAATATTTTAATTTATAGAGATCATTTTACACAGGAAGGTGCCTTTCTTTGCCTGTGATTGCAATGGGGCTTAATATTATTGTATACTATCATGTTATGTATATTATTGAAATTTGAATGTACTACTTGATGTATATTCTTTTTCTTTCTCTTTAGGTCACTGTACATGTACGTTCCCTAAATGTGCACATGCACTTAAAATTTTTATTATGACTTTTAAATTTTAACTTAAATTTTATTTTACATTTTTTTGCTCCTTGGCTTTTAAAATTTTGTTTTCCCTTTGTTGAAAAAGCTCTTTCAAGATTTACCTTTTTCACCTTTTGGTCATCCAAAATTTTGTTCGGCAAATGGGGGTAATGTGATGTAGCAATCACATTTATTATTTATTTTTTAAATTGTAATGCAGCATTATTATCTCATGTTTTAAACTATTTATTTTCAACGCAAAACATCGTTCAAATCGGTTTTTTTTCCTTTTCTTTTTACCACAAGTAACAGAACCTTTGATTTCAGATTTTCCCCCTCTTCCTGATCTATTTTTAGATTAAGCGTGACGTCGACCGCGTCATATTGGAGGTGTGTCTTCGAACGTAGTTTCGTTTTCCCTGCTGTCATTCGTTCTACAATTAATACGTAAATTTAATTTAACAAATAGATTTAAATCATTTCCGGAGGTAGTTTTGTAAACCCCTTTTATGTAGTATATATATCAATGCAGCCAGTTTTTTAACAGATTTTCAGATTTTAAGATTTACGAAAATATGTATTATTTTTGACAATGTGACTTGTCGTTTGAATTTCGGGCCTTGCGCCTAAATTCAAAGAGCGATGTTCTTCAATAGCTATTATCTCAATATCTAAAAGTTTATCTTCGGTCTCTGGTTTTTTTTTAATTTAACGCATATTTGATTTCGGACTTTTTATCATCAAGACCTTCTTTAAAAAATGATTTTAACCAGTAATCATCTTTATCATGGAATTACTTCCAAGTTTTAATAATTCTACGTGGAACGTTCTTCGAATGTGTACAGTGACCTACTTCTCCTAATTGCCTTCCACCTCTCAAGTGAAACAACGAATAAAGAAGATTTTTTATAACTGCTGTCTCTTCAATGTGTCTACTGTTCTCATCATTAAGTAAGAATGTTATATTTATTTATTCATCCTTCTTCCTATTTTATTTCACGGCAACTTTTTAAAATTTAACATCGTCACAGTGAAAGCATATGACTTCTTTCTATTGAATGTTATTCCTATTTTTGACAGAATAAATGTCACTTTACAATCATCATCACCATTAATACATAAATTGCGAGACTTATATTTGGAGTTGTTAAAAGAACTCTTATGCAGATTTATAAAGCCATCTGTTATAGTGAAAAATCCAGATCTTTGTGCAATAAATTTCCGTTCCAAGAAAAATCAAAAAGAACTTCATGAAATCACAATAGGAAGTTCCACTAAAGAAGAAATTAAAAAACTAAGTGCTGAAAAAAGAAATACATTTTTGAATAGTATTTTGAATTATCACATTGCTGCATGTGATTATGTTGTCAAGAAATTTCCTATTGAAAATGCTATTCTTAAGCATGCTGCTGTCGCTGATTTGAGTAGAGTAGGAGATTTCACATTCTCTTCAGTTACATTTTTTTTCAGACTTATTTCCATGTATACTAAATGTAAAACCGGACCAGTCAAAAAATGATGCTATAGATTTGCTTGAAGAACAATTTTGCAATTTACAAATTGATACTGTTCTTTCCAATTTCGATCATTCTAAACGCATGGATATTCAATGGGTTGAGATTAGTCAAATCAAAGGTGCTACAGGATTTCCAAAATATAAAGAACTCTGTGATGTCATGTTGTCTATCCTGAGTATTCCGCACAGTAATGCTGAATGCGAAAGAATATTTAGCATTGTGAAAAAAAATAGAACTGAATTTAGAAGTGGGTTATCTAATGAAACTTTAGAAAGCCTTATGATTTTGAAGACTTATAAGAGGTCACCATGTCATGAACATACTTTCAGTAGCATTGAAGTGAATAACGCCAAGAAAGCTACTGCTGCATCTTTGAAATGTGAAGTTACTGCTTAAAAATTCATCCTGTGTTTTAAATTGATCATTTATCATTTGGTTTTTTTTATAAATAAAATTGAAAAAAAAATTATGATTTATAAAATTTAGTTCTAAATAATTATCTGAAATTAACCATCTGTTTATTATACAAATAATAAAAATTAGTAGTTATAAGATTGAGCTAAAAAATTTGCCTGGTTTTTATAAATAAAATTATAAACTTTTAAAAATGCTTATTGTATAATTTTATACAAGAAAAACTATTGAGTAGTAATTATAATCTGAAATTAACTGTCAGTTTATCATATCAATAATAAACAAATAATATATATTAATCATGGTCATTTAAACTATTTTTATAAATGAAATTTGAAAAGTGTATAAAATAAAATATATGCATAAAAGTTTATGAAATTTAATGTTAAATGATTATAATCTGATATTAATTATAAGTCATTTAATTAATGATAAATTAAAATAGGTGGACTATATTGAATATAATAAATATAATCATTTAAAAGGTAAGTTTTTTTTTTTTTTTTTTTTTCCCCTTCTTATTGAATTTAGACTTTGATTTTTGTTGTGTGAATTATGCTAGAATTTACATTGTAATACTATATAAGACTTTAAAAACTTATTGTGTAATATTTTTATCTGTTTTTAGTCTCGTTTACATATACCAAAAAAAGGGGGGGGGGGGTAAACATTAGAAATGTCATTCGCGCGCTGTTTTACTCCTTGGAATTTTTCTAGGTTGGCAGGTATGATGGTATATTTAAAATAAAATTATTTATATTTCAATTGTGAAACAAAGTTGCATATAAAAGCCATTACATCAAACCAAAAATAAAAGAATTCGGAAATTATTTCTGCTTTTGTTCTTTTTCTAAATCAAAAACTTTATTTCTTCCAAGAGAAGTATGCAAGAGCTGAATTTTGAGAATTTTCTCCTGCAGTCCTAAGAGCATTTTGTGTGTGTGTGTGTGAGGGGAGGGGGGTGCATATGTGAAAATTTTAATTGTGATATATAGTTGAAAATTTTTATATTTTCACATGATACAATATTTTACTATTGTCTTGTCCAGTTCACATTACACCGCTAGACTGAAATTTTCAAGTGCACCTGGAAAAGTCAGGGAATTTCATTCTCCTACATGAGTAGCAACCCTTACATTTGAATTACTTTCTTTTAACCGGCATTTTCGAAACTTCTGTGTATAATGTTACACATATAAAAATATGTATATTTCTTAAAATGTGCACTAAATCTAGGTAACAGATAAAAACAAATTGGGGATTGATTTATGACTTTTAGTGAACATGACATCTCACAAATTATCTTTCATTGCTGTATCCATTATTCCGATCATAAGCATAAAACTATATAGTCATACACATTAACGTTGAATTTCTCGCTAAGCTTTGTGACATTTGGCGACCAAAAATATGTCGCCATAATTTAAGCCAATTTGGCTGTAGCTGACTAATTTGGCGACATTTCCATTGAAATTCAGTACTGATGATTCTTCTCTAATCAGGTTCTTACATTTTAGCTTCGTGATCTCCAGTAAAATTAGTTAAAATCTTAAAACCAAGAAATAGGCAAGCTACCTTTTCCAACCCGTACAGGAATTTTTTATTTTGTAATTTACATATTTTCGTTTCCTATTGTCCATCTTGACAAAAAATGCTTATCTCATTCACTTCAGAATGTTCACTTGCATTTCAGTTGCAACACATTCACTTACGATGAATTAAAAAAAAAAATTGAGTAATCTTCACCCTGGGACCGCTACCAAATTGTTAAATTTGCTCATCAGACAACGCTCAGTAAATTATGAAATTGTCTACAAACCCGATTACGAAAATTTCCCAATAGAAACATAAATTTGTCTAAATACAAACATACATACATAAGAATACATACATATAAGTAATACATACATGTCATTATATTTTGTTCGATTTCATTGAGTGTCACTCGTAGCCGTTCGGTTAATGCCCAAAATCGTATTTTCCGTATTCGGTTTCTTTTCATTCAAAATGAATTGCGATTTGGAAGCTTAAGGATGATAACCAATTTGAGCTTTTCCATTCTTGTCCCTGTACATATGAATATCCATATCTGACTTTATTCTATAAGTTCCTGTTTTAGCTCACTTACTTTGAAATAAAAACATCTTTTTATTTCTTTTCTCTTATCTAGGTTTCTGTTTAATATAATTCTATTTATTTCCATTATCATTCTTTTATTTACAACATTGATTTCATTTTCAATACTGTTTGTATTACTGCCATACGATCTTAACGTAGTTTTTCCAACTGCCACTAGATGGCGTGAGTCGTCTAGTGTTGTCAGGTATCGCCATGGTTACGTCTCTGGTAATTATTCATAGCTGACCGATGGGCGTGTCCGGAGCTGTGTACTAGCACTGTTATTGTGGCTGGCTGTGATATAAATATCCTTCAACCGTGAAGTACTTCAGTTTCGAGTTTTTAAACATATTTGTTGTCTGGCGTTTAGTGCTGACATTTATTTTCCTTAAGGGCATCTGTTTTGTTTTTCTGTCAGCTGTTAATCTCACCTTTATGGAGTCTACACTTAAAGGAAATATATTTTTAATTAGTCTCTGGCATCAGTATTAAAGAAATGCATTTGATTCTTTGACCGGACTTTAGACTTTGCTATTTACACGTGCCTTCAAGTTATCATTATATTTTTAAAGCAAGTAGTTTCAGTTGAAACGATGTTCTTGAGTAATTGTCCTTGGAATACACAGATGTTTTTCCTGAAGGGACATTTTACAGAAGGTGTCCGAACTTTACGTTTGAGATATGATTTCGTTTTCCGTTTGCTTGCGTCGTGTCTATGACCTTGAAGTGAAGTTCTACGATCGACCATGTGTTTTCATAGTTCGTATTTTTAAAGTGAGTTTGT
Source organism: Maratus speciosus (assembly GCA_963932465.1). NCBI lineage: Eukaryota > Metazoa > Arthropoda > Arachnida > Araneae > Salticidae > Maratus > Maratus speciosus. The sequence goes on from OZ010789.1 coordinate 469,837,297, forward strand.
TTATCGTCCGGTTAATGTATTGAAGCAAGTTTTGAGAAGCCATTATGCTTTTAATAAATGGAGTCCTGGTGCATTGAAGGTCATGTTTAATCGAAAAACAATAGTGTTTCATTTGAATATATTTTCACAAGATGCATTTATGCCAAATGCCATGAGTTCTTATATATTATGTCAAGGCAGATAAGTTTGTTGTTTTATAATCATTTAGCATTAAGTAACTGTTTAAATTTAATGTTTCATTTTATTTTATTGTTTGCTTTTATCTTTTGTTTTAATCAATAAATATTAAGTTACTTTTAAATCTGTTATCTTTCTTTTGTCCACCATTTACGTTGTAATTCATTTTACTTTTTCAGCTTCAGTAATTAAGTACTTTATAGATTTATTTAAATTAAGTTTTCAAGTTTATTATGGGGTTTTTAAATCAGCTATATGCTTCTTACTGTAATATGCCACTCTGCTATAACTTTTCAACCCCTTTAGATATTACATTAAGTAATTATCTAACATAATGAAAATTTCGCAAAAAAAAAAAAAAAAAAAAAAAAAAAAAAAGTGGTCGTTATGTACTTAGAAAGTAAAACTTTTGAAAGGGGAGGTGGGGGTCAATCTATATGTCAGGTCACCAATGTATCAACATCAACTTCAACATTTGATTCCATAATGATCCGTAAAGTGCATAATTTACAGCAATGGAGCTAATGTTTTAATTAACCTTTTACCCGCCGCACCATGAACTGCTTGTCAAATTAATTTGAAATTTTCTTTTTTAGACGATTTAGATTAATTCTAAGGTTGCATGCCAAATTTTGGGATGTTATATAAAATAGAAGTGGAGTTACAGGTATGTTCCACTTATGGAACGTTGGCGGTAAGAATAACATTTGTACATTTTGGCGAATTTTTCTTTCGAAATCATACTAGCACTGCACACAAAAGAAAACAAAGTAAAGTAAAAAAATGTTTCTATTTTAGGAACATGTTAACTAGTCACTAACAGCAAAATGTTTATGAAAGGCCAGAAAACATTTTTCATGCATACGCTTTCCATAATATTCACACCATTTATTCATGTTTTTCTGTCAATTTGAGAATCCTCTTGAGTAGTAGACGGAAAACAATAGCTACTGAATGAGGTGATAATGTCCATACTTACTGGAGCAGTAGGACTTTCTATTCCCTTTCTCAAACATCAAATCCAATTTTTATGGCAACAGTCGCAATTTCACGACGAAACTCCAAATGGTTTATGGTTTCTTTTGAACCTACTGCATGACAAGTAACAACAGCCATATTTAGTTCATTTGCAAACAGATTTCATCACCATTTTTATCATCGAAGTACTAGACTATATGTTCCAAGCAAATAATCCAAAAATTCTACACTACCCATATTCTAATTATACAATCTAATCAATCGAGGTTATGATTGAAACTTCTCGCTTCAATTTTCTAGAATATCATGTTCCACTTCCCAATTTGATATAACTGTAATGATTCTGTTGTCACTCCATCGTACACAAACAAATTTGCCATCTCTATAATAATCAAAATCTCCTCCCTTTTGTTTTTGCAATTCTTTTGTAGATTTTATTGGCATTTATTGGTTCAAAAATATTTCACAGACACTTTGGCAACAGGTGCAAGAGATATATATGATTAAATTTATTCTTTAATAATACTGGTACGAAAATAATAAAAAAAATAATCGCCCGAGGGAGCCCAGTAAAAATGATCAAGATCCTAAAAAAAGTAACAATAAGATAATTTTGTACTCTGAACCGCCAACGTTCCACATGTGGAACATTAGCATTCAAATGATCATAAAACAAAAACGAAGTAAGATAAAACATTCATTTATGCATAAAACGTAATAAACAACACTAAACAATGCAATAATATTCATTACAGCACTCACATTTGAATTCTAAAGTTATACATAGGGTAAAAAGCACAGTCTACTACATTTATGCTTTTTGCTACATTTCAACAAGCTCCAAAATAGAAACTACAAAACATTATAAAAAAATATTTTTTAATCCATTAACACACGTCTTTTAAAAAGATATATTAAAATTTTCAAACAGATTAAACAAATACTTAAAAAGATATAGCACCACTTAGTTTATGTTCCACTAGTGGAATGTTGGCGGGTAAAAGGTTAACAATGGGTTGAATCTCATCGAATTTCAACGAAAGAAATTGTTTAGAAACGAACTCATACATAGGTTTGTACTTAGTCTCAAAAAACTAATATTCTTTTTAAGTTACCAAAATACTAATTCCATACACTTCGAATGATCAAAGTATTAAAAAATTAAACTGTATTATTATACCTAATCAAGATAAGTAATTTTGAGGAAATTACCCATTGAGGCTGTTATGTTTAAAATTACCAATTGCAAATCAGAAAAAATGATTTCACCTTAAGTCAATCATGGAATTATTTTTCGCGTAAAATCTAAACTTAACGTTATTTTCATCGTCTCAAAATTACCATATTGGCCGGGAGCTGGCAGCACAGACACCTCATCGAGTTCACGGATGAAATTCTAGGATTTGTTAAATCTTGATTCGCATATTAAAACGCAATTGGTCTGCCAAGTCATATCTTGGTGGAAAACACCTGAAAACTCTATTTTAGCAGCTGACTCATAGGTTTACCATTGGGGTTTTCCTGCACCAAAAAGTATGAAAACATGGAGGACTGGGAGCAGGAAAATACAATGGTAAACCTACAAGTCAGCCGCTAAAATCGGGTTTTCAGTAAGGATGCACTGAATATTCGGTATCTATTCGGTATTCGACCTATTCGGCCATGTTACTGAATATTCGGTTTGGCCGAATAGCAAACTATTTGGCATGCCGAATATCAAAATATTCGGTTGAACCAAATATTTTAAAACATATTTTTAAAAACCTTATACAACTTCAATGTTTAACAGTCAACTTATAAAGATATTCAGAATAATTTGAAACAGAATCAGATTTAAATAAAAGAGAATGTTTTTACATTATTTATTTGCTATTTGTTAAGTATTATTTAAGAAAATTAACCAATCACAAGGATTTTCATAGGAATTAATTCTGTACAAATGCAAGTCCCTGCAAGTGTCCAGTAAATAATCCCAATAGCAGAAAATTCTCCCAAGTGTCTGCGACAGATCTTTCAGGGACTGAAAATAATCTGCAGGTAAAATGTTACAAATGAACCTTTAATTAATTAATCATTTACTTTTAATGTTTTTAAGCATTTTACTCATTTTTATTAATAATAATCTTAAGTTTTAGTAATAAATAATAAAAAACTAAACATAATATAAAGTTGGAAAAAGATCCAATGGGAAAAAAAATCTGCAAAAGGGGAAAGAAAATCTGCTACGCACGTCACCCGTCAGGAACTTTCTGCTACTGGGTAAATAATCTGTTTCTTGCTAAGATTTTAAGAACAATGTTTACAATCTCTAATCGTCCACTCCAGACACTGATCTAAGATGCATTTAAAAACTACCTTGCTTAATCAAAGGGAAAGGGAGTAGAACAGTTATTCTTGCTGACTTGCCACCATATAAAATTTGAATAAATTGTATTATTTATTTACTTTTACTTTAGTCTCTTCCTGACAAACAAATAATATATGATCCTGTACAATTTTTCGTCCAATTTTTTTCAAAATTTCTCTTTGATTTTAAAATGTTTGTTTTAGAATTTCAGAAAATTTTATTCATTTGTTTTAATTATCAGAAGAAGCCATGAAATTTAAAATTTTATTAATTAAAAAAAAATTATAACTACCCTCTTCTTAAATAACTAAGAACAGCTTTCTTTCAGCATAAAGTTTACTTGGAAAAAAAGCTCTTATTTATTAGAATAAAAGTTTCTGTTTTAAGTATTATGTAAAATTGTTTTAAAATTTAACATTTTAATGCCTTTAAACTTTGAAATATAAAAGTATTCGACAAGCCGAATATTCGGTATACGGCCTAGCAGTTACTATTCGGCTAGTCGAATATTCGGTATTTGGTTCACCTGTTGGCCGAATATTCGGTATTCGGCCAAAATCACTATTCGGTGCATCCCTAGTTTTCAGGTATTTTCCACCAAGATATGATGCATTTTAATATGCGAATCAAGATTTAACTAATCCTAGAATTTCATCCGTGAACTCGATGAGGTGATTGTCTGTGCTGCCGGCTCCTGGTCTAATACGCATCTCTCATATTTACATTCCCCATTTCAAAAATATTGCAATGTACAATATGTGATTAATATATATATTTCTAAACTTGAAATCAAGTTTGTCAACTACGACTTTGCATGTGAATATTCGCACTCTTGACTTGTGATTCTAATCTCCGTATCGGCAAGTAAAATTCCAGAAATTTTTACTTTTATCAGAGAAAATTATCATTTTCATTTAAGTATGATGTCATTTTGCCTCATTAAAGCATTTCACCAAGCGTCTCAAACTCAATGCATGAAAAAGAATTGAATTATAACTGCTTTTTTGCAGAAAACATGAGTATCTTTTTAAAGCGTGACGTCATTTTCTGTTCAGTTTTTTCAGAAAGTTTATTTTGAATTTTATGAGAAAATGTCATCAATAAAGAGAAGCAAACCTTATTGTTTTTTCCAAGACTCTTCATTCTTTACAACAATGGAAGTAATACAATTGCTACCATTTTGAAACAAATTGATAGAAATTTTTTAATTTTTAAATCTAAGTATAAAAATGGTAATATTTTTAAAAAAGTAGCTAGTGCAGGTAAATCTATAAAGAAACAGCTTTCATTAAAAGAAAAAGAATTATTAAAATTGGTTCAGATAAAAGCTGAAGGTAAATGACTAAAAAAAGAAAGCCTTATCTTTCAAATGTATAGAATTAAACTTGCAATGTTATCTCTATGGGAAAATTTTGAGCCGACATTTCAGGCTGTTAGGGTTGACAAATATTTATGATTTTCAATACACGCCGAGATTTTGGCACTACCGACGTCCAGCTCATTTTTTGTGTCGATGCGACAAATATTTTGGACACTATCATGTTAATAAAAGTGTAATTTTTGCAGGGAAGCCGGAGCTGTGCTCTGACAATAACTGTAATGTTTAATGTGTAATAAAAAGATAAAATTACCAACTACAGTATAATTAATTAAAAGCATTAATAAAATCATTAAAAACTTTAATAGAATAATACAAACTAAAATAAATATAAATGCTAATGTAAAATGAATATGTAATAATTTAATATAAGTACGAGGTGCATTCAAGTTCTAAGGCCTCCGATTTTTTTTCTAACTAACTACTCACCCGAAAACTATGAAACTGGTGTTACTTCTCGATGTAATTGTTACCCATTTAACAAAGGTAATTGGAAAAGATATAAAAAGAGGAAGCAAAGCATATTACGCATATGGAGCATTTTAGCTGTAACTGTTTACCCAGAGAAATTAGTCAAACTGTAGAAATCAAATAATGTAAAGTCTGAAATATTCTATATGGTATTTTGAAAGAATGACTAAATAAATTTAAAACAAATAACAATTTTATTAAACAAATTTAAATAAAAACAAAGCAAAAATAAAACCATAAAAGTAGATGTATAAATAATCGACATAAGCTCTAAAGTTCTCATAAGCATCTAATTAACACAAGCATCTGGTATAATGCTATGCAGAAAAACATCACTCTATATCAATGTTTAATTAAGATGAACTAGAGCACCAAAAGCTAAAAGCTGTTTCAAAGTAAAAATATTAAAAGGAAATCATGTTTAAATTTTTACTTCAATTACTTTACCTAACTTTAATTACTTTACTTAACTTCAATTGATTAACTTTAAATTGCATTAAACTTTAAATATAAAAATATCAAACTAACTTTAAAACATTAAAAATAACAAAAGGTTTATTTTCAATTAATCACGTTTAATTATCTTTCTCTCCATAAAAGATTTGTCACTTAAAGTCAAGTTCAACTTCATTACATTCAAAAGTTTAATACTAATCTCCAAATACTTCATACTGCCACTAGAAGTTAAAATATTGGAGAACTAAAGCAAACTTTGAAAAGAGACATAAATAGCGAAATCTGTCTGTAGGATCTCAAAGGAATTGCAAAAATCTCAACACTGCCGGTCAATAACAACTCCAAGTACCTCGCACGGACAACCAGAAAGTATAAGTCTTGAACCACTATTGCCACAACCAATTTGCAGTGTCAAGACGGGAAAAACATGTCTGATTCCTTTTGAAACCAACTCGCAACCCTACAGTTCATAACCCACTTACTAAAAGGAAGTTGACTAGATTAATCTCCACTGACAAAATTACTTTAACTAATTGAAACCAAAAATATCTTTTAAAAAGGAAGAGAAAGTTACTGTAAAGAAAAATAGCCTATTTCAATTAAAAGAAATATAAAAATAAACTAACACATGTCGCCGGTGGCCCGCCTTCTGTACACTTGAAAAAGACTCTAAAGGATTCGATGCATTTATTTAGGCATACTATTCAACACCAAATGCCGTCGGTCTTTAAACATATTTCATATAGCGAAACCACTTTCATATTGACAATGTTAATTCATCACACATTCTCTTCATATTGAACGAAAAAGCCAGAATATCACATTTAAAACTATTAAGTAAAACTGACTCTATAATCTCCCATCGTATCCAGCACTTCACGTCTCATCATATTTCTTAAAACAGCAAGCGTAAATAACAGTGACATTATGCAGCCAACATGCAGCGAGGTATATGCCTACAAGAAAAACGAAGCTATCAATGAGCTTGCTCTAACGATATAAATAGCTCACTCCCTCTGCCGACAATGCCTCCTCACGTGACTTCTGATCGCTAAGTCAAACGCCACTTCCGCCATCTAGAATGAACCCGGGAAATGCGAGCCAGTAGCGATCGGCCACTGGGGATAGACACGTGTTAACAAATAAGCAACGCCGTCTGTCAATGGTCATCGCAACTCCTCAGTTTACGAGACTGTCTAATCAATCGATGTTTGTTGACAAGCCGGTCAACTGAAAGAGAGATTATGTAATGTCAGAAAAACAAGGCTGATAAGTAAATACAGATGCTCCAGGAAATAAATTTATGCAGAAGTGATTCAAGATAAAAAGTAAAGATAATATATTTATTATAAAGTAATATTTAAACACTGAAATAAAGATAATGAAAGTGTTTAAATTTAGAAACTTAGAATACTGAAACTTAAATGTGTGAATGGTAAATAAAATATTTAAATTATATTTTATTTAAAGACAATTATGAAATTACTTAAAGCGGGATTATATAAGAATAGGTTAAATGAAACAGGTTGAATTAAATAGGTTGAATGAAAGAGGTTGAATGGAAAGATAAGAATAGGAGGGAAGTATAAATATATTTCCTAATAAAAGCCCCCCTCTAATCATTTCCATGAAAAATTCACTAGGTTACAAACTCATACACCAGAAAGAGGTTATCTTACACGAAAAACCCACACATTGGTACACCTTGGTTACCATATCCAACCATTAAAAACTGCAACAAAATTCTACAATAATCCATGGCAACCATTATCCACTACTCTAACACAAAACCTATATGCCAAGTCAACTTGCATGAAGGCTGGAAAAGTTTTTAAAAAATTTAAACACTTTTGGGCTCCAGTCCATACACAAAAAATGCAAAAAATAAAACAATATAAATTATGCACAACACAATACCTATATATATATAAAATGTACATGTGGCTAACATATGGACATCTTAAAAACACATCCAAGCACATCTGGTCCATAAAAATATACTGTCTTACATGAGTAAGTATTAGACATTAAAATTCTTAAACGTGCATGTTGTTCTTTCACTAATATTAATTATCACTAAGTCCGTGGATGTTGACAGAACAAATAGTTTATTAAATGAAAACACTGCACAAACACAAAACAATTAATTTAAAGATAAATTTCTCACACAGATTACTTTTTCATAACAACTTCACACAGAATAAGTTTTTACATCTACACTTCTATCGTTCGCATGCAGACTGGGTGTGTTGGGAGAAAAGACTGGCAGTGTGCAGGTATAATGCGCATAAAAAAATGTTCGCTCACCTCTAAACCCAACACACCCCTCCTGCGAGAGATACATTTTTTTTTCTTTAAACAATTCAAAAAAAAAAAAAAAAATTATACAAAATATACATTTAAAAATTACACACAAATTACATACAATAATTACACATATCATAATAGTGAATACTGTCCATAGAATATAACAACTTATCCTCATTTACATCTTTAGTAAGGAAATCAGAAATAATATGAAATAATACCTTCTGACAATAAATCCCTGACAAAATGAAATCTTAAGTTCATGTGCCTAGATTTATTTGAGGATTTTGTACATTTAATCCACTGTATTGCTGCTTGGCTATCAGTGCTTAAAATTATGGCATCTTTAATAATTTGGTTACAATTTAACTCAGGCAATAAGTTTACTGTCCATATTATATCCTTACAAATTTCTGAAATAGAAAATAATTCTGCTTCACATGTAGAAAGACTAACACTTTTTTGTTTACATTTCCAAGATACTAATGACTTTCCTAACAATACAACTCCCTCTGAAAAAGACCTTCTATTTTCTCCATTTCCCCAAGTAGCATCTGAACTACTATTTAAATACCCAAATTCGTTGCTGTAAAATAATTTTTTGTCTTTCGTACCTTTTAAATACCTTAATACTCTTTTAGCCAAAATATAATGTCTTCTCTGGTTTGTGATTAAATTGAGACAAATAAGTTGTGACAAATGATATATCAGGACGTGTTCTATTGGCTAAATATAAAAGTTCACCAATAATTTCCTGATACATAGAAGCATAGACCCATTTACTTTAAATCAATTTTGTTTTTTCTGGCATATCAACGATTTCCCAAACATTATGCTTAATTAAAGAATCCAATTCATTTTTCATAGCTATTTCCCAATCATGTGAATTCACACTATTTATTGCTTCTAAATAATTACTCGGGACATTATCAGTTAAATTAGCTGACGAATATTTAGTTTTCAATCTTTCTGACCTTCGAACTTCAGTCATATTTTCACTTCAGTCTTTTATTTTGTTGTTTCGATTCCTTTTCCCCGCGCCTTCATGTCTAGCCGGAGATGAATTAAGTTCTGTTAATGGGGTTGCACAATTGTTTTTTATTTCGCTTGTGTCAGAAATTTCTAAATTGAGAGATTTATTCTTTTGATTTTCATGAATTTCATTCTCTTCCAGAAAATTTTTATTTATTAGCGGTTCAATATCCCAACACTCGGAAAATTTACTTAATCCAAAATATTTACTTCCCTTTATAGTTTCATTGAACTTAACAGAACGTTCCTCAATCACTTTATCTTTTACATCATAAATACGATATCCCCTCCTATCTCTAGCATATCCTAGCATAATTCCACTTCTTCCTGATACATCGAATTTATTTCTCATTGTTTTAGGAATATGAAAATAAGCTAAACAACCAAATTTCCTTACATAATTTAAATTGGGCTTGTTTTTACCTGTCCAAATTTCTAAGGGGATTTTTTTCTTTTTCTTTACGCGGTGTTATATTAGATACCTGTGTACTACAATTGATAGCTTCTGCCCAAAATTTGGTGGGAAGCTCACTCTTAAAAACCTAGCCCTTTCTAATAGAACTCTATTCACTCTTTCCATTGCTTTCGCTGTTATATGGAATAGTTTTTTCATGAAATATACCTGAATTAGCAAGATAATTGTCAAATTCCGTATTTACAAATTCGAGCCCATTGTCACTTCTCAATTTTTTAATTCTTTTACCCATAAGATTTTCATATTTAGCTTTAAATTTATAAAATACATCAAATACTTCATTTTTACGTTTGAGGAAATAAGTAAAATACATTCCAGAAAAATCATCCACTAGTATCATAAAATATTTTGCCCCACCAAGTGATTCAGGTTGTATTGGGCCACATAAATCCAAATGAAACAACTGCATAATATCAGAACTTTGGTCAATATCAATATTCAGATAACTTTTCCTGGTTATTTTACTTATGTCACATGTATCACACTTAAAATCAGACATATTTACATCTTTAAGATCTATATACTCTTTCATTTTTAACATATATTTTGAATTTAAATGACACAATCTGTTATGCCACAGTTCATAATTACTAGCACTCTTATCAGTAAAATTACACTCAGAATTATAGGCAGGTTGAAGTTTTATCTCTAATCGATTATCATTTTTAAATTCTTTAGTTAGAAATTTATATTATTTGTCAAAAATTAGCACACAGTTATTTTCAGAAATAATTCTACAACCCTTATCCATTAAAGCAGTAACAGATAATAAATTATATCTTAAATCTGGTACAAAACTAACATTATTCATTGTCAAATGTATAGAATCATTTTTACTTACCATATTACATGATACCGTACCTGTACCCTTCAAAATTATTTTGGAATTTTTACCTGCTTGGTAGATATCTTTTTCTTCAGGAATTAGATTCCTGAACCATATTTTATCTTTACACATATGCGAGCTGGCTCCGCTGTCTAATAACCATATATTATCACATAGTTCACATTGTTGAGATGAAACAGTAAGTACCGAATTGTTTCTGTCCTTAACTGGATAATTTACATCGTGGTGCGTTTTTCTTCTTTGTCGATTTCCATTGGACCTGTCATTTCTTGAAATATTATTCCTGTAAAAACAATCCTTGGCTATGTGATTCGGACGTCTGCAAACGTAACAAAGTCTCGGACTTTTGTTTTTCCTGGAGTAGAATACTTCAGCGGTGGTCCCTTCAAAACGCACGGTATTCGTCAGTTCTTCTTCCCGTAGAATTTCTAGCACTTCATCCATACTTTTCTCACGTTGAGTTTTTAATATATCTCTTACATTCGAGAACTTTCCTTTCAGTCCTCGTACCGTGTAGAATACAAGTTCTCTATCTATTATAGCCAATCCAAGTGTTTGACACTTTGTCGAGATGCCTCGAGCTCTGGCTATATAGTCATTTGCAGATTCATTTGACTTTATTTCTAAATTCTTTAACTCATTGCCGGCATCTATTCTTCTATCTTCTGCTTGACCGGTAAAAGTCGATTTTATTTTTTCCCATAATAATTTCGCATTTTCTTCTGCTGCAAACTGTAGCGCCTGTTCATCAGACAATGACAGCTTTATGTATGCGACGGCATCGCTATTTTTTTGGTCTTATTCGATGGAATCCTTATCACTCAGTCCTTCTGCTTTTACTTCGGATATGACAGTATCCATCCTTTTAAGGCTTAAAGCAGCTTTTATCTTGAGACTCCATATAAAATAATTAGTTCCGTTTAATTCGGGGACGTTTAACTTGTCCATGGTTTCTTTTAACAAAATTAATTTCAATTTAGAATATCAACCATGCTCTGCTACCATTTTGTTGTTCTTTCACTAATATTAATTATCACTAAGTCTGTGGATGTTGACAGAACAAATAGTTTATTAAACGAAAACACTGCACAAACACAAAAAAATTAATTTAAAGATAAATTTCTCACACAGATTACTTTTTCATAACAACTTCACACAGAATAAGTTTTTACGTCTACGCTTCTATCGTTTGCACTCAGATTGAGTGTGTCGGTAGAAAAGACTGGCAGTGCACAGGTATAATGCACATAAAAAAATGTTCGCTCGCCTCTAAACCCAACAGTTCATATATATGTACCACAAGGAGAGCAGAACCCTGATTTAAAATTTTCAATTTTTAATTCTAACACAAATACTTAAACTCCAACACTTTAATATTCAGAATTTCAAATTCTAAAAATATTCTAACACTTCAATAATTAAAAATTGATTCTAACAAGCCAGCAATTTATTAATTAAACCAGCATTCAATATATGTATCATAACACTTCAAAAATTAAACCAATACCGTAATACATATATTCTTACACTTTAACAATTTAAACCAGTATTCAGATACATAGACTAACCCTTTGACCCTTAACAAAAACTATATCCTAGACTCAAATATAGCATACTCTAGGTAAGGTGAAACAAATTCCACCTTTAACACTAATTTCCATGATCCAAGAGCTATTCCTTACAAATTCGATTCACCTAAATCAATATCATCTAAACAAAGTCAATTCATGCTCCATTAACCATAAAAGATAGACAAAAATTCATAACTATTCTATATCCAAGATATCCTACAAAAAAAAATTAAAAATTTATTTTGTGACAGAGTCCTTATGCACTAAATCCATACAACACTAAATGCGAAAAGCATGCATTTATTCATATCCATTACCTTGGTCAAGGTTTTCATACAATCCTTTCATACCCAACAAAGAAGACATGGATATGAGTAGTGTCGGATTAAAAATTCAAGAATATAGAGTTTAATACATTAACTATCCAACTTTTAAGCACAACTAAAAAAAAAAATTGAGCATGATCAACGATACCGATCCCGGAGAAATATCTTCTAAAAAAAACAGATATTCCAGAAGAAAGATTCAGTCTGAAACTAATCTTGAATCATTTACGGACAAGCCAATTACATAACATACCTAATTTGTATGCAAACCATTTACTTAATTCTTCAAACAGAAGATTGAAAATCCAAAACGATTATATACAAAAATGCCCCCTTTATTCACTGCTCAACTCTTAAAGAAAACCAAGCTCTACTTTTAACACAATACATATATAACAATACACATTCTAACACAATATGTAAAAATGAGCTTTAAAAATTAGGTCAAGCATTAAAGGAAGCAAATCTTAAAAGTTATTTAAACAGGATCCCATCTCTGTTACTTGTTATCATCAGGCATTTCCATACAGTAATGGCCGTCTCATCCTGAAGTATATCAAACTAGTCAAATTACACAACTTTAACAGTATCCCAAAGTGAATACAATCCATTGAGTATAGCTCCCGCATTCCTTAAACTAAAAAAAATTAAATGCAGCTATTCACCTCAAATAGAAAGATTAAACAGGGTCTTTTCAATCGAATACCGGTACAAACTAATTCGTAAAGTTGGTCATTAACAGAAAGACTTACTTACATTTACATGACCTGCCATAGCTATAACAATCCTTCGGATATAGAATTAAAAAAAAAAAAAAATAGCAAAACCTACAGTTGGTGAAGACCTGCCACAGCTATAACAATCCTTCGAATATAGAATTTAAAAAAAAAAAAAACACAAAACCTACAGTTAGTGCAATTACCTCCAAAAAATTTCTGACATTCATCTAAACGCATTCTACAAATGTTTACAATAATAATTTCCCCATTATAAGTGACAATTCAATCTGCATTATCTAAGGGATTCTGACACGTTTCACAAATAGTTTCCCAAAAATGACAATTTAAACTGCAATTTAAACTTGCTGCGGCCGTGGAATCATGGCGTCGACATTGTGAAAAATGTGTACTTCAGCACGGAGATTACGCCAAGAAGTAACACCAGTTTTATAGTTTTCGGGTGAGTAGTTAGTTAGAAAAAAAATCAGAGGCCTTAGAACTTGAATGCACCTCGTAATATATATGTGTTTGGTTTACATTAGATTACATGTAATGCAGCTTTATTAGGATTGTTAAAATTGAATTTACACTATTTATACAGGCTTAAAAAAGTCTTTAAAAAAGTTTGTTTATGGGAAATTTTAGAGGAGCAAATATCAAGTTCTTTTTCAGATGCACACAAAATATCATAATTGCCATCTTGAGCCTTGAAATGATGGCACATTACCATTAAGGCCTGGTGGAGGTTCAGCTGTCTCGTCCTGACTTTCTTCTTTTTCAGCTTCCTTTGATGTCGACAAGGCATCTTCAGGTTCCATCTCTTCATCCCTGTCTATATCGATAAACTCCTTGAGCTCAGATTCCGGGAATTACTACAATCCAAAATCCTCATGACGGAAATCTTCTTCAAAGTCTTAAATTACCGTTTCATTGTCCAATATATTAGGGTTTGTGCTTTCTTTCTTTTCTTTTCACAAATCTTCCTTTCTTGAAACAATTTTGGATTACTTTTGTGGTCACATCGTTCCATGATCTTTTGACAAAATGCAGTGCAGTCAAAAGACTAATTTTCTTGTAAATTTCAGAGAACGATTTTGCCTGTGCTTTCATCCAGAAAACAAAAGAGCTCTTTAATCACTTGTTTCCTGTAATAAGCTTTAAAGGATCAAATAATTGCTTGATCCAGAGGCTGAATTTTACTTGAGGTACTGGCAGGAAGGAACTGAAGGTTAATGTTGGTGAGGCGAATAGATCCATCATAAATTTTGTGACTGGACACATTATCCAAAAGTAAAACTATTTTTCTGTTTACTTTTCTCATATTGCCATCGAACTTCTTTAGCAACTTTTTAAATATTCTCAAGGTCATCCATTCATTTTGCGAGTGTGTGTATGACACTGAATAACTCTTGACATTCCTTAGGCATTTTGACTGCTTACTTTTACCTATTACTAAGGGCTGGAGCTTTTTGGTCCCAGTTTGATTTGCATAAAGTAAGAGCGTCAAAAGATCTTTATTTCTTTTAAATCCTTGAACCTTCTCTCTTTTTTCTCAGCAATGGTTCCAGAAGGCATTGCACAACAAAAGAGCACTGTTTTATCTCAGATAAATACATTTTCTGGACTATATTTTTCTAGAATGGTCTCCAAAATACCCTCACACTGTGAATCATCAACCGATCCTGATTTTCTATGTCCAGTTTTGAAAGTTAATATTGTTTCTCTGTTGCCAACGGTAGAGCCAACCTTTCGCTGCACAAAACTTCCCCCCTTTTCAAAGATTTTTGTGAGTCCATTCACTTTCTGCATAATCATGATGCTATTTATTAATGTCCCTTTTGCTCGTTTTGCTGAAAACCGTTCCAGCGCACGATGATCAATGTAATCAAAATTGGATTTGTGTTTCCTCTTTTGATCCAAATTTCCATTGTCTCTTCATTCTTCTTGGATTTTTCTGCATAGCATTTTATATTGGAGACTTGCGTCTGCAATGTCTTAAAATCTCTTGCTGCCTAGACTGGTGTTTTCTTATTTAATGCTTTCAAAATTTTAACTTTATCAAAAAGGTTCAAATTTTTCCATTTAGAATTCATCGTTAACACTTTTGTAGAATGAATAGTGCGACCAATCAAACACGAACAAAATAAAAAAAAAATGATCCACACTAACCAATTTATTTCATCCTTTTCTCAATCATTCCAAGAAAAAGGAAGGGAAATCACACAACCTGTCCATTGTACACTTGCTGGCTGAAATCCACGCAGGATGAACTGGAAATTTGTTTTCAATATAAAGGAGCAGAAAATGACAAAAGGTGTGTGTGTGGGGGGGGGGATTCTAGCTGAAACGTGTTTTCTTCACCCATTTTTAAACATCGGTCATTCAATTGTTATTCTATAAAGTTGGGGAAAATAACATTGACCCAATGAGGGGATAAATTCGGTCCCGGAGGATTCTATTCGATTAGGATTACCTGTGACCCGATTAAGTGGGGAGGACTGTAGTAAATTTAAGATAATAATATTCTTTAATCGATTATGTTAAATATTATCTTTTCATCTTTTTTACATCCACTTCCCAACGTCCCATTAATTTCACATATCTGTTTTCAATTCTACTTTCAAAGAGTATTTGTTATAACAAATATAAAAAGTAAACAGATGAAACTCTTTTTTTTTTTTTTTTTTTTTTTTTTTTTGTTAAGATTAAAATTTAGAAATCCTCTAGATTTTAATTACACACCATACTAATTTATTTTTCCTGGAACAAATAAAATTTTATAATGGGGTTTACATCTTTAAATAGGTACTACCATTCTTTAAAAATTCATGTACAATATCTTTTTTTTTTTTCAAATAATATTAATGCAAATTCAGTTATAATCATAACTATTTTAAACATATGCATATAAGGTTTCTTAGTTATCATCTTTGTGGCAAATAATTTTGAATTGCATGGTAAGTCTCGTATTTGATTATTAATATTTTTTTTTATTATTTCAGGACAGTTACTTCCATCTGTACATAATATTAAAAGCAGAGTTAATGGAAATACAATTAGTTTATTTTGGAATCCCCCTACTGACAAAAGAAGTTCACAGTGGTCTTATGGAATCTATGTATTTTCACCTTTGATCAATGATTTTGGTATGCCTGTTTTACATTATGATTTATTGAAACAAAAATTGCAATTTAAATAAAATTAATTAAATTTTTTAAAAAATCCCCACACCTAAAGTTAATGTGCAGATTTTATTTATTTTAATGAGAAAGTTATTATATGTTTCATTTATATTCATTGATTTTTTAATTATTTTTGCATTTTGTGTACGCATTTCGTGAAATTGTAATTATTTTCTTCTTGTCTAGAATTGTATGGAATCACTGAAGAAACTAATTTCACTTTACATGATCTGAATGCTTGTAATATATATGTCATAAAAGTTGGTGTTGTAAAGCCTTTGGGTATTGGCCCAATTGAAGATATTATTTATGCTTCAACTGAATTTGACAAACTTGCTCCTCCCAAAGATCTAACTGTGTCTTTAGATACAAATAAGTTAATGAAAATTGAATGGGAGTCATCATGTTCATCGATTGACACAGATATAGGATACAAAGTATGTGTTATTTTAGCATTCCATTTAAACTTTCTTAGTGAATTTCGATGTTTAATTAGTTAATTACAAGTATTATGAAAATGAATCTAGAGGTGGGATATTTTCTGTTCATTAAATAATTAAAGTAGTTTTATTTATTTTTACTTTTCTTGTTTTCTCCTCATCTTATTACTGATAGTAAGATGACTAGTTACTTAAGCATCTATATTGTATTGTATAGTTGTAAAACAAGTAACGTTGATGCTTATTTAGTTCAACTGTTATGTTATTATTGTAGTTAGTAAAGCCTTTTTATCTAATTTTGCATTTGAATTGTTGTAGCCATAAATACTGATTTTGATGATAATGATTTATGATTAAATCTCATTTAAAGTTTATTAAAGCTGCATAAAAATTTCATTTTGAATATCATTATACATGTCTTATGATGTTTGGATAACAAATAACCTCTATCAACTGATATCCAGAATAAACTTTATAGGTTTGTTGATATGTATATAATGGTAAAATTTGACCAATTAGCTAAGTTTCTATTGCTTTTATTCTGATTATGTTACTCTTAATTTTTATAAGTGATTCATTTGGATTGCACAGACTTTCCAATATGTTTATATGAAAAATTCTTCATCATATTCAATATCATATTATTTTTATTCAATAGGTGCTTATCAGGGACTTGGTTCTTAAGAAAACTTATCAAATTGGATTAGCTGCAAGAACAGATAAGCAAATATCTTTTCATCACGTTATTCATTATGGAGGAAACTATTCCATTCGAGTTCAGACAGACATGCCTAACTCCAGATTGACCTATCCTGTTATTTTTGCTGCTCCAAGCCTCCCCATTGTTCCTCAAGTCAAAGCTAAAAAAGAAAAGAATGGAACAATTTATGTTACTTGGAAAGATGTGAAGTGGCCTCAAGAGTTAAAAGATCATAAGTAATTTTTTCTTAATATAAATAAGAATTTCTTTATTTAGATTGTTCATATGTTATCATTTCCTACTTTTAAAAGTTTTTTAGTCTTATTTATCCATTTACCTGTTAAGATACAGCATGACAAATGTAATTTATTGACTGTGGCATTAGTTTATAATTTCTGTGATTTTATTATTATTATTATTATTATTTAATTATTTAATTATTTTATATGATGCAGTTGTTTCTGTTTACAGTGTGCTTGTCTTTTAAGTAACTTTATATACTTAAATTAAATCTAAAAATCACTTGTCTTTTAAGAGATTTTATTTACTTAAATCTAAAATACTGAATTTGAAATTAAATCTAATTTTTGTTTTAACTTTTTCAAGTAAATTTTTAATTTGTGTTAAAATCCAACAATTTTACTTTTTACTGATTTTGATTTTAAATTCTGTGTTTGGCAAACTTCCATTGTATAAAAATATTTGATTTCTCCATTTATTTGTAATATTCATCAGCTCATATATCAGCTACTTAGCAAAAAATATGCCGAATGACTATTCTTCTCCTTCACTATTTTCACTCTAAATTTCTTCTTTCTGTTCAAATTTAATAAAAAATTTTAGCACCTTTTTCTCTCATGTTTATAGGAGCATTTATATTAATTATAATACCAAATTTATTTTTTCTCTTAAAGGTTTGTGTACTGTGTATGGCTCAGTAAGAACAAAGATATGTCGAATGCTAATCAATATAATACTTCGAAATCTTTCTTTTTCCTGCATTCCCATCCATTTTCCTGGAGTAACATATATGTTGCTGTGAATGTAATTGATGAACATGGTTATCAAGGACCGTTATCTGATATGTATGATCTCGGCAGTGATGAAAGTAAATATGAATTGTTTTTTTTCAGTGTTATTTCTTCGTTGGTTGAAAAATTAGCAGCTATTTAATTTCTATTTAAACGTATTATTTTCATTAATTTTAGGTTACACAATTCTATATAAAATCTTGTTTGCTGATTTAAGTAAAGATTAAAATTCACCATGTCACCATCTTTAAGTTATGTTCCGAACTGCTTTGTTTAGTTTCCTTTTTTATCCAATTTTGACCAAGCTAAACAGGGTTTTGCGTATTTGCCTTTATTTGTGGATGTTAAACTCTATAGCTCAAACACTGATTTTAACAAATTAAGTGCCATTAAATTTTCGATACTGCAGGTGACATCAGGAGAAAGAACCTGAGCAGGGTTCCTTCTTCAGAACATATTAACTGTAACAGGTGGGTTAGAATCAGAGCACGTTAGTCTTGGTGGGAATGGCATTCATTTGAAGATCTCAACAAAATTTCTGTATGCGAAATACCCAAGAATGTTAAACCCAAGAAAGATCCTAATGTGAGAACAATTACTTATAACTCAATATGTAATGCATTTATCGAAAATAGAAAAAGGCTATTCGATTAAAAACCATGCTGTGAGGGTGATTTGTGTACCCAGGTTCATAAATGAGTAAAAAACTCCAACACAATACTTTAGGAGACTTAAACTTTTTATTATAAAGAACCTTTAAAAGGGGGGCCGTGAAAATACAGAGAGATGGGGAGAAGTTCGTTAAGTGCCCAGCGGCAGAAGCTCACAGCGGGGCTTGATTACAGCCTATATATCTCTCGGTCAGGAGCAAGAGTGAGAGATTTTGTTACAATTACTTACACATTGGCGAACATAAGATAACCATATGTAAGATATTTGGCGATAAAACAAATCGGGTTGACAAAGGAATCAAGAAGTTTTACATTGAATAAAATTATACGCCATGGTGTGTTTATAGGGTTATTATTAACTAACATTCTTGTGGCTAAGGTGGGGAAACTGAAAGCATAGCTAACACGTGATATTAGATGTACGTTACAGATTTAATGACAGCTGAAATTAGTCAGCAGGGGCATATGGCTTTTATCTGCGCAACTAAAAAGTGGGAATGCAAGCCAAGAGTCTGAGAAAATATGCATTACATATTGTCGGCTGGTAGGCGAAAGAAATTCACTTATATTTTATTCTTATATTTTATCTCAACGAAAAATCACTGCGGTTAAGATGTATTTCTATCCGTGTGAAAGTGAAAGAAAAAGGAACAGACTGATAAATGTTGCATGCATTTAAAACGTACTTTTAAAGTATAAATGAAACTTACAGTAATGTGAGGGGGAGGGGGGAAGTCAATGAATACCGACATATGAAACTAAGTATTAAAATGTCAAATTTAAACTAATTATTTTATTTGAAGGTGGGAGGGGGGAGAATAATGACAATTTATAATGAACCAGTAAAGTTAAATGTTGATTTTTGAGGGGAGAGGAGGTTAAATGAATATATAACGGGAAAACCATTATATATATATCACCCATTACCACCAGAAAAAAAACTGGGATGCTTGAAGAACAGTTTTTTTTTTTTTTTTAAGAGGATGATTACTTTGTCCACCCCATACATATAAGTATTTAAAACAGATATAACATAGTAACAAAGATAAGCCTCCATATATATAAAAATAAAAATACCTGTGTGCTTGCAATTTCATAAACGTTTGCATAAAGCAAAACTTTTCAGGTCATGATAAATGGTGCCTTTTTTTATTCTATTCTTGGATATCAGTAGTCTCAAACAGTATCCAAGAAAGAGCAAATAATATTTTTTTGTATTTAACAGGATCCTTTTTTTTTAAATAGCTCTTTAGTATTTGTTTAAGAGGCTGGTACCAGCATTTTTCATGACCAAATAAGAGAAGTAATTTTTTAGTATCTTGATATATTTTTTCTTCTCAAAATAAAGTAAGCATAATATAAATGCAAGCAACAAAAGACACAGATACAACTTTAAAATGAAATAGAAAATAAAAGACATATGTATGTCTGTAAATAAAAGTTAAATGAAGTAACAAAAATATAAAAAAAGGTAGAAAATTGGTTTTTGTGCACACAGCACAGGACTACAAAAGAACGGGATGCATATAGCATGCCTATGAATGGGTGTAGCCCTTTTTCTTGTTAAGTAACAAGTGTGATGGCATCAGTTTACGACATCAGCCCTAAGGGAGGAGGGAGTTTTGAGACCTATACATCAAGTGATACATAGGTCCCTGCTCCCCAAAGATCACATTGATCTTCAAAGGAGCATGCGTCGATGTATCATATAAAAGAAATTATGTTTATTGAATTGAAACATCATTTCAAGGGTTTTGTCTCTCTACACAATGAAGTTTGGACCCTTAGGGCAAAAATTTTAAATGGGAACAAAACTTCAGAGGGGATAAATTAAAAATAAAAAAAAGAGAGATAAATATCTCGCATATCAAGGTAAAGGCAAGTCCGAGAGTGTGGAGAGACTGGTGACATGATCGGGTAAGTATAACAACTGCAATTGTTATACAAAATAAGTTCTAAATTTGTATTACCTACAATGTATCAAGAAGGATATTACCTTAAGCTGTATTGTAATATTAAATAATGTTTTAAACATTTAGTGTAACTGCAATAGGTCAATAATGGTACAAATGAAAAAAATTTAAAGAACTGTATTGTGAAGTTTTGCTATTACAGGAAATCAACATAATAGCTAAGACGTGTTTAATGTCTAAGTGAAGTTTAACCAGAGATTTTATTTAATCTCCAAATTTAAAAGAATAGGTGTAATTATGTAAATGTAGAAAACCAAAACCAGTGTGATGAAACAATAAAAACATCATAAGTTTGAAATTTAAAGAAAATGCATGTGAAGGAGTAGCATCCTATAAACTGGGAATTCTTTGTTGTGAACAAAGTGATGGTGACATGAGAATGTCATGACATAAAATAACTATAATAATAAAGGAAAAATAAGAATCTGTTAAAAATTAACTTTTTAATAAATGTTTATATTGTGAATATCATGTGAAGTTAAAAGTAATTCCTGGTATAATGAGACATAAAAAGGAAATATCTTAATGTGTAAAGTTGAAAACTAGAAACAATTAAATGTTTTCAATTGTGTATAATGTGTGTTTTTTTAACCAATCAAAATATCAATGAACTAAATTGTATCTCTATGAACCAAAGAAAAAAAAATGTGTATTTCAATGAACGAAGCAAAGTAAAAGTATCTCACAATGAACAAAAACAGTGTATATCAGTGAACAAGGGTTAATTTCAACGACTTAGTTGCAAGATTAATGCACAGCAATCTAAGTACCTCAATGAACAAAGGTGTAAAATTATTGTGATGAACTAAAGTGAACAAGTATTTCACTGACTTAAAGTGTAAGAGTAATACAATGAACTAAAGTGTGTGTAAAAGATGAACATTGCTATGAACTAATGTGTCTAACAAGAGAATATAACCACTATGAACTAAAGTGTCTAATAAATCAATAAAATCGCTATGAACTAAAATGTAAAACAAAACAAAAGAAAGAAAATCAAACAATGAACTAATATGTATGATTAAACGAAAAAAAAAAAAAAAAAACTATGAA
Organism: Maratus speciosus; assembly: GCA_963932465.1. Lineage (NCBI taxonomy): Eukaryota > Metazoa > Arthropoda > Arachnida > Araneae > Salticidae > Maratus > Maratus speciosus. The sequence continues at coordinate 469,859,431 of OZ010789.1, forward strand.
CTAAAATGTGTAAGGAAAAAAAAATGCAATGAACTAAGAATTGTCACCCAAAGGACAAAATGATAGTGCAATTGGACCCTGAAGTACCCAACGAATTGGCAGCGCAATGAACTAGTGTAAAGTTTTTCTATGAACTAAATAAACTATGAACTCAGTTGTATGAACTATGAACAAAAACTCATCATGTACGTATGGGACCAAGAGCATTGTATTACAAGTACAAAAATGTTTAGCCTAAAGTTAAAACAAACAAACAAAAAGTAACTGTGTTTTCTTTAGTAAAGAAAAGCGAAAAGGACAAATGTGACCAGGAAATGCTACTTATGTGATAAAATGTAACTAAATAAACTTAAATGAGATAAACAGGTGAAATTTTTATCCAAATTTCTAAGATAGATCTAAAAAATGTAACTAGTGTAGTAGTGAATGATTAAAGTTGTATTAATGTGTACACTTTCAGCAAAATCTTCCTAAAATGTGAAAATCACAATGTCTGATGACCGCATAAGAATTTTCACTAATGTTCCATTTCGACATTCATTTAACTATTTGCCGGCTAAACAATCAAATGAAAAAGCAGCTTACTGTACACTTGTGTTTAATAAAAAAAAATCTTGAAAGAATCTAAGCTAACTTCAAACTTCAAATAAGTATGAATAATAATGTCGAATACTGACATATGTATGTAAATGTATAAGAAAATGGAAAAAGCTTAAAAAATGCTGTAGATAGTAACTCCTTCATAGTAATGTTTGTTAGTTAAAACTGAAAAATGTAAAATGTATGTTATTGCTTTTTTTTATTATTTTTTTAATAGAAGGAAGTTGCATGAGATGTTTATGGGAATGTATTGCAGTTGTATACCTTTTCTCGCTTTTGCTTGATGAATTTTTTTAATGATGGACAGTAATGTGCAAACGCAGTGTGGAAAATATCAAAGTTGGTGTTGTTGCTTTCATTATTTCTAATGCAGTTAATGCATTTTGGAAGATTTCTACACTGAGAGTCAGTGTGTGGCAAAGCACAGACCGAACACCTGATGTCATTATGACATGTATTTGCAAGGTGATCATTATATAACTGACATCTAAAACAGCGTTTAATAGTTACATATTTTTTTATAGGGTATAGCTTTGATTGAATCAGAATTTCCTTATGCATTAGCAATTGCCTAGCTTCTTGTGGTGCTAGCTCAACTATCCAGTTATGTAAATTAACATGTAGAAGCTTGTACTTTTTAACAAAGTAAAAATTAGGTTCAGCTATGTGAATTAAATCTGAAATTCCGAACAAGATATCAGGAATATTTAAATTTTCAGGAAGGTTACAAATAATGACACGAATAGGCTTAGGTACATTAAGTTTAACAGGGGATAAGGAATTTAGAGAGGAATTGCTAACATCTGTAAATTTTTCATTGTGTTCACCTTGAGTGTGCAGGTCGGGGCTAAGATATGTGTCTTTTTTATCATTTTGCAATTGTGGTAATTTCTCATGTGTATCATCATAACAGGTCTGTGTTGTTTTATTTAGGACTGATACAGGGAGTTTGTTGTTATTTACCACCTGATCATCGAGAGTTTTAGTATGTTTAGCTTTACCTTTCTGTTGGGCGGTAATTTCATGTAATCTCTCTAACACTTTCTGATTTACAAGAAATAAATTATCTTTTTCATGTTTCAATTTGGAATAGTCTTGTTTTACAATGTCAAAGTTTTTAGGTAGATTTCATATGAAATACTACTTATTGGGATCGTTCCTATGTTGGAATTTCTGAAAACTTTTTGCAGTTCTACAATGATCATGACCCCTAGAACCCAAAACCACCCTCAGTAAAAAACTTTATCTATCTATTTATCTATCTATCTATCTATATATATACATATATATCACTTTTTTATGGACACGATAACTTCCATAATTCTGCACAAATCTCTTCCAAACTGATACATAAAATCAAGGGGCATAAAATCTCGGTCAGGTTCGTTAATGGGCAAAATCGGACCAAGGGGGTGGAAATAGGGAGGGGTTTTGTAAAAACAGAAAAAAACACATAACGTCTTAATTATAATACATATCGAATCAGATTAAAGTTTTTATTACTTCTAAAAATAGGGCCAAAATTTTATGTATCACAGATTTTTCATAAAGTTAAAAATGGGCTCAAGGGGCGCAAAAAATAGGGTTTTTGGGAGAAAAAAATTCATAACCTCGTCAATTCCCAAGATATCAATTCCAATTAATTTTATTATAAATCTCCTTAATATTATCTACAACTTTTATATTCACAAGTTTTTGATAGGACCAATTCGTACCGCAAAAAAAAAAAAATCAAAAACAAAAACAAAAAGAGGATTTGAAGAAGTAAAAAATCCATAACTCCGTCAATTCAAAAGATATAAAATCCCCATGAATTTATCACATATCTTCTTAATATTGTCTACAACATCTATATAGACAAGTTTTGGATAGGACCAATTCTTACAGCAAAAACAAATTAAAAATGTATAGCAGTTGAAGAAAAAAATCATCTAAGTAAGGGTGTATTCAAATCCAAACTGCTTATTTTCTGACTCATTTTACAATTCATTTTTGCTCTCAAAGGCTTCCAATTGGTACGTTTTCTTACTCAGAAACTATATAATGTACCGTAATAGTCGATTTTTTGATAAAGGTAGAACATATTTTAAATGCTGTTAAAGTGGGCATTTTGAACCGAATTTCCCGAAGCGGATTGTGTTAGAAAAATCATTGCATTAAGGATGCACTCAAATCCAAACTGCTTATTTTCTGACTCATTTTTTTAATTCATTTTTGCTCTCAAACGCATTTAAATGGTAGATTCGCTTATTCAGAAACTATATAATGTACCGCAATGATCGATTTTTTGATAGAGGCAGAATATATTTCAAAAAATGATCTCAAAGTGGGCATTTTGAACGGAATTTCCCGAAGCAATTGTGTTATCACTTTCTTCTGAACACGATAACTTCCGCAATTCTGCACAAATCTCTTCCAAATTGATACATAAAATCAAGGGACATAAAATCTTGGCCAAGTTCGTTAATGGGCAAAAGCGGACAAAGGGGATGGAAATAGTGAGGGGTTTTGTGAAAACCGAAAAAAACCCATAACTTCTTAATTTTTGTACATATCAAATCAGTTTAAAGTTTTTATTACTTCTAAAAATAGCGCCAAAAATTCATGCATCACAGATTTTTGATAAAATTTAAAATAGGCTCAAGGGGCGCAAAAAATAGAGTTTTTGGGAGAAAAAAAATTCCTTACTTCGTCAATTCTCAAGATATCAAATCCAATTAATTTTACTATACATCTCCTTAATATTATCTACAACTTTTATATTCACAAGTTCTTGATAGGACCAATTCGTACCGCAAAAAAAAATTAAAAACGAAAACAAAAAAGGGGGGGTTGAAGAAGAAAAATTTTCATAACTCCGTCAATTCACAAGATATAAAATCTCCATGAATTTATCCTATATCTTCTTAATATTGTCTTCAACATTTATATAGACAAGTTTTTGATAGGGCCAATTCTTACAGCAAAAACAAATTAAAAATACATAGCGGTTGAAGAAAAAAATCATCTTATTAAGGGTGCATTCAAATCCGAACTGTCTATTTTTTTACTCATTTTTAAATTCATTTTTGCTCTCAAACGCATCCAATTGCTAGATTCTCTTATTCAGAAACTATATAATGTACAGTAATGATCGATTTTTTGATAGAGGCAGAATATATTTCAAAAAATGATGTCAAAGTGGGCATTTTGAACAGAATTTCCCGAAGCGATTGTGTTAGAAACGAAAAATATTGCCCTACTGAGAAAATAATTGTTTATTAATCAAGTTTTAATTAATTGAAAGAAAAATAAAAACACAGGTCGCTTATAAATCTTTTAAAAAATCACGTCAGCATGTTTCATATTTTTATTATTTTTTTTATTAAAAATGAATCTGAAAATTTGCCAGAAAATTTCGAGTTGTTGAGCATGGAAAAAAGTATTTTTTTAATACCGCCTTAACATGATTCTGATAAAACCAGATATTATATAAAAAGGAAATAAAAACTCGTCAAAAGCAGACAGACAAAACTGTTAAAGTGGATTTATATCTAATAATGATTTAGTTTTTGTTGGTGAAATTAGAATACTTAACTTCGAAATCTACCTCTGCCTGTAGGCCGGGCCGGCAGGGATTTTATTTTTAATGACGTCAAAATTGAATTTAATGATCTGAAAGAAATCAGTAATATTTTCAGACAAGGATGCAGCAGTTTCGGGCTTCAGTGAATTTTGAATTGCTGTGGCCTCCTTAGTAATGAAATCCAAATATCTTAATAATATTTCTTCGAAATAATCTACCCATGGAGATACAGAAATGGGTGATTTAAATCACTAATCTTGTTTTTGTCATGTGATTCCATATTGTAAAAAAAAATAAAATTTCTGTTAATTCTATGTAAACTAATAAAATTTCTGTTATCCCCCAAATACTTTTTTTTATACACTGTACTATTGTTTTCTGTTGTTGTTTTCCTTTCTGTCTTTGAATAGAAAGATTTAAAAAGGGGGGGTGGGGAATCTTTTTTTTTTCTTTTAGAGAGAGGGCAATCCAAATAATGAAAAATAAATAATATCAGTATTTCAAAAAGGGGTAAGTATGCAAAAACTATAATTATCAAAAATGAAATGCATGCACATAAAATAAAACACAATAAGTTGCATAAATAAATTATACACAAAAGGAAAAATGAAGGGGGGGGGGGGGAGTGCAAAAAAAACAATAAGTGTTTCAACTGCAAGATTTCTGTCAATATCCAGTTGGATTAAAGTGTCCAAAATACAATTTAAAAAAAAAAAAAAAAACAGCTAACTAAATTGTAATTCTGGTTTAGAATACAAAAAAAATCAAACAAGGACAGAGTCGAGCTACACATTCTGAGAATAAGTGCGCAAATATCACACACAAGTGCAAATGTGCAAACGCTGTGAGCATAATCTGCATATATTTATATAAAAATATCAAATACTGCAAAACTTCGAGCAGAGAACCTTTTGTTGCCTATCTGCAGAATAAGTGTACTTTCAAAGTATGCCAGTGGGGCTAAAGGGTTAAATTCTAGATTTTTAAATGCCTAAAAATCATCTTTACAAAAAAACGAAACATAGCATGTTTATGTAAATTCACAGAAGAAAAAAAAATATGAGAAGTATGTCATGATTTAAACATAAAAACATCATAACTGAAATATTAATAAAAGTATAATAATTTTTACATTTTAACTGTAAAAAGTACTTTTTTACAAACAAACAAATGCAGCTTGGAAGGAGAAAATAAGAAACAAAAAAGCTATCACTGTTAAAAATATTATAAAAATTAGTTCAGAAGTAATTTCTCCGTTCAAGCTGACAAATCAAAACAAACTTATGAAAGTACAATTGGTATCAAAGTACAAGTATGAATAGGGAACAATAACATGAACCGAAACTGGTAATTTACTGAGATTGAAAAGAACGAAAAAAAAGACTATAACAATTTAGAGTAAATAATTTAATATAAAAGCATTCCCTGTTCATACTTACATGCAAAGTGTGTTTGGCTTTATGAATTCTTCCTGTTTTTGATGTAACATGACAAATTTTTTTCTTTCACTGTAAACTTAATAAAATCCATTCTGTCACCTTTTGTAGATAGCATACAGCTTTATCTTTGAGCATGAAAACAGAGCGAACTGAATAATCAACGCCTTTTTTTAAAAAAAAATTAGAATTAATATGGTTTCAGTGACAAATTGAAACGGAAAAAAAAAAAATTTGAAAACAAGGAAAAATATAAATAAGGTTCTGTTTTGGTACTCCATAAGTGCTGTTAAAAATGATAGAGAATTGCTCACATGTATTACTTTTTTTGAAGAATCATGTGGTTATTTTTGAAGAATAAGAATTCACTTTCAAATGTATCATATCTCTGCAGTTCACTGAGATATATATATTTTTTTTTTATCTTGTCTTGATGAACTACCAACAAATTAACGGAAATAATGCACATTTTATTCATGGCACACACAGTGCACCGAAGGCATTTGAAGAATTTTTTTGAGATTTTGAAGATTTCTGTATGTTTTGTAAAAATTGAAGCACCTAATCACTCGACTTGGGAATAGCACACAATAAATCTCACGCACAAAATTTCACAAACTTATCTATAAAGAAGATCTCTGGCTTATTTAAAAAAAAAAAAAAATTTATAAAATATCTGGAGCAGGTGAACGTTCCGATGGCACTTTTTAAAACGATGTAATATCAGAGTTTAGAGCACACACAGTCACAACACACTTTTTACAAGTGCTGGTGGAGCAGATGATTCCTTCTGAGAGATGGTCGCACACAAAAGAAAATATTTCACAAAGCGGTCACACCGCGGTAGAGCAGAATGTGCACAAACAGGTGAAAATCACCTTTTTTTTTTAGGAGCGGGGGTGGTTATTTTCAAGTGAACACACATCACAGGACCGAAATAGCAGTTGACAGTTCAGATGCCACCTTTTTTTTTTTTTAGCGAAGCGCACACCTTTATCGGAGAAGGTTTCTCGACTTGATTGATGATTACACAATAGAAGTTTAAACAGTCTTGAGTCAGGCTTTGGAGAAACAACAGAATATTGAATCAGAGGAAGTCAGCAAAGATGGGGGGTAGTCACCGTCGAAGGAAATCGTATCTGAGACAGTAGAATCACAGTGAGATATTGAGGGATCGCCAACAATGAAGGCACAATAGTCCATCAGGGCAGCGAGAGCAGGGAAGGGAAAGTGAAAGTCCCATGAAGTTTGACGCCGGAGCTGAGCGCTAAGTCGGAGGAGGAAGCCGCAACCCCAGTGGGAAAAATCTATTGAAGTTCTTTCGCGTCGCTGGTCGGAACAAAACTTCTCCCCGTATATATATATATATATATATTTTTAAGGTTGGAGAAAAAGCTGGGAACGCACCAAGTTTATGTGAGGGTGATTTGTGTACCCAGGTTCATAAATGAGTAAAAAACTCCAACACAATGCTTTAGGAGACTTAAACTTTTTATTATAAAGAACCTTTAAAAGGGGGGCTGTGAAAATACAGAGAGATGGGGAGAAGTTCGTTAACTGCCCAGCGGCAGAAGCCCACAGCGGGTCTTGATTACAGCCTACATATCTCTCGGTCAGGAGCAAGAGTGAGAGATTTTGTTACAATTACAGTCGGACCTCGATATCTCAAACCTCCTTATCTCGAAACCCTTGTTATCTCGAAAAAAGAAATTTCCCCTGCATTTCTATCAAAATTCTTATGTATTTTCCATAGTTATCTCGAAATATATTTTCCAAAACCCTTGATATGTCGAAATATTTTCCACAGAAATTAGTTTGATTTTAACTTCGGCTATTGTCAGCTGTAGAACTAGTTTGATCTGGATGCTGGTTTCACATTCTTTTATCCCTTTGTTGATACAAAGAACTTAAAGGGTAAGAATGGAAGGCTTTTGAAAACGAAAAAAGGGACAACATTGTTTTTTGGAAACTGCAATGAAAGAGCACTGGGTGATTCAGCTACCAGTGAAGAGTGGCTCTCAGAACTTCCTTCTCTTTTAAAAGACTATAAAGCAGATGTGTTTAACGCAGAGGAAACTGTATACATGTTTGTTACATTGTCTGTACCATAGTTTTCCCAACAAAACGTCTGCATTTAAAGGTGAAGAAATCAGACGTGGCAAACCTAGTAAATTTCGTGTAATTGTACTTTTGGCATTTCTTAATGACGAATTGGATACTATTTAATCAAAACAAGGTGTAACACAATTTTGAAATTATTAAAACTTTGAGAAGTGTAATTTGTTAATTATTAGTAGATTATGTGTAGTTTTTGACGAATCTTATTTTTTACCTCAAAAAGCAGTTTGTGAGATTAGATTTTTAAATTCTGTCAAAACTTTGATAACTCGAAACCTCTATATCTCGAATTTTTTTCTCTTCCCCACAGATTTGAGATATCGAGGTTGTACTGTACTTACACATTGGCAAACATAAGATAACCATATGTAAGATATTTGGTGATAAAACGAATCAGGTTGACAAAGGAATCAAGAAGTTTTACATTGAATAAAATTATACACCATGGCATGTTTATAGGGTTATTATTAACTAACATTCTTGTGGCTAAGGCGGGGAAACTGAAAGCATAGCTAACACGTGATATCAGATGTATGTTACAGATTTAATGACAGCTGAAATTAGTCAGCAGGGGCATATGGCTTTTATCTGAGCAACTAAAAAGTGGGAATGCAAGCCAAGAGGCTGAGAAAATATGCATTACATATTGTCGGCTGGTAGGCGAAAGAAATTCACTTCTATTTTATTCTTATATTTTATCTCAACGGAAAATCACTGCGGTTAAGATGTATTTCTATCCGTGTGAAAGTGAAAGAAAAAGGAACAGACTGATAAATGTTGCATGCATTTAAAATGTACTTTTAAAGTATAAATGAAACTTACAGTAATGTGAGGGGGAGGGGGGAAGTCAATGAATACCGACATATGAAACTAAGTATTAAAATGTCAAATTTAAACTAAATATTTTATTTGAAGGGGAAGGGGGGGGGGGAAGAATAATGACAATTTATAATGAACCAGTAAAGTTAAATGTTGATTTTTGAGGGGAGAGGAGGATAAATGAATATATAATGGGAAAGCCGTTATACATGCTTTCTTTCTTTGAATTTTTTTGGTACCTGTATGGAAAACTTCAAAACTAAGAGCAGCCAAATTAACGTATTCAAAATCGTAAACGGGATATTTCTGCTGTTTTATCTGTCTTTGTTTTATGCAGTGGTTACGGAGATAATACGAGAATTTTTTTTTTTTTAATTATTATTATAGGAATTTATTTTTTCTCAAATAAAGCAGTTTTTTTTTTTTCCAGATTCCAAACAGCAGTAAGGTCGCAATTTTTTTATTGAGGAGCAAGAAGGGGCATATTCTTGGATGAGAGGCATGAAAATTATATTTTTCAAACCTAAATGGAAAGTGTGGGCAAAATTCTCCTAAAACTGTGTAGGGGAAATTCTGAACTAGAAAACAGGAATTCTGATGAAAAAAAAATATATATGTGTATATAAATATAGATAGTACAAAACATATTTCAGTTTTAAGACAGTTTTTCAGTTTAAACACATGCTTTTATTTTATACAAAATGACGTCATTCGTATCTGTTGAAAAATTCTACATTTATGATATAGTCTTAAACAACATATACAGTGAAGTATGCATATGATGTCACTATTGCTGAATAATACACAAATCTGAAAAAAGAGATGTATTCATTCAAGAAACTCAACAAAAAAAATCAACTATTTAATGATTCATATGCCTTCGTTTGTTTGTAATATTAATGTATATACTTAAAAATAAATATAGATCATAATAACTCCATGTTTTATCAGAAATCATTCATTTATATTTTTTCAAAATAACATGTATTTTAATTTAAAAAAAATTTCAGTTGTTATGGGAATATGGCAACAAAAAGATATAATTACTATTTTCCCACTATTATTCCTTTAATTTCTCCAGAAATGGAGTACTTCAGTTGCCAAATTAAACGAATGATGCTAAAACTACAAAAAAATTTCAAAAATAAATTGAGATGCAGTTTTCAAACAAAATGCATTTAATGGTACTCTTTTCCCCCAATACGACAGTATAAAAATTGAAAAGGTGCGATGCTTAGAAGTTAAAAAAATTGCAGTAGAGTATTTAACCGTACAATGATACATCTGCTTGGTTCTATAGCTGGCTTATACAATAGAATGTTGTTTTTTAGAGATGATTCTTTAATTGCTGGCCGAAAGAAATAGCATATCGGGGGCTAATAAAAGTATTGCGTTTAACAGTGTGAAAAATGAACAAATTGTGTATATATTTTATCGAATAAATATGGTATATATGTAAAAGTTTCTGCATAGATTATGTGTGTTAGTGAAATTCTTTTGTTTTCACATTTTAGCCATGGGAAGAGCTTAGTTCTTAAGGCAGTTCTCAAGTTCCTTCTCAACAAATATGAAGCTTTCTGACACATTTTCTGATTTCATTTTTAAACGTAAAGGCGCAAAATTAGCACGTCTGACTATTGAAGTGATTTAGAATCAACTTGTATTTTCTATTTTTGATAAATTACTTATGGAGTTATAAATGATTTTGTCATGTGGCAACGAGTTTTCTCCTTTCTCTTGTTGTCACGTCTGGAAATTCACTGTGAATTTAAACTCATGAAACACAATGAAGTAATAATCAAGCATTAATTTTTTATTATCTCTCTATAAGAAAAAAATAACTGCTGTGCTTAAACTTTTGACATGCTGGTTTTTGGTTCTTTTATTAAATTCTGTGGTTTCAGATACAATTTAAAATATAAATGTGTTAAACATATTTTTAAACTAAAATTTGTAGGACGTATGAGCATGAATTTAAATTAGAATGAATAATTAAAATTTGTTTTAAAATTTGTTGTTGTGTTTATACTTTAGAACATACTGCATTAACTTTTAATTAAAATTTTAACTGCAGTTACTTTATGTAGTTAATTATTTGTTTTCAATTGAAAGCTGTATAGTAGTAATAAAGCTAAAAGTTATTGTTTGCTATTATGTAAATTAATAGGAACTTAAACAATTATTTCTGGCCGATACTTTATATCTTGAAAAAAAAAAATTAATTATTATATTTTTTGGAGGGTATCTATCCTTAGCCCATTTTCTTCTTTTTCTTTTCAGTTATAAGAAATAAACTAAAATAATAGATATTAAATAAATGTCAATGTTTTTAATTGTGACTTACAGTAATCTGTTTTAGGGGGGGGGGGGGGGAATTAAAAAAGACTGATTAAAAAATGATAATTAAATCTAAATAAATTCAAAATGGCAATGGTGAGATTGGAATGTTATCTTACCGTAGTCTTCTTTCTGTATTTCTTTGTTTAGCAGTTCTATCGTATGTTCTTTTCTCTTAAAACTAAAGAAAAATACATCCTAATTATATTTTCATCTTACAGAAGTGTTTTTTCTGTAAATATATTTATTTTTTTATCTGTTTTTCCAGGTTATGCTGCTGTTGTCTTAACTCAAACTAGTCTTGTTGGCTTAAGTGTTGGCATCACCATTGTTTTTATAATACTCGTCAGCACTTTAGTTGTGTTTGTGATACGACACAGGCGTCTTCAAAGAAGCTTCTTATCTTTTGCAAATAGTCATTATGATACAAGATCTGGTGCTGCTACATTCACCACAGGCGAAGACTTAGGTATATACCAATCAATTAAATATTAAAATGTTCTGCTGATTGAATGTTATGATTATAAGTTAGTTTCTGTGTATATTATACTATAGTTGACTAGAATTTAGAAATCGGAATCATGATTTTGCCATACACATAAAAAGCCTTTGAGTGTCATTTTAGAAACTAAGGTCTCTGAAAAGTTCTTAAACTCTGATGAGGCCCTTTATTTTAACAATTAATTGTAATTTGTTTATTGATAATTTTGCATGAGATAAGAGTTTCAAATTCTAAGAGCAAAATATTTCTGGAGAAGATTTTAAGCAGAAAAGAATGTGGAAAAGGTTTTTTTTTTTTTTTTTTTTTTTTTTTTTTTTTAACTGCAGTATTTGATTTCCATGTCTGAAAATAAAAAATATTCACATATTCTGGGTATTTTCCTGATTCTAACGATATCCTTGGTTTTGTTTTTTTTTTTTATTAATATTTACTATTTTCACAAAAAATATTTTCTGAATGGCGATTTTTTTTTTTTTTTTTTTTTTTTTTTTTTTTCCCCCAGCATATTTACAATTGTGTCGCCTAGTTGCAAAACAGCCATCTCCAAAAAATAAAATTTTTAGGGAAAGCTGATTTGATTTTTTTTTTTTTTTTTGGCCACACTTAGCCAAAATAAGATTGGAACCAAAACTCTTTAGTTTTATAGTCATTAGAACAGTATATTTAACCGGCTTTCGCATGGTTTATTGTTTTCAGATGGTAGAAATGTTTACTTAGAACTTAAAAAACTGAAAAGCACATTTTCTAATTTTGAAGATTGGACTGGTTTTGCAACTAGATGACAAAATTTTCATATGCTTTCCAGATCAAAAATGGAAAAAAAAAAAAAAAACCTTATTCTGGGCATTTTTCTAAAGGTAACAATGTATTTTGATTAAAGAATATTAATATTTACCAAAAAAAAAAAAAAAAAAAATGTGCATGGTAATTTCTTTTTTTTCTTTTTTCCCTGCAGACTTAAAATTCTGCATCTGTTTTGCAGATAATAAATAAACAAATAAAAAATACCACGTTTTACAAGAATCGCGTTGGGTCAGAAATACATCTCGCAACTTTTTCATGTAACACGTTGTTGTGTGTTATAGAGGGTGCTGCTTTGTATATTAAGGTTTTCTACAGGAAATGTTTCTTAGAAGTGAAGGTTAAGTTGATCATTTGAAAAAAATTTAAAATCATACAAATTCAGGTTAAAAATGTATAATCGTACAAATTCAAGGTTCGTTTACAAAAACAAATCTGACCATGTATAATACACAAGTGCACACTGCCAAAGGTAACAGTGCAAATGTATTTTCATTTGGATAGATTTCATTTTAAAATATAAAACCATAAAAATTTGAAGGTGTTTTCTGGCAAAGGCAGTGAGGTCCCCAACTATAGATTCATGTGGAAAGATTTTCGTCTAAAAATGTAAAATCATTCAACAGTAATTTTAGGTATATATACAGTGGCAGACAATAAAACTGCATCACCTGTGAAGAAATGGAAAAGTGTGCAAATAATGTGTTTTATGTTTGCTTCATGTAAAAATGCTGTTGGCACATTAAAATAAACATGTAGTATTAATTTGCCACAAAAATTAGTTTCTTGAAACACATAATCATGCTGAATGAGTTCTGAAAGGGAAAAATGCACTATTTTATCAAAATATGGAACATAGTACTTAACCACAAATACAGTAGATAATAAATTTTACATAACTGAGTCATGTTACATGCATGTTGAAGTTGATGTGGTTATATGCAAAACAATTACTTTAATACTTTTTAGATTCTTTGTGAGTGGTGATTACAAATGTCCAGCAATGCTAAAAAAATATAGAAATTTTGGGGAAAAGAAGTTTTTTTTTTTTTTCTGGAGGGCTATTTTTCAATTTTTGGAACAATTGAAATTTTATTTATAAAATAATGTAGTCAAAATTTTGTATAGCTACTTTCTGATACTTTTATTTATATTTTTTTCATGTTTAGCATCTCACATGAAAACATTAACATGGAAAATCATGTTTTAATGATACATAAGTATATTATGTCAAAGGCTGCTTCCAGAATCTTTCAAACAATACCTCACTCATTCCTTTAGTATGGGAGGAGAAAAAAAGATGTAAACATCAGAAATAATATATATGATGATTTTTACCTATATTCTGTAACCCAGGAAGCCCAGGTTTATCCCTTGTATTAATAAAAGGAAGATGTTTGTCTGTCCTGTCCATCTGTTGGTAATGGCTAGTCTACTGCACGTGGAGATGTAAAATTTTGGATGAGGGTAGGCGAAGGCATGTCCGAGTGCACCTGAGCGTCAGATATTTCATTTTTTTATAATTACTTCAGACATTAATTAAAACCATAATGAACATCGCAAAGTGTTGGGTTCCCTTTCTTCAAGGATATTGAAGCTTTTCTATAAATTCAGAGTGTCTAATTGAAAATCTAAAATATGATACCCTAATTGCATAAAGACTTGTCTAGAAATTCCAAAGAAAGTCATTCATAGTTTAAAAAATGCATGTTCAATGATAAGCTGATACTATAAAAGGAAAATAAAAAGATTTATTGAAAAAAAAAAAAAAAAAGAAAAGGCTGAAGAGAAGTTTAAAAAAAAAAAAAAAAAGAGAAAGTTTGCAACCAAAAAAAATCTTTAACAATGTTTGTGTGTGTTGTTTTCCTGAAGAGATCGCTGTGTGCAGAGCTATAATATTTCAAAGAAAGGTATCTGTATCTCTGAAGTTATGTACCTCAAAACCAGTTTTTGTATTTTTTTATTAATTATTTGTTATTTGATTTTTATGTTAGTGTTAACCTGTTTTCACGCTTTACAGCGATTTTTCCAAAATAGTAAAAGGAATCCAGTTTCAATCTTTCAGCCCAGAACCCAATATAGAAAATTTTGTCCTGTTTTCAATAAAGTTTTTTCAGAATTCGTACAACAATTTTAATGCCATTTTTAGTGTTTTTAACTCTTTCCAACAAAGTTGAAAAGTGTTTATGACTTTGGTTTGTCTGTCCACGCTCTAGCTCTCGTAAATATACTCGAATTGTCTTGAAATTTTTGGATGTTATTAACGTTTACCATAGCACGTTCCCTATTTCAAATGAAGTTTGTAGCATGTTAGTTCATTTACAGGGACAGTCAAAAGTATTCCATTACATTACAGCCAATGGAAAAAAAATCGTTTCAAATGATTTTTAATGATATTACACGCTTTCAAACATAATAAAATTGATTTGCATTTATGAAGTGCGCTAAAATATGCATTCTGTAGTGTCAGGATATTTGACAGGCCTACTTCCTTGAAACTCATAAGCTGATTATATTATAAGTATTACTTATATTCACATACTGCTACCTATTTTTTCATATCTCGTCTATCTTAAATTCATCTCAAGCCTTGTTTTCATTTTAGCTATTAATCTCTTTTACTTTATTCGAGTATCCATCTTTTCCTATTTTGTTATCGTTTCAAAGATCGTTGGATCATGATTCAATTATTTCCCGATTCTATATCGATTATCATAATCGACCATATTTGCAATACTGGTAGTTCGTCTCGCCGTAATATCGCTGAGTCAGGGGCTTTCCCGATCGCATCTCTCAAAACTCGAGATCGTAGGATCAGTTTTATTTGTTTTGACGTGAAGGAGAAACAGTATTACTCAACTTGTCGTAATGGTAGAAGGAGGCATGTTTCGTTTTGATAGCGTGTGCTGATAGTTGTTGGAAAGAATATATACGGAAAGGAGCGGTTTGTTTTTGAGTTTTTCTTAGAAAGCATTTTGTTAAAGCGGTTGTTGAAAGAAAGTCTTTTAAATTATGTTGGAGGTGTTTAACACATTGTATTATGTGTTTTAGTGTGGATGTTGTCTTCAAATGATTTGCATATGTTTAAAGTAGTCTTTCTTTACTGGTAGTTCAAAGAGTGTTTCTTAGAAAAATGTCAACGATGTTTGTTGACATTTCTTTTCCAAATGCTAAACGGAAGTGTTACTTTGTTTGAATTCATTGATTGTCATCAACGTTATTCTTTTGAAAAAGTGTTAATACGACTTCGTTTGTGCAAAGCTATGAGTTTGTGGAAATTGCGGAAACTTACATTTTTGAAATAAGTTTGACTTTTTCTACAGAGGCACTAATATCTGGAGAAAGAACTTTTTTGAACTATGTTTGAAATAGATTGTTGCAATATTATTTATCGAATAGTGACCGGAAGTAAAGTTAATGGAACCTACTTTAACAAAATAATACAGGGCTCCCAGCGTCATGGAAAGCCAGGGAAAATCTGGAAAGTCATGGAATTTCAAAGTAGTCAGGGAAATTTCCAAATATATAGGAAAAGTTAAGGAATTTACAAATATTTTCTAAAAAGTCATGTAAAAGTCTTGGAGAAAAAATGAAAAAGATGCGAAATTCATCAAAAAAATGAAAAATGAACAAAATTCATCGAAAAAATGAAAAATGACACAAAATTCATCGAAAAAATGAAAAATGACACAAAATTCATCGAAAAAATGAAAAATGACACAAAATTCATCGAAAAAATGAAAAATGACGCGAAATTCATCAAATAGCCTCGGGGAAAAAAATTGCTAATTTTGACAAAGGTCTGCAAAAATAAGTAGCAAATTTTGTTATAATCCTGTTTGATCAGGGAAAGTCATGGAATCTTTTTAGATTTGGTCATGGAAAGTCAGGGAATTTGCCAGTCATGTTTTGCTGGGAATCCTGTAACATGAAACGCTGAAACCATTAATAGCTTATCAGCTTCATCTCTTTTAAAAGTGATGTTAAATCACCGTGGTGATATTTTTATACATTTCTTTTTTTTTTTCGTCACATGATTTGCAGCTCAGTATATTATCATCTAGTGTTATCGTCAACTATATCATAGGAAATAACCAAATATGTTTCTCATCATGCATATGAAGCAAGCTACAAAATTTGTGAATTATTATTTTTTTCTCTTTTCAAGTAGTTGCTGAACTGTATATATTGTTTGAATTGCTGATTGATACTTACTGATTATCTATCCTGTGCATATAATGTTTATAGCTGCTGAATTGCCAAGTCATACTAAATATAAATTAAACCTGTTTATCGTCATTACATATCATCGTTTAATTTATTTTTATTTTGGATGTAACTATTATATTAAAGTCATATGTTTAGTTTAAATAAACTTTCAGTAATCATAGAAAACTTACCTGTATCTTTACTCATGTCTTCATCTACATTTAAACACTTTCAGTCACTATGTTGTTGGAGTTACGGCCACTAAAACATAACCCTGCTATAATTTCATTTCATATTAGACCGGTCCCGGTTATCCAGACCGGGACCGGTCTAATTTAGGAATTAAAGGATTCCATTACATAATGATATAGGGGTGGAGGGAATTGTTTGTGGCATATTTCAATCATGTTAAACGATTTCATATATAATGAAATTGATATACGTCGCTGAGGTTTACTATAACATACTTCATGTATAATACGAAGTGCATAGCATTTACAGGGACACACAACAGATTTCAGATACTATATTATATTGTATCTGAAGTTACATTAGCGATGGTTGCTGGAAGTGCATTTTTAATTATGTACTTTTATGTTTCACTATATTTATGCATCTACACAAAAGAATTCGTAAGGGTTACTGAATACGAGAGCAAATTGCTTAAAGGTTGTTTTTAATTGAGTAATGCATTTTTGTGCTGAACTGCATTTATTTTACTAAGAAATGTTTGTAGAATACAGATAAAATGATATACAGGGTCATGCAAAGAATTGGATATATGGCTTCTATAAATGATAATTTCTAAAAATGTGATTTCAGTAGTTTTAAGAGTGTTTTAGTTTGAATTAAATTTTAGCTAAATAGCGCATGTAATAAAGATTCAAGGTAAACTACAGGGTTGTGCAAAAGTATTCAAGTATGTTTCCATCTATCAGTATAAATTGCTGAAAGAGACATTTCAACATGTTATGTGTTTTCTTTCTAAACTAAATTTTCCCATTATATAGTATATATATCAACCTACAAATCAAATACAGGTCTGTTCAAAAATTTGGAATACATATTTGGCTATGGATGGTAACTGCTGAAATCAGTTTTTCAAATGTTTTATGCGTTTTCTAAAATGTTTACTTGGTTATCTTAGTTACCTTATTTCCCTAAATAACGAAGTTTTGTTAAAGCATTCAGGAAGTGTTGGAAAGTTTTTCATAATCTATGCTCGATGCATGATTTTTTTTTTCTTGTTTGCGTTCTGCAATGATTTTTTTATGTTCATAAAAGGAATTTGTTTCAATCATTTAGCCTAATATAGTAAATTTTGTCCTCACTAATTTCTGAATTGTTAGTGATTTTTAGCATGTGACGTTCCGTGGCGATTTTTTTTTTACATTAAAGAAATCTGGTTTCAATGTTTTAACCCATTGTACAAAATTTTGTCGCCAGCCATGTTTGAAATTTTAGCAATTTTTTACGTTTTGCGACCATTTTTTTCACCTTAATAAAAGGAATTCAATTTCAATCTTGCAGCACAATATAGTAAATTTTGTCCTCTATTTGAAAATTTTTATTCAGGATTCATACAATGATTTTTTAATTTTTCATAATTTTTTTATGCAATTTTTTGACATTCAGTATTAATGTTTTAGCCCATTATAATCCATTTTGTTCTCTCCAATTTTTGTATTTTTAGCAAAGTTTTAATGCGATTTTAAGCATTTTACAGCAATTATTTTCACATTAGAAAAAATAATTTGGAATTCGTACAGCATTTTTTCTGTGCGTTTTTTAGTTTTTTTTCACATTCTGATGTGATTTTTGAAGTTCATGAAAAAAATCTAGTTTATCTTATCTTTTAACCCAGTATAATAAATATTTGTCTACGATTTTTTAATTTTTAGCAATTCTTTTTATGTTTTTTCGTTTTGTGATAATTTTTTGACATTTGTAAGAAGTCTGGTTTCAATCCAATGAGCTTAATGTAGTAAATTTTGTTCCCTGTTATTTTTAGAAATGTTTTGCATTTTGTGTCAGTTTTTTAACATTTGTAAAAAGAACCCAGTTTCAATCTTTTAGCCCAAATCAGTAAATTGTTCTTTGTGATTTTTGAGGGTTTTTTAATTAGATTGTTAGAAGGGTTTTTTTACATTCCACAGTGTTTTTTTCATTGAAACGAAAAGAGCTCTCCAATAAACATTGCTGCCACCATGATGATAGAAGAATACAAAATTGGTTTTGTTGGGTCTAAATGAAAAATTACAGTAATTCAAGTTTTGTTTGATTAGTGACCAGAGCAGGCATTTTTCACAAGTGAGCAGTGGGTCTCCAACAGCAGGTTTGTTTGGGAAAAAATGATCAGTGAATCTGGTAGAGCTCTGGTAATTGACAATAAAATTGAAAATATAAAACAGTGTACTAATTAAAAAAAAAAAATGTATTAATGGAAGAGAACAAAGCAATGGGAAAGTAAAAAAAAAAAAAAAAAAAAAAAAAATTAATATAAACTAAAAAAAAGCTTTGTGTTTGATATTTTTATCAATTACTTTTTGATTTTTAAAAATTTAAATAGTATAATTAAGTTATTAAATGTCCTGTAATATGCACTCATCATTCAGTTCTATTCATCTGTTTATTTTTAAGTGTGATGTTTTTGATATCAATAAAAGTAAGTTATATGTGAACAAAATATTAAGATGTTTTTATTGGTTACAATAAATTTATATTTATATGATTCCTGTTTTGAATATCTTGTAGTGGGATTTATATATATATATACATATATATGTATATACTAAATAATGACTGTATGTATCTGATTTTTTGTGACCATCCTGACAGGAATTTCTGTGTTTAAATTCTGGATTAATCTTTAAATATATTGATATATACAGGGTGATTCATAAAAGATGGGCAGAACTTTAAGGGGTTATAGTACACTTAAAGACAAATAATATTAAATAGGAGACTAAGGGTCCCAGACGTATTCCCAAGGAGATAGGGGGCATTAAAGTTTAGGGTCCGAAATTTCAAATGATTATAAAACATGGAAAAATTGGTCGATTCGTTTGCGGTTTTTGCAAAAAAATTTCTTTATGCCAGTATTTTCTTGAAATAAAATTTTAAAGTTCAATTTCAAAAAATGCCGATAGGGGGCGCTTCAGACTTTGGAGTAACAAACAACTATTTTTTAACGTTATTTTTTGTATTTCTTTAAATGATTTCAAAAGCTTAGACTTAAACTTAAATTTTGATTTAAAAATCTGAGTCCTAACGAGTAGTTAAGTAGCATAAACTGAAATTTGAAATTTGAAACCCTTCTCCCCCCAGAACAAAAATCAGTTATTCCCGATCTTTGTGTCGTAGATTAGGCTCTAACTACTGCTGCGTTTTGCTAAAATTATTCTTTATGTCAGTATTTTCTTGAAAATAAATTTTAAAGAAAAATTTCAAAAAATTCCGATAGAGGGCGCTTTAGACTTTGGAGTAACGAACAACTATTTTATACCGTTATTTTTTGTGTCTCATTAAATGCTTTCTAAAGCTTAGACTTAAACTTAAATTTTCAGCTCAAAATCTGAATCGCTGAGCGTGGTTCAGTAGTGAGGGGAGGGGGTTCAAATTTCAACTTCTGAACATAGTTCAGTTTGCACTACTTAACCATGCCTAACGATTCTGTGCTGTGATACGAGGCAAAAATACAACTTTCGTCAAGGACTGCATAGTCGGAATTCACTCATAAAGGCACTGGCACAGTTGGAAACGTCGCTCATGCAAACGTTAAAGCTCCATTCCTGACGCTAGTCACCGGGTGAAGAAGGAAACAGAAAGTATGCAAATGTCAAATGGGGAAGAAGAAGAACACGTATGCAAAATTTCGACACGATTCAGGCATAAAAACCACTGAACGGTGAGTCAAGTGTAAGTCGCTGTAGTAATGAATCGGAAGATGGTGCCCTTCACGAATAAGGAAAAGGCTGAGATGCATTTAATTTACGGAGCGGCAGATGGAAATGGTGCAGAGGCACAACGAATGTACAGAGAGCGATTTCCCAACAGGCGGTTGCCTAACCGCAAAACTTTCGAGCGCTTGCACAGACAGTTGTGTGAGACGGGATCATTTCTCGCTTCCCGGTCGAATGCAGGTCGTGCAAAAAAGGACGAATCAGTAGTTGTTGCAGAAGCCATTCTGGATGTAGTAGCGGCGCAGCCAAGTACAAGTACACGAACAGTGGCTAGGCAGGTGGATACCTCACAGTCCATGACTTGGAGGGTACTGAAGGATGAACATTTGCTCCCGTTTCATGTGCAACGAGTCCAGAAACTGTCTCCAGGGGATTATCCAAATCATATTGAATTCGCCCGCTGGTTTCTGCAGCAGAACGCGCTAAATCCACATTTTGGACGAACTGTGCTTTTCACCGATGAATGTACCTTCACACGTGAAGGTACATTTAACACACACAATGCACATGTATGGGCGGATGTCAATCCACATGCTACGTATCCACATGCTCATCAGAGACGCTTTTCCATCAATGTTTGGGCAGGAATCCTCGGAGACCACCTAATCGGACCGTACCTTCTTCCTGGACGCCTCAACGGTAAAACATACCTCACATTTCTGCAACATGTGCTGCCAGACCTGTTAAACGTTGTTCCTCCACGCATCCGGCGGGTCATGTGGTTCCAGCACGATGGAGCTCCAGCCCATTACGTACGAGACGCCCGCAACTATCTGGACATCACATTTCCGAACAGATGGATTGGTCGAGGTGGTCCTGTTGCTTGGCCTGCTCGCTCGCCAGATCTTTCACCCCTCGATTTCTTTTTTTGGGGACGATTGAAGGCTCTTATGTATGAGACACCCATTGAATCCCCCGAGGAACTGGTCGCCAGACTTTCTGCCGCTGTAGGGGAAGTGCTCGAAAAGCCTGATGTTTTCGCGAATGTTCGCCGTTCCATTCTTCGCCGTTGTTCTGCGTGCATAACCTCTGGTGGTCACAATTTTGAACATTTATTGTAATTACATGTTAATAAATATGCTTTGGTAACATAATCCTAATTTGTGTCTTTTTACCTCGTATCACAGCACACAATGTGTGGCCATGGTAAACTGAACTGTGCTCAGGAGTAGAAATTTCAAACCCCTCTCCCCAGAAACTTAACCACGTCTAACGATTCAGATTTTGGGCTGAAAATTTAAGTCTAAGCTTTAGAAAGCATTTAATGAGACACAAAAAATAACGGTATAAAATAGTTGTTCGTTACTCCAAAGTCTAAAGCGCCCTCTATCGGAATTTTTTGAAAATTTTCTTTAAAATTTATTTTCAAGAAAATACTGACATAAAGAATAATTTTAGCAAAACGCGGCAGTAGTTAGAGCCTAATCTACGACACAAAGATCGGGAATAACTGATTTTTGTTCTGGGGGGAGAAGGGTTTCAAATTTCAGTTTACGCTACTTAACTACTCGTTAGGACTCAGATTTTTAGATCAAAATTTAAGTTTAAGTCTAAGCTTTCAAAATCATTTAAAGAAATACAAAAAATAATGTTAAAAAATAGTTGTTTGTTACTCCAAAGTCTAAAGCGCCCCCTATCGGCATTTTTTGAAATTGAACTTTAAAATTTTATTTCAAGAAAATACTGGCATAAAGAAAATTTTTTGCAAAAACCGCAAACGAATCGACCAATTTTTCCATGTTTTATAATCATTTGAAATTTCTGACCCTAAACTTTAATGCCCCCTATCTCCTTGGGAATACGTCTGGGACCCTTAGTCTCCTATTTAATATTATTTGTCTTTAAGCGTACTATAACCCCTTAAAGTTCTGCCCATCTTTTATGAATCACCCTGTATATATATATTAATAGAATATGCATTTTTAAGAATAATTATTTGCTTAGCCCGATTTCTAATGGTACCAAATGACATCTTTTAAACTATTACAATTTATTGTTATTTTATTTGTAATTTTTAGATTAAAACAATCACACATCATTTTTAATAGATTATAGACTTATTCTTATGCATACTAGCTTAAAAAAGTATCATTTGACACCAATAGATACAGTGTTAATAAATTTTCAGGTTTTTCCACATAGATTTTTTAGTTTGTCCAAGAGTTCCCTCTGTCTCTCTCTTTTTGTGTGTGTGTGTGCATTTTTTAAATTTTGTTTTAATTTTCTTTTTAAAATTTATTATAAAACTTTTATTTTATTTTTTTAATTTATTGTAGATGAAGAAGAAGAATCACCAATGATACGTGGATTTTCAGATGATGAACCTCTTGTAATTGCTTAAGAGTTTTTATTTTTTAATTAGATGGAAGGAAATTTGTTACATTCCATACTATATAAGTATTTTGACCCAGAATTTGTTTTTGTAGATCCCCCCCCCTCCCCCCCCCCCTTAGAAATAAAGGCCCTGTAGAGCATTTTTTTATGAATCTCGTCTGAAATTTTATTTCAAAAACTGTATGGTTGAAATTCATTTTGTTTTGCATTTATATATAATCTTCATATTTTTAGAAATTAAGATTTTATTATGCTAAATATGTAATAGTTTTTTGTTATGTATTTTGAATTTAATTTAATCACGTTAAATGTTGATTTAATTATATTTAAGATCTCATTTTTTTTTTTTTTTTTTTTTTTTTTATAAAAGAGTGCAAAAATTGAGCTAATTTTTTTTTTTTTTTTTCTATGTTCATACTTGACTTAATATTATGTTAGATTCTAATTTCAATCTTGAAGTATTGCAGTTGTTTATTCAATCATCTCCTCTAAATAGACTTATTACATTATGCCTTATTTTAAACCATACAGTTCTTTTTACTATTTTTTAAGATAATGCATCCCAATATGGAATAGCTGTAATAATTAATTTCAACTTTTAAAATGATTTATTTCAGTATGTGATATAAAAGACAGGCAAGTTTTCAATTTACCATATCTGTGAATAAAAGTTGTCTTTTAGACTATTTTTACAGTAAGATTTTTTTAGTTTCACTGGTAGTTTAAATTTTACTGAGCATTTTCTTTAAAATTATGCCATCATAGTTATTTTTGGTCACTTGCTGTCTTTTCTCTTAAGGTCAGTATGGAGTTTGCATTTAAGACACATGTGACTTTTTTTTTTTTTCTTCCTTTCTGAAGTATTTGTTCTATCTTAGAAATATATAGGATTTAAAACACAAAGATGCTTGATGACTCTTAAATTGCTTATAATGCACAAAAAGAAAATATGCAACTAAAAATATAATTTGTGAATTTAGATCTTTATTAATTTTTGTTCATTGTACATAAATGTGTTAGTATTATACATTGTTTGTTTGTCTTTAAGCATTATTCAAGGCTATGTATTAAGTTGAGAGAGAATTTATTTTTGTGTATATAATGTCCTGACTATATTTTGTGTATATAATGTTCTATCTGAGAAATATTGATCTTGTTTTCATCTATTTCCTCTTCTCATGTGTTTCCTTTGTGTACATGTGTATTTTATTTTGCCGTTCAGTTGCATTTTATTTACGATGATATCTCACTGATGTGATAGCTGGTATTGATTTGTGATATTTTCCCACTCATACACTTTAATCTTTTTTCCTATATCAATACATTGAAATGTTTTGTGTAAAAGTAAGTGAATATTGTGGTGAAAAATAAATTACAAGATTTAAAAAAATAACTGTAAACAAGAATTCTTAAGACTTAAAAAGTACTTTATAGATGCTACTAATTTAGAGAGCAATAATTTTATATCTTTATTCATGAAACAAAGCATATATGTATCCCCAAAAGGTGATGCATTTTTACTTTGGGGTTTATATGGATGTATTATCTAATGAATAAAGCTAATAAAAACTATTGCTTTTAAAAACTTGTTGCATTTTTTAAGCATCTTTTGGAGTTTAAAAAAAAATATTATTTACAATTACACTGACATTATCAATATTTTGACTGAGAGAAATAAAACTGAATTGGTTATTGGTGTTTCTTTGATCATGGTTTGTACAGCACTGGTTGTATTGCATTTAAACATTTTTAAGGTGTTCAAATTTCTTTGTGTATGTTGAAATGTTAAATACATTGATAAATGAAAATGTTTACTTTTAATTCAATGAATGGACATATTAACTTTTTAATATAAATTTTATGTAACTATGTTTTAATGACAAAATGTTTATTTCAACTATATTGACCACAGAAATTTTGGAATAGATGACAGAAGAATTTTTTATAAGCCAGAAATTCTAGTTTCAATTTCTTGTCTGTATATTTTTCACTTGGAAATACAAAATTTCTTAGACCTCTACTCCATTTCTGTAATTTATATCTTTTATCTTAATAAAAAGCAATATTTGGGATATTGAAAACATACTTTTAAAAAATTAAATCTCTTTTTAAATGTTTTTAGATAATTTGATTTTTTGAAATTTTAAACTTTTCTGAGTTACATTTTTGGTATACCCTTCCAAACTTCTGTTAGTAAATTAGCGTGGTACTTAAAACTCCTGTTCACTAAAAGTAATACCTAAAGCAGAGTCTTTGTTCAAACATTTACTGTAAATGTAATTAAATAACTTTCACTTTTTTAAAAGTTTGGTGCAATTTTCACTTTACAACTGTTTACTGTTAATATTTTAAAGTATCTATTTGCTTTTAATATATTAAAGGCATGTAAATATATGGTGTTTATTCATGCAAACACTCAAACATAGGCAAGGGCATCTGTACCATGTTAAAGATAATTGATGCATATATTGATGACTTTTTTTTTTCACTAAATTATTATTAATTTAAGATGCATCATATATATTAATTATAATTTGATCTTAATCAGTAATTGCTGCCGTATGCAGTTGAAAGTTGAAATTTTTTGTGGTGTAAAATAATGACACTAATATTTCTATCTTTACAATGTTACAATATTTTAAAACTGAAATTTAGACAATTCCTACTTTTAACCTTAAAAAATACTCGGTGTTATAATTCAGAAGGTTTATGGCCTTGAAAGGGTGGTTTATTTTTTTATTTTTACTTGTAAATTTCTTTTTTTCTGTTTATTATTATTATTTTAATGTAGTTTTATTGGAAATTCTTTCTAATGCAATATTTCATTTCTCAACATATCCAAGCAAGGCTAATGTTACACAAATTTGTCATTAATTTATAAATGTTGGTTTTCTTAATATTTTCTGTATGTATTATAATAATTCTACTTTATAACTGAGTTTAGCATTATAAAGTTAAATGCTTGAAACTAAAAGTTTTAACTTACTGT
The DNA here is from genome assembly GCA_963932465.1 of Maratus speciosus. Taxonomy (NCBI): domain Eukaryota; kingdom Metazoa; phylum Arthropoda; class Arachnida; order Araneae; family Salticidae; genus Maratus; species Maratus speciosus. The sequence continues at coordinate 469,885,103 of OZ010789.1, forward strand.
AAAATATCTTTTCATTTGCCTATTGATTTATCTTCCTCAATGTAAATAAAAAAAAATTATTTAATTAAATTATTTATTAAGAAATGAATAATTTATATAGTTTTTATTAATTTATTAACATTATTTAAATATTTATATGTATGTTTTTGTTAAAGAAGATATAATGTTTCTATTATGAGCATATATTTATAATCACTGGTTGCAAATCTTTTCTTAAAGGGCGATTCCGTGCAGAGAGTCACACACGTAGCACATGCTTTAATTTTCAATTATTTATTAATTTTGATTTTAATTGTGATTTTAGGTGGTATGGTAAATAAGTTATTACCATATTTTTTAGTTTAAATGTTTGGAAATAAAACTCACAGAAATATATCATTTAATTTCATACTCAAAATGTGCTTTTTTTCTGAAGTAGAAAAAAAGCATATTTTGAGTAATGAAATTAAATGATATACTTCTGTGAGTTTTATTGCCACACATTTAAATTTAAAAATATGGTAATAACTTATTTACCATACCACTTAAAATCAGAATTAACATTAAAATTTAATAAATAACTGGATAAAACCAAATTAAAACCTGCGTTACGCGTGTGACACTCTCCACGGAATCGCCCTAAAAATAATTTGTGTAGATATAATTATATTATTTTAATTCAATTATTTGATTGGGAACTTTTCTGTCAGTTCATGAATAATATGCTTAGATTGTATAACTTCCAGCTTTTATGCCAGTATTTTCTGCTGTTTCTTGTTCATATGTAGAATATTCTATGCTAAAGATGTTTTAAAGATTATCATTTTCTATCATAACAAGAACAATTACATTAGATAAATAAATAAAAAGTTCCTATATTGTGTTATTATAAAAAAAAAAAAAAAACTTTTTTTTATATGAAATATTTATTTTATCTATTCTTCCAAGAAAAATGTAACTTATAAAAATTATCAATTACCTGCTATTTAATTACAAAGAAAAAGCTCCTGTGTTTAGCTGTAATGAGTTTGTCCATTTTAAAAGAAGAATGTATGGACTGTTAATTTGAATTTGCAATCAACTTGTGATATGTCAGAGAAACTATATTGATATATATGTATAAAGATTTGTAATAAAGATAATGTCATTAAATTTGTGTTACTTTTCTTTGCTTTTAAAAAAATTATCTTTTGACACAATTTAAATAAAAAATGAATAGTAATCTAAGCTTTGTTATAATTAGTCTTATTTCATTATATCAATTTCTCTGTCATTGCAACCTATTTAAAATAAATTTTAAAATTGTAACTGCATATTTTAGCATGATTAGTATCACTAGTTGAGGTAGATATTTAGGTAGTGAATTCATAGTAGACCTTCAAGTCAGAGACATATTTTCTTTGCAAAAGTTGTTTTCTCCTTCAAAATGTGGATTGATCATATGATGAACCCATCCATACTGATAATAACAATCCTTTGCAAAGTTGTGTTGGTGATAGAACATTTCAAAGGAATTGCACCCACTCTTAAAATTTATAATTTTATCATCTAGATCAGTGGTTTCCAAACTTTATTGTTATGTGACCCACCTAAAATGTTGTTATCTAGAGGCTTTTGTCTAATCTAATTCTAGGGAAGGGGGAAATGAACTTTCGTACAAGGCATATATATGAAATTAGTATGGGGTATTTCCAATGTGAATAATATCATATGTATTAAAAGAAAAAGCAAATTTGGGGTGATTACGGATGATCTCAAATATGACCGGAACAATTTTCACGAAACTTGCCTCTGATACTAAATCAAGTGCGAGAAGTTATTCCAGGTAAGTCTGGGATTGAAGAAAATGAGTTTTGAAAAATTTAAAACAAACTCCACGCTGAAAATGATGCTTGCTTTAAATTGAAAAATGCTCAAATGATTTTCACAACACATGTCTCATATTACTAATTCGAACACAAGAAAAGGAACTAACTAGGTCTCATATTCAAGAAAGTCCATTTTGACAGGTTAAAACAATTCAACACTAAAAATGGTATTGTATATCAAAAACTGCTTGAACAATTTTCTCAAAACATGGCAATCTAGCAAGGTCCCTAATTTGGGAAAATTCATTTTGATAGGATGAAACAAGTTCAATACTGAAAAGAGTGCTATAAATCGAAAACAATTCTGTTGATTTTCATGAAATAAGCCTTATTCAAATACAAGAAAACTATCGAACTAAGTCTCGACTTTGGAAAAAATTGTTTTGATGGCTTTAAGGATTTTTTTGTAATTAATCTCCCACAGTTAGAATTCTCGGCAATACGATTATCATCAACACAATTAAGGATGGTCTAGAAGGCAGTTCTAATTAGTTGCCATCTATAGTAAATTAAGTACAAGACAACTATCTAGCTATGTCTCAAATGCGGTAAAATTTGTTTTAACAGGCTAGAATACCAGGGGTCAGAATGTTTAATACTTTGTACAAGGGCAGATCTGGAGAGTCCTCAAGGGGGGGGGGGGGGGGGGCAATTTTAGAAATTTGGAGACTCCAATCTGGGGGCTAATTTTTTTCACTGCGGGTCGTGTTTGGGTCTGGATGACTTCTATTTTTTGCTGCATGTTGGGTTAACTTCTACTTTTTGCTGCGGGTCGAGTTTGGGTCTGGTTGACTTCTACTTTTTGCTGCGGGTCGAGTTTGGGTCCGGTTGACTTCTACTTTTCTGCTGCGGGTTGGGTTGACTTCTACTTTTTAGCTGCGCCTAGCGCGTTGGATTTGGGGCAGATTGACATACATTATTTCGGGTTTGGGTCAGTTTCGGATGGGGTTTTCACTCGTGCGAGAAGGGTTCGGGTTGACCTGATAGTTGAAAAGAAAGTCTAAATATTTTTGAAGATAAAAACTATGTACAGTAAAAGCTCCATAACGGGTACGCCCAAATAATTATTTAGGAATACTTTTTGAAGCAATTCTTCAGGATGAATCTTCAGAATTATGTAAAAAATACTAATTTAGTATAAGACTGCTTGTCTGTTTATATCTAAGATCAGTTGTCATTCGGTAAAGAATGCTTTGAAACTTATTAAAAAATATACTGGGTGTCCTAAAATGGAGTGACTGATTTTAAAATTCTGTAACTTGCAAATAGTGACAGCAATTTAAAAATTTTTTGCAGGAGGGTTGTGTAAGATGTCAGGAGATTTTTTTCTACTATTCTTGATTTTACTTTACAGTATTTACTTTACAGTATCACTGATTTTACTTTACAGTGATAGCTGGTGCTGCAAACAATAGTCGTTAAATTGGAGCCCGATTTCTTATCTTCCTCCTATGGGAACCGGTTTATTGCCTACTGCTTGCAGCGCCATCTATCGTTATTATTTTAAACTAAAATCAAGAATCGCAGTAAAAAAACTCCTGATTCTGAGTACAAAAAAAAAAAAAAAAAATCTGAAATTCGAAGCAAATTTTCTGAAAGGTTACAACAGAGAGGGGATTCCCTCCTGGCACTAATTATTTTTGTTTCAGGTCAGGCTAGCTGTTTTTGATTTGGATTGATTTCACGCTGAGTGTGGATTCCTGCAAGCTGGGTTGGGGTTAACTCGTTTTCTTCAAAGTTCAGTATATTATTTCAGATTAAAAACTATACCTATAATAATAAACATAGATGTATGTATGTGTGCTGTTTTCTAAAGAGATAACTGTATTTTTCTCATGACTCTTTGATGAAATTCGCATTACTTCCACGACTCTTTGACGAAATTCGCCTTTTTCCACAACTGTTTGATGAAATTCACATGTTTTTGCAACCCTTTGATAAAATTCGCCTATTTCCGCCGCCGTTTGATAAAATTTGCATTCCTCCCACGACCCTTTGACGAAATTAGTGTAATTTTGCAGACCTTTGATAAAATTCGTGTTTTTCTCGAGACCCTTTGAGAAAATTCTCGTTTTTCCCACGACCCTTTGGCGAAATTCAAGTTTTTTTTCAGCGATCCTTTGACTAAATTCATGTTTTCTAAGCGATTCTTTGACGATATTCGCGTTTCTTCAATAAAATTTACATTTTTTTTGTCTTTGGAAGCTATTTGACAAAATTCCCGTTTTCTCAGTGATCCTTTGACGAAATTTGAGTTTTTCCCCCTGCCCTTTGACGAAATTAGCTTTTTCCCCGATCATTTGAAGAATTTCACATTTTTTCCGTAGCCTTTAACCAAATTCGCGATCTTTTGGCGAAATTGAAGTTTTTTTTCTGCGAACGATTGAAGAAATAGATGTTTTATCGTGACCATTTGTCAAAATTCGCGATTATTTTGTTTGTCTGAATTTTTGGATTGATGAATTTTTTTAATTTTCGGAACTGAATGCCTTTCCATTGCGGCGTATTTTAATTATGTTAAACTGTTTCATACATAATGAAATTTATGTATGTCGCTGAGGTTTACTATAAGTTATTTCATGTATAATACGAAGTGCATAGCATTTACAGGGACACAGAAAAGATTTCAGATTACTAAATTGTATCCGAAGTACTGTACATTAGCAGTGATTGCTGGAAATGTATTTTGAATTATGATATGCACTTTTATGTTTCACTATATTCATGCGTACTATATGATATGTATAAATGCTATAACTCATATACAGGGTTACACAACAGAATTTGTAAGGGTTATTGGGTATGAGAGCAAACTGCTTAAAGGTGGTTTTTAAAGGAGTTATGCATTTTTTCGCTGAATTGCATTTAGTTTATTAAGAAATGTTTGTAGAATAGAGATAAAATGACATACAGGGTCACACAAAGAATTGGATACATCTATGGATGATAATTTCTGGAAATGTGATTTCAGTAGTTTTAAGAGTGCTTTAGTTTAAATTAAATTTTAGCTAAATAGTGGCATGTAATAAAGGTACTAGGTAAACTACAGGGCTGTACAAAAGTATTCAAGTATGTTCCCATCTATTAGTATAAATTGCTGAAAGAGAAATTTCAGCCTGTTATGCGTTTTCTTGCTATACTAAATTTTCCCATTATATAGTATATATATCAACATACAGATCAAATACAGGGTTGTTCAAAAAAATTGAAATGCATATTTGGCTATGGACGGTAACTTCTGAAATTAGTTTTTTAAATGTTTACTTAGTTATTTTATTTATCTTATTTCCCTAAATAACGAAGTTTTGTTAAAGCTTTTCGAATTTAGAAGAATGCATGTGTCGCGGTCGGGCCAATAATGCTTATCATACGAACTGACACGGACCGAACGTTTAACTTTCATTCCGGGCGCAGGCCCGTCCTGTAAATTTTGGCCAGTGCAGACCTCTAGGAAGAATGAAGTCCAGCCCAGGCTAGGCCTGAAAAAAAAAGGAGTCTGGTCCTACCCGAATCTGAAGAAAAATGTAAGATCAGGGCTCAACCTGGTTCTAAAAGAGAGAAGACCTGACTCAGTTTGAGTCTCATGGATTTAAACTGGCTCAACCCAGTGCAGGTCGTGCCAGGCTCGAGCTTCACCGCAAGTCATTTCCCGTGAGGATGCATAGTGTCGTTTTGCAAACCCTTTATTAGCCCAAGGGAAAGGGGAGGGGGGGGGGGACCGTCCCTTCGCCCCTCCCTTAGATTCGCCATTGACTTTGTATGACCATGGCGACTTCAAAATCATTATAGGACTGTGGAAGAAGAATCATTTGCATAAAAAATGGAGACTTGCATTCGGAATACATCTGACATCCTCATATTCATATAAAAATGTTTATTTTTGTAAATGACAACCCAAATTTCCTGCTGTATACAAAATTTTATTTTATTTATTTTTCTGTAGAAAGAAGTATCGAATTCTTCAACCAATCAACCAACATAGTTCTTAACTATTATTAGTAATTGCTATTTTAATAGTTCTTAACAACTGCAGAAATATGCAACAGTATGTCATAACTTGCCTGCATAACACTGAGAAAATGGGTGTAGAATGATGGATTTAAAAAAAAGGCTCAAAAAAGAATTGTTAACATTTGTTATTACTTTTACAAACAAGAAATGACACTTTTATATGTAAGTAAATACACTTAAATAACAAATAAATGACATTTTTTCAATACTATACGAATACAGCAAAAAATCACCAAACTAAGCTCAGTTTTTCCAGGCATGTATACAGGGCGATTCATAAAGGTTGAAACAATAAGCTATTTCCTTAAATATTGCCCCCAGACACATACTTCCAATTGCAAAGTTTCATAATTTTTTTTTCTCTCTTGAACATTATAGCCGTATCTCAGTGCCTATAGGGTAGAAATGCACCAAATTTTATATTTGAACTTCTTGATTAAAAATATACGCTTTATGGCCATTAATGACCGGACACTTTCAATTTTAGACATTTTGTCGAATATTTAAAGATATATTTGTCGGATTTTTCTGGAACTTCAGGATTATGAAGAATATGTTCGATCATATTTATCAACGGTGGTTTGATCAGAAGGACAATTAGTGGGACAACAAAAAATCAAAGAAAAAGAATGATGTTTGGGATCCCTCTGTAAAATAAAATGCATGAAATGATCGATCGCTACAGCTTACAAATACATGGATATTGTACTTTTTCTGTAGAAAGAAGTATCGAATTCTTCAACCAATCAACCAACATAGTTCTTAACTATTATTAGTAATTGCTATTTTAATAGTTCTTAACAACTGCAGAAATATGCAACAGTATGTCATAACTTGTGTGGAAGAATAGAACGTATCTTCATGGAGACATATCAATTTTTTTTTTTTAAGTTAAAAAAAAATTTGCATGTTTTTTGTTTATATCATTGCAGGGTTTTTTACGAAATTTAACTCCAGTTTCAGAAAATTTGGCAAAATGTAGTAGAAATAATATGGTGCAATTGGAATTTAAATATATTAAATGTTTGATGAAATATGAGCAGTTAAATGAAATATTCTTTTGCGCATGCGCGCACAATAATTTTTTTTTTTTTTTCATGATTTGATAGTGAACTCAATGGAGCAACTCATTAAAAAAAAAAAAAAAAGCCAATCAAATATTGTGAAAATTCAGAAAGATATTGGCAATAGACTGAGCTGATTTTTAGTTGTTCTCTAAAAACTACTAAATGATAAGGGGTTTTCCATAAATTGTTGTTTTTAAATTTTACTTTTCATTTTTTATGGATGCTTTAGATCTTGGAAAATCACCAGAACCAAAATTGTGTGTGAGCCTGTTCCAAGAAAAAAAAAGTATCAAAATCTAAGCATTTCTCTTAAATCTAGTTGTTGACATTCATTAACACGTTAAAAGCGACACAAATTTTACTTTAATTTCCGTTTAAGCGACAGCATACACAGAAACTGTATATATATATTTGTACAAAATTTGTGAATAAAATTTGTAATTCTTGTGAAGGAAAACCCTTTTTATATTTGAAATCTATAATAATAAAGAAAGAAGTTTGTGTGTGAGTGAGTGAGTGAGTGTGTCGACGGTGTTCTGAAGAGACCGCTGCACGTAGAGCTACAAAATTTGGGGAAAAGGTACGTCTATATATGAAGTTTTGCACCTAGAAGCCCGATTTTCGATTTTTTGATTAGATTTTTTTTATTTAATTTTTTATGCGATTTTTAGCACTTTTTTAAGTTTCGAAGCGATTTTTTCCATATAAGTGAGAAGAATATGGTATCTTTCTTTTAACCCAATATAGTAAATTTTGTTCCCTTTTCAAAAAAGCTTATTCGGAATTCATGCAGCGATTTTTGAATTTTTAGCGAATTTTTTATGCAATTATTGAACAGCATTTAATGCATTTCCATACCTATATGGAGGTTACCATACAGGGACACAGTTATGTCGCCAAATGCCGCCAAGTTTGTCGCCAACTTGGCGGTATATCGCCAAATTTGGCGACCGAAATGAGTCGCCAAAAGTGACGCCAACTTGGCGATATCTCTAATATTTCGCCAAATTCCGATAGCAGGGCTCCCAAATGGTCCCCTTTTTCCCCCCAAAGTCCCCTTTTTAAAAAAAGGTCCCGTTTAGTCCTCTTTTATGCATTTTGGTCCCCCTAGTCCCCTTTTCAGTGACTGAAAAAAATCCCCGCAAAATAAAAAAAAAATTACTTCAACCTCCTTGTGCAATATTGCGCCGACCCTGCTAACAGCTTATTACCTCATAAAAAGAAAAATCCTTTTTTATGTTCAAGGAAACAATACGAAATTTTCAGAATTCTCCTATTTATCCTCCACAAAACAAAATGTAGGGGAGACTTTTCTATTATTACACACTTTCCATTTATCAAGGATAGACTTGTCTTAGCCAGACCTGTTACTCACATGACCAGTTTTTGAAATCGAATGTTAAAGAATTATTGCAAAAAAAAAAAAAAAAAAAAAACCTCAAACTGCATAAAAAAAATTAAAAGAGGCTGTACCAATTCTGGATAAATTGTATTCAAAATATGACAAAATTTATTAAACTGGGCTAAAATATTGAAACTGAATTCCTTTTAAGAATTAAAAAATTGCATAAAAATTCGAAAATTGCTGTACAAATTTTGAATAAACTTCATTAAAAGGAGGACAACATTTACTATACTGGGCTAAAACATTAAAACCGGATTCTAATGTGGAAAAAATCGCTGCAGAATACACATATATACGTACAAAAAAAAGGCTAAAATTAGTTAAAAATTTAAATCTGACAACGCAATCATATTAGGGCAAAATTTATTACATTAGGGCTAAATGTTTGAAACTGAATTTCTTTTATGAATGCCAAAAAATTGCCGCAGAATGCAAAAAAAGGCTGAAATTCACATTAAAAATTTGTAAAAGATTTTTAAAATGTTGTACAAATATCGAATAAACTTTATTGAAAAGTGGGAAAAAAAATATTACATTTGACTAAAAAATAAAAATCTCATAAAAAAATGTAATTAAAACAAAATCCAAAAACAAATTTAGATATACGGGTGGTATCTTCCTGCCAAATCTTGTAGCTCTATGTGCAACAATCTCTTTAGTACACAAACTTTTACCTTTATTATTATAGATGTAGTTTTGTTTTCAATTTTGATGGAGAAGTATAGCCAATCTATTAAAGGAACTCTTAATTACAATGTCTTCTTGTTTTTTTCCCCTTAGGCTCTCTTCAGTATATATTTCTATAATCTTAGAAAAAAAAGTAACTAACTCTGTCACTGCCACTGCAGTTATGAGCATTGGTAGTACTCATATTATACAGAAATTATAACTTTAATATAAGAATTCAATGATCACGTTTTAAAAGCAGGAAATATTTAAAGTTTCGTCACAAAAATTGTATTTACATGGGAATATTTAAAAAGAAAGAAAAGTTTTAAAAATTAACATTAATATGTGCTAGTTAAAAGCAATAAATAGGAGAAATTACATAACATTTAAAATGCACAATTAATAATATTGCCAAACAGTTTAAATTAAAAAATATATTTACACGAAAGATTTATTTCGTATTTTGTGGTGATCTTTTTAACTATTGTTGTCAATTCTAAGACAGCACAAATAATAATTCTCCCTTTCAAACAACAAATGTATTTCCACGTGAACGTTAAAGAGAGAAATAAATTTTTGGGGAAAATTACGTCAGATTTAAAATGTGTTATTTAAGACAATTTTCTTATAATGTTGTTTAAAAAATTCCGAAAGTCAACGACTCTGATTTGTTCATTTTATATAGGGGTCATTCCATGTCAAATCAACGAGAAAAATGCAATTTTTGGACCTCGACATCTCAGATTTCTAAAATTTTTGGTTTATAGTTTGTATCTATGGAGTATATGAAAAATCTAATTTTTTAATTTTTTTTTTTCTTATCGGTTTATTTTTTGCGGAATTTTAAAAATGGTCAAAAGTACCAAATTTAACCAAATTCTCAACCACAAAATCCTCTATAATTCTTTAACAAATTGGGCTAGAGAGTTAAGTTATATCTTATTTGAAAGCTCTTTTTATGGGCTTTAATATGATATGCAACACTAACTATTTTGAATAAACTAAGTTTTTTGACAAATTTTCAAAATTTTTGAATTTAAATTTTTCAAAAACACCATTTTTGATTTTTTTCAAAAAAATATATGTTAATCTTTGACTTTTTGGCTACAAGTATGCAAAATTTCAAGATGGAGAAATGATGGGATTTCGAGCTATTAATTTTTGAATAAGAATGGTTTATTGAAACTACTGGTACTGGTACCTTATACCTGGAAATAAGGAGTTCTATATTTCTCCTCTTTGTATAAGTAATTGAAAGAATATAAGTTGAAACTGAGTGAAACAATAAAAACTAAAATATCTTCTTAAAACACCATTAAACAATTTAAAAAAAATAATAATAATGATGTTTTAATAAGATTTTTCAGTTCTTATTTATTTGAAATTCTAATATATTTGGATGTCTTACTTAATTACAATTTTACTTTCTTGTTTTGTTTTGGTTTCAGTTGACTGTAGCCATTCAAGTGGAGAGACTTTTTATTTTAGTTTAGTTTAATCAGACCAGCCAATCAGAGGGCTGTTTTCTTTTTTAGTTTAGGTTTGCATTACAACTGCACTGCAATTTTTTTACTTGTGCACTCAGTGATACAAATTCTGCATTTAAACAGTTTTCGTAAAAGTATGCCCTACATTATCTTTTAACTAGGGGGGGGGGGGGGCTCAGCCCCCTGTTCGCTACGCTCATCAACCCCTTTTGTAATCACTTCGCTATTCTGTCCGGTATCGCGAAGCCATCCCTATCTTCTAACCAACCCCATATGTAATTGTTTCGCGTTTCCATTCTGGATCACTTTGCGATCCCTTATTTTCTATGCATTCAATTTTTAGATTCCACTTGGTAAAAATACGCTTCTCCCCAACTCCTGACAATTTTTTTTCCTATCTCTGAGCACATAATCATTAGAGCTTACTGAGTTTCATAATTATAAGAATTATTAAATATAAAATCATTAAAAAAAGGTAAAATTTATAATTTATTTGAATGATTACAAATTAAATAAAATTATAAATTAATAGAAAATTTAAAATATTGTAAATTTAAAAAGCAACAACTTTATTAAAATTATTGGAATTTTTTTTTCTTTTCTTTGTAATGAAGTCGATAATTTGTAGTTACAGTAAATAATCTCATCATATAAATCTCCTCTCCTCTGAAATTTTCTCTTCGCTACCAACATATATGTGTAAAATTATGTATACTATATAAATATTTCCTTCTATCTTTTTTTTATAGTAATAATAATTAAATAATCTACATACCATCCCTCATAAAAAATAGCAGAAGGCAATCGAAATGCAAATGACCCCCCCCCCCCCCTTCTCATTAGTTAATGTAAATTATCTTCTTTCTGTAAAAATCACTTTTGCCATCGACCCCGTAAATAAGTCTATCGAAATGCAGAAGATTCTTCCCTTTCCCCACCCGTCCTCTCTACTTTCATGGTTTCCGCCAAGCACAATTCCTGCTAAGAAAAGTCAGAAAGCTCTGACTAATCAGATGCATTTTGAGGTATCTATGCAGATTTTCATTGGTTCATTTCAAAATCGTTTGACACATTCCCAAATCTTTATTTTTTTTTACATATAGAAGGATAACTATTTAATAAACAAGCTTCATTTTACTTTAATCAGATACTTTAACAAAGAAGTCTTGAATTACTACTATTAATGATGTCAGAAGATAAGAAAGACTGGGCATTATTTTCTGTTAAATGCTGCAATCCCTATAAAGGTGGTTGTATTGAGTTTTATTGTACAAAATCCCTTTAGGGACATGCTGTGCCAAACAAAGAATAAAACAAAAGAAAAGTGAGTTTAAGAAAAAGACATAATTAAATGAGTTAAAATGGAAATAGAAAAGCTATATAGATGAGATAACCCATCCAGATCAATCCCATAAAGAAACAATTCATTCAAAATCAGGCAAACTTAGGAATGTAACAACTTGGTAGTGCAGTTTAAGATTTAATATTAATAAGGACATGAAAATATGTGATGGCTGTAGAATTAAACTATCAAAAGATAGAAGTGCCAGGTGAAAACACTCTTCACTTACTTGAAAACATGTGCTTGGTAATTCTAAACCTATGGGCAGACTGTTTTCGAATTTCTCATTTAAATTTGAATATTTTTAAACGTTTTTTTTTTCATAGGATAGCTGAGGTCAATCTTTAATAGGGAATTTTTTTAATTTTTTTATTTCGGTTGCAGATTTTTTTAATAAAAGTACTGTAACTTTCGAAACCGGTCTGAAAGTGAAAGTACCTTTATTAAAAAATCTGCAACCAAAATTGAAAAATTAAAAAATAGACATGAGAGATCGACATCAACTATCCTACGTAAAAAAAAAAAAAAAAAAAAATCATTTAAAAATATTCAAATTTAAACGAAAAATTCGAAAACAACCTGCCCATAGGTTTAACTTTACCGATCAGGTGCTTTCAAGTGAATGAAGAGTCCCCTTAAGGGCAAATTATATAATTATATTTTGAGAAATATGCTTTAGAAAATTTTCCTGCCTTAGAACTAAATTTGCTTAGCATCAAACTCTGAAATTTTTAATGAAAAAGAAGTGTGAATTATATATGAAAAGAAATTGTACAATTGTTAATTTTACCCTGATACTTGAAATTTTTCATGTATAACTCATATTTAAAAATTAATAGTTCAAAACCCCATCATTTCTCCATCTTGAAATTTGGCATACTTGTAGCCAAAAAGTCAAAGATTAACATATATTTTTTTGAAAAAATTTAAAGATAGTGTTTTTGAAAAATTTAAATTCAAAAATTTTGAAAATTTGTCAAAAAATTTATTTTACACAAAATTGTTAGTGTTGCATATCATATTAAAGCCCATAAAAAGAGCTTTCAAATGAGATATAACTTAACTCTCTAGCCCAATTTGTTAAAGAATTGTAAAGGATTTTGTGATTGAGAGTTTGGTTAAATTTGGTACTTTTGGCAATTTTTAAAATTCCGTAAAAAAAAATCCACTAGGGAAAAAAAATTAAAAAAATTAGATTTTTCATATACTTCATGGATACAAACTATAAACAAAAAATTATGGAAATCTGAGATGTTGAGGTCCAGACCCCACGTTGATTTGACATGGAATGACCCATAGGCTGATTTTCAAATGCTGTTTACTGATCTTATTTAATCAATCACGAAAACAGCCATTAAATGTCTGAACAGCAGTTGTTATATCTTAAAATCCCCCAGTGAAGTTGAAATGAATGGAAATCTGTTTACAGTGAGATCATCACTGGTTGTTTAATTATTATTCAAATCTTCCATAATCTTTTTAAAGTGGATCAAATTAGTATGTTTTTAGAGTCTGCAGTGTCTGAACGGAATTTGTCGAGCTTAGCTCGTAGGGGGCAGAGACCCTTATTTTATCAGAAGAAGGTATTGGAATCATGAAAAAAAATTTCCATTTTTTTTAATGGATGTATATGTTTTAGATTGACCCTCAATATGATTTGACTATTTTTTAAAAATCTCTCTATTTGTGATACAAAGTTTGTAGCTACTTTATCTCAAAACTAAAGCATGGAATTTCATCAAATGCCATATGTAATTAGACTTTAGCACACATAGGTGCTGATTAGGTTTCGGTGTATATGGGCCCAACAGGTGGCATTGCTATGTTACATTTTTCACAATTTACATGATAATTATATCTTAGCATCGTTAGGGTGAAATTCCATCAAACTTCACATTCATTTAATTCTTGACATAAATTGGCACTGATTAGATTTTGGTGTATTTCGTGACAGGTGGCAGGCACTACTAGGTTGCAATTTTAATTATTTCTGTGAAAGCCAGATCACGGCATGTTTGGAATTAAATTTCACGAGATTTGATATGTAAAATTATGAATACTGATGATTCAATATTGGTTTTGATCACTCCCCACGGAGCTTTGCCATAGTAGGCTTTTTCCTATGAACATTATAGCTTATCCTAGCTTCTCTATTGTGCAAAAAGAAACTAAATTTTATGTTTGAGGATAGTAATTAATAACATATATCTTAATCTAATTTTAATGTTCAACAGGAATCGTTATTATGCTGTGCTCTTTTTATTCACTGATCATTATTTTTTTTTACCTTTAAAGAGAATTATCAATGTGAATGCCGAAATATAGAATACTTTCTATATTCTTGCAGTAGGATATTTAAATGTGTTTCTATGAAACTGTGTACATTGTTTAATGACACCTTATAAAGATAACCTTCTAACATATTTTCTGGGGTAATTTTAAAACTTTACTTGCATATTTAGGAAAATTAGTGCAATGTTTTTACTCATGATTCTTTTTTAGTCTCTTTTTTTAATAAAAATGGTCCCACTAAGTCCCCCTTTTAAATAAAAATGGTCCCTCAAAGTCCCCCTTTTAAATAAAAATGGTCCCCCAAAGTCCCCTTTTTAAATAAAAATGGTCCCCTTTCCCCCTTTTTGAGGACTAAAATGTGTTGGGAGCCCTGCGATAGACTTCCACTGTAAAACAATAGGGTTTACTTGCTCACAGAAAATCAACAAATTGAGATATTTTAATGCAACAAAAATATTAACTTAAGGGATTATGTTAATTATATTTAAGGGAGTCCAAGTAAATTAATTACGAATAAAAGTAACATTATCTAATGCTTAGCATGATTTCCAAAACATAAATTTTAAGAGAGCCCACAGGGTCAAAGGAATTTGACTTGAAACTTTTATCCAATTATAGTAAATTTTGACTTTCGTGATTTTTGAACTTTTTGTGATTTTTAATGCGATTTTTACGTTTCTTCGCGATCTGCTGCAATTTTTCGACATTCCATTTTTGACCTAAAGTACATTCTGCCCTCATTTCAATAAAGTTTATTCGGATTTCGTATAGCAATTTTCGAATTTTTCGGGAATTTTGTTTGTGATTTTTAGTGTATTTTAGCGATTTGCTACTATTTTTCCACATTAGTGAAAGGAATCAACGCTCAATCTTCGAACACAATATATAATTTTTTTTTCTCTTTTCAAAATCTGAGAAGCGATTTAAAATTTTTTCGCGATATCTTATTGTGATTTTTTAGTAAAGATTTTTTTTTTCCAGATCTTTTTCGTAATTCCTGCTGTTTTTTGACGTACCCGGGCAAGTTCGCTAGTGTTTTAATAAAATACATTAAAAAAAGTGAAAAATGTTTTTAATATTATATAATATATTATTTTTATAATTTTATACCGCCGGTCCCTAGGGACCGGCATCGCCTAAACTGAAAGATCAACGCCAGTCCCCAGGGACCGGCATCGCATTTAATGTGTTAAGAACAAACTTCTTTGCTGAAAGTCAGATAATAAATAAAAAAGAAAAGTGCCCAGCTAAACTGATGGCATTGAGCTCACAGACTATTCACACTAATTGTATATTATACTCTTATTTTAAAGAATAATGCCAGTCAAAAAAATAAGTGAAGGGGAATTAGCCCCCGTTTCCCCCTTTATACTTAGCCAGTGAACCTCCAAATCTAATCAGGGAAGCTCCTTATCATAATAAACCGGTATACCAAATTTGGAGCAAATCGAATAATCTTGCAAAAAAAAAACATTTATCTAAATTAAGGGGTGGACTAGCCCCCCTTTATCCTTAACCAATGAATCGCCAAAACGAATCAGGGAAGCTCCTTAACATAATAAACCGGTATACCAACTTCGGAGCAAATCGAATCATTCTGCATGAAAAACCCATTTATCTAAATTAAGAGGTGCGGGCTAACCTCCCTTTTCCCCCCCTACCTTTAACCAATGAACCCCCAAAACTAATCAGGGAAGTTCCTTAACATAATAAACCGGTATACCAAATTCGGAGCAAATCGAATCATTCTGCATGAAAAACCCATTTATCTGAATTAAGGAGGTGGACTAACCCCCCCTTTTCCCCCTTTATCCTTAACCAATGAACCCCCAAAACTAATCAGGGATGTTCCTTAACATAATAAACCGGTATACCAAATTCGGAGCAAATCGAATGATTCTGCATGAAAAACACATTTTTCTGAATTAAGGGGGGTGGACTAACCCCGTTTTCCCCCTTTATCCTTAACCAATGAACTCCCAAAACTAATCAGGGAAGCGCCTTATCACAATGAACCTAGGAAAAATTTTTGAAGCAAATCGGATGTTTCTATCAAGAGTTATCGAGTTACGTACATACATACATACATACGTACGTACGTACATACATACATACAGAACGGGCGGGCACATTAGCTCTCAGACTTTGATAGCCTGAATAAACCGGTATACCAAATTCGGAGCAAATCGAATCATTCTGCATGAGAAACACATTTATCTGAATTAAAGGGGGTGGACTAACCCCGTTTTTCCCCCTTTATCCTTAACCAATGAACCCCCAAAACTAATCAGGGAAGTTCCTTAACATAATAAACCGGTATACCAAATTCGGAGCAAATCGAATCATTCTGCATGAAAAACACATTTATCTGAATTAAGGGGGGGGGGGACTAACCCCGTTTTCCCCCTTTATCCTTAACCAATGAACTCCCAAAACTAATCAGGGAAGTTCCTTAACATAATAAACCGGTATACCAAATTCGGAGCAAATCGAATGATTCTGCATGAAAAACCCATTTATCTGAATTAAGGGGGTGGACTAACCCCCTTTTCCCCCTTTATCCTTAACCAATGAACCCCCAAAACTAATCAGGGATGTTCCTTAACATAATAAACCGGTATACCATATTCGGAGCAAATCGAATGATTCTGCATGAAAAACCCATTTTTCTGAATTAAGGGGGGTGGACTAACCCCGTTTTCCCCCCTTTATCCTTAACCAATGAACTCCCAAAACTAATCAGGGAAGCGCCTTATCACAATGAACCTAGGAAAAAATTTTGAAGCAAATCGGATGTTTCTATCAAGAGTTATCGCGTTACGTACATACATACATACATACATACAGAACGGCCGGGCACATTAGCTCTCAGGCTTTGATAGCCTGTGAGCTAAAAATGACAATATGTGGAAAATCCTTTCTCATTCAGGCCCCACCAGTGGCTGAGAGGTTCTGCTCTCGAAGCTGGTAGACGGGAGGTACTGGGTTCGAACCCAATCGCGCCCGTCGGTCTAATCGTTCGGAGTTTTCGTGGTTTTCTTCGAACCGTGGAATTCCATGCGTTAATACGGATTAGGTTCCCTTAGAAAGACCTCCACGGAAGGCACTCCCCCTACGACCCATATCCCTCGTGTAGATAATTGGCCGTCAATAATCAACCCAACCCAACCCTTTCTCATTCAGCAGCTTTTAGAGCGCAACTAAAAATCAGCTCAGTCTATTGCCGATATCTTTCTAAATTTTCACGATATTTGACTGGCTTTTTTTTATGTGGTGCTCCATAAAGTTGACTGTCAAATCATGAAAAAAAAATTTTTTTTTATTGTGCGCACATGCACAGATAAAAAATATTTCATTCAACTGCTCATATTTCATCAAATATTTAATATATATAGATTCCAATTACACCATATAATTTCTACTACATTTTGTTAAATTTTCTGAAACTGGCGTTAAATTTGGTAAAGATACATGCAATTTTGGCATGCAGATTTGGCATGATACAAACAAAAAACATGCAAAATTTTTTTTTTTGAACTTAAAAAAAAATATATATGCATCTCCTTGAATATACGTTCTATTCTTCCAGAAATGAATACATATATTATACAATATCCATATATTCGTAAGGTATAGTGATAGATCATTCCATGCATTTTATTGTACAGGGTGATCCCAAACATTATTTTTCTTTGATTTTTTGTTGGCCTCGTAATTGTCCCTCTGATCAAATCGCCGTTTATAAATATGAAGACGAACACATTCTTCATAATCCTGAAGTTCTAGAAAAGTCCGACAAATATATCTTTAAATATTCGACAAAATGTCTAAAACTGAAAGTGTCTGTTCATTAATTGCCATATAGTGTATATGTATTAGTCCAATTTATATATATTAGTCTAATTTTGTATTGAATACCCAACAGGAGGGCTGTTGAACTGTGCTGTTTTTTATTCATTGATCCTTGTAACTAGGAGTTAAATTTAAAGAAATGCATTTTATGTCATAATTATTGGTGTGTAACACTCCTATTTAAATTAATATATTAGAGTAATATAGGAGAAAGTTTTGTGATGGCCACAGAATACTATTTATTTTCCGGACACATATAGTGTAGAAAGTATTGAAAACATGATATAAGTTGTATATGAGTGAACACGATAGCGTTCAAACAGTAATTCTGATTGAGTTTTCATTTAGCAAATATGTTATAGGTCACTGCTGCAACAATTGTATTCATTTTATAATGAATCAGACGTTAGCTTTGGTATCTAGACCATTTTGTGGAGCTTATAAGTATTTTCTTTTTTAACTCAATTATTCAATTGAATATTTTTATTGCTCACACAATACAACAATGATGTTTCACCTAAACGGGACTAAATTTGGTAAACTTTTCCCTTTTATAAAAAAATAAAAATAAAGAAGGAATAAAATTCAGTTGAAATTTAATTAGTTTGATAAAAGTGGTAGGTATTGAATTTTGTTGAGAAAAAATAATGTAAGATCTACATATAAAACACTTCCATTAACATGGCTATGTAAATTCAATTTAAATATTCATTTTCATTTTCAGGCCTTAATCACACAGTAGGCACCATCAGTAGAATGAAAATCCATTGAATATTATGTTATAATTTTACAAAAAATTTTCAACTTAGTAATGAATAAAAGTGCACATATCCTTAAGAATATGGGGTCATTTTCACCAGTGACAACATTTTACCCTTGAAGTAGAATCTAAGTTTTTATTTATTTAGTTTTTTACTTATTCGAATGCATTTGAAAAACGTGTGGAGTGATTCCAGGTTTTTTAAAATTATTATTTTAGGTTCAATTAAGATTCCCTGCTTCTTTCCCTACAAAAATACGTGAGATAGGCTCCCTCTCAGAAAAATGTAGTTCTAAACTTACTATGATTTGTTATTTCTGCAAATTATTCTTTCATAGACTTTTTAAATCTTAAAAACCCTATGTCTACCACTGCGAGGTCGATGTATTTTCATTGTTCAATGCATGCATCTCTATCACTATTACAGTGATATAATGTTGAATGTGTTAAGTCATGTGAATAATGGTGCCCTTCATTGTTTGTCCCCAGCTGAGAGCCGAGTAACCCTGCTTATTGAAAGGCTGGACAGATCTATTTTATAATATAGTTTTAAAACAATATCTAAGTTGTTTTAAAAAAATTTGAGGGAAGTAGGTATGTCTGTTCACTCTCATTTATTTCTTGAGAATCTTCAAGCCAAATTCGGTGGCACTAAATCTTTCTACATTTTTACCAATGGAGACCTACCTACCTGTTGAGATCTTCATACCTGTCAGTCTGCCTGGTTCAGACCTGCCAACCTTTGAAAATGAGAAATCGTAGCACACAAAATTTAAATTAATCTGCAGGTTGGTTGGTTGTTTTTTCGTGTTACACAGCCATCTTTTGACATTCGTAAAAGGAATAAGGTTTCAGTCTTTCAACTCAATATAGTAAATTTTTTCCACTGAAAATTTTTATACGATTTTTAAGAGTTTCTTTTCGTTTCGCAGCATTTTTTTTTTTTTGTTTTTTTTTTTTGTTTTTTTTTTTTTGTTGTAAAAAGGAGCCTGGTTTGAATTTTGAAATTCCCGATTTTTTTACTGCGATCATTGCAGGATATTCACAATTTTTCCACAATCGTAATTCACATTTTTCTATCACGATTCTTTGTTGAAATCCGCACTTTTTACCATGAACTTTTGACGAAATTCGCATTTTTTTAGCACGATCCTTTGTCGAATTTTGATTTTTTCCTGCGATCCTTTTGACGAAATTAGTGTTTTCTTTCTGCGATCTTTTGGTGAAAATTTGCGTTTTCTTACTGATCTTTCGATAAAATTTGCATTTTCTTACTGATCTTTTGAAGAAATTCGCGTTTTCTTTCTGCGATATTTTGACAAAATTCACGTTTTTACCACGATCCTTTGACGAAATTTATTTTCTTCTGCGAACAATTGACGAAATTGATTTTTTTTATAAGGTCATTTGTCGAAATTCGCGGTAGTTTATCGCAAGTCGTGTGATTTTGCACACTATTTCAAACCTTGCCCCTCAAAGACCCCCCACCCCACCCCCCACCCCCTCCTTTCCAGAAATCCTTAAAATGGCACCTCGTTTCTAAGGAAGCGAATTCCTGTATAAATATTTACAGAAACACGAATCACTCGTGGTTAATATACATAAAGAGAGTGTTTTATGTTAAGAAGTTTGTTTTGCAGCCCAGATTTTTTTTTCCATGAGCATTTTTTAATGTCCGAATTTTCAGACTAATGGCCAATTTTTTAAAACTTTCGGCAATGAATACTTTGAAATTTTGGAAATTTCGCGACAGCATCACTCCTGAAAAATATGCTGTACGGGATAAAAATCGCAATTAGAAACAAAAAATGCGTTGGCGTTTTTTGCAAAAAACCGTAGTTTAAGACCGATTTTCGTAGCATCGTAGTTTATAGGTCCAAATCGTAGCAACTACGATTTTTTCGTAGCAGTTGGCAGGTCTGGCCTGGTTCTACATTAGCTTGAAATCTACTGAATATATTTGAGATATATGTAATTTAGCTATGTATTTTTTAGTTGATTCGTTCAAAAATAAAATAGAATATTTTCTTTTATATCTTTTTTTTTTTTTTTTTTTTTTTGTATGGATTTAAATCGAGGCTGTGCAACTTTTTGGCTTCCTCAAGCCACATTTGAGGCAAAAATTTGATTTGGTCTGCATTTGAGGAGAAGGATTTTTCTCAGGCCGCACATCTATTAAAATTATCAATAATTGTTAAGCAAAAATGTTAGAAAATTCATAATATCCAATGTGATAAAAATGCAAAATGACGAAGAAAATAATATTTGACTCCTGTCTTTTAAAATTATTAACTACATCAGATGGATCTTTTTGACTAACCACATAATTTGGTGTTCATCTAGCTTATATATGTAAAACAACTCTTCTTGGAATAAAAGGTATAAATCTTTTAAAAAGTGGCTGAATGTACACTGTACTAAATTTGTAAACATTAGTCGTCACTCAAATTTAGTTATCTCCATTATACAATAATTAAGATAATGGAACATGAAAATCAATCATGCGCACAACCCTAAGTACATTTTAGACTTTGTGTCAAGAAGCATTCACTTTTTGCAGGAGCTATACCTGTAGGAATTCATCGGAAATGCTATTTCAGAACTTTCTTAGAGGGAAATCAAAAGTTTCTTTTGATGTTGTTGTCCACAGCAGAGAACCACTTGAAACAGTGTTAATCTAACATATATTTTTTTTTATATTAGCAAAAGTATTCATTAATGATAAATGTGTCTCATCTTGAGAATATTTCAATAACAAGTCTTTGCCAATTATTAATTTCTCTGTTTAAGGGGCTACTTCAGTGACGCGAAGACACAAGCTAATGGTAAATCTATGGGAGGTTTCTTTTAAAATATTTTGTTTGCATTCCAATATTTTAAAATACACTGGTTTTCAAAAATGAAGGAAAAATCACAAAAAGAGCGATAACTCGTTCAAAAATTAACCTATCCGTATGAAATTTGCATATGTTGTTAACTAAAAGATGCTGAATAAAATTACAAAATCCAAATTAGTGGCGCTGCAATCGGATTGCGTCATCTGTGAGGAGCATAAAAATGCATGCTAGAGATTACGACTGCTGGTGTTGCTGTGATTATGAGGTAAGAAAACTGAGAAAACCAGCTCATTAGTATGACCTTGAGGTTCATATGTTCGCATAACTGCGATATGGAGCTATTGGAAGATTGGATTTTGGCCAAAGTCAGACAGAAGTGACCAGATGGCTAAATCTAAGTCCTTCTGTTGTTCATAGGTTTTGGAAACAATTTAAAACCACTGATTCGGCCTCCAAAAGGTTTATCCAAGGACAGCCAAGAGCTACGACAATCACCGATGACCTATATTTGCGGTTATGTGTACGAAGGAATAGAACAGTAACCCCCTCTTATCTTAGAGCCTCCCTTGTTGCAGCCACTGGAAGGTTGGTATCAACGTCTACTGTGCGTAGAAGGCTTCATGAAGGTGGTCTTGCGACGAGACATTTGAGTGTCGCTCACCTCATGTTACCGGAGGAATGTTTATGGTGGGCAAGTCAACATCTCCACTGGACGGCTGATCAATGGAGGCGTATTCTCTTCACAGATGAGTTCCAGTTTAGCCTCCAAAGCGATAATAGGCAGTGTTTGATTTGGAGAGAACAGGGAGCACGCTATCATCCATCAAACATTCGTAAAAGAGATTCGTATGGAGGAGGCAGTGTCTGTGTTTCGGATGGTATCTCTTTTGGCGGACGTACAGACCTCCATGTCTTTCCACGTGGAACTGTGATTGCGCACGTCTATAGAGATGACATTCTTGATGCTTATGTGCGCCCTTATACCGGTGCAATAGGTAATGATTTTCTGCTACAGGAAGATAACGCTAGACCGCACAGGACTCACATCGTAGAAGGTTATCTTCAGCACCAAACAATTCAGTGCATGGAATGGCAAGCGCGATCACTGGACTTGAATCCCATCGAGCATGTTTGGGATGCTTTAGGAAGATATGTCGCTGCTCTCAATCCTTCTCCTCAGACTCTTGCCACGCTTACAACTGCTTTACAAGAGCAATGGCTCGCACTCCCCAGCGAAGTTATCGATCACATAATTGACAGTATCACACATTGCTGTATGTGCTGTATTTCTTCTAGGGGTGGTCATACTCCATATTAAAGGTATTTTTGCTATACCAAACTGACACATTTATTTTGTTTATTTTATAATTGTGTTAATTTCTGAAACTCCACAATCGTCTGGTTATTGCTTTTAATGTTATTTTATACCTTACTATGTGTTGTACATTGTGGCTCAGTTTTATTAAAATCTACTTGTAACATTTTAAGAAATAGCTACTTTTGTTGTTTTGCCTTAATTTTTGGAAACCAGCGTAATTTTCTTTGCACTGGATATCTTAGGTTGATAGTTGCATTAAAAAAAAAATAAACGGATATTTTCATTTTAGGAACCGGTTTCGAAAGTGTCCCCATAAAAAAAAAAAAAAAACAAACAAACAAACTGCAATTAAAATAAAAAAAAGTAAAAAACGACCTTTGTGTAGATCGACCTAAGCTATCCAATGCAAATCGAGACATTTTAAAATGATCCCTCCGTAGGTTTAACATTAGTTTGCGGGTGTCTTCGAGTGACTGAAGTAGCCCCCAAAGTGCTTACTTGGAATATACCTACCACATGAGAAAATAAAAAGAAAATCCGTTGTAAAATTTTAGCAATTTTGCAGCAGGTTGTCTACCAGCACAAATTATGCAGATACATATTATTATTATTTTATATACTAGGGGGCTCGGCCCCCTACGAGCTACTCTCGCCAACCCCCATCCAGACACCGCAGACTCTAAATGCACGCTAATTTGATCGGCTTTAAAAAGATTTCGAAAGATTGAATTATAATTTGAAAAAACAGTGGCGATCTCCCTAAAAACGAATTTCTATTCATTTCTCTTTGATTGGGGAATTTTAACGCCAAATCCGCTGCGGTACTACTTGATTATCCTGTCGACCAATTTCGCCAAATTATATAAATCGCCAAACCACTCGCCAAATTATACAAATTGACATAATTTTTATTTTAAATAACGAAAGAACAAATAAATTAGTACAACATTAATAAAAGTACAAATAAAACGTCGAAATAAAAGTAACCTGATGACGTAGACACGTGTAACAACATTTCAAAATAAGCTAATATAAAAGGAATTAAGTTAACAGAGTCTTTGTCTCCTGGTATTTTTTAACAAAGCGAAAAGAAAGTTCTTTTAAATGAGACATTTTAAATTAATCGTTTTTAATCTGACGTAATTTTTACCAAGCTATTCTTTCTCTTTTAAATATTCACGTGAAAACACTTTTCAATAGAGTCAAAACACTTTTTTAAACACTAGTGTCGTGACTTAAAACACTTTTGTTAGAAATGAAATATTATTTGCGCTTTCCTAACAAAAATAGTTGAAAAGATCCTCTCAAAATGTCTAGCGCAATTTCTAAATTTAAACTGTTTTGCAATATTATTTTGTGTTCATTTTATGTAATAACTATAATGTGACGTAAATATGACGTAATTTCTCCTATTTAAGACTTCTAACGCATGTTAATGAATTTATTATTTTACAATATCCTTTCTCTTTTAAAATTCCCGTGTATACTTTTTATGACGTAATTTTTAATAAGTTCCTGCTTTTTGTACATAATTATTTAATTCTAATTCCAAATGATTTTTTCTGTTTATAATAGTCACGTGTAAATAAATTTTTAATTTGAAGCAAACATTATTGTTTGCGCTGTTTATACAGTTGGCAACAGTATAAATTAATACCATCTCTCTATTCTAAAAAAAAGTAACTACCGCAGTCACCGCCGCCGCCAGTTTAGAATTTTTTGTGACTGGAGTCTTTCTTCGTTAATATTAAGAAAAATAATGCATACAAAAATATGAAAATCGGTGGTTTTATACAGAAATGTTTGATAAACACGCTGAAGCAGACAGTTTTCAAATCGAATAATTATTTTAAGAGATATTTAATGATGAAGTTGGACAAAATCGTTCCACTAAAAAAGTTTTATAGTAGCAAAAACTATACATGGCAGTGTAATCATTTTTAGATCATTTTATGCGTTAGAATTTGCCGGAGTGCAGATTGCATTCATTTTTTTATTTTGACTCATTTTTTGAGGTTTTATTTCTATTTTAAATTCAAATTTTCAGCATTTCTAGAGATATTTTTTACAGATTTTAGAAAGTGATATTAATTTAAACTGTTGCCAACTGTATAAACAGCGGAAGCAATAATGTTTGCTTCAAAAAAAAAAAAAAAAAAAAAAAAAAAAAAAAAAAATATTTATACATGTAAATAAATTAAAAATTTATTTACACGTGACTATTATAAACAGAAAAAAAACATTTGGAATTAGAATTAAATAACTATGTACAAAAAGCAGGAACTTATTAAAAATTACGTCATAAAAAGTATACACGCGCGTGAATTTTAAAAGAGAAAGGATATTGTAAAATAATAAATTCATTAACATGCATTAGAAGTCTTAAATAGGAGAAATTACGTCATATTTACGTCACATTACAGTTATTACATAAAATGAACACAAAATATTGCAAAACGGTTTAAATTTAGAAATTGCGCTAGACATTTATTTGATATTTTGAGAGGATCTTTTCAACTACTTTTGTTAGGAAAGCGCAAATAATATTTCATTTCTAACAAAAGTATTTTGTTGTGAATATTTAAAAGAGAAAGAATAGCTTGGTCAAAATTACGTCAGATTAAAAATGATTAATTTAAAATGTCTCATTTAAAAGAACTTTCTTTTCGTTTTGTTAAAAAATACCAGGAGACAAAGACTGTTTACTTAATTCCTTTTATATTAGCTTATTTTGAAATGTTGTTACACGTGTCTACGTCATCAAGTTATTTTTATTTCGACGTTTTATTTGTATTTTTATTAATGTTGTACTAATTTATTTGTTCTTTCGTTATTTAAAAAAAAATTATGTCAATTTGTATAATTTGGCGATTTATATAATTTGGCAAAATTGGTCAACGGGATAATCAAGTAGTACCGCAGCGGATTTGGCGTTAAAATTCCCCAATCAAAAAGAAATGAATAGAAATCCGTTTATAGGGTGATCGCCACTGTTTTTAAAATTATAATTCAGTCTTTCGAAATCTTTTAAAAGCCGATCAAATTAGCGTGCATTTAGAGTCTGCAGAATCTGGACGGGGGTTGGCGAGCGTAGCTCGTAGGAGGCCGAGCCCCCTAGTTTTCTAAAATAATGTAAAAAATATCTCTAGAAATGCTGAAAATTTGAATTTAA
The DNA here is from genome assembly GCA_963932465.1 of Maratus speciosus. Classification (NCBI taxonomy): domain Eukaryota; kingdom Metazoa; phylum Arthropoda; class Arachnida; order Araneae; family Salticidae; genus Maratus; species Maratus speciosus. The sequence continues at coordinate 469,911,162 of OZ010789.1, forward strand.
AATAGAAATAAAACCTCAAAAAATGAGTCAAAATAAAAAAATGAATGCAATCTGCACTCCGGCAAATTCTAACGCATAAAATGATCTAAAAATGATTACACTGCCATGTATAGTTTTTGCTGCTATAAAACTTTTTTAGTGGAACGATTTTGTCCAACTTTAGCATTAAATATCTCTTAAAATAATTCTTCGATTTGAAAACTGTCTGCATCAGCGTGTTTATCAAACATTTCTGTATAAAACCATCGATTTTCATATTTTTGTATGCATTACTTTTCTTAATATTAACGAAGAAAGACCTCCGGTCACAAAAAATTCAAAACCGGTGGCGGCGGCGGTGACAGCGGTAGTTACTTTTTTTTAGAATAGAGAGATTGTTTATATGGTTTCAATGTTATAATATCAAATATTTTGAAGACATATGAATAACTACTGTTTACCCGTAACGAGAAAGACCCTGAGAAATATCTTTCTCCCCGTGGTCACTATGGAAACGGACTTGTCCACTTCATTTTCGGGTGACCGTAGTTGACCGTTGGCTTCTTTTGTATATACTAGGCGCGAAAACAAGGGGAGAAACACGCAGTCTGCTTTGTGTTCATGCCATCGCCAGACGGTTATATTCTTCTCTCTTCATTATTGCGCATTTGATTTTATATTTTTCCACTGATTTAACTTTTAATCATTGCTATCTGAGACTGTATACCACTGTCAGATTCCCTATCGTTAAAATGGCATCCACTTTTAAGAAAGGGAAAACACTGCATTCTCAAGCACGTGAAATAGTCAGTAACGTGACTGGTTTCTTTAAAGCAGAGGCTGCTGCGAAATCTTTGAAAATACCGATTTCCTAAGCCACTAAAAGAGCAGCTGAAGCAACAGGAGTGTCCGAATCTACTGTGAAAAAAATTAAACGTGAAGTTAGTAAAATGGAGCAGAGTGATAATAATATTTTGTCTACTCCAGGAAAACACAGGAAAAGACCAGAAATTCGGAACTGTGTTATTGATGATTTCAATAAATGTGCTATAAGACAAATCATCCAGGATTTTTATATTAATAAGAAGAAAGTCCCTTCAATATCAAAATTATTGCCTATATTGAAAGAAAACATTCAATTCAAGTTTCAGAGAGAATCTCTTCGAAAAATTTTGCATTCCATGAATTTCCGCTGGAAAAAAAGCAGCAGTCGCAGAAATATTCTGATGGAAAGACCTGATATTGTATTTTGGCGAAATCGGTATCTGCGTGACATGAAAAATCATAGAAGAAATGATTGATGCATTGTTTACATCGATGAAACTTGGATCGATAGTAATTTGGCATTTGGAAAATGTTGGCAAGATGATGATAAAATAACGGGCATTCAAGTGGACACAAATTCATTCTAAAAATCGGCTTATAGTGGTGCATGCCGGATCCTCTAGCGGGTTTATTCCTGGAGCTGAACTGGTATATAAAGCTTCTTCAACTGTTGGAGATTATCATGGCCAGATGAACTTCGATAACTTTCAAAAATGGATCCTGGAAAAATTAATACCAAACTTGCAGCCAAAAAGCGTAATTTGTATGGATAACGCCCCATACCATACTAAAAAAGTTGATCCCGTTCCCACAAAATATTCCACAAAATCTGTCATGCTTGATTGGTTACTGCTGAAAGGGATAGTACATGACACAAACATGCGAAAAGCCGAACTTTTTGATATAATCACTCAAAATGCCCCTAAAACTATTGAGTATAAAATAGACACCTTATTAAGAGATGAAGGGCATGAAGTTCTCCGATTACCCCCGTATCATTGTCACCTTAATGCAATAGAATATGTGTGGTCATCTGTGAAACGTTACATAAGAGAAAACAACGTAACCGGCGATTTAAGTTTGGGAAATTTACACTCATTACTGGACGAGGCATTCTCACAAATTACTTCAAATGAGTGGGAAGAGCATTGTAAACATATTGAGCATATCGAAAATGAATATTGGAAAAAAGACGGTTTGATAGAAGACCTCGTAGATAAGTTAATTATACAAGTGGACGAAAACGAGTGTGATTCTAATACCGACACTGCTGAATCATCAAATTATGATAGTGAAAGTGATTTCGATGACATTCGACCATTTGATTAATCGATTTCATTTTCATAAACAAAAAACAGTCCTTTTTAGGATTAAAAAATAGTCTTTTAAAGACTAAGCTCTTCCCAGAGCTAAAATAAAAAAAAAAGAATTACACCAACACACATAATTCCTTCTGTAATTATACATCCATAGCATATTTATTCTATAAAGCATATACGCATTTTTTTTTTTTTTTCCATTGTTAAGAAGGCATTCATTTTTTTTATGCGTTTCTCCTAAGCAGTTTCAGGCCATTGACCAAACCAAATCTTATTTTGACCAATTTTGATCTTAAGGCTGTTCTTAACTGCTCTGCTCAACAAGCGCAAAACGTTTTGACACATTTACAAATTCATTTTTTAACGGAAAGATATAAAATTGGAATGCCTGGCCATGAAAGCGATTTAGAATTGAACTGAGTTTTCCATTTTTTGATCAATAAATTACCTATTGAGTTAAAAGCGATTTCGATCACGTGACAAACACGTTTTTCCACCTTTCTTGAGTGTTATTTTACTTTCGCGCGAAAATTCGGTTTAAAACGTCCATTTTGACACTATTTTCTGAAAGATCTATTGCTTTTTAAGAAAACGGAAAAAACAGCTCGATTACATAGTTTCTGAACAACAACTTCTGCTAGTTTCATGCATTTCCGAACAAAAATGAATTAAAACATAAAGTTGCCCTTTCGGATTTGAGAACACCCTTAAACCAAAATTGCCATTTTGGTTTAAGAAATATCCCCATTTGCCCCCCCCCCCCCGCAAAAAATGACCTTCTTACCCCTAAGTAAAAAAATGGCAACTTTACTGTCGTTTGGATCTAGGGAAAACCGTGCTTTATTCGGTAGAAAATTAAATCCAAACTAACTAGTCGGATGTGCAATTCCAAAACTTTTTTCTATCTCATACATGTTAATACTGGCGTAGCCTAATCAGAACAAACTTACGTCAACAAAATATGAAATTTGAGGGAATTATGTCCATTAAGTTCTTAAAATATGAATATCATTAAAATTTTGTCAGAAAATAGAAAACGCTGTTTGATTCCATAGCTTCTTAATAAGAAAATTTGGCAGTGACGAATAAACACTAATTCAGGAATGTGTCAGAAAGTAGCTAGATTGTTAATATAAATAAAATACAAATTTAACAGACATGTAGTTGAACTACTCGCTTAAAGCACTGAAAAGATCAGAATCAAAAAGACTGTTGTACGTAGCACAATCTCCGGCTAATAATTCCTGGCATGCGACTAATACAAAAGCTTTTAATAAATTTCGGAACTTTATTTGATTGCATAATAACATTCCTCAGATAAAAATGCATTTCGGTATTAGTGGGCACAGGGCCGAAACTAAGGGGGGGGGGGCAGAGGAGGCATGTGCCCCGGGCGCCAGAGCCAAGGGGCGCCAAATGAAAGATTACCTTTGGAATGGATCATTTTCTTCTGGCCATTTTCTTCGAAAAAAAAAAAAATTATGGCCATTTTTTTCCTTTTCATTCTGACCAGAAAACCAGACTTCTAACTTTTTACGGCTGCTCTTTCATCTTCACTTAACACTTCATTTATAATGGCTGTTTCATAATAATAGGAGTCATCAGTCCATCAGAAGAAAATAACTCGGTGAAAGCGGAAACTCGGTTAAGCAGGACTCTGATAATCGGGACTCTAACTGTATATTTCATTTTAAAAATGATCTTTAGAATATTTTTGTTGGTGTTCAGAGGGGAGTCATGACCCCGTGACCTCCCCCTTTGATCCGCCATTGTAGATTACCTACTTCAGTATTACATATTTTAAGATTACATATTTTAAATTTTAAAATAAGCCGGCTATTAGTAAATTAGTAAAATTCTCTTTGTAAATATACTTTGCGAAAGAGGGGGGGGGGGGCGCCAAAATCCACGCTTGCACCGGGTGCAAAAAAGGCTAGTTTCGGCCTTGAGTGGGCAAACTTAAAATATGGTATTATTAATATTAGAAAAAAATGGTTTTCTCCTATACTCTGTAACCTTGAGAACCCGGGTACGATCCCCTAGTATTATTAAATTCGATATATTCGTGTTGTCGAAAAGAGAAAATAGAAAAAAAAGGAGAGCATAAAACGAATGCTAATCGCGCCAAAACTGTAACCTCCTCCGATTCCAACCCACCTCTCCTACTTGGTATCTTCTGAAGAAGCAACCCCTCTCAGGGTTTTTCTCCTTACGGTAGATCAGTAGATACCCGATTTTTTTCGAGTTTCTTGAATGATGACATCGCTTTTTGCTGGGTTTGTGTATTATTTCGCGATAGTGACGTCATATGCATACTTTTCTATAGATGTTTAAGACTGGATTGTAAATATGGAATTCTTCAGCGGTTGCAAAACACGTCATTTCATATAAAATAAAAGCGTGTATTTTAAGTCTTAAAACTAAATATTGACATTATGTATATTGCATTGAACAACAACAACAACAACAACAAAAACCTGTGTTAAAATTTTTATAAAATTTTGACCCTGGCTACAGAAGCTTATTATACAAATTTAAAAAAATATATATTTCAATTTAGTTACAGGAGATGCTGCAAAAAGAAAAGAAAATTGTGTTAAATCTGTGCCATATATTTTTAACTTCAGTATAGCTACAATACTGTGAAACATAAAAAATCAATTTTAATTAACTTTGGTCAACCTATTTTCCTCCAAGGGCAGCACAAAAGAAAATTATGGTTAATCAGTACTACCTACTTTTATCTTCAGTAAGGTAAAGCCAAACTTTTATTTGAATTTGATTAATTTGTTTCTCGCTAAAGAGCGTTATAAGCATAAAAAAATTGAGTTTAAATTACCCTATCTAATTTTAGCTAGGTGTGTGGTTACTATATGAGAAAACATAAAATATTCATTTAAATATTTTAGTTATGCAATTTCTCACCAGGGGCGCTACCAACGTAAAAAAAAAGCTAATGAGAATTTTTTTATAAATACATAAATTTGACAATAGCGGAACTTTTTCTGAAAATTTGAGTGAAATTTGTTTGTGTGAAGTGAGCTTAAAAAACGTTCGAAAAGTTGGGGACAGAGTTATACATGAACCATCATAAGTTTAGAAAGGTCATAGAAAATAACTCTTCTTCCAATAGTAATCGGCAATAAAGTGCAATAAACCTTAATTTTTTATCCTGTAAAAAAACTATAAATCAGTGGTTCCCAAAGTGGGGCGTACGCCACCTGGGTGCAATTCCAAATTTGAACTCAGTAATTCACTACCAGTTTGCCCTTTAAAGGAAAGTTGTGAAAGTTTAAAAAGTTAAAATAGAATCAACACCAGAATAAGTATATGAGTGATCTTTTGAGAACAATAGAACAAAGTAGTCATTTTCTAGATCCTCTAGTTGCCTTGCAACTTTACATCCGGTGTAGAGGTAGTGCATTTTTCAATGCAATGGGAGCCATAGAAGAATGTATAGACGCGGCTGGTGGTCACAAAAAAATAATAAAGTTTAAGAGTAAGTGAAACTTACAATAGAAATGTTAGTTTAACAATATAATAGAAAAAAATGTCCATTAGTTCCTATCATACCTGATCAGTCCGTAAACAGGCGAAAAAACTGCCATAGGGATGCCCCAGCATTAAAAAAAAAAACTCCTTTCAGAGACCATACATTATAGTTTAATACAATATTTAAATGCTTAACAACAGTGCAAAAAGAGGAAAAATTAAAAAAAAAATATTTACATAATAATTACAAGAAGAAAATAATAATTAACTACATGAGAGATTAATAAAAACTACAAATGAGGAGAGTTCAAACTAACTGTACAATTAAAAATATTATGCAATGGGAGCCATAGAAGAATGTATAGACGCGGCTGGTGGCCACAAAAAAAATAATAAAGTTTAAGAGTAAGTAAAACATACAATAGAAATGTTAGTTTAACAATATAATAGAAAAAAAATGTCCATTAGTTCCTATCATACCTGATCAGTGCGTAAACAGGCGAAAAAACTGCCATAGGGGTGCCCCAGCATAAAAAAAAAGACTCCTTTCAGAGACCATACATTATAGTTTAATACAATATTTAAATGCTTAACAACAGTGCAAAAAGAGGAAAAATTAAAAAAATATATATATTTACATAATAATTACAAGAAGAAAATAATAATTAACTACATGAGAGATTAATAAAAACTACAAATGAGGAGAGTTCAAACTAACTGTACAATTAAAAATATTATTCAATGGGTAATTAAGAGAAAGGAGGACAGCGACCGCCCAGTCGGTTAACTCTAAGAATATAATAGCAAAGAAAAGATAAGTTTTAAAAAGTTACCTTCTATAACATTAAAAGTAATCAAGTTTAAAACGTGATTTTTTTAAAATACAAAATAAAGACAATACAAAACAAGGAAAAAAAGCAAAAAAGTTTAACTGTAAAGAGGAAATTAATCTTCGTTAATGTTGATTTGGTTAGCAAGTTTATCAAATTCAATAATTATGACTGGCAATTTTTGCATTGGGTTATCAAGTTTTTTGGTTTGAGTTAAGATGTTTTTAATACAGCTTAGAAATTTGGTTATTTGTAGAACTTCTTTGATATCATTGAAAGTTTTTAATATTTCTCTGATGTCGTTAGAGTAACTTTTAGGAATTTTAGAGGAGTTGGGAGAATTTTGAGTGTTATTGGATTTTTCATTAGTAGAGGAGGAAAGGGTATTTGCTGTTTCATTATCTGTAACTTCAGAGTTTAACATTTCAGAACTAGTTGAGGATTCATTAGTCTTTGGTTTTTTTTTGTTTTTTGGTATAATTGAAGTCTTTGAGGATTTCTGCAAAGAGTTGGGTTTCTTTATAAACTTGGTTATCGCTATTATTTGAGGATTTGCGGTTCGTTTTATTTTCTATAAGGGTTTTTAGGGCAACCCCGATAATTAGCAGGATATCCTAATCCGCAGTTTGCTCATTTGGGTGTTATACGACCCTTGTATTGACACGCGATGTTAAGGTGCAACTCACCGCATTTTACGCATTTAGCGTCAAAGCCATACACTTCTGAGGCGTACCCATACCCCTGACATTTATATCATTGTTTAACTCTTATTTTTACTGGTAAAGGCTTCTATTTTAACCGAAATGTAGTGTATTACGTTAATTTGGTAAATTTCTCAAATTGTTTAAGCGGTAAAACGTTTACCATTTAAAGTGGCATAGGATGACATCATTTTTTTGACATCTTTATCTAATGTTAAAATCTCTATAAAATTTCTGTTTGTTATTGTATTTTACAATTCTTCGTAACATTTTCGATTTTTTATCGAATGAGCTTTCTACTTCTATATTCGCTCTGCTATATGCCACACAAAGAATCTTTTATACGTACTACTAAAAGTAAAAACTGACTGTCTTGAGCATATTTGACCTAAAAAATATATGAAATATCTAAACGAGGTAGTACCAACTTTATAAAAATCATAAATGTTTAATAGCATTAGAAAAGGAAATAGATAGTAAATATCTATGACTCTATTGCAGGTATCCTACACAGTAAATAAATTTACATGATGACATATATATTTTAAATTTTAAAATCAGATAATACATGCAAAGACAGCGATATTGGGAAAATATTTATTGTGATGCGGAATAATAGCTCTTAAAATTGATTAAAGATGAGAATCTTGAAACGCTTCCTGAGTATTGTGTTATCTATAAAAAGAAAATTTGGTGTCTAAATCTTTTTCACCAACTCTTAATAAGTTACAAAAATGAATTATAAAATGTGTGAATGTTATCAATTTTAAGTGCCAAATGTGTCTCTTTTCAAGATATTTTGTGAAGATAAAAATGCACACCGTACACCGCTTTTCTTTAACATTGAGGTAGGTTAGAATAGTACACAAAACTTTTTTTGCCACAAAGATGAACAGATTCATTGCATTTATAGAATTATCTGTGCTGCCACAGGCTACTATTTTTATATTCTGTTCGCAAAACTATTTTTAAAAAAAAATACATTTTGTAGTATATTTTTCGTGCAAAGTTGCCAAAGCGTATGTAAAAGTTTTTTGTTTTGAAAAAGTGGTGCGAAATAGAATTAAAAAATAGTCGCCTGTGGCAGTCCTGAAATATGTTAGAAACACATTTGTGACAAAAGATTGATCTCTTTGATAAGTTAAAAAATGTGAAATGAATAGTTATTCTTAAGGCTCTATTACGCTTCCGCCGTGCGAATAGAGTTCACTTGTTAAATAGGAGGACGTCATTTACAGAGGGTGGGGGGTGGGGGAGGACAGTGATTTTACAGATGCATTAGTGGGGCGTAGCCAATTAAAGGTTGGGAACCACTGCTATAAATGTTACACCTCATATTTTCAATGGAGAAAATGCCGTAGTAAGTCTTAGTAATATATACAAATTTCGTAAAGTTACAATAACATATCGGCACTTAGATGCATGTTAAGTAATCACCGTCCGTAAACGTTTAGCCTAATCCAATTCTTTTTTTCTTCCCTGTACAATAACTATAAATGCTACAGACACCTTCTTCAAGAATAAACATGATGTAAGTGACGGTGACAGCATACTAAAATTACATTACCACCCGCGTCTGCCAAACTCGCATTTAACATTATTCGTATTCTTTTCTGCGGCTATCTAAAATAACTGTAAATACTATATACACCCTTTTCATAAAATCGTTACAAAAATTCGCTTTATAAAATCGTTACATTAAGATTAGTGCGGGGCGTCTGCGCCCTTCGTGCGCTAACCCCCAGACCGTCCAAATTTGTCCCTAATTTATCCATTGGTTTTAAAACACATTGTAATCCACCCTAACAACCAATTAAAATTTCTTGGATTGAGAGCATCTTCTGAAATTTAAATTGAATATTCATGGACAGGCCGGCAGACCAATTAATTTCATATACCTTGTGTTTGTGTGTTTTATGTAATTTAATGGATACTTTAGTATCAGAAATGAATAGCCAATTTGTATTAATTTCCATATTCATAATTTAAAATTTTGTATGCATTATAAAATGAGTTTAAATTCAAAGTAATCCCGTAAATGTCTACATAACGTGAAATATAAAAAATCAACTTCATTTAAATCTAGATATATTTCCGGCTAGTGGTCGCTACCACTACAAACGCAAAAACAAAATTGTGCTGAATCAGTACTATCTATGTATTTTTTATCTTGGGTCTCCGTCTTGATTTTCCGTCATGCGGTCAAACATAAAAAACACACTTAAATTTAAATTTACTTAATGTATTTCTCCCTAAAAGGCGTTATCGACGTTAAAGAAAGTTGAGTTAAAATTACGTTATCTAATTTTAACTTGGAGCTTTAATTTTTATTTTTATTAAAGATTTATTTATTTTTATTTTTATTTAATTTTAACTTTGCTTGCCACATGAAAAAACAAAAAATCCATTTAAAAATTTTTGTTATGAAATTTCCCAAAAAAGGTGTTTACCAACGTAAAAAAGCTATCATGTAAAAATTTTCATCAAAACAAAAACTGGTACTGCGGACGCTTATCATTATAAAAATTAAAAAAAATAATAATAAAAATAAAAAAAAAATAAAAATCTATTTTATTTAAATTTACTTATCCTATTTCCAACCAGAGGACGCTATAAGCACAAAAGAAAAATGTGTTAAATTTAAATCTGTATTATCTAATTTTAACTTGGGGTATGGTCCCCATATGCGAAAATACAAAAAATCTATTTTAAAATTTTAATTATGCGATTTCCTTCCAGGTACTCTACCAGCGTAAATAAATTATCACTTGAAAATTTTTATCAAAATGTAAACTCGACCGAGACAGAAGCCTATTCTGAAGATTATTAAAAAAATAATTTTATATAAAATTTTTTACCCTATTTTTCCCCAACGTATTTAAACGCAAAAGAAAAAAGTTTTGAATCTGTATTCCTTAATTTAAACTATGTTTGTCATATGAGAAAACACAAAAAATGAATTTCAAGCTTTTAGTTATGCAATTTCCAACCGAGGAGTGTAGAATTAAAAAAAAAAAAAAAAAAAAAAAAAAAAAAAAAAAAAAAAACTACCATGTAATTTTTTTTTTTAATCAAAACAAAATTGACGCGGCAAAGTTTATTATAAAGATTAAGAATGGAAAAGAAAATCATTAAAATAAGCGTTATTTAAATTTACTTACCCCTTTTCCTGCCAAGAGATCCTAAACGCAAAAGAAAAATTTGTTGAATCCATATTCCCAAATTTTAACTTTGCTATGTGAAAATGAGAAAACACAAAAAATCCATTTTAAGGTTTAAATTATGCAATTTCCACTAGGGACTGTACCAGTGTAAGAAAAAACTATGATGTGAAATATTTTATCACAACATAAACTTGACCGATCTATTCTGAAGACCGTTTATTCTGAAGATTTATTTAAAAATCAAATCAAAAAAGCAATTTTCTAAAAATGTGCTTACCCTATTTCCTCACAAGTGGTACTATAAACGCAAAAGAAAAAATTGTTGAATTTGTGTTCCATATTTTAAACTTTGAGTATGGTTCTCATATGAAAAAACATAGAAAGTCAATTTTAAAGATTTAGTTTTGCAATTAATCAATAATTTTAAAAGCCATAATAAATCAGTCAATTATGATACAGGTTTCAAACAAATTACATTTGAAAGTAAAATTTTTTCCTATGTGACAGTGTAAAAAATCCAGTAGTAAAAACTGCAAAACCGAAATTTCATCGTCAAGTGTTGCCATTCGCAAAATGACGTCAGCGTTACGCACGGACACGTTTGTCCTTTATAATATAGATAGATAATGTAGATTTTTATATTTAAGGTATCCATCATCATCAACCGTTTTCAATCCACTGCTGAATGTAGGTCTAAACCAGATTTTCCCATTGTTTCCTGTCTAGTGCTATTAACACCGGCCACTTTTGTTATTTCGTCACTCCATCTTACTTGAGGCCGTCTTCTGCGTCAATTTACATTTCTGGGACACGGATACCACTGTAGGGTGTTTGTACTCACCTATTGTGTTGTCTTCTTGCAATGTACCCAGTCCATTTTCATTTTATTCTTTTAATTCTACATATCTATCTTCTGTAACAATAAAGAAAGAAGTTTGTGTGTGTGAGTCTGTCGGCTGTGTTCTGAAGAGACCTCTGTCAGTAGAGATACACAATTTGGTGGGAAGATACCTCTAAATATGTAGTTTTGCCCCTCAAAGCCCGATTATGGATTTTTTTTATCAGCCCCCGATATGCTATTTCTTTCAGGCAACAATTAAAGTGTCGTCCCTAAAAAATAACGTTGCATAAGCCAGCCATAAAACGAAGAAGATGTATCATTGTACGGTTAAATACTGATACTGCAATTTTTTTAACTTCTAAGCGTCGCATATTTTCAATTTTTACACCTTCGTACAAGGAAAAAAGTGCTTTTATCTGCAATTTGTTTCAAAACTGCATCTCAATTCATTTTTGAGATATTAATTTTTTTTGTAGTTTTTAATGCCATTTCTGTAATGATGGCAGCTGAAGTACTCCATTTCTGTAGAAAGTAAAGGGAAAATAGTAGATTACTATATCTTTTTGTTGCCATTTTCTCATAATAAGTGGGAAAAAAATTGGAATTAAAATAAGTGCTATTTTGAAAAAATATAAATGAATGATTTCTGATAAAACATGGGGACCTTAAATTATTTAATAAGGTCTACTCTATGTATATGTAATATTTATTTTTCCTAAATGAAATGATAAAAATAGCTGAAACTTTTGCTCATAAAAATTACTAAGAAAAAAATAAAAAATAAAAATAATACCACTTCAATCAAAACTACTTGGAATTGTATTTCATCATATTAGACATATATCTTCATTTAAATTTTGTATTTTATCGTAAAAAGGTAACTTTTGCTCGCTTTAAAACTAATATTTAATTTCAGATTATTAGGTCAAAAATGATGAACATAAATAAACAAAACAAGCAAACAAACAGAAAAAGACGTTGCGCGGGGGTGGGGGGAGTTCTAATATCACAGAATACAAGAGTAATTTTTATAAAATTTAAAATAAATTTAATTTCAAGATATTAAGTTGAAAGAAATGGACATTAATAATCTAATGAGAATAGTATCTAATGAAATAAAATAATTGATTACTACTTTAAATATTAATAGTTAAATTTAGTTAACTTATTTACATTTAACTAATAAAAGCTAACTTAACTGATATATACAATGTATTCTAAACAATGATATAATATATTGTAACAATAAACAATGTATAAACAATAATATAATGATATAAATATATTGAATAAAATTGAACTTTTTTTTTTCATAATTAAAAAAAAATCATATACATATTCATAAAATATTTTATTAAAAGTAATTGAAAAATTTCACTTAAGAAATATCCAGTTACAAATAATTACATAATGTATTTAATAATTATTGTTTGTAATTTTTTTTTAAATGAAAACAATATATTAAAAGTTATGTTAATTATTTTATATGCACTTATTTTATTGCTTTAATTTAATAACTTCTTTTTCGCAACCTATTTTGACGTTGTCACGTTTACAGTCAGCAGAAAGAAAAGTTTGTGTCAGAGCTTTGCACGGGCCAGAGTTTCCAGGCTCGGACTACCCCGGGGCTGGAAATTAATTGCAGACTCGAACAAAAGCTGTCGCTTACACAAAAAGCTGTCGAAAAACGGTCTGTGTAAAAATTAAAACTCTGGCCCGCGGCCTATACGTATTTATACGTTTATATTTATAGTTCAAGGTCGGTTCATACAAAAAGCAGTCAAAACAGGCACGGAAAGACCCGTGCAAAAAACAATTAAATAGAACCAGGTGCGGCGCGACTCAATTCCTAGAAAAAAAAATCACATCTTTCTTAACATACAATTAAGATGTTTTTGTTTTTTAAGAATACTGGATACATATATATGGGGAAATTTTACATTATTATTATATGTTATTATATGTTCACAAGACAAAATACACAATAGCAACTGCAACATTAATGATTGCTTAGAAGTTCAGACTTTTCAACATTTAAATAAAGTTCATTAAAAAAATTAATGCAGTATAGAGTAAAAGAAAAAAAGAGTGTAAGAAAAAATTTAAAGCTGTATAATGAAAAGCTGATTTTTGAAAATACTTCTTTGTAATTTACTAAGACTCTTCTCAAATCCAAAGGAGCCACTTTCAGACTAATTTCTTAATTCATTCTTGCTTAGAAACGTATGAAATAGGCAGGTATTCTTATTAAGAAACTGCGTAATCGAATAACGTTTTCCATTTTTTGATAAAGGCAATATATCTTTAAGAAGATACAATTAAAGTTGGCTCTTGAATCGAATTTTCCGATGCGACAGCACTGGAAAGGAGAAAAAGTAATCGTCACGTGACAAAAATCGCTTATAACTCAAAAAGTAATTTATTTATTAAAAAAAATGAAAAATGCTATTCGTTTCCAAATTGTTTCAATGACATACATGTTAATTTTATGACTTTATAGTTAAAAATGCGTCAACAAATCTGGCAGAAAGTTATATATAAGTAGTAATAACAATGTTATTATCAGGTTGTAACGAAAGTTTCCCGCCACAGCTCATACGGTCTGTGCAAATAATTAGCATTGACGTGTTTGCTCATATTTTGTCAAACCAGTTTTGGCATTTGAAAGAAAGGGACTTGCTTTATAACACTGTGTTGTGAAATTTGTAAAAAAAAAAATATCATTATCATTAAGTACAAAGTGTCTGAAATGGAACTATCACGCTACCAGATTAAAACCACCATTTACTTCCCGTTCTGTTGCAAAAAGTCAGCTACAGAATGTCGCCAAATAAAGTGTACAGCTTTAGGTACTAGTGTTGTATCATATGACTCTATGAAGGTTTGCCGGAATGGTGGTTATTTATAAAATTACAGTTTATTATATATAATATAATTAGTATTACGTAATGGTGATTTGGCGGAAAACTTTCGTTACAACCTAATATTATTAAAATATCCTCTGATGAAGAGTTTGGGAAAAGCTTGAAAGTACTAAGAAGTTTTAAATAAAATGCATATTTTTTAACTTGTAACATCTCTTTTATTATTTTAGTCACCTTTTAAGTAAAACAGTGAACTTTTTAATGTTCATATAATATATTTCACGAGTTTTCCATTTTTTGATAAATAAATTATCGAATTATAAGCAATTTTAATCATGTAACAACTGATTTTTCTCCTCTCTGGGTAGTTTTTTCCCTTTCGTCCAGAAATCCAGTTCAAAATGCCAACTTTGGCTGTATTTTCTGAAAGATCTTTTACGTTTACCAAAAATGGAAAACGTCTTTCGGTTACATAGTTTTTGAATAACATCTGCTTATTTCATGTGTTTCCGAATAAAAATGAATTAAAACTTGTTTCATAAAGTTAGTTGCCATTTTGGATTTGAGAACAGTCTTATATTTTAAAAATTATTCATATGTTATCAGCTTCGTTTTAATTTTGATATCGGACCAGTTTTTAAAAAGCTGTTTTAATTCTGAGCTTTCAGCGGATGGCGAAAACATTCCACCCTTCGTCAAGAAACGGGGAAGTAAGTAGCACGCGAACCCTCCGTCAATTGTATTTTCCCGTACCTCCCCAACTCTAGACCTTTGGGGCAAAAAACGTAATTAAAGCGAGCTGTTTATAGTGTCACCATCTATCTATCTCTCTCTCAATTTATATCACTTTTTTTATGGACACGATAACTTCCATAATTCTGCACAAATCTCTTCCAAACTGATACATAAAATCAAGGGGCATAAAATCTCGGTCAAGTTCGTTAATGGGCAAAATCGGACCAAGGGGGTGGAAATAGGGAGGGGTTTTGTGAAAACAGAAAAAAACCATAACGTCTTAATTATAATACGTATCGAATCAGATTAAAGTTACTTCTAAAATAAAGGCCAAAAATTTAGACCTACGACATATAGAAAGGCAATTACGAAGTAATCTATAACTTTAATACTCGTATATATATATTTTTATATGAAAAAGATGCATTAAAAATATGTATCACAGTGAATATTAATAGAAAAATTCTAAAATTATCTGAAAATCAAAAGAAGAATTGTTTTAAGTAAGGATTAAGGAGATGACCACGAAACAAAGAATTAGAAAAAATATATACATCGGTGGTACACTAAAATAAATTTTGTCCTCTACGATTTTTGAATTTTAGCGATTTTTAATGCGATATTCAATGTGAATTTTAGCGATTTTTGAGTTCCGCGTCGATGTTTTGTTTATCATGAAAGAATTCTAATTAGAACGTTTCACCCCATTTTGGAAAATTTTGATCCCCAGCGATTTTTAATAAGATTTTTATTTTCAATATGATTTTCACAGCGATTTTTAGCGTTTTTTCAACTCATGTAGCAATTTTTGACTTTCCGAAAAGGAATTTGGTTTCAAACTTTTATCCGAATGCAGTAAATTTTGTCCTCCGCGATTTTGAATTTTATAGATTTTTAATGCGATTTTCAGAGTTACTCGGCGATATTTTTCACCTTCAGTTGACGGAATTCAGTTTTAAACTTTTGGATTAATATATTAAATTTTGTCCACAGAATTTTTTAAAATTTTAGCGATATTTTGTCATTCAGGAAAATTTTTCGCGATGAATTTTAGCGATTTTAAATGCGATTCTTATTGGGTGATTTAATGTGGTTTTTAGAGACTTCTTTCGTTCCGCATCTATTTTTTGCCAGTCATGAAAGATTTCCGATTATAATGTTTTACCCATTATAGTAATTTTTTACGCCAGCGATTTTTAAATATTTGGCGATTTTCATTTTTATTTTTAGCTATTTTCCGAGTTTCTCGACGATTTTTTTTTTTTTTTACATTTGGAAACAGAATTCGGTTTTAAACTTTTAGCCTAATATAGTAAGTTTTCTCCTTCTCGATTTTTAATGGGGTTTTTCGGGTTTCATGGCGATTTTTTGACATTTGTAAAAGGATTTCTGCTTCGAATTTTAGGCCTAAAATGAATTTTTGGTTTAAACATTTAGCCTATGTTGTAAATTTTTTTGCGATTTTTAATACGATTTTCAGCGGTTTTTTATACATTCGGGAAAGGAATTCGATTTCCAACTTTTAGCATAATATAGTTAATTTTCTTCTGTGCAATTTTTGATGTTTTAGCGATTCGCTCTTTTTTATCGTGATTGTTAGTGTTTTTCTTTTTAACGACGATTTTTTTAATATTCTTAATAGGGATGTGATTTCAAATTTTTATCCTATCCTAATATAGTCGATTTTTCCCTTCGTAATTGTTGGCGTTTTTGCGATTTTAATTAGATTTGAATGTTTCTGAGTGTTCCGCGGTTATTTTTTGAGATAATATAGTACATTTTGCCCTCTTTTCAGGAAAGTTGATTCAGATTTCGTACAGCAACTTTCGTATTTTTCGTGAATTTTCTATATGATTTTTAGAGTTTTTTCGCGTTTCGCAGAGATTTTTCGACATTTGTAGCATAGAAGAAATGCAGTTTAAAGCTTTTAGCCCAATATAGTGATTTTTGTCATCTCCTATTTTTGGTAATTTAATTTTTCTCCGCGGTTTGTTACGATTTTCCCATATTAGTAAAAGAAAATGTGTTTCATTCTTCTATAGTAAATTCTTTTCTTTTCTCAATAAAGTTCGTTCGTGATTTGTGCAGTGATTTTTAAAATTTTCACAATTTTTTCATTTGATTTTTCTCGCATTTTAGGCTATTTTTTGGCAGGCCAGGGAAACGCAGGGCGGATATGATGGTATACATATATATATATATTTATGGTGATAATACTGATTCTTTAGAAATAATTTCTGGTTTTTGTATTTAATTTTAAGCTCTACAATAAAAATTCTTCTTCAACCCCTTCTTCTATGGTCTCTGAAGGTATTTTCAAGTACCATAAAGAAAATTTAATATAAAATTTATTTAATTCGACTATTAATAAAAGTAGATTTTACTTTTCATACAAAATATTTTAGTCGATAACATTCAGAAAGCACAGCGAAACAGTCCAATCTAAATATATTTTTTAAAGTGTTTATTTTCCCAATCATTTAACTTAAGTGTAGTTTTTCTCTTATTTAAAAAAATGTTTTATGGAAAACCTTTCCCTTTACAGCTTGGTCCACATTTATTAACCATTTGGGAAAATGGTTATTGTCCTCGTCAGGGTAGGAAATCAAAAGCATATCCGAAGGTTTTTATTGGTTTAATCCGCATTTTATTCGTTTTCTGATTGGTCTATACAGTAAACTGTACTTTCCCTTTACTGTCAACAGAGATGGATACTTCTGTTGTCACTATGACAAAAAAGTAATAAAAACAAAATAAAAAAAAAATTAATAACTCAGAAACAAATTGAGATACAGTTTTCAAACAAATTGCATTTAAAAGTACATTTTTTCTCTATACGACGGTGTAAAAACTAATATTGTGTGATGTTTAGAAGTTTAAGAATGAAATTTCATTTAAAATTGGTCGTCAGATTTCTACGATAGAAAAGCCTTTTCCCGAACAGCCAATGAAATGCTTGGATAATACGTAAGTTTCAGGTGGATAATACGTAAGTTTCAGGAAATCTGACGAGTCGCAGGCGATTTTTGTCTCTTGCAATGTTTGCGTGTAATAACACTATTAATGTTTAATTCATGGCGTACGTAATGTATGATCAACTCCGTGCGATTTTTTATGTCTTAAATTTTAGTCTTTGAAAAAATCATTTTCCAAATGGTCGTTGTAGTTTGTTAAATCGCATTTTTTTAATACTGTTTTTTGAAGAATTGCAAGATTTTCATAACAGTATATATGTTTTTAATTAATCTAATTATTCTGGTAAATATTTCACAAAAAAAGTATTGATTTATAAATATTTTTTTACTAAATCTGATTTAATGAAAAAAAAAAGATCTAAATTTCATATTACGTATTAATATTATTATTATATAAATTTTCTAATAACCTTAGGCACTAAGGAAGATAATTATTGAGGTGGAGCAATTTCTTGATTATTCATCATTTGGGTCATAAAGGGTTAAATGACTATTTTTTAATTTAAATCATTTTTTAGGATTTCTTTCATATGAGGAAACTTTTATTCGCCCAACTCCTCTGTCTGTTCGTCACAGAGCTAGTTCTCGGAAACTGTATAAGTGACTGTGTAAAACTTGAAATTTTTAATATTTATAGATGAATACTTCCGATCACGCTACAAATCATAAAAATTTAAAAAGTCTTATATTATTTTAATTAAATGAATTAATTTAATGACTTCCGACCATTTTTGAGATTTAGATTTTAAAACGGAACCTTAATTTCAGTCTGTTTAAAGCTGCCTCGACAGCTCCGTGGTAGCGTATCTGCCTGTTAACCAAAAGATTACCGGTTCAATGCTTGACGTTGGAGTTTTAATTTTTTCCCCTGAATAGATTTCATTATCTAATAGATTAAATTTAAAAGAATTTGTGTATTTTTTTTTTTTTTCCATTTAAAGGCCCAAAAGTTGTTGCAAAATATATTTTAACTACATTTTAAATTCACAAATTCTTTTTTTTTTTTAAGAAATTGCGTAATTTTAAATTGACTACATATCATTTTCCGGTGGATTTGATTAATAGAACTTTTGTATTTTTTTGCTATTTTAAGATTTCCTTTTTCTTAAGCTAAAATTAAATCATGTAATTAACTGTGCTTTTCAGATGTACAAACATATGCTGTTACAGTTCTTGAATATTTTTAATTTGATTAAAAAAATATCTTTCAATTATAATAATTTGAAAATAAAATTTAATGGTATTGCCATCTATTTTATTATTGAACAAGGTTAAGGATTTAATAATTATAAATTAACGATTTGTATTTATTAATTAAAGAATAGTGTGTTTTTAAAGGAATATTAAACGAAACCCTTTGTGCGATCTTCGATCATTCTTGCCCACTTTTAAAATTACAGTATTTTGCTTACCCTATATGTATAAAATCCTAATGAAACAATTTTACGAAACGATTAATATATGAATTTGAATATATGAATGGAAATTATGAAATGCTTAAATTCGCGATTTGTGGTATAATTTTGATAGGCAGATAGACTGGCACATAGATTGAGAGACAGACATGTAGATAAAGAGACATAGAAAAATAGTCAGATATAAAGAGGCAGATAGAGATAAAGAGATTTAGAAAAGGGTTCAGAGATAAAAAAGACAGACATAGATAAATAACAGACAGAGAAAAAGAGATCCAGAAAAAGAGGTACACATAAAGAGAGAGAGATAAAGAGACACGCAGATAAAAAGGCAGAGATAAAGGGACAAATATAGATAGAAATAAAGAGATACTTAAAAAGAGACGGCGATAAACAGACAAAAACAGGTAAAGACACAAAGACATGCATAGAGATAAAGGGACACAGATAAAGACATAGATAGAGATAAAGAGGCAGACAGTGTTAAAAATGCACAAAAAGAAACTGATAAAGAGGTCCAAAAAAAGAAACACGGATAAAGAGACAGAGAGAAAGAAACACCGGTAAAGTGATAGACAAAAATAAAAGAGACACAGATAAAGAGACAGACACAAGTGAAGAGATAGAGGAAAAGGGACAGAGGTAAAGTGACAGACACAGATAAAGAGACACAGATAAAAAGACACAGAAAAGAGACAAAGATAAAAAGACACAGAAAAGAGATAGACAGAGAAAACGGAGACCCAGAAAGAGACTCAGACAAAGGGAGAGATAAACAGACACAGATAAAGAGTCAGAGATAAAGGGGCATACACAGATAAGGAGACAGAGGTAAAGAAAGAGTGATAAGTAGACATACAGAGATAAACAAACAGACACACAGCTAAAAGGACAGAGGTAAAAAGACACAGATAAAGAGACAGAGATAAAGTGACAGACACAAATACAGAGATATAGAGGCCAAGAGACGGATATAAAGTTACAGAGAAAGATAAAGTGACAGGCACAGATAAAAGAGAGACATTTAAAAAGACACAGATAAAGATACACAAATAAAGAGACAGAGAGAAAGGGACACATGAAGAAACAAAGAAACAGATAGCGATAAAGAGACAAAGAGTAACTGAATGAATAAATCAAAATGAATGAATGAATGAATACATTAAGGAACGAAGGAAAAGGAATGAACTAATGAATGAAAATAAATGTAGGATTGGATGAATTAATGATAATGAACGGATGGAAATGAATGAAAATGATTGAATGAAAAAAAATGAATGAACGAGTAAAAAGGAATGAATAAATTTGTGAAAATGAATGAATGCAAATTATTGGTTTGCATGAGTTCTTAAAGGCCATTTATTTAATTATTCTTTCAAATTAATTTTAATTTAATACAGATATATAAGAGAAAAAATTCTTCTTACCTGTATAACGTAAACGCTGGCACTTCGGAGATACACCGGTTTCGTTGTATACTGTAGAATGCTGGAAATTATAATTTTATTTAAAAGAGAGATATATGTGAGTGGCTTTCAATCACGGAGACTCATATTGTTGATGGAACAATCTAGATTTAATGTGAATAGAAATTATTATTAAATAATGCACACTCTTGATTATATGATAAAATATCCATAGGATTGTCTGGGTAAAAGGTAATTGGCATTCTTAGGAGCGAACATTGCTTCCTATAAAATGAATGCAAAAGGAGGATCATTTAATACATCCTCATCGTGCAGAGACAACACCCAGATTAAAAAGTGTTTCAAAAGTTGAGTCAAGGTTTCTTGGTTCGCAGTTGAATTTCACAAAGAAATATTGCTGATGTTGCGAAAAAGTCTTTGTTCATGATCAGTTGAAATTAAGATATTCGGTCCGTGAGTCTGTGAAAGTTTTTATGATGCTGCCATCTGTCTGAAAAAAAAAACGAAGATCTTATTATCAACGTAATGTCTCAGTCTTTAGGGTTATTCGAAACACTAGCCCGATTAGTGGCGACACCTGTTGCATATGTCACGGAACAAACGAAGACGGAACACTTTTCGGATTATTTCCAACACAACTGAATGAATGAATGAAAACGAATAAATGAATGTAGATCATGAAACTTTTAGAAATTATACACTAAATCGGTTGTAAACTTGGTAAGTACTCATTATCAAAATTATATTTCCTATTATTTCTAAACATAATCTTCAGTAATGTACAGGGTGTATATAATTAAAACTACCTATAATCTATATTTTCTATTATCTGTTTAAAGCTATCTATTCTATAGCCGTAACTATTCACCAGAAAGTTGTGAAACTTAAGAATGTGTCTTAAGGATTGTTTCCTAAAAACTCGCACAAACTTTGCTGCTGTGCAAAATAGCAAAGGAATACGAATCAGGCAAAATATGCGCGTGAAGTGTTACGCTATTGTATATACGGGCACGTCCGTTAGCCGACAGTTCATTAAATAATCTGTGTTTTCCGAGAATGGAGTAGAAAGAGGAGTGTTTGCGTACATGTATGTACAAGCTTTACGAAGGTAATATTCATCATGGGAACAAGCTGATCGTGAACCATTTTTTTTGACAAAAATATCTCCAAATGAACTATATACGATGTTTTACAACATTACTAGAAGAGACTCACGGTCAAAAGACAACCCGGGTCGGGTAGGAAGGTCCAAAATCTCACAAAGTTAAAGTTACAACAGTTGAAACGACTTTTCGACAAATACGATCGAGTATTAATCCATTCCTCGACTGCCAAATTTAGTTTTTGCCTCGGCCACCTACATAAGTCAATCACCAAGAAGCTGAACATCAAATATCACAAGAAAAGGGTCATACCAAAACGAACAGAAAAGCAAAATGGTTGCCGCGAAAACGAACTGTGGCCGCTTATTCAAATAATTCTCTGATCGAGGATTCCTCTTGGAGGACGAGTCATATTTCCATTAGTAAACACCAACAGATTAATAAGTGACTTTCTACTTTCACAAATCTACACAGCACATGGTGCATTCCCTGAGTACCTACACAGATTCAACAAAGCAGAAAATCCATACTGCGAATGCGGCTCAGAAGGTACGCCAAAACATTATATGCTAGAATGTCCACTCACAAAATCACTCCACCTTGCAGACATAACAACAGAAAATGAAAAACTCTGGCACAAACAGGTAGGTAACAACAAACACGTACAACAAAAAGCAAGATCAGTTATGAGATGGCTCCAAATAAATTGCGACGACATCACAACACTCAGTCAGTAACACACCTGGAATAAGAATGCAACTAATAAGTGTTAAATGTTACCCGCGATGTAATTTGTGTTTAATGTATTATGTGTTTAATATTTAAAAAAAAAAAAAAAAAAGGCCTAGGACATCCTATCGCCACAAAAAAAAAAATAATAAAAAAAAAAAAAAAATAAAAGCAGGTTTTGTCTAATGTCTATGTGTGGTGAGCGGTAGCCGCACAGTATCAGCTGGCCATGGCCCGCAACAGACGAATTGCACTTCACCCCCGGCCAAGCAAGCTGTGCACAATGGCGAATCAAAAAGCATCAAAAAGCCTCCGTCACCACATTGTCCGTCCATGTATAAGTGTTCTGCAAAAGGAAAAAATATACATATATATATATATATATATATATATACGAGAAGCCAACCAGCCCTGAAGAGCGGAAGAAGAAGACAGAAGACCACAAGAGGCTAAGTATAAGTTAATTAATATCAGTTAATAAATAATAGTTACTAAGTTAAATTATAATAGGGACTAGGCTAGATAATGTGGAGAACATTAACAGCTAAAAGGGTGATAAGTTATAGCTTAGTTATAAGTCTTGCGTTAATTGTTAAAAGTTGTAATATTAGCATTTAATTTCTCCAGCTTCTCTGCATCGCGGCCCCATCCCACTTAAATTCAAAACGCGCTACTCATTTGAGATTTTTTTTTTCCCCTAGGTGCCACGATGCACATCACAGTAAAGCGTAGTTTCCTCAATGGGTAGAATCAACTAGCAGTTTAAAGCAAAAAAGCCAACGCATAATAAAAGTATCAAGGTCAATTATTAAGTCTCATTATAAACACCAAGTTAAGTGGGTAAAAGTAGTTAGAATGA
This sequence comes from Maratus speciosus, assembly GCA_963932465.1. Taxonomy (NCBI): domain Eukaryota; kingdom Metazoa; phylum Arthropoda; class Arachnida; order Araneae; family Salticidae; genus Maratus; species Maratus speciosus. The sequence goes on from OZ010789.1 coordinate 469,934,420, forward strand.
CGTTATAGTATTAATATTTCTAATTGATTAAGTATTAAGATTAAGTAAGTTGGTTATTAAGTAGTAAGATGTATTACAGTTTAGTTCATTTAATGTAGTAATTGTATCAATAAATATATCATGGCGAACAAACCATTCTCTTCCAGCTTCCCCCCAGGCCCTCCCGGGCGGCCGGCCAGGCCGACCACTCGGGGGAGCATTCCCCCCCCCTTTTTTTTTCGTTTTGTTTTGTTTTGTTTTTCTTCAGCTCGCCTCTTAATTAGGTGCAATAGGACTCTGTCCGCAGGAGCTACCGGACCCGCTCCAATGGGACAGCCCACGGAGCCTGTTTTTCCCCGGTGGGGTATGGTAGGAAGGCGTAGTCTCATGTCCCTTGCAACGTTAAGTTTGCCTAACAATTCGGCCCCAAAAATTAACACATGGTGCAATTTGTCTATCTGCGGAGCCCCATCCTTTGTTTTCTCTATCCCCCCCCCCCCCATTCAAAACATAATCATTTTAATTTGACAAGTATGCATCAACATTTAGGCTTCAAAAATTCCATGCAATCCCCTTTAGTTCGGGCAGCGGTGGCCAAGCTGGTAGAACATTATACTCGTAGCCGTTGGTCACAGGACCCAGGCTAACTGCCGGCTAAAATTCCGTCATGTACGCTAATGGCGCCTTGTGCATGTAAAATCCGTCGTGGGTGCAAAGTCCTCCAAGTTACCTGTGAATTATACCTCTGGAGGTGCCTTGCCAGGTGAAGGTCTCGTCATCTGATCAAGGTTCTAAATTACGAGATCAACTTGAGTAGCAATGTGCAGGTGCCAATCAACAGGATATAACGTTAAGGAACCGGCAAAACAAAGTAAACACAAACGAGCAGTAGGCACTGCAGATGGGATGACGACCGAGGCAATGATGTCGGGTTTATTCCCGTCTCCCTCTGCAGCGATTCGTCTACCTTGCAACTCGGCCCAAAAAATCTTAGCTTTTCGGCCATTTTAATTTTAATTTTCCCTCAAAATTGCCCTCTTCTACAGCTAAGAAGTTTACCACCTTTTACGCATCAAAAATAATCCAGCCCTTTTCCAACTGGCATGGCAAGTACGTGGTGTGCGGCAACAATCATAGTTTTGCAAAGTGCAATAAACAACCTAGACTCATCAACTTGGCTTAGTATAGTCGTCCCGGGTGCTTACTGGTGTGGTCACCGCGGTGTGGTCCGCCGCCTGCGGCGATCTGGCGTATGTACATTACAATGCATCGCCCTGCTTTCCAGGCAATTACAAACCCGTTCAGCTGGGTTAACCCCGGTAGGTAGGGGCCTGGTCAGTAGTCTCCGAGTCATATTTTACGCTCCCTCACTCCACTTTTAACGATAATGGTAGCTACTACATATCTGACGTCTCCACGACACAACCTATCATCAAATTCGCTACTAAAGCGAAATTCGAAGGGAAGATCCTCGTTTGGATTGCAATGAGTCCGAAAGACTTGAGTCATCTGTTCATCCGAAAGTCTGGGTTCGCTGTCAAGGGGCAACAACAATTGAATAAGTGCATTCGCCGTCATTTCATCCCTTACATCGGTAAGAATTACAACGGCGGTGATTACGTCTTCTGTCCAGATTTGACCAGCAGTCATTATTTCAAAATTGTTCTCAACTACTTCCGCCAGCAAAACATCACTTTTATAGAGAAGTACGACAATCCGACTAACGTTCCCGAAATTCAACCAATTGAGCGGACTGAGCGTATCTTAAGTCCAAAGTATATGCTAAAGGCTGAAAAGCAGATAACATTCAGAAACTGATCAATCGAATCAAGTACTGTCTCAAAATTATGAATCTAAATTTTGTATAACGTCTAGCAAGTACCACCAAAAGTAAAATCGATAATGCCTGACGAAACGGTTTAATTAAAACCCTATAACAGTTTTACAGAGTAATATGTTTATTAAAGTTACCTTACAGTGCCCATTTGTGCTCTTTGTCTCGTTTTTTCATAGTTTTCCAGACAAGAAAATTTTGTGCGGATTTCTAGGAAACAGTCCTTAATAAAGAGACGGATAGACATTTAGCCACAAAAATTACAAATATTGTCACCAGTAGGCGTTTTATGGTAAAATTTTCATATAACATATATGAAAATTTTTGCATCCAACGTGAAGTATCAGCTCGTGCATATGGGGAAATGTATGTATAAAGAAGAAATAAAAATGTTTTCATTCTCATGCCTTTTCCACGAAAAAATGAAGTAAAAATGGTGGTTTTGCATCAGAAGGTTTGAAAAGATTTCAATATTTGAAAAAAGAGTTACAGAAGTCCAATAATTCCAAACGGATTATGAAAAATGATATGTGAAAATAATGGACACGAAGAGGAAGGAAGAAAGTTTCTACGATGGATAATTCTCATTGTGGTTCAAAGGTTCTCATGGTAGAAGTGAGCGAGACTTTAAAATTCATTGGGAGTACTAACATGTGGCACATTGCGATAGCGTTAGAGCATCCAACTTCTGCTGTTCATAAGTTTCTTCGGAAAATTCTGTGATATCACGTTTTTAAATTTTCGCTCCATTTTGCTAACAAAAAATTATCCTGCACGTCTAGCATTCTGGGAACGAAGTTCCTTGCTCATTGTGAGGTTCATATGATCCAAAGAGGTGCATTATATCTGGTTGGCTTGGTGAATGCACACAATCACTTGCATCCGGAGGGAAGAAAACTCTCATTAAATTATGTTACATTCCCAGAAGATTACGGTGAGAAGTGAATTTGTTCTGTAATGTACAGCGTTATGCGTCTCCGTTAGAGAACACCATTATCCTGGTCCTGTAAGCACGTCACTGCTTAACAAAACTATTTCATGTAAGATGAAACTCCTCCACACTTTACTACTTACTTTAAGGAGGTGTTCGGAAGACAATTTTATGTATGGCCTCCTCGATCACCAACTGAATTTTTGTAATTTTTGGCTGAAAATCCTACCTAGACTTTCCCTGAAAGGCCTGGTTTCAACTGTGGGACACCACATGATATTTTCCTAAACTTAAGGACATAATTTTGAGCAAGTATTTCAAGGAATTCGCTTTCTTTGGCATTTGAAGACGCCATTTTTATATTTCAATAAGTAGTTGACGGGTGGTCAACATATTCTTGATGAGTGAATATTTGTCTTGATGAATCAATACTGTAATGTATTTTATTTTCAGAATAAAACAACAATAAGGGCAATAAATATTCTGATGTATTCTAATTTATCCAACATGCATTCTGATTTGCATTCTAATTTATATTTCAAAATTTTTTTCCCATTTGTCAGATTTAATTTTCTAAGCGTTAAGCATGTATATGTCAATAACATGCAAATTTGTTAAACTCATAACTCCATAATTGAAATTATGGAATATCAATGCATGCCTACCGGTGAGGGAAATATTTACCTTTTGTTTTTCCCTAATATACTGAAATATTCTCGATTATATTAATGTTTGAAACGTATTATGCTAAGTTATTTTGTTATGTCTTCTATTATGAGATTTTATATGCTGCATTTTTAAACTAATTTGTGATACTATATTGAATATAATCAATATTTTGTAGTTTAGAGTAGGATGAAGTTAAAAACAAAATACTTATTTGTATAAGTACTAAGGGGATCTGCCCCTACGAGCTACGCTCGCCAACCCCCGTTCAGGCACACCAAAATCCAAAAAGCACGCTAATTTGATTGGCTTTAAAAATATTGAATTAAAAAAAAAAAAAAAAAAAAAAAAAAAAAACAGTAGCGATCTCTCTGCAAACGGATTTCCATTCGTTTTCCTTGGATTGGGCATTTTCAAGAACAAATCTGTTGCTGTTAAGAGATACAATGGCTGTTTTCGTATTTAATTAAAAAAATTAGTTAAACATTGGAAAATAAGCTAATGTAAAATTAATTAAGTAAACAGTGTCATTGTCTCCGGTATTTTTTAACACGCTATAAGATACTTCTTTTAAATAATTCATTTTAAATGTATCGTTTCAAATCTGACGTAATTACACGAAAGTTTAATTTCTCTTATTAATATTCACGTGAAAATACTTTTGTTGTTAGAAGGAAATATTATTTGCGCTGTCTTCGAATTCACGATAATAGTTGAAAAGATTATCTCAAAATACCTCGCGCAAATATATTTTTCAATTTAAATTGTTTTGCCATATTTTTTGGCCATTTTAAATATGACGTAATTTCCTCTATTTACAGGTTTTAACGCATAATAATGATTTTTTTATTTTAAGATTTTGTTTCTCTATTAAAATTCAAGTGTAAATATGGTTCTTATGACGTAATTTTCCTGCTTTTATCATGTAATCATTTAATTCTAATTTTAAAGTTTTTTTTTTCGGTTTGTAATAGTCACGTGTAAATAAATTTTTAATTTGAAGTAAACATTATTGTTTGCGCTGTTTATACAATTGGCAACAGTTTAAATTAATAACATTTTCTAAAATTTGTAAAAAATATCTCTCGAAATGCTGAAAATTTGAATTTAAAATAGAAATAAAACCTCAAAAAATGTGTCAATTAAGAAAAATAAATGCAATCTGCACACCAGGAACTTATAACGTATAAAATGACCTAAAAATGTTTAAATTCTCATGTATAGCTTTTGCTCCAATAAAACTTTTTTAATGGAACGATTTTGTCCAACCTTAGCATTAAATATCTCTTAAAAGAATTCTTCGATTTGAAAACTGTCTGCATCAGCGTGTTTATCAAACATTTTTCTATAGTACCACCGATTTTCATATTTTTATATGCAACAGTTTTTTTAATATTAACGATGAAAAGCCATGCTTAAGCATTCAAATTGGATGCCGATCTATCCGGAATATCTACGCAGATTTTCATTGGTCCATTTCCAAATCAAAACTTTTTTTATATATTGAAGGATGTATTTATATGTTCATACATGTACTAAGGCATCAGACATATTTCATACGGTGCGATGGTACAGTAGAGGGGAAGACTTCTCGTCTTAGCTTCTTATGGACAAAGAGAACAAATGGGTCGTACATTTGTTCATACTTTTAGATTTTTTAAAGAATTATACCCTCTCCTCTGTTTCTCCAATCAAGCTATAACGTATACTCTAGCCATGAGCGTTCATAATTCTAGAATCTAGTGTATACCCTCTTGTTTTGTTTTTTTACGATACTGATGTATTCTTATAAAGAAAAACGAAAACAATTTAATAATTTTTAGGTTGAGGATAGAACCATCAGGACAGATCGTACGTGAAATGGGGAAAAAAATAGATGTACTTGTGCTAGCCGAGCTGCGTTTAGAAATTTTAGAACTGAAATTTTAGATGCTTGCTTTGCGGAGAGAGAATCGTTACGCACTCGATTCAAAACAACTGGAGATGCAGAGAGAGATTTTCATTCAGAAGATGGGCCGATTATTCTCTCTGTTTCGTTACGTCACAAGCCGGCACCACCCACTTCTTCATTCATTACTTCCAGGCCAATCAGGGATCCAACTAAGCGTTTGAGAGCTGTAACAAGAGCTGTCCCGAAGTTAACTGTTTCCCAACGTTTGTGTTATGTGACCGTAAGATTTATAACTAAATCGTGTGATGGCTAATTGTCAAAGAAATCAGTTAAAGTCAGTAAATGGCTGCGTTCAGAGAATAATAGCATGGTTCTGAAGTAGGATAAATTAAAATGTTATGATGGTTGTAAAAGTTATGGTGGTGGGCTGATTGGTTTTGGAAGTAAGTGCTTCATTTTTTAGAATTTAATGCAAATATTCTCTGACAGATAGATAAATTATTCTACAGATGATAGATCTAGATATACATATAGAAAGATTGCACTAAAATTTGAAACATATGAAATATTTGAATCTTCTTTGATTTGAAACATTTTACTGGATATGAAAACAAGAAAAACAAAACAAAACACAAATTTATAAAAATAAAAATAAATAAAAGTTGGGGATTAGTTACATTATTGGGAATAAATCACAAATCAACATGATTGAATTTTGAAAGTATCTAATAATTTTTTTAATGACTTACTTAAAATTTTAATGATCTGAAAATAGATGAGATATTTTAAGGATTTATTTACATAAGATAATTTTCAAAATTTTATTTATAAATTAATATGTATAAATTCTTTTCTTGAGCATATAAAAAGATTACATTACATTTTGAAACATCCAAAGTACTTGAATCTTCTTTTATTTGAAATATTTTACTGCACATGGAAATAAAAAACGTCAATTTTATGAATCAATTTTGAATATGTATATGTCTGTATATTTAAATTTTTATTTCAAAATAAATACACATAAATACATTTGTTTTTGCGAAACATATAAAAAGTTTCATTACATTTTGAAACATCAAAAATATTTTAATCTTCCTTTATTTCAAATATTTTACTGTAAATGAACATACAAAGTAAAAATGTAATAAAAATAAAAATGTACAAATGTTGGTGATTAATTGTAAATTAATATAATTTAACTCTGAATTCTTTGATTTAAAGAAAAAACAGGCTTTATTTAAGAAATTATTTATAAATTCATTCACAAAACTGAATTTTGAAAATTTTATTTATAAATAAATATGCATAAATACAACTGTTTTTGTTAAGCTTTTAAAAGAATTACATTAAATTTTAAAACATCCAAAATATTTGAATGTCCTTTTATTTGAAACATTTTACTGCATATGAAAATAGAAAAACACACAAATTTATAAAAATAAATGAAATATGAAAAACAATTACATTGTTGGGAATAAATTTTGAATCGATATGATGGAATTTTGAAAGTTTTATTTAAGATATTATTTATGAATTCGTAAATCTGCATTTTAAAATTTTTATTTATAAATAAATACATATAAATACAACTGTTTTCGTGAAACATATAAAAATATTTAATTAGATTTTGAAACATCCCAAATATCTTCTTTTATTAGAAACATTTTGCTGTACGTGAAAATAGAAAACATCAATTTAATAAAAATAAAAATGAGAAAATAGTGGTAATTGTATTATAAATTAACGTAATTTAACTGTGAAATTTTCTACTAAAAGAAAAAAAGTTTTATTTAAGAAAATATCTATAATTTACAAAAGCGAATTTTTCAAATTTTATTTATAAATAAATATGTTACATAAAAAGATTACGTTACATTTTGAAACATCCAAAATACTTGAATCTTCTTTTATCTGAAACATTTTACTTCACATGAAAATAGATAGCATGAATTTTATGCATCAATTTTGAATATTTCTATTAAAAAGATGGCTCTATTTAAAGAGTTATTCATAAATCCGTAAGACTGTATTGGACGCACATATATTACGCATAAATACGCTTTATAAATATACATACATAAAACTATTTTATTTGTAAAAGGATTTATATTGAGATATTTACACTGCTTTATGTATTTGGACACATTCTTAAAAAAATCAATTAATTTAAGAAAATATCTAATATTTATATAGCCAAAATATTTAACAATACCTTGTTGCGCATACCTAATTCAATTTCAAATCCTATAGTACCGTTATGCATTTAAAAGAACATTACGAATTTATTTCGAAAAATATACAAATGTGTACACTTATTTAAATAGTATTTTTACAGCGATCAAGCATAATACACTTTTAATATTATAATTTCTTCAACAAATATGAATACAAATGTAGTTTAGCAATAATCTGAGTTTATATATTTCAAAGGATTTTTGTTTAATAGTTTGTACTTATTTTTTTATACTCTTATTTTTTCCCTCTCTTTTATGCTGCTATTTTTTTTTTTTTTTTTTTTTTTTTTTTTTTTGTTCGAACATCATTATTTTAGTTCAAAATTAATATAAATGTTTTAATATTAATTTATAAAATGTCAATAAGTTCATATAAAAGTAAAAAAAAAAAAATCGGGATGTGTTTTGAAAAGAATGTATGCGTGTAGATAAAACAAAACAAAGTATTCAAATTTCAGCAGAGAAATACATTAAAATAATACACCAATATTTTAAGTAAATTAATATTTCATGAAGAATTTTCGTACATAAATACCTTTGAATCAAAATGTATCTTACAAGTACACCTGACAATATTAACCAAAATGCTAAATGAAGATAGCACTTAATAATATTATACATACAACATATATTAAAATAAAGCTCATTCGAAAATAGAACCCACTAGGAAATGAAAAAAAAAATATTGACAATCCTAAACATTTTAGTATATGGATGATACCAAACAAAAATTAAATAAAAAGGAAATAATCATAAATGGAACAAAATGTTGTAGAAAAAAAATATAATGAAGGGAAATGAAGATGACAAACAGAGCAGCACGTGGTATTTAATCTTCAATTGGCAACTCTAGCAAGTGTTGCTAAAAATGCATGATTTCACATAACAGGCAGCTAAATAAGCAAAATATAGCGAGTTACTTGTCAATATAATGCATTGGAACTCATAATAGCTGAAGTAACAAGTGAAAAGATAAATAAAAATTGATTTAGAGGAGAAAAAAAAAAAAAAAGAATTGTACTCACATCTTTCTAGGACATAGAAATAGATTATCCAGCATAACAGAATGAATAACATCCAACATAGTTACAGTTAAATATATGAGACAAACATAATATACATGCAGCTAATTTACTTATTATAGATTTTTTTTTAAAAAATTCTCTACATTTTTATTAAGTAAAACTACATAAAATACAAAAAGAAAACTAAATTTATATTTATTTTCTGCTTTAATTTACATGCATTTGTTTCAAATAATTATCCATTATATCTGCATAATATTTATAATTAAACAACGTAATTTTAAACTAGAAACTAATTATTGTATCATATAAAATTTTATTAAATGAGAATTAGATATTATTATTATTGTTGTTGTTGTTGTTGTAATGTGTAAAAGAAAATGTAAGGAAACACAAACAGCAAATAAAATTTATAAATGTTAAAAATTGGATTTTTTTTTCGAGAAAATTTGCGCGTGGGAAAAAAGATCTTTGATTTTCGTCATAAACGAAATGTAACAGAGATGTCGGACAATAACCCCAGCGGAAGTTGAGAGAAAGATGGATCATGCCCAGTGTTTGAGAATTATCCCAGGTTCATCAGTGTTAGGTGGATGACACTGCCGCTTTGGCATTCTGAAGATATTCCTCTAATCATTATGGGAATTGAAACAGACTTTTTATATAATTTATTTAACCTTTCAATGAGTGCTTTCTTTCTGTGTATGGAAATATTAAACAAGGGTACTCAATCAAAATTTATAAATTTAATAAAAAATAATTTAATAAAGACAGTTTTTTTTTCCGTAAAAATGCTCCCCCCATCCCTCCTTTTAAAATGTAATATTTTGAATATTAAATATAAATGTAAATTTCATTTAAATTAATTTTGTGATTTAAGTTTTATAATTTCTTACTCAGATTACTTGTTTTAGTGATGTTGATTTTGTGTTATCTTTTTAAATTTTATGCAAAAGATATCGAATATTTTCAAATGATTTCAGCATTTAAAATAAATAACTAAATAAATAAATATCTTAAATTAAGAGAGAATTAGTAGGAAATTTTTTAAATAATCATAATTACTACTACTATTATATCATTTCATTAGTATTACTAAATAATAACAAAAATAATAATGATAATGTTGCCGTTATTGTTATAGCTGTCGACAGAGGAGTGCAGGGGGGGGGGGGGTGGTTAGCAATGATTTAAAATAGATTAAGAATTTTTCCTGGTAGCTTACAATAGTTAAATCTGAAATTAAAAAACAAAAACAAAAAAAAAAATCCCGATTGAAGCAGATTTCCTTTATTGTAATAAGATCAGATCATGGTATCCCATATAGATTCATGGGTCTGACTACTGTTATCAGAAAACTCTGCCAAAAATATCTGTCTCTTTTCCTGGTATGTTATGCTGCTATAAACTTACCACTAACAGGTTTGGCTGTTTTCTGTGTTTTCATATTCTGGAATAGTACAGTTACTAAGAATAACGCGATCTGTTTGAACCACTTAAGTCTGTTCTCAACTGCTCTGCTCAACAAGCGCAAAACATTTTGACACATTTACAAATTCATTTTTTAACGGAAAGATATAAAATTGGAAAGCCTGACCATGGAAGCGATTTGGAATCGAGCTGTGTTTTCCAATTTTTTATCAATAAATTTCCGATTGAGTTATAAGCGATTTTGATCACGTGACACGGCATTTTTCTCCCTTTACTGACTGGATTTTCTTCTTTCGTTCGGATGTTCAGTTCAAAATGCCAACTTTGACAACATTTTCTGAAAGATCTATTGAGTTTACAAGAAAACGGAAAAAACAGTTCGATCACAAAGTTTCTGCATAACAACACTTTCTACTTTCATGTGTTTCCAAGCAAAAATGAATTAAAACTTATGTCAGAAAGTTGACCCTTTATATTTGAGAACAGCCTTAAACAATCCGAATGTTTACTTTGTTTCTGGTGATTAGTAAATAGTATTTCATAATTAGATATTGAGTGACCAGTTAAATATAAGATGGAGAAAAATTACGGTGCTTTTGGCTTTATTTATTTTCAGCATAAATATATGTGTGCATATAATTATATACAGTGGATAAACATTTTCTTTTTTTCTGTAACCTCTTTTTAAAAGCAGTATAATAGACAAAATATTTCTAAAATGTATGTTCAATTTTATTTTAAATGTTAAAATCTTATTCTGCCAGTAATAATACTGCTTAATGATTTCATATTGTTAAAGATTCCAATTTTTGTTATTTTTCTTGTGAGATGTTAGACTCAATATTAAGTTTCATTTCTAATTAATGCATACTAAATTTGGATCTAAAATCACACTCAGATTTCATTAGTCAAGTTTCGAAATAGCAATAAATTTTTAGAAATGCAATAAATATTTTAATTTAATCCTATTTAAGATATGTACACAAAACGATTATAAAATTGCTTCGTGGATTTTTAAATAATATTAATCAAACTTGACAATGAAATGATTTGGAACTGTCATATACTCAAAGATTAGTCCTTCGCCGGGGGTCAAATTTAATATTATATACAAAGCCACAAGTCACATGAAAAAAGGTGGTTTTATATTATTATCGTCACATAACATAAAATTTGTCTATACAAAATATAACCAAGTTAAACAAATATCCAAAGTTACAAAGTTATTATTTTCCATAGATTATTTTACCTTATTTTTTCGAAAAAATACTTGACAATATTTTTCATTAAAAAAATGTACAAAACTTGGTTGAATTTTCTAAATTGTATTTATTTTAAAAATTAAGTGAGCACACAGGTCTGTTAACCTTGATCTTTCTGTATTCTGTAAATTGAAAATAGCAAAAGGCATGCCATGCCGTGTATAACGGAGTGTAACTCGAACAATCATATTTAGACCGAGAAATTTTATTTAATGAAATGTTACTTATTGCTTCGTCGTAATTATTCCATTTTATTTATTAAATAAAATACTTGATTCTGTAAATGACCTGCAAGTAGTACAGAAAAGGGTGTTCGAAAATAAGGTAGGATGAAAAATGGGAGGAGAGAGGGAAAATCATACTGTAGTGGGAGAAGGTAAGGTTAAAGAGAGTTAGATTCTTATCAGTCGGAACTGAGATAAGAAATGGTACTCTGATAAGATCATGTTATAGAGAGATGAGGATAAAGTGTGAAAACTGATTGTCGAACATAGAGGTTAAGATAGTTTTCGAACAGTCGATTATCCTTGTAGATCATACTATAGTATGATGGGGTAGGAGGGGACTAGGGCTTAATTTTTCGTATCATCTTAGGGTTGAATGAATGACCATATAAGGTGATGTTACACTATAACATAAGGGGTTAGGTCATTTTGGGAGGAAGTATGAGGCAGCTTATTTATTTTTTTGGAGTCGACTTTGGATTTGATCCAGTTCCGTTTCATGAAACGGAACGGGAAAATGTTAGGTGGCGCTCTCTATCGGTAGGTAATGGAAATGGTAAATATTGCAAAGGTTTAGGTTTTTTATTTGGGCTTTTCGTAAAAATTTCACTTGGAATCGAACCTATGATAAAACAGTCTCTTGACTTGATAATTTGAAGCAGATTTAACTGATCAAGCCGAGAAACTATACCTGTGACTCGAGATTTTAGATGTTTCATGGCAAAAATTGTGTTCCTCTCATTTATATGCAAAGAGAGATTGGTTTGTCGGTTACTTAAGATAAGTCAACAGTACCTATTTTAACTACTACCACACTTTGAGAATTACTTTAATGTATACGATATTATCGATTCTGCGCACGAGATTATAATCATTTTACCAAACCTTAGTTTCGAACTTCGTATGAAATTTCATTTTTTTTATTACTTACATACTACCCACTGGTAGAGAATTACTTTAATGTATGATATTTTTATTTTTAGATTAAGACTTTCATCGCGAGGAACGAGATAACTCGTCTTCCAGGAACATTCGTTATGCGCGAGGGACGAGATAACTCGTCTTCCAGGGATATTAACTATCAATCAAGGAAAATCAGTTCGTACCGGAAAATTCTATCATTTAATTATTAGACATTGATTCCGATATCTAATGTCTAATGATTACCGGGCAGAATATTTCGGTGCGAATTGATTTTCCTAAACGGTCACGACTTTCCGAACGACCCAATAATTTATGCAATATTTAGGATTTTTATTTTTATGTTTCTAAGAACAAACAAATCATTAGAGTGAGAATTGTTATTGATTATTATTTTCAAAATAAAATAAACAAATTTTAAATGAATTTTTTTTTGTTTCAATCAATGGCAGGGATGTAGTGGAGGGTATACGGGGGTATACGCCGTATACCCTCTGGATTTTTTTAAGGACCGCCGTATACCCTCTGTTTCTCAAGAAAGCTATAGTATATAAACTCCAGGGTATACGCTCTGCCTTGAGCGTATACCCTCTGCTTAGAGCGTATACCCTCTGTTTTTTTTTACGACTACACCACTGATTCAATGGCGGATCTCGCCCCCCCCCCCCCCCTTGGGCAAATAAAGGGTTTGAAAAACGGCATTATGCATCCTCACGAGAAATGACTTGTGGCGAAGCTCGAGCGCGGCGAGGCGCAAGGCAATAATTTTTTTGTGCGGGTTGGACCTGGACTTGGGCCAGAAAATTTCAGCCCGGGGAAACCTCTAACTGACATATCGAAAGCCGTTTTATTATTTTTTTAAATGCTTCTTTCAGCCATCATTCCATAGCTATTAATATACAGGGTGTCCCAAAATGCAATGGCTGATTTTAAAATTCAATAACTTGCAAATGGTGGCAGCTATTAAAACAAATACTTGCAGAAAAGTTATGTAAGAAGTCAAGAGCAGGGGTGATTATGTTCCGAATGTTCCAAAAATTTTACACTCTCGCTGCGCATCCCGCGATTTCCACGGCCAACGTAAAAGTAGCAAAATTTGCACAACCCGCAATTTCCGCAGCAAATCTTTTTTTTAATGATCTAATTCTATTAAAAAAAAAAAAAAAAAACTCTTTCACAAAGGTTTCGGGCATATTTTAACTCTAAAATATATGAAGATTTGAAATATGTAATAAAATAAATGCGCAATTTTTGAAGCTATTTTGCTTACAAAAAAAAAAAAAAAAAAAAAAACGCGGCGAGAGGGTTAAGGCATTCGGTTCAGAAAATTAAAAAAATCATCAATCCTTAAATTCGGACATAAAAATAATTGACGAATTTTGACAAATGGTCGTCATAAAAAATCTATTTCGTCAATCTAAAAATAACTTCAATTTGTCCAAAGGATCACGGAAAAAGCGCGAATTTCGTCAAAAGGACGCCGAAAAAGCGCGAAATTGGTCAAAGAGACGTCGAAAAAGCGCGAATTCGATCAAAGGGCCGCTGAAAAAGACACGAAATTCTTCAAATGATCGCGAAAAAAGTGAGTTTCGTCAACAGGCAGCGGAAAAAACTCAAATTTCGTCAAAGGATCGCGGCAGAAAACGGGAATTTTGACAAATAGCCGCGAAAAAGCACGAATTTCGTCAAAGGTTTGCGAAAAAATGCAATTTTTATCAAAGAATCACGAAAGAAACACGAATTTCATCAAAAGGTCGCGAAAGAAACGCGAATTTCGTGAAAGAGTCGCGAAAAAACTCAAATTTCGTCAAAGGATCGCGGAATTAACTCGAATTTCGTCAAAGGATTGCTGAAAAACTCGAGTTTTGCCAAAGAGTAGAGGAAAAACACGAATTTTGTCAGAATCGTGAAAAAAATACAGCTGTCTCTTTAGAAAACAGCACACATACATATGTCTATGTTTATTATTATAGATATAGTTTTTAATCTGAAATAATATACTGAACTAACTTTTGAAGAAATGGGTTAACACAAACCCAGCTTGCGCAGGAATTTGCACTCAGCGACTCAGCCTGAAATCGACCCGAATCGAAAACAGTTAACCCGACCTGCAACAAAAATAATTAGTGCCAGGATTGAATCCCCTCCCCCTCTACTGTAACCTTTCAGAAAATTTGCTTTGAATTTCAGATTTTTTTTTAAACTGAGAATCACCCCTAATCAAGAGTTTTTCACTGCGAGTCTTGATTTTAGTTTACAGTAGCAACGATAGAGGGCGCTGCAAGCAATAGACGCTAAATCTGTACCCGGAGGAGGAAGACCAGAAATTGGGCCCCTATTTAACGACTGTTGATTGTAGCGCCATCTATCGGTTCTACTGTAAAGTAAAATCAAGAATTGTAGCAAAAAATCTCCTGACATAACCGTTCTGCAAGATTTTTTTAAATTGCTGTCACCATTTGCAAGTTATTGAATTTTAAAATCAGTCAGTCCATTTTGGGACACACGGTATGTTTTTTGATAAGTTTCAAAGCATTCTTTACTGAATTACAACTGATCTTAGATATAAAGAGACAAGCAGTTTTATACCAAATTAGTATTTTTTACATAATCCTGAAGATTAAAAAGTATTCCTAAATAATTATTTGGACGTGTCCGTTATGAAGCTTTTTACTGTATATTGTTTTTATCTTCAAAAGTATTTAGACTTTCTTTTTCAAAAATCGGGTCAACCCGAACCCTTCTCGCAATAGTGAAAACCCAATCCGAAACTGACTCAAACCCGAAATAATGTATATAAATCTACTCCAAACCCAGCGCGCTAGGCGCAGCTAAAAAGTAGTAGTCAATCCGACCCACAGCAGAAAAATAGAAGTCAACTGGGCCCAAACCAAACCGCAGCAAAAAAGTAGAAGTTAACCCGAACCGCAGCAAAAAAGTAGAAGTCAACCGAACCCAAACGCGACCCACAGAAAAAAGTAGAAGTCAACCCAACAGGCAGTAGAAAACTAGAAGTCAACCGAGCCCAAACCCGACTCGCAGCAAAAAAGTAGAAGTTAACACGACCCGCTGCAAAAAGTAGAAGTCAACCGGCCCAAACCCGACCCGCAGTGAAAAAAATTAGTCCCGACCCGCGCATCAGATTGGAGTCTCCAAATTTCTAAAATCGCCCCCCCCCCCCCCTTGAGGACTCTCCAGATCAGCCCTTGGTTTCAATTTTAGCGCTGCGAGGAGCGGCTCAGGCCCTTAGCGCAGAGGGTGGGACAAAGCGCGCCATTGCCGCGATGAAAGTGTTAAATGATTTTATCGATTCTGCGCACGAGAGTAGAATCATTTTTTCAAACCTTAGTTTGGAACCTGCGAACTATGATACAAATTTCATTTTTTGTGACTGATACACTATCTACTGGGAAGAACGCGCCTCAATGTTTACTACCATACTTTTGAACACTGTCTTTTCTAAATACTTATCCCTTTATTATACTCCCGTTTAATATTAATTTAACTTAACAGGAGTTATAATTGCATCACAGCATTTAACATTCTGGTAGTTATTATTATTTTTTTAATTTTCTATTTTAATGCTGTTGTAGCACAATTGGATAGTGCATATGGCTGCTAACCATGAGGTTACCGGTTCGAGTCCGGTCAAGGCCGAACTATTATTTTTTCTTAATAAGTTTAGAGATTTTAAGAATCCCTTTTGAGGGGAAGTTATACAATAAGCAATTATTATAAATTAAATCAGCTCATAGTTCGTTATTGCAATAGATAATTATTTCATGATTCTACATTAGTTTAATGAATTTTAAAGCTACTGCTACACTTCAACTCATTCTTTTGTAGAGTTTAATAAAATTTGGTACATCATTGGTTTAACATATATTTCACTGAAATAATAAAAATAACTTGTAAAATCTTAGAACGATGAATTCAAACTCGTAACCTTATTAATCATATACTTTTTAGACATTACATAAGTACCTTTGATTGATCCACTTCTGGAGAACTTAATACACATACATAGTTCTTTTTTTATAATTTATGTCACGTGTTTTTCTTAAATTTAACATATATTTCACTGAAATAATAAAATAAATTAATAAAACCTTAGAAGGATGAATTCTAACTCGTAATTCGATTAATCATACACTTTCTAGACCAGTGTTTCCCAACCTTTTTGAGGCCGCGCCCCACCTAAGCGTCTTTAAAATCATGATGTCACCCCTCCTCCCCTCTGTAACATATAATTTTTATTATACAAAAAATTAACAGTTATTTACACTGAAGAAGCCTAAAAGAGATAATTAAGTATGATAAATCATTTCACATTGAAAAGGATAATGGATAAAAAAAAATTATAAATATGATTTTAACGTAACTCTTTGAATTTCAATGAAGCCATACCTCTTCACATTTACATCTAGAAATTTTTTTCAGATGTTTGGCAACTTACCTCAGACACAAAAGTGTTATATAATCCGCATTTCGTTATCATTGATAAAAGTGATACATTTTATAGTTGATTTTTGTACTTCATTGAGAACAGGTAAAGTTTTTTTAAACACTGAGACTGTATGAATAACATAATTCACAAATAGCGATTCTGGATTTTCAACTTTATCAATTTTAAGTAACCGTTTTAATACCCCCCCCCCCCATCCATAGCATACTTATCTGGTAGGGGGCTTTCTTTTTCCCATTACCATTAGTTTACCACCATGTGTTATTCTATTTTCAATTTTAAAGTGCATAAGTTATGTTGTATGTTTATACATTGTGTATCTGGTATGCACGAGAGCCATAAGATGTACTCTTTACCCATTTCCTTCTGTAATGCTCATTTGGGTTCTTATTAATTTTATAAAAGTTGTACGACGTTAAAATATTTCAAACATTTTTTAGGTTTAAAGTGCTCAAAATAGTTAGTTTTAAGTTCCTTCATGTGGCACATTGCACGGTGATTAGAAATACCAGTTTCAATAAATAGTTTTAAAAAAAGAGGCGTGTAATACTAAAATAATATTAAAGCCAGAAAAATTACAAAAGTTTCAAAGTATAAAAACGAGTTTAAATGTACAGGAAAATTTTTCACGCAGTTTTTCCGGTAACAGTTGTATTTTCAGCTTTTAAGTGGGAACTTTCGAAAAATTATTTTTATTCAGGTATTTTTAAATTTTTATGTATTATTTCTATTTTAAACATACGAGACTTTCATTAAAAAATGAAGAAAATCTGAGAGAGAATGTGTAAATAACAAATCTGAAATTGCCCCCCTCAAAAGCAAAAAAAGCTCCGACCCACGTTGGGAACCACTGTTCTAGACATTACAAAAGTATCTTTCAATATCTGATTGATCCACTTCCCATGAACTTTATACTTTATATCACGTATTATTCTTAAATTTATGCACCAATCATTAAAATTTTTTAATCAGTAAATTCCGAGTGCTATATTACTATCCTGCATTAAATTTGACGATAAATAGTAATTTTAAACTAAAGACTTGAACTACTAAACCATGAAAATTAATTAAAACGAACTAACAGATTATCTGCATTTTAAAAACACATATAATATATCGGTAAATTCTAAGTGCTATATTATTATCTTCTCAAAAAAATATTTTCTCTCGCTCAACAACTCGAAACTTTCTGACTCAATTTTAAACATAAAATCATGAGACTTGCAGGCATGATTATTAAAGTATTTATCGAACAGTTTTTCCCCCTTTAAATTAATTACATCTTGAGTTATAAGCGACTGTTGTCTCGTTGCAATATTTTTTTCTCGCACGCATGGTCGCGACCGGAAATTCGGTTCAAAACGTCAACTTTGACAGCATTTTCTCGAAAATTTTCTACTTCTTACAGAAAAACGAAAAAAAAAAAAAACAGTTTGATTACATAGTTTCTTAATACAAAGTTCCTTAATAATCTGCCAATTTGATATGTTTGCCAACAAAAATGAATTTAAAAATGTGTCAGAAAGTAGGCAATTTGGATATGAGAAGCGTCTTTCTAGAGTATTTTTTTTCTAAGTGAAAATGTGATTTTGTCGAGATTTTTTAGGCTACCTCTAAAAAACAGCCACCAACAGATAATAATGCATTCGAGTTCTTTTGTGCTATTCTGCATAAAAACTAACACACACCTCATAATGTACTAAAATTTAGTTTAGTTGGATTTTTAGTTAAACAGTGAAAACACTTAACACAAATGAAAATGCACTTCGAAAAACTTACACAGTAAGAAAAAAAAATCTGTAATTCTGCAGATGTAAAATACAGAAATCGGAATGCTTACTAAAATTTTATCTGTACACTGTACAAAAAAAGATGTAAATCTAGAAAACTAGTTTTTGTAACGCTACAGAAATCAGTAGCTTTACAAAAGAATCTATTAAAATTACAGTAATCTTACTAAAATTTTTATCCTGGTTGCAGTTACATAAAAGGTTCTAGGCATCCCAGTTTCCTAAAACATTCTTAGTAACCTTACAGATTTTTTGATTTACAGTGCAAAAGTGTATCTGTTACAAGAATTTTTGTTGTTGCCATTGCATAAAAAGTTCTAGGAATCCCAGTTTCCCCCAAAAATTTTAGTAACTTTACAGATTTTTTTTTTTTTTTTTTTTTTTCTTACAGTGTACGACTCATAAACAGCAATGTCTCGACTTTTTGTGTTACTCGATTAAAAAACTATGAATGCTGCACGGATTTCTTTCGTTAGAAACATTTTATAATAAGCATCAGTAACATATATTAATTTCATTCTATTTGAAATAGAATCATTAAAATGCACTTCAAACTATTACCTTCCATACTCCTCAAAGTTTTCAAATTCTTTTATATTTTTTTAGTATAATGAGAATAAATGAACCAGTCATTTCAAAAACTAAGGTAAATCCAAAATTTAAGATTTTTCAGTATCCAATAAAAACTGCTTACACACAAATGCTTGATATTTTAACAACTTTTCTGTGCTCACTATATTTCTTAAATCTTTAAATAGCGTGTATTTAAAGACGACCGCCGCGGCGAGTGGCCCATCTTCGTCCGCAGCCCTTTATTCTTCTACTCTAGTCCGACTCTTTTGCGGAAGCAAGATACGTAGGTTCCCAGTTACGTCCCGAGTGAAAGACTTTCTAGCGAAAGCCAAGATGAAAAAAAAAAATAATAAAAAAAAATCAAAAGTTGAAGCCGGACAAATTTAAAAGGGAAATTACACAAATTAAAGACACCGAAAAGCGGGAAGGGTTGGGCTCGGGGCGATGAAGCTACAGAACGACTCCTAGCTACTTCGAGCCCATTAGTTAGCTGCCCTTGGTGTGTGTGTGGGGGGGGGGGATTTATTGTTATTTACTTCATAAGAATAAAATAAAATAATAATAAAAAAAAAACTTATGTAGACTTGCGTTGTTTTGCACTCAATAGGACTTAGTGTCCTACAAATGATATATATATAAAAAGATATTGACCATAATTTTATTAGGTATAAAAAAAAAAAAATCCGTTACATCTGTATTTTAATCCTTAAATACTAGCGCAGATTCACAAAACAAAACTTCTTACATTTTATCGTATAGTATACTATTTTGTGCACCGTATATTTCTAAATTTATATGAAAATAAATTATCATTTTTATAAGATTAATTTTAAATCAAATACAATTACTATATAGTGCAATAATAATAATAATAAAAGTCCTTCCGGCCAGTGCCGGGATGAAGAGGTTGTTTTCATTTTCCTTATTTTAAAAAGCCAACTTATATTATTCAAACACACGAAGCTCAATTTAGTGGAAACCGAATACAGGATATTCAATACTAATTTTTATCAATACCAAATCATTATGAATGAGAATTTCGCGAAATTAGTCAGCTTTATCCAAGCTGCTTTTATTTACAGTAACTTATATTTGGCTGCCAAATTCGGCGATTTCTTAAAGTTTCTGCCATTTTAAGACAACATGGTGGATGAGGCCAACCAGTGAACTTGGTCGAGACCTTAGTAATTGCTGTGCACATGCTCACTCACATCGGAATCGGTTGATATATACGAGTGCTGTCGCAGGCAAAAAATAAGATTTTTCAAAATGTCACCCACATTAGAAATTGAAACTGCTATATCTGAGCCATTTTTTAAGATAAAGACAAACAAAAAATGCTCGCTTATATGAATGCTTATATCAAGGTCAAATACTTAAGAAAGAAACCTTTTTCAATTTCTAATTTTTTTGCACCTCACTTTAAATATAATTTTTTAAAATTTAATGGTTGCCATTTGGAAACAAGATGGCTGATGAAGCTGGCCAGTGAACTTGGTTGAGATATTGATGTATACTATCCACATGCCTTCTTCCATCGAAATAGGCGAATCGCGTGTTATCGCGTGACAAATACAAGATCATTTCAAAGTGTTAGCCATGCTAGAAATGTCAAGTGCTATAATTCAACTATTTTTTAAGATATAAACAAAAGAACAAATTTTCAGAAACAAAAACTGCTCCAGAATCTTTGTATCAAGGCCAAACACACAATTTTTTTTTTCATTTTCCAATTTTTTAATACTTTATTTTAAATTTTAAATTACTTTTTTTAAAATGGCAACCCTTTTGAAACAAGATGGCGAATGAAGCTGACCAACGAAGTGCCAACGCCGTCGAGACACTGGTATGTACTATGTACAGACCAAGTTACATCCAAATCGGTTCATAAATACGCCTGTTATCGTGTGACAAAAGTCAGGTCGTTTTAAAATGTCAGCCACAATAGAAATTCAAAATGCTATAACTCAGCCATTTTTTTAGATATAGACGAAACAAAACCTGTTCCGGAATCTCTGTATTAAGATCAAACACATACAAAGAAAATCTTTTTCATTTTCCAAATTTTTGGTATCTCATTTTAAATTTTAAACTTTTTTAAATGGCCGCCATTTTGAAACAAGATGGCGGATGAAGCTGGCCAACGAACTCGGACGAGACATTGGTGTGTACTATGTACACACCGAATTACATCCAAATCGGTTCATAAATACATCTGTTATCACGTGACAAAAATCAGGACGCTTCAAAATGTCAGCCACGCTAGAAATTCAAAATGCTATAACTCAGCCATTTTTTAAGATATATAGACGAAATAAAAACTGCTCCCGAATCTTTTTATCCAGGTCAAACACATAAGAAAAAAATATTTTTTTTATTTTCAATTTTTTGGTACCACATTTCAAATTTAAATTTTTCTTAAAAATTTAAATGGCTGCCATTTTTAAACAAGATGGCGGATGATGCTGGCCAATGAACTCGGTCGAGACATTGGTATGTACTATGTATAAACGAAGTTACATGCAAATCGGTTCATAAATACGCCTTTTATCGCGTGATAAAATTCAGGACGTTTCAAAATGTCAGCCACGCTAGAAATTCAAAATGCTATAACTCAGCCATTTTTTAAGATATAGGCGAAACAAAATCTGCTCCGGAGTCTTTGTATAAAGATCAAATACATAAGAAAAAAATATTTTTCCATTTTCAATTTTTTGGTACCACATTTCAAATTTTAAATTTTTAAAAAAAATTTAAATGGCCGCCATTTTGAAACAAAATGGCGGATGAAGCTGGCCAACGAACTCG
The DNA here is from genome assembly GCA_963932465.1 of Maratus speciosus. Classification (NCBI taxonomy): domain Eukaryota; kingdom Metazoa; phylum Arthropoda; class Arachnida; order Araneae; family Salticidae; genus Maratus; species Maratus speciosus. The sequence goes on from OZ010789.1 coordinate 469,956,457, forward strand.
GTCGAGACTAGAGATGCAACGCATTCGGCCTGTCTGCCGAATATTCGGCTTCGGCCGAATATCAAGTCAATTATTCGGCCTTGGCCGAATAATACTGTAATAAATGTTTTTATATTTACACAGTATAACTTTTTAATTTGACAATTTATATTCATCATATATAATAAAAATTTTATTTGAAATTAACTAACACCTTTTTTTCCATTAACTTTCATACTCCGAATGGGTTTTATCTACCCATTTTTATATAAGAGGCTAATTTAGGAATCATCTTAAAAATTTTTTATGCTGTATCAGTAAGTACAATAAGTATCTGTAATAAGCTAACATAATCTGTTTAATTTAAAATTAATCTATTCAAAATTGTTTTAATACAGCTGTACAAGCTAATTCAATTTTTTTTTTTTTTTTTTTTTTTTTTTTTTTCATAATGGGAAGTTTAACATTTAACCCTTGTTACATAAAAATATATTTCTTTCAATAATATTTTGAATTATACGTATAAAGAACATAAATATATGATTGATTAGATATAGATGTCTTATATGTATAAGATATTTAAGTCGTATATGTTGCAATACTTAAAGGTTTTTTTTTTTTTTTTTTAGTAAAATACGCTTAAAAGTTAAATATAATTTAAGTGATTTTTTTAAGTCTGTTACTATTTCTTATTAAATAATGAAAGAAATGTAAATACTAAATTCTTTTAATTAGTATGCATTTACGTTTTAGATATTTTTTTCAAGAATAGCATTGTAATGCCTTAAAAAACAGTTAAAATGTTTTCAATAAACGTAGATTGTGATGCAGAAATAATAATTCAGCATTCTCAAGTGATAGTCTATTTCTTTCTTTTCTTTCTTTCTTTTTTTTCGTAAATGTTACCTGGTGCAGAAAGGTACTTTTGGGCTAATTGTGAAAGGTTTGGAAAGTCTTCCGAATTTTTCGCCCACCACTCCAAAGGACACTGTTGTTTTTCTAGTAGTGGCTGGGAAAGAAAATTACTATTATTTCTTTTACTTCTTCACATTGAAGGGCACTTTTTATAGAGGTTTCACTGCTGACAGCAAAGAAAAAAATAATAATAATAAAGATAAATAAAAATTTTGTTAATTGTGAGCTTTATAAAGTCTACAATGATTTCTTTCCACCATTTTAGAGGATATTCCTTTCACCTTTTCTATCAGAGGTTTTTCTTAAGATATTAAGATTTCTTATTTTTTATTTTATTTCATCTGAAAGCTGAAACTTATGTTTCCTAGTACTTTTAAAATTTTGTCATTATTTTAAAATGTAACAATAACACACATAATATCTATTAAAATGTAACTAGACAGCACCTGATGAGGAACTTTTGCTAAGAATTTTTTTTGGGGGGGTCTGAATTACATTATTGAGGCAATTTTTAGGCCGAACATAGCCGAATATTTTTTCAGAGTAAAATAATGCTTTAAAAAATTAAAAATTTGTATATACATAATTTTTTTAAAGAAAACAATACATTTTAATTGTGAAATATACAAGAATTGTGCATATAGTGCATACTATATTGTGTTTTTAGGCAAAAATAAGTTCATTATTCGGCGGCCGAATAGGCCGAATATTCGGCTGTAATTTGGCCGAATATTCGGTATTCGGCCAAACCACTATTCGTTGCATCACTAGTCGAGACATTGGTGTGTACTATGTACACACCGAATTACATCCAAATCGGTTCATAAATACGAGAGTTACAGTGTGACATAAGTCAGATTTACAAATATTTATCTTGCGTTAGTTGTTTAATAGAAGTAATACTAGATGGCAGCACTAAATTTGTCTCTTTAAGATAGCTCTAATTGTTAATTTTTCTAGCTCCATTTCAGTTATAATTTAATACACCAGGGGGTATTTTTAGCTAAATTTTGACGATATTGTTAAACTGTTATTAATTAATTTAATAGTGCATTTTAAATAATGTAATTAATATCTATTTATTTTATATTAGATTAAATGTGTTTAACAAGGTATTTCAAATTTTATTTCAAAATGTATTAACTGCATCCTTTGGTATCATTTACTGTGATTTCTTAACTGTTTTATTCACCTTAATCTTTTTGATATACTGGCAGCCATGTGCGCGTGGATTTTTGTAAAATACTGAAATATTAATCGGTATGGTGTTTATTATTTATATTTTATATCCTATAAATATTTAAATACGTTTTATTGATTCTTCCATTTCATATTATTTGTTTCTATTCTGCTTTCATTTTTAATCAATTCACTTGATTTTATGGTTGTTTGGGCACAGGGGAAAATAACTTTTAGCTTTAGCTTATTTTTCCCACAGAAAACAACCATTTTGCTTATATCATTGAATTCTGTGCCCTTGATAACGTAATTCAATGTATAAGCTTTTCAATTTTTGTCGGTGTCCACTTTTTTCTTTTACTTCCATAATAATTCTTATATTATTATTTTTTTTTATTTTTTTTTTTTAAATACTTACAGCTTTAATTCATAATATTTGACGGTGGAAGGTTATGTTTAATTAATGGTTATATATATGGATATATATATATATATATCAATTTTGAACGGAGGGTGGTTTCGGGGTCTGGGGGTCATGATCGATGAAAATATACCAAAATTTTTTGAAATCGCTTTCCTCCGAACGGCTGCAATAGGTAGCTTTTTGTAATGAAAGCTACCTAAAAAGCTTAACATAGGTACAATTGACAGTATTTTCGAACAATGTAAATTTGTGAATAAAGGGTTAAAAATATTCATTAAATGCATAGATTCCAAATAATATAGATTTTGAATGCAACTATTTCTAATAGTAATATTCGCCTTATTAAATAGCATGTTTCAGCGATTAAATAATGTGAAAATTCTAATTCGAAAATAGTGATATTAAAATCTTAACCCTTGTCACTCATCCATTAAAGCACATGCTCATATCATCGCGTTTGATCCCATTTTCTCCTTGTTTTGTTGCGGGTCCTTGGATTATATCTTAGTAATTCTGTTGAGTAATGTTGTTTCCCCACCGATTTAATTCCTATACACACCTTTTCCTGTAAAGGCCATTATTGTGCTACGTCTCAGTAACATATATTGTTACGCTTGAAGTAGTATAACATCACAAAAAATGTTACTAGAAAAAATTATTGCGCTCACAGATCATATCTTAATTCATTTGTGTGTTTGTGGAAATTAACACTAAACGTTATGCGCACCATTTTCAATAAGGAACATTCTGTAACTAGTAACTTTACTGAAATATATAAATTTTGTGGCCTTTTTCACACGTTTCTGAAAGTTCAAAAACAAAAAAATCGACAAACAAAACGAAGTTATAATTTATTTTCAATATCTTGAATGAGTTAATTAATTGAGTTATTAATTAATTATAATAAAGATACAACTTTTATAAGAATATTTTCACGTTGTTAAAAGAAATAAAATAGTGGACATTGGTTTATAATTTGACAGTTTAGTTAAAGTGAAAGGGGAAAATTGATGCTTGGAAAGTATTCAAAATATCGTCAAAAATTACTCGTAAAATTTTAAAATGAAAAAATTAAAATGAAAGAATGTGTTTCGCTCTATTCGATAAAGCAATGATTATAATTCTGCGATATTTAGAACTAAAACTATATGAGGCTTTAAAAGATAATAAACAGCAAAAACTATCCTATAAAAAAATGCCTTCAAAGTTATTTATTAATCTAAATAGATTTTTTGGAGAAAAAAAAACACTCTTAAAAATAGATTAAAAAAAAAAAAAATCACTTCTGTACTAAATTTCATAGAGGTGACCTTTCCTGTCACGATGTTAGACTGTTGCAAGACAGACAGACAATCTGTTCCATTCATTATTAAGTAGTTTACATTTATACTGAGAATGTTCAGAACGAGTTACAAGTATGCTATTGTGATACAAGGGTGTGTTTAGAGAATGCTTATTAAGCGTTCCTAGCCAATCGCAACATTCCATTTTAAAATGATAAAAATTTGAGAAAACTTTAAAAAAGTTAAAAACAGTGTTACTTATTCCCAATATAAAGGAAGAGGAGGTGTGTGTGTGTGTGGGGGGGGGGGGGAGGGTCTTCGACACACTTAAAAATTAAATAAACTAAATTTAAAAAATCAAAAAACTCGACTGCGTAAAAAGCGAACTGATTAATTATTATCATCAATGTGAAACTATTTTTTTTTCAATGCCTACTATTAGCTCACACTCTCGCTATATATATCTTATTCAAATTTTCAATCGTTAATAAAATACTTATTATTCATCCAATCAAGCTCACATAATTTTTTTAAAACTTGTAGTGGATGACACTTGATATTAATCCAGTTTTTTTTAATATTAATTCATTAATTAAGTTAAATTAATTAATTTTCAATAATCGAGAGAGCCCTCTTCTTGATCAAGGTATTTTAAGACCGAGAGCGCCCTCTTCTTGATCAAGGCGCCACTCAAGAGGAAGGAAGAATGGGAGAAAAAAAAATTCTCTTATTGACCTAAGTAGGAATTGACTTAAAATATTTTTTTTATATTACTTGTTTATATTACTTAACTATTTTTTTATTTACTTGTATTGATGACTTTTTAAGTTGTGTTTAATTGTTAGTTCCTATCTATAAACACTGTTTTACGGCCGCCATTTCGAATTTATAAAAACAAAACCTAGCCTGTAACCATCGGGCAGTTAAGACGAACTGATAGAGACCTCATTCATTAAAATCCATCCAGCCGTTGGGATGTTTCGAGGGTATAAAGAAATCCATACACAGATACGCGTGAAACACATAATTCTTCTTTTCAGTCGGGTAAAAATAATTTACGTACGGGATTACGATTTAGACTTAAATGCATTATCAAAAATTTTAATTTTCACGAATTAAAAAAAAATTAGTTCGAAATGTTTTTCAGATATGCCACTATGCACTCAGATTTACAGAAATCGTCAAAAATTGAATATAAGAAATTACAAAAGTAGTATAGAAAAGAGTGTTCAAAAATGAGGGAGGATGGAGGATGGGAGGAGAGAGGGAAAATCATACTGTGGTAGGAGAGGGTTAGAGAGAGTTAGATTCTTATCAGTCGGAAATGAGATAAGAAATGATAATCTGATAAGATCATGTTATAGAGATATAAGGATAAAGTGTGGAACCTGATTGTCGAACATAGAGGTTAAGATAGTTTTCGAACGTAAGGGGTCGATTATCCTTGTAGATCATACTATAGTATGATGGGGTAGGAGGGGAACAAAAGTTTTAGACGGGGCTTAATTTTTCGTATTATCTTGGGGTTTGAATGAATGAACATATAAGGTGATGTTATACTATAACATAAGGGGTTAGGTCATTTCGGGAGGTAGTATGAGGAAACATATATATATATATATATATATATATATATATATTTGAGTCGACTTTGGGTTTGAACATGAAACGGAACTGGAAAATGTTAGGTGGTGCCCTCTATCTGTAGGAAATAGAATGGTAAGTATTGCAATTAGGTTTTTCGTAAAAATGTCACTTAGAATTGAATCTATGATAAAATAGTCTCTTGACTTCATAATTTAAAGTAGTGTAATGTAGGAGACTATGGTATACTTTAACAATGAACACAGTTGATAAATGAAGAGGCCATCGGATGGTTTTTCTTGATTTAATATGACATTCACAAAACACAAATTTACGAACACAAAACACAAAATATAATCGCGCTAACAATTTCTACTTTTTTAACTACATCACTCGTCGAGTCACCTTCACAACCAGAAAAACACTCTGCGCGCTCACTCCAGCTTCTCGCTTTGGAGTTCGAAAAAAACAGAACAGTCTTCTATCCTCAGATGACTACCGCCATCTATCGGTGGAAAATGTTAGTTTTCTGTAATGAATTAGTTCTTTACAGACTCCTCCCCACCTGGAGAAAACTTTTCACTGTCGACGGGGAAAAGTTTCTTTGTGAATTATTGCATTCAAGCACCAGTTCCAAACAAAATTTAGTACCGTGAACCACAACTGACTTATTCCCACCATGAAAACATAAATATATAAAATACAAATAAAATTTATAAATATTCAAACATTATACTCAAGATACAAATGAAAAAGAATTTACACATATTCAAAACAATAAATTCAAATTTAACTGTTATACAAATTATCATATTTACATATTAGCATTCTAATCAAACTTAGGCTTTTAGGGCTCGATTCAAACTATCAGCATTCTGATGATGTTTTCCTTTTTTATGAACAATTTCATAATTAAAGGACTGTAAAAGTAAGGCCCATCTTAAAAGTCTAGGATTAGTTCCGCTGTTTTTATCTAACCATACTAAGGGGTTGTGGTGCGTCTGGATCTGAAATTTTTGATGTCCATCCAAATAGCATCGTAGTTTTCGCACTGCAAGCACAATAGCAGCACATTCTTTTTCGGTGGTACTAAAGTTTCGTTCTCTGTCTGAAAGCTTTTTGCTCAGATATAATATAGGATGTTCTTCATTATTTTCATTCAGCTGGGATAACACTATACCAATTCCCAAATTTGAAGCATCACACTGAACGATGAAAGGTTTCGAAAAGTCAGGACTATATAAGACAGGATTTTCAGAGAGTTTACCTTTCAGTTCATCAAATGCCTTTTGACAGTCGTCATTCCAGTTTACTATTGAATTGCGAACTTTTCCTTTTAATAAATTAGTGAGAGGCGTTGCAATTACCGAAAAATTAGGAATATAGTTCCGATAATATCCGGCTAAACCTAAGAAGGATCGGATTTGAGTTTTAGTAGTAGGAATTGGAAACTCTTTTATGGCTTGAACCTTCAGTTCTCCTGGAGTTCTAAGACCCTGACCCACTAAGTGTCCAAGATATTTTACATAAGCTTGAGCGAATTGACATTTAGATGGTTTAATATCCAGGTTTGCTTCACTCAGTCTTTTGAAAACGTCTTCCAGGTGCTTTAGATGATCTTCCCAAGTTTGAGAAAAGACAGCAACATCATCCAAATAAGGCACCGCATACTCTTCACAGTTTCTAAGTAATCCAGCCATAAGTCGGCTAAATTCATACGGAGCATTTTTTTAAACCAAAGGGAAGGCGTAAAGGTCTGTACGTCCCAAAATTTGTCACAAAAGTTGCATACCTTTGAGCTCGTTTCGTTAACGGAATTTGCCAATAACCTCTGGTCAGATCTAAAACTGAAATATATTTAGCTGAAGACACCTTTTCTATTAACTGGTCAATGTTGGGCAAAGGATAAAATTTTGTGCGAGTCACTTTATTTAAACGGCGATAATCTATGCAAGGTCTCGCTTCTCTGCCTGGAACTTCAACTAAAATTAACGGAGAGGCAAAGTCAGATTCACCTGGCTCAATGACTTCCAGTTTCAGCATTTTCTCGACTTCGGCGTTAAGGATTTCCGTTTGTATAGGCGACATTTTATAAGGCCGGGCACAGATTGGTTTTTCTGATTCCAGCTCAATATCATGTTCAGCTAGATTCGTGCACCCTGCTTCAGTCGAAAAAGAGTCAGCATATTTTCCAATAAGTTGTCCTAATTCTTCTCGTTGACTTTCATTTAATCTGTTGTTTTTTTGTATGTCTTGCAATACTTCTAACAACGCATCATTATTTTCCTCATCCAATTTAGGAATTTCATCCTCTTCTTCATCATTAGAGGTTGTTTTTATAGTCAGTAAATTTATACTTTCAATTTTTCTTTGATGGTAGGGCTTTAACATATTTACGTGATACACTTGGGACTTCTTTCTCTCTGGATCGTATATAACATAGTTAGTTTCTGATAATCTCTTCATTACTTCTCCAGGTCCTATCCAACTAACTGACAGTTTATTTGGTTTGGATGGGGCCACAATTAAAACTTTATCTCCCTCTTTAAACTCTTGTTTTCTGGCTTTTATATCATACCAATATTTTTGGTTTTGTTTCTCTTTTTCCATATTTTCTGCAGCGCGCTCTTGGCATTTCTTCATTCTGTTCATTAAGTCAAATACATAGGATATCACACTATCTTCTTCTATCTCTTGCTCAGTCAATTTTTCATAGAGTAGCATCATTGGAGTTCTTAAGTTCTGGCCATGGACTAATTCTGCTGGACTGAACCCAGTGCTATTGTGAGTTACAGTTCTTAATGCAAAAAGGGCAGGAGGCAGTACTTTCTCCCAATCAGCTCCAGATTCTAAACAAAGTACTCTGAGTATCCGTTTCAAAGTCCTGTGCATTCTTTCAACTGGATTACTTTGTGGATGATAAACCGAACTTCGCACAACTCTAACTCCAAATTTCTCTAAGAATTCCGTTGTAAGTACACTCATAAATGACTTTCCTTGGTCAGTTTGTAGTATACGAGGAAATCCAAGTCTACTGAAAATTTGCAATAAAGCATCAATAATCGTCGTAGAATACAAATTAGGTGTAGGAACCGCGTCAGGATATTTCGAAGCTAAACATATTACAGTTATTATGTATTTGTTCCCTAGTGTACTGACAGGTAAAGGTCCACAAGCATCAACATTTAGATTTGTAAATATTTCTGAAATAACTGGAACAATCTGTAAAGGTGCTTTCTTTTTGTCTTGAGGCTTTCCAACTCGTTGACAGTAGTCGCAAGTTCTTACATAATCTTCGATATCTTTAAAGCAATTTGGCCAATAAAAAGTCTTAAACAAAGCATCTTTAGTTTTAGCTACCCCCAAATGAGTTGCAACAGTTTCATGACAAAATTTTTTTAACTGCTCACGAAACCTTTCCGGGACAACTAATAATTTTCTTTCAGTACCATTCCTATCTTTTCTTTTATAAAAAAGCATATTTTTCTCCAAAATAAATTTGCTATCTTTGCTATTTTTCTTTTTAGCTTCTTCGATAAGAGGTTTTAGCTCTTTGCTCTTCTTTTGTTCTTCAGAAAATGTCTTAGGAGAAGTTTTTATAAGCTCTTGTACTGAGACAGTTTGACATACTGGCAAATTTGAGTCTTCTTGGTTTTCTAACTTATCTTCTTCTGATTTATCTTTATCTTTTTTCGCTTCCATTTTTTTGTTTTCCCTTTCTATACTATTGCTATGATTCTTTTCTACAGTTTCATCAGAAATTTCGTGCATTTCAGGTTCTTCATGAGAAACCTTCTCTGCTTCCAGAATTTTCTTCTGAGCTCTGGTTTGAACAGCATTAATCATATGCTCTTTCACTGCCTTTTCTTCTTTACAATGTTCAAATAAAGCGGCTGTTTTATTTCCTAACAAATATCTTCCTAAATCTACAGAGTCTCTTGAGACAGCAGCTTTAGTTATCAAATGTCCCATTTCACAGTCTAATTCAATCTCTGCAAGAGGTAAACAGAATAGACCACCGTGTAAGGGCACCCGTACCCACAATTTTTCGTTCAGATACATATGCGGTTTCACATACCTTTGTGCAATTAAATCTATTGTCGCCCCCGTATCCCTTAAAATTTCCATTTGTACGCCGTTTACTTTCCCCACACTAAGATAAGGCGTTATTGACGAATCTTGCCCAACTTCCACCTTAACATGAGAAATGATTTCTGGCGATTTCTTAAGTTTATCACATTGAGGACGAAGATGAGTGCTTGATCCACATTCGTAACAACGTAACGTTCTCTTCTTATCAAATTCTCTTTCTCTATGATTCCCAGTTAATGATTCTGATTTAATTGGCAATTTAGGCTTATTATCCTTACTTTCTTTCTTGTAATCAAAGTTATTCGAATTTTTAAACTGGGGTCGAAAATTAGACATGGTCTTTTTGGGAAATTCTTTCTTTTTAAAACTTTCTTTGATACTTTCATAGTCATCCAATTTCTTAGCCAAATCTAATGGCGTCACAAAATTTAACCAATTGTCTAGAAAATGTTCTTTTGTTTCCGCGGGCACTCGAAACTTTAACTGTTCTGTAATAATTAAATCTTTAAGTTGATCAAACTTTTCAACACCTAATTCTGTAATCCAGGCTGTAAAATAACTAGTGAGTTCCTGCGCATAATTCCTCCAAGATTTGTCTGGCGTTTTATGATGCCGATAAAAACATTGCTTCAGTTTCTCGCTATTTAACTTATATCTTTCTAATATAAGATTTTTTACAAAATCGTAGTTAATCGCATCTTCAGGCGATTCCCTAGCTAACATGTTTGTAACCTCTGTGGGCAAAACAGCTAACAAGTATGCAACCCATTCACTCTTCGAAACTTTAGCCATCTCTGCTCTTCTCTCAAAATTAATTAAAAAGAGACCCATCTCATCAGATTTTTCGTCGAATTTCGGAACAATTTGTGCCAACTGTATTTTTGGTCCGACATCAACCTTTCTTCCTGATCCATCGTTCTGTTCAGAAGTTCTTTGCAATAGCTCCAATTTTTTTAATTCTAGTTCATGTTCATGAGCTTCCTTAGCCATACGTTCTTCCCTTTCTTCTTGTCGAATTCTTTCTTCTTTTTCTTTCTCTTCTTTCTCTCTCTCTTCTCTCGTTTTCCTATCTTCTATTACTCGGTCTAACATGAGTCTAACCTCTTCTTCCTTGTAAACTTCGCTTTCTACAATAATTTTCTTAATTTCTGGAATCTTTTTCGAAAGATCAACTTCCAATTCCAATTCATCGCAAATTTCCAACAAGTCTGCTCTTCTAGCTTTTGCTAAATAGGCCATCTTAATTTTAGATAAACCGAAACAAAATCAGAATGCTTAATTTCTAATTAATAGAACTCAGAAGTCTCCTACTTAAACTAGCAACAAAACTTTTAAGCCGATATAATAAATTTTAATTAATAAAGCAATTCTAAAATCCACCTCTATCAAATTCTTAGTAAATTAAACACTGTGCAACTTTTTAAACAAATTAAATAAGTAAATATGTAATTGTGTCAAAAATACAATTAAGATGATAAAAGAATTTTTTTTCAACATTCAGAACTGCATTTTATTCAATAAACACACTTATTTCAAAAACAATAATTAAATTACGCAATTAAAATTAAACCAATCAAACTAAGTAAATACGAGAATTTTTCTTAATTCTCAACCCTTTTTATGCAAGCATAACAAATTACTCGCAAAAAAAAATATTTAAAATAACCCACTTAACATTTTCATTTCTTTACATGAAAAGAGTAAATTACAAAATATTCAACTCAATTTCTTTTTCCAAATGAAAATAACACTTTTATCTTTTACTCGATACTTATCAAGTTTTTATTTTTTTACATAAACTCAACAAACAAAACAGAATTATTTATTTTTCCGTTTTAAACTCAATAACTTTTTTCTGTAAAAATTAACAAAACAAACATCAAATCCACATTCATTTTTTGATCAGAAATCAAAGAACGAAAATATCATCTATTCTATTTTTAGAATAACTAAATAACAAATAAAGAAAAAAAAACAAATCAGAATTCATCTGCTTTCCAACAATTTTTCTTTCGAACTTTGTAATTTTGGCATTGATCCAAATAACAAAATGTTAAGATTGGAATTTTTTTTTTTCAAAATCTCGTTCCTTTAAAGAATGAAATGATACCATTTAATATTAAATCATTTTGATTCAAAAGAATTATCACCATCATAAGTATCCCCCAAAATATATAAATAAACTTTATTTATTATTATTTCAACTTTAAGAACAGATCTTAATATTTCTAAGATAAAATGCCTAAGAACACAATATTTTATAAAGCTTAATGAAATAATTTTCAATATTATTCAAATTTTTTATTTGATATGATGGGAATAAGTTCAGTATATATCAGTACTTGAAATATGCCCAATTAACCCGCGCTTTTTCTAAAGCTTGAAATTAATTTACGCAAGCAATTAAATCTAGTTAATCCAGATTAAAAGAAATTTAATCGATAACAGATGATTCAAGGTACTAATAAATACAAAAATATGGAACTGGCTTACTTGCTAGTTGCATCTTTACTTAAGAACACTGGTCATTTCACCATGGAATCGTACCGGGCTGCCACCATCTTTACTCGTGTGTAATGTAGGAGACTATGGTATACTTTAACAATGAACACAGTTGATAAATGAAGAGGCCATCGGATGGTTTTTCTTGATTTAATATGACATTCACAAAACACAAATTTACGAACACAAAACACAAAATATAATCGCGGTAACAATTTCTACTTTTTTAACTACATCACTCGTCGAGTCACCTTCACAACCAGAAAAACACTCTGCGCGCTCACTCCAGCTTCTCTCTTCGGAGTTCGAAAAAAAAACAGAACAGTCTTCTATCCTCAGATGACTACCGCCATCTATCGGTGGAAAATGTTAGTTTTCTGTAATGAATTAGTTCTTTACAGTAGGTTTAACTGATCAATCCAAGAAACTATATCTGTGACTGGAGATTTTAGATGTTTCAAAACAAAAATTGTGTTCCTCTCATTTATATGCAAAGAGAGGTTGGTTTGTCGGTTACTTAAGATAAGTCAACAGTACCTATTTTAACTACTACCACACTTTGAGAATTACTTTAATGTATCCAATTTTATCGATTCTGCGCACGAGAGTATGATAATTTTACCAAGCCTTAGTTTCGAACTTCGTATAAAATTTCATTTTTTTTATATCTTATATACTACCCACTGGTAGAGAATTACTTTAATGTATGATATTTTTATTTTTAGTTTAAATGATTGTATCGATTCTGCGCACGCGAGTAGAATCATTTTGCCGAAACTTAGTTTCGAACCTACGAACAATGATACAAATTTCATTTTTTGTGACTGATACAATATCCACTCGGCAGACCGCGCAGCAACGTTTACTACCATACTTTTGAACACTATCTTTTCTAAATACATATTCCTTTATTATACTCTCGTTTAATATTAATTTAACTTAACAGGAGTTATAATTGTGTCACAACATTTAACATTCTGGTAGTTTTTTTTTCTATTTTAATGCCCTTGTAGCGCATTTGGATAGCGCATATGGCTGTTAACCATGGAGTTACCGGTTCGAGTACAGTCAAGGGCGAACTATTATTTTTTTCTTAATAAGTTTAGAGATTTCAAGAATCCATTTTGAGGGGAAGTTATACAATAAGCAATTATTAAAATTAGCTCATAGTCCATTATTGCAATAGATAATTATTTAATGATTCTACATTAGTTCTAATGAATTTTAAAACTATTGCTACACTTCAACTCATTCTTTTGTAGAGTTTAATAAAATTTAGTACATCATTGGTTTAACATATATTTCACTGAAATAATAAAATTAACTTGTAAAATCTTAGAACGATGAATTCAAACTCGTAACGTGATTAATCATGTACTTTTTAGGCATTACATAAGTACCTTTGATTGTTCCTTTTCTCGAGAACTTTATATACATACATACTTCTATTTTTATAATTTATGTCACGTGTTTTTCTTAAATTTAACATATATTTCACTGAAATAATAAAATAAATTAACAAAACATTAGAAGGATGAATTCTAGCTCGTAATTCGATTAATAATATACTTTCTAGACTTTACAAAAGTATCTTTCAAAATCTGATTGATCCACTTCCCGTGAATTTTTTTTTACTATATATCACGTCTTATTCTTAAATTTATGCACCAATTATTAAAAATTTTTAATCAGTAAATTCTGAGTGATATAATACTATCCAGCATTAAATCTGACGATAAATAGTAATTTTAAACTAAATACTTGAACTACTAAACCATGAAAATTAATTAAAACGAACTAACAGATCATCTGCGTTTTAAAAACACATATAATATATCAGTAAATTCTAAGTGCTATATTACTACCCTACATTAAATTGGATGATAAATAGTAATTTTAAATTAAATACTTGAACTACTAAGTCATGAAAATTAATTAAAATAAACTAACTAATCATCTACATTTTAAAAATACAAAAATTACTAAAAAGAAAAAAATATAATATTTCAAATTTTGCCTAAGTAATTGTAAAATATTTAAAAAACATTTAATAATATTTCAACATAATATTTATTAAGTATTCGACTAATATTATACTAAAAAGAAAAATAAATATAATATTTAAAATTTTGTCTAAGTAATTGTTAAATATTAAATAATAGTTACTAAATATTCAACTAATATTGTACTAAAAAGAAACTAGTTGGATGTGCCAATCCCAAAACTTTCTTCTATCTTATACATCTTAATATTTCAAAAACTAGTTACACATGTTAATACTTCAATATTATTAGTTCATTACTATACCAACTTCGATTTTCATCTTAAATTTCTTCTTCAGTCAATTAAATGAACTAAAAACGAGTTAATCTATATCATGATATTTGTTAAAATTAATAGTTTTTCCTTATTCTGTTGTTATCAGATATTTGCGAATAGCCGGCTTAGCAGGAAGTGATTTCCCGCCTTTGCACGAGCCGCCGATGGACAATAGAGCTACGAAAAATCAAGAAAAGTATACAAAAATCGCTATCACAGAGCCCCTTTACCGCGCGATATTTCCAAATACAAGGAGGACCTGTTGGCCAAAACCAAAAACATGCACAAAAAATTTTGTTCAATTGTATGCATAATTGTATACACTTTTCGATTGTACAATAAAGAAAATGGTACAGACATCGTAATTATAGCGTCCCCTTCCAGCGGAATTTTTCCAAATTCCCCTTCATGCCATGACCAAAAAGAAACACAAAAAATTTGGCTCAATTCTATGCATAACTTCATACACTTATCGATGGTACAATATTCAAAATGGCACAAAAATCGCTATTACCGCGCCCCCTACCGGCGAATTTTTTCCAAATTAAGGAAGGACCTGCTTGCCATAGCCAAGAACTTAAAATAAAAAATTGGTTCAATTCTATGCATAACTTCATACACTTTTCGATAATACAATATGCAAAATCGGTATTACAGTGCCCCCTAGCGGCGAATATTTTCCAAATTCAGGGAGGACCTGCTTGTCATAGCCATACACTTAAAATAAAAATTTGGTTCAATTAATGCATAACTTCATACACTTTTGGATGGTACAATATTCAAAATCGCTGTTACAGCGCCCCCTACCGGCGAATGTTATCCAAATTCAGGGAGGACCTGCTTGCCATAACCATACACTTTCAATTCTATGCATAACTTCATACACTTTTGGATGGTACAATATTCAAAATCGCACAAAACTCGCTGTTACAGCGCCCCCTACCGGCGAATTTTTTCCACATTCAGGGAGGACCTACCTGCTATATCCAAAAACTTAAAATAAAAATTTGGTTCAATTCTATGCATAACTTCATACACTTTTGGATGCTACAATATTCCAAATCGCACAAAAATCGCTATTACAGCGCCCTCTACCGGTGATTTTTTTCAAATTCAGGTAGGATCTGCTTGCCATAGCCAAAAACTTAACATAAAAACTACTCAACAATCATATAATCAACGATGACTTAAAATCGAATGTTCATTAGCATGCTTTAATTTTTCATCAGTTGATGTCTCGAACTATAACCATATATGGATATAATAAAAAAAGAATGATGTAATTATTATTGATAACAATTGCTACAACTTTTATATGAATGTTTAAGTATAACTATACTAGAAGTTTTGTAGAGTCGGTAGAAGGTTAACATAAAGAAGACTTATATTATTTAAGTGTAACATAATGAAAGTCCCATAAACATAGGTTAACTCACTTTTGATAAATTGTAAAATTTTCTGTTATCTTATCTTATAATATTTTTGAATATAGTCGTACCCCGACTTACGTCCTTTCGACTTACATCACCAAGCCTTTATGTCGTCTGGCCGGGTAAAAAAAAATTCCTTAATTAACGCGCACTTTGAATTTATTTTAACGCTATTGTTCCTATGAAGAGAAAATTTTCTGCGACAGTTACGTGATAGTGACAAACAGATAAACAAAGTCTCTCAAAAAAGCTCTGCTGTGCTTATAAGATATATATAAAAAAAAAAAGAAAAATTTGTCTGTTCAAACTCAAATTTCATTGCAAGATCTTTTCACATCCTCAAGACTCGATTTGCAAATTCATTCTTTTGCTAATGTTAAATGTATGTATAATCTCTAAATACAATAGAATATGAACATTCCATATTGGAGAATTTTTATTGCTTATCTAAATATACCTCGACCTACGTCATTTTCGACTTACGTCGCTAGTCTTGGAACGAATTGCTGACGTAAGTCGAGCTATTACTGTACTTTAAAAAATTTTTAACTTAATTTTTTTTATTTTATTAATCTAATGCTTTTATATGATAAAAAGAAGATATTATTAAACTACTGATATGATTGATTGACTGATTGTTATGATTGATATGATATGATTGATTGATTGAATACTTGTATTTGAAATCTAATCGAAATTTTTATAGCATTTTAGAAAACTTATTTTTTTTTAATTTTTTAAACACTTGAATTTATTTATTTTTTTTTAAATTATTTTTAAAATTTTGAAAAACTTTTATTTATTTATTTATTTTTTTAAATTGTAATTATGATCATTTTTTTTTAATTTTAATTACGATAACATTTTTTTCCTGTTTACTTACATATATTTTCATTAAGTGAGTATATGTATATAAATTTATTAAATTAATTTAGTTAATTGGAAATAGATGATGATTTGTAATTATATTACGGTTATATATATATATATATATATATATATATTAATCTAATGCTTTTATATGATAAAAAGTGTATATTATTAAACTATTGATACGATTGATTGACTGATATGTTTGATTAATTAATATGACTGATTGATTAATTGATATGATTGATTGATTGTATTTGAAATCTAATTGAACTTTTTATAACATTTTAGAAGACTTATTATTATTAATTTTAATTTATTAATTTATTTTTTAAAAACTTTAATTTTAATTTTTTTAAATTTCAATTTTTTTTTTAAATTTTTCATTATGATAATTATTTTTTCTTTTTACTTACAAATATTTTTATTGGAATAATCTCTTTGCTGACGCAATAAAATGCTCTCTTGACATCAGAAATAAGAGACATTTTCTCTTAAAAAAGATTATATTGAAGAATACCTAATTACACGATACATACAAGGGGATACTATTTACATAATTATTAATACATTTTACTTTTGCCCTTGTGCACACATCTCACTTTTTTACACGTCCCACATTCTTCAGCATACCTCCTCATTCCGCCAAAACATATTCTAATGTTCTTTCAATTCAGTTCAGTTCCCGCTCGCATGCGCGTCTGTCGTACCGAAGGTCAACTCCAGCACGCATGCGTTGCCGCTGTCAGCAATCGCTAGAATAGCTTTAGATGGCAGAGTTGCGATCTCCAATCACTCCTGGAGGCGCTTTGTAAGCTAGCACTGTGGCTCCTTGGGCAAGATGCAATCCCACAGCTCGGCCGTCCTGCTAGACATTCGGCCTCAAATGCATCCTTATCCACTGGAAGCAAAAGCTGGATCGCCTGTAAAGATAAAAAACAAGTAAGAAAAATCATGCGTACAGCATAGATTATGAAACACTTTCCAACACTCCCTGAAAGATTTAACGAAACTTCGTTACTTAGGGAAATAAGGTAAATAAGGTAACAAAGTAAACATTGAAAAATCTGATTTCAGTAGTTACCGCCCATAGCTAAATATGTATTCCAATTCTTTTGAACAGCCTTGTATTCGATCTGTATTTTGATATATATGCTATATAATGGGAAAATTTAGTTTAACAAGAAAATGCATAACAGGTTGAAATTCATCTTTCAGCAATTTATACTAATAGATCGAAACATACTTGAATACTTTTGTACAGCCCTGTAGTTTACCTAGTAACTTTATTACATGCCACTATTTAGCTAAAATTTAATTCAAACTAAAACACGCTTAAAACTACTGAAATTACATTTCCAGAAATTATCACCCATAGACGGCCATGCATCCAACTCTTTGCGTGGCCCTGTATATCATTTTATCTATATTCTACAAATATTTCTTAGTACACTAAATTCAGTTCAGCGTAAAAATGCATAACTCCTTTAAAACCCACCTTTAAGCAATTTATGCTCATACCCAGTAACCTTTACGAATTCATTTCTGTAGCTCTGTATATGAACTATAGCATTTATACGCACTTTACAGTATGCATAAATATAGTGAACAAGTAGGTAAGTGTGATCACAGATCACACAGAGGGTTTCGTTTAATATTCCTTTCAAAGCACTTTATCCTTTTGAAAAATCTGTTAGTTCCACATTTCGCAACCAGAGGCGCACTCTATTCTAAACAAACCTCTATCCGAACGAAACTCCGTTTTATATACTATCCGTAGATATATTAGTCGTGGGGATTGGGCCGATAGCACACGAGATAAGTAGGCGCCCCCTGCTGGTAAAAAGTGGAACTAAAATATGTAAGGCTATGGTGCATAATATGAAAGAATGGTCAATGGGGTGTCGGCAAAAGTTAGGAAAGTGCTCCCCGGGTGAAAAGGGAGGAGGTTAGAAAAATTGCATAAAATACACAAGTTAGAGCCCGGAGGAGTAAATAATATAAGACTTTTTGAAAATTTTATGATTTACCGTGTGGTCTGAGGTATTCAGCTATACGTATGCAAAAATTCATGTCTCCAACTTAATTAAGGGGCTCTCTTAAAAAGAATTGCTTAAAATACATATGTGGTAGCTCAAAGGGTTAAATGTAAGACTTTTTCAAGATTTTATGATTTGTCGCTGGCCTTAGGTGTTCTGCTATAAGTATGCAAAATTTCAAATCTCCAATTTAATAAGGGGTTCAGTTAGAAAGAATTGCTTAAAATGCGCATGTGGGAGCCCAAAGGGTTAAAGGTACGATTTTTTCAAAATTTTATGATTTGTCGTATGATATGTGGTGTTCAGCTGTAAGTATGCAAAATTTCACGCCTCCAATCTCAATAGGAGCTCACTTAGAAAGAATTGTTTAAAATACACATGTGGGAGCTCAAAGGGTTAAATGTACGACTTTTTCAAAATTATATGGTTTGTCATTTGATGCGAGATGTTCAGCTATAAGTATGCAAAATTTCACGCCTCCAACGTAGTTAGGGAATCACTTAGAAAGAATTGTTTAAAATACACATGTGGGAGCCCAAAGGGTTAAATGTACGACTTTTTCAAAATTTTATGGTTTGTCATTTGATGTGAGGTGTTCAGCTATAAGTATGCAAAATTTCACGCCTCTAACCTAATTAGGGCTCACTTAGAAAGAATTGTTTAAAATACACATGTGGGAGCCCAAATGGTTAAATGTATGACTTTTTCAAAATTTTATGATTTGTCGTTTGATGTGAGATATTCAGCTATAAGTATGTAAAATTTCACTCCTCCAACCTAATTAGGAGCTCACTTAAAAAGAATTGTTTAAAATACACATGTGGAAGCCCAAAGGGTTAAATGTACGATTTTTTGATGTTGAATTTTTCAAAATTTTATGACTTGTCGTATGATGTGTTGTGTTCAGCTATAAGTATGCAAAATTTCAAGTCTCCTACATGTATAGTTTCTGAGAACGGGCTCTGTGACAGACGGACAGACAGACAGACAGATAGAGGAGCGAGACGAATAGGGTTTCGTCAGATGAACGAAACCCTAAAAAAAACGCATATCATAATTAAATATGTATTTCGAGCAATCATTACTAATATAAAGTAATTCGGATACAATATAGTATCTGAAATATTTTCAAATACACCGCAAACAATTTCCCCTATACTATTATGAACGGAATTCTTTTGTGTGGCCCTGTAAACGAACAATAACTATTCTTTGCACCGCATATTCAACAGAATGCATATTTTAGTGGGCTTCATAAATGAATATCAATTTTACTATGTTTGAAAGAGTGTAACACCATTAAAAATCATTTGAAACGATTTTTTCCCATTGGCCTTATGTAACGGAAAACTTTTGACTGTCCCTGTAAATGAACGAAAAATGCTACAAACTTCATTTGCAATAGGGAACGTGCTAGAGTAGAGGTCACTAACATCTAAAAATTTCAGAACGATCCGAGCATATTTACGAGAGTTAGAGCGTGGACAGACGGCCAGACGGACAGACAAACCGAAGTCATAAACACTTTTCAACTTTGTTGGAAAGTGTTAAAAAACAGCAGCATCCAAAGTTCTATTTTGAAAAAAAGTCATCATTAGTAAATAGTCTTTCATCAAAATTTAAATTATTTCTTGAAAAAAATTCTTATTCTTTTTCTTTCTTTCATGTCTTTTCGTCGTTTTTTCTTCTTACGTCTGATTCGTCTTTCCTTTTCTTTTCCTTACATCTTTTCGTCTTCTTTTTCCTTACGTCTTTTCGTCTTCTTTTTTCTTACGTCTTTCAGTCTTACTTTTTTTTTCATTCTTTCGGGATTAATTTTGTCAAAATCCTTTAAAGTCAGTCCGGTGGGGTGTCGTAGTCGGGGTAGAATCATAATCGGTGAAATTCTTCTTTTTTTTTCGATGTTAAGCTTCATCCGTCCACGGCTTCATGTACTCGGCGCAAGTACTGGTGACCATTGGACCTTCATTAAATCCAACTTTCTTTACATCGTAGGTGTCATTATCTTTTACTTTCATGATTTTGTAAGGACCTAAATATTTTTATTTTAACTTCATACCTGGACCTTGTTGTGTGCATTTATAGCAACCATATCATTAAGCTTAAATTTGTTAGGCTTTTTTCGTCTGAGATTATAAGTTTTACGGTTCTTTTCATGGACTTTTAAAATTTCTTTTTTAGCGTCTTTTCTCAATTCTTCATGATTATTAATAAAATCGGATTGTATTTCAGCATTCAAATGACTAGTAATCTCAATGTTGTTTTTTAGCTTCATTTTAGTACCAAACATCAGCTCGAAAGGGGTTGTGTTAACACTACTCTGAAAGGTCGAATTTATCACTTGTTGGACATCGTTTACATGTGTATACCACTTCGTGGAATGATCTACAGATAATTTAGACAAAACAGATATTATGACTGAGTTTAAACGCTCCACTTTGCCGTTAGCTCTTGGTAACCCTGTGGTAATCGGGATATGTTTAATATTTTCTATGACGCAACAATCTTCAAAAGCTTTAGAGGTAAAGGCAGTACCTTTATCGGACTTCCAAAGACAGTTTTTTGGATTTCTAATTTAGAAATTACTTGTGCAGTGTCGGTAGATTTTGTGGGATACAACCAAACAAATTTTGTGAATGCGTCAATGACCGAAAAAGTATGTTTGTAATTTTCGTGCTCTCCAATGGAACTAAATGATCAACATGGTACGTGTATAACGGAGTTTCTTCTTTTTCTATCGGGTGTAGCAAACCTTCTTGTTTACCAGATTTTCGATTAATTAAAATACAGGGAACACAATTTGATATGCATTTCTCGATTTTTTTTTAAACTTTGGGGAATTAAAAATCATTCTCTAAGTTTTTTTCCGCTCGCGCAACTGCGTAATGACTTTTTTCGTTTGCATTTCATCTGGTACAACTAATAAATCATTACCATTAACCCATCTATAAAGAACATCATTTTTAACTAAATAATCATCATAATATTTTACTTTTAGAATTTCTTTTATGATTTTAACATCCTCGTCAGTTTCTTGAGCTTGGATAATTTTTAAAGTTAAGCTATCTTGGATTACCAAACAAATGAGGAAATGCTGATGCTTAATGCATCAACATGCTTCATACTAGTACCGTGTCTATGCTCAATAGTATAATCGAAATCAGATAACATTATTGCCCATCTAGCTATTTTTGTACTCATTTCTTTTTTATCCATAGTCATTTTAAATGCATTACAGTCGGTTACAATTTTAAATGGAATACCTAGCGCATACAGTCTAAACTTTTTCAAGTCTTCAGTTATAGCTAAGACTTCTAATTCATAGCTAGTACACTTTAGTTCAGCTTCGGTTGTTTTTTTACTGGCGAAATAAACTGAATGAAATTGATTATCTATTGGAGATTGTTGCATTAATACAGCTCCATAGCCATCAATACTTGCATCACAATGGATTTCTTTCGCGCTTTTGCAATTGTAAATTGAAAGTACTGGTTCTGACGACAAAATGCGTTTGAGTTCACTAAAAGCTTTCTTTTCTTCTACATCAAACTTAAATTTAGAATCTTTTCTTAACAGGTCACTCAACGGTTTAGCTATAACCGAATAATTTCTTATAAACTTTCGAAAGTATCCCGTCAATCCTAAATAACTTTGAATATCTTTGGTACACTTTGGTTCGGGAAAATTTATTACTGATTTTGTTTTCAGTGGGGAGGGACACAATTTACCATTTATGATTCTATACCCCAAAAAATCAATTTCATGCTTCAAAAAATTGCATTTTTTAAGATTTAATTCCAACCCATATTCCGATGCAGTTTGAAGAACAAGTTTTAATTTTTCTAGACCTTTAGCTTCGTTTTCGACGGGTATTATTAGATCATCCATATAAATGACTACTGTGCGATCTTTTAATAGGGTTCTAAATACATTATAAATATATTTTTAGAAAACATTAGGGCTATTGGTCAGCCCAAATGGACACTTTAAAAATTCGTACCGTTCTTCATGAGTGACAAAAGAGGTGTATTTCTGGGAGCCTTCTTCAACCTCTACATGAAAAAAACCGTTTTTTAAATCTATGGTTGTAAATACTTCAGAGGAATGTAATTGATCTATGACATCATCTATTACTGGTAATGGGAAATGCTCACGCACTCTCTTCTTGTTCAGACGTCTGTAATCAATACAAAGACTTATTGTGTTATCTTTTTTCTTAACCAACACAACCGGCGACTAAAAATCAGAAGAACTTTTCCGAATGATTCCCTGAGCTAGCCACTCCTCAATTTGGTCTTCAACTATTTTTTTTCTCACATGGCGGTAATCTTCGAAGGGATGAACAAACTGGGATTTCATCAGTTAAATTAATTTTCATTTTAACTTCTACTGTTTTAGTTTTAATAGGCACATAATTCTCAATTAAAGAGGATAACTCCGAACGCAAATTTTTGTCAGCAATGTAACTTAAATCAATTTTAGGCTCATCTAGAACATTTACAATGTTAATTAAAAAGTCATTAGACTGAACTTCCGTTTTAAACAATTTCATTTCATTCTCAGAAATAGTTAATATACCTTGATGAATAACATCAGTGCCAATAATTAAATTGAAATTAATGTAACTGTCATTAACGACAAAAATGTCAATTTAAAATTTTGAACTATCAATTTCAATTTCTGAATTGAAATAACCTTCTGGCTTAATTGAGGTTTTTTCTAAACCGGTCAAAGTGATACCCGTAGGTTTTAATCCCACAAAGTTCTTCAAATTATCATAAACACTTTTCTTTAACAGAGTCTTTTGACTACCAGTATCTATCAAGGAGGTTAAATGTAAATAATAAAGTTTTATCTCTTTTAGAATTAAATCTTGGGATATAATAGTGTTAACTTGTGGCTGAGCGTTTTTAACATTTGTATATTTCGATTTATTACACTGAAATGATTTGTGGCCATAGCTGTTACATAAGAAACAAAGGGACCCTTTATCTTTATTAACGTAGTTAATGCTTTTATGATTATTCTCGCCACAATTATAACAGCGTATATTTGGCTTTACAGGCTTAAATCTGTTCTTAACTTCAACTTCTTATTTAATTTTAGGCTTAGCTCATTCATGTTTATAAGATTTTGCATTTTCATACTCCGACCGTAACTTTTCATAGACTTTTAATTTTTGTTTAAATTCTAAAATCTATTGACATCCGTATAATATAGATTTCCTAAAAACAGGGTCGGGTTTACTATTTATAACGTACTGCATCAACACGGAATCCTCATTGCTACCACGTGAACCTAATTGTTTCATAGCAAGAAAATACTTTTCAAGAGTTTCATTTTCATGTAATTTTCGTTTATTTAATAAATGATGTAACTCCGCAGAATTATAAGTAGTACTAAATTCAGAAATCAAAAGTTGTTTCAATTTCTCATATGAATTTATGTGCGATTCGGTCTGAACTAACAATTTAGATTTTCCTCTAAAGGAACTTTTTACAAAAATGAATTTATGTAATTCCGTCAAATTAAATATATTAGTGACATCATCAAAGTTACTAAACCAAACATTTACATCCTGTAATGAACTACCATCAAACGGAGGTACAACATTTTCAATATCTTTGAAATGGCACAAAACTTTGAACTGGAAATTGCTTGTTTTTATCCAAATTCGATGATTCTATGTCATTACTTGCTGAACTATTATTTAAAAGTAATTCGTGTTCCGAATCTGTATCGCTCTCATTCTGAACATTAGCTTGTAGCGAGCTTAATCTGATAAATAGGTAAATAATCGCTTTCTAAGATCAACTAAAGATCCTTCATTCGAAATACAAAGTACGTTGGAAATTGTAATTAAATCATTCAGAGAAAAATCCGCTTGACCTTTTTGTTATTTTATTTTTAAATTCGAAACTATCGGCTTGATAACCAAAACCAAAAAATTCCCGTATTCTTCTTCTATTTGATCTGTCACCTTCTGCTTCAAAAATGAATTTGTGCAAAAGCTTTATTTTGCTTGTTTTTTCATTTTTAATCGCAAGTTCCAGTTCAGGAATATCAGCAGATTTAATCATGAAATAAAAATATATTACATACAATGCACTCACCACTAAGAATAATATCCACCTCGGATGAAGAACTTTGTAATTTTTTATTTTTATTACACCATCAGCGATATTATCATATTCATCATACTTGTGGACAGCGGCGTCAAAACTTTCATTCCACTTCTAGCACCATATTTATGGAATAATCTCTTTGCTGACACAATAAAATGCTCCTTTGACACCAGAAATAAGAGACATTTTCTCTTAAAAGATATTATATTGAAGAATACTTATTTACACGATATATACAAGGGGATACTATTTACATAATTATTAATACATCTTAATTTTACCTTTGAACACACATCTATCTCACTTTTTTTATACGTCCCACATTCTTCAGCATACCTCCTCATCCGCCAAAGCATATTCTAATGTTCTTTCTACTCCATTCTGTTCCCGCTCGCATGAGCGTCTGTCGTACCGAAGGTCAACTCCAGCGCGCATGTGTTGCCGCTGTCAGCAGTCGCTAGAGTATCTTTAGATGGCAGAATTGCGATCTCCAATCATTCCTGGCGACGCTTTGTAAGCTAGCGCTGTGGCGCCTTGGGCAAGATGGAATCCCACAGCTCGGTCGTCCTACTAGACATTCGGCCTCGAATCCTTATCCGCTGGAAACAGCAACTGAATCATCTGGAAAGAAAAAAAACTGCAGCATCCAAAGTTCTATTTTGAAAAAAAGTCATCATTAGTAAACTCTTTCATCAAAATTTAAATTATTTCTTGAAAAATTCTTATTCTTTTTTTTTCTTTCACGTCTTTTCGTCGTTTTTTTTTCTTACGTCTGATTCGTTTTCCCTTTTCCTAACTCCTTCCGTCTTCCTTTTCCTTACATATTTTCGTCTTCTTTTTCTTCACGTTTTTTTTTTGTCTTCTTTTTTCTTACGTCTTTTCGTCTTCTTTTTTCTTACGTCTTTCCGTCTTATTTTTTTTTTCATTCCTTCGGGAGTAATTTTGTCAAAATCCTTTAAGGTCAGTCTGGTGGGGTGTCGTAGTCGGAGTAGTGCCATAATCGGTGAAATTCTTCTTTTTTTATTTTCGATGTCAAACTTCCTCCGTCCACGGCTTTATGTACTCGGCGCAAGTACTGGTGACCATAGGACCTTAATACATTTTCGATTTTATATGTTTTATCGAATATCTAAAGAAATACTTGATTATTTCTTCTAGAACTTGAGGAATATAAAGAACATGTTTGACATCATATTTTTCTTCGAAGGTTTAATCACAAATGCAATCAGGGGATCAGCAACAAATTGTATTAAAAAATGAATAAATATTTGTGACCACCCTGTAAAATAAAATTCTCGAAATGACCTGCAGCTGTAGCGCATGACCAAATGGATCTTGCACAACATTTCTATTCATTTATGTAACAATAGCACGTACATTTATGAAATATATATAGAGGTTTCTTTAAAAAATTCAAGAAATTTCAGCTTTTCTTGTTTATAAGCATACAGGGTTTTCAACCAAATATAGCGCAACTTTTAGGAAACTTGACAAAATACATAGAAAATAAACAATTAAATTTAAAAAATCAAAAAACCCGACTGCATAAAAAGCGAACTAATTAATTATTTCTCATCTATGTGAAACTATTTTTTTTTTCAATTCGTACAATAAGCTCACATTCTCGCTATATATATCTGTTCAAATTTTCAATCGTTAATAAAATACTTATTATTCATCCAATCAAGCTCAAACAATTTTTTTAAAACTTGTAGTGGATGACACTTGATGTTAATCCAGTTTTTTCAAATATTAATTCATTAATTAAATTAAATTAATTAATTTTCAATAATCGAGAGAGCCCACTTCTTGATCAAAGTATTTTAAGACCGAGAGAGCCCTCTTCTTGATCAAGGCATATTAAGCGCCACTCAAGAAGAAAGAAGAATGGGAGAAAAAAATCTCTTACTGACCTAAGTAGGAATTGACTTAAAATATTTTTGAAGTGAAAACTTCTTTAGGCGCGTTGAGCTTTTTTTGAGATGGAGAAAAACCACTGATTTGGAGACACTGTTACGTAACCGACATGCTAGCATTTTGGCACATAGACACTAGCGCGCCAAGCGTAATATAATTGTGGTATTGTATTCATTAATAAAAATACTTTTGGATAGTATTGAATTGGAGTATGGATTTCAATATTTGGATAGTATTAAATTGTAATGGTTGCAGTTTATATTTCACCGGATAAATTTTTAAATGCAATACGAGAATTTTTGTACGAAAATTTGTTTATTTATATGTACATGTATAATTTAATAATATAATTTAATATAATAATATATATTACAAATTAATGTTTATTTATATGTAATTTATAGTTAAATTATATTACTATGAAAATTGTAATATAATTTTGGTAGTAATAGTTTATAATAATGAATAAAAAAACACTACATTTAAAAGTATTTCCTGCACAATAAAACATTTCCTGACGATTAAAAAAACACACACGTAATTGTTGAAATTTTCACTTCTATTGGCACTCCCGGAGTGCCACTGTTTTTTTTAATATATATATATTAGGGTGGGCCGAAAAAAACTTTTTTTTTTATTTTCGATGATGGGTAGTGCGGAAAAGTGGCCACTAGTGGCACCAAGTTCACACAAAAAATTTGAGATTTTTAGGACAATTCCTATATTTGCCGCTTTTGGCTTAAAGTTTTGCTAAAATGCTGATTTTTGAACTTTTTTAGCAAAAATTTTAAAAGTGTTAAATTAAATTTATTTTAATCGTATTTACTTGAAAAGAAATATTTAATGTTCCAAATATATAAATAAGCTCTGATAATGTATTATTTAATTGCTATGTGTATTTTAAACTAAACGATTTTTATAGCCTTTTCGCGTTTAAATGAACAAAAGTTGCAGGTATTGTTTAATCTTTCAACGGTTTCTCTCTTTTGTCTTGTTCATGTCCCTTTGTCTTCCTTATTTATTTTTTATTATTTTTTTTATGCTTTAAGGGTCATATATTTGGGTGACGGACAGCAGAATCCCTCAGAAACAGATCTGGATGGAGAGAAGGGGGTGAGGCGAGAACTTAAGCGAACGCAGTGACTGATCGCGATGTTGGGGGAGTAAAGGAGGAAATACGATAAGGGATGCTTATTATTTTCAGTGCTCAGTTTCTCTGAGACATGGCGGACGCTGTGTGACACAGTTTAGGTGTGTTTGGCTTTGTAGGGTCAGGTTCAAATTCAGATTCAGTCGAACTGCTTGCTTGAAAGCTCCCACTACTTGAATCTTCCAACAATATAACTGTCTTCCATCTGGATCTAACTCCACTCGTTGAAGGCTTTGTCGCAGAACCACTGTTCCTCGTTGAAATTGTATCCCTTTTCATTTTCCGAGATATTTTCTTTGCAAGAGTGTTGCTTGTTTTTAAATCAATATTTCCGATAAACATTTTTCGAACAGCTCTTTGATCCTTCAAGAAGTTCACCCCCCGATGTGGAAATTTACGGCTGATGTCGCAGCTACAATTGTTCAAGCCTCTACACTTACAAGCTGCAATGTCGAAGAGAGAGGTTTCCACATTTCATACGAAATCTTCGCGGATCGTCTTGCCTTTAACGCCCGTATGATTACAAGATTTCTCCAATGATCTGCACTCATTGTAATAGTTTTTAAACTGGCCGTTAATTGTTAATTGGGAAACCACTGGTATGGAAGATTTTATCCAGATTTCGGAAACTTTTTCACCTACCATTTTAGTAATATCATCCACTGGTTGAAGATAAATATCTCGATTTTCTTCTATATCGCTTCGCAACCAATAGTAGTGGCGCATGATGTCAGCAATAGTTGTCAATTGAAAGTCTTTCAATTTGTATGGTGCCCCAAAATGGCTACTTTTCACGCTATCACATGTCTTTATATGATCATGAACTTTCGCACTAGCCATTTCTAAACTCGTCGTAATAAAACGCACAAAGCACAGTAAAGGCACGTTAGACGATCCAAAATGCAATGTATTGCACGAGAAAAAAGTTTTACTTTTACACTGAACAAATGTCACAGGGAAACCGAGCACAGAAAGATAATATAAGCATCCCTTGTCGCACTTTCTCCCCTCTTGTATTTCCTCCTTCACTCCCCCAACATCGCGATGAGTCACTGCGTTCGGTTAAGTTCTCGCCTCAGCCCCTTCTCTCCTTCCAGATCTGTTTCTGAGGGATTATGCTGTCCATCACCCAAATATATGACCCTTAAAGCATCGAAAAAAAATAAGGAAGACCAAGGGACATAAACAAGACAAAAGAGAGAAACCGTTGAAAGATTCAAACAATACATGCAAATTTTGCTCACTTAAACGCGAAAAGGCTATAAAAATCGTCTAATTTAAAATACACATAGCAATTAAATAATACATTATCAGAGCTTATTTATACATTTGGAACATTAAATATGCCTTTTCAAGTAAATACGATTAAAATAAATTTAATTTAACATTTTTAAAATTTTTGCTAAAAAAGTTCAAAAATCAGCATTTTAGCAAAACTTCAAGCCAAAAGCGGCAAATATAGGAATTGTCCTAAAAATCTCAAATTTTTTGTGTGAACTTGGTGCCACTAGTGGCCACTTTTCCGCACTACCCATCATCGAAAATCAAAAAAAAGTTTTTTTCGGCCCACCCTAATATATATTACTTGTTTATATTACTTACCTATTTTTTTTTATTTACTTGTATTGATGACTTTTAAGTTGTGTTTAATTGTTAGTTCCTATTTATAAACACTGTTTTGATGAGGTCTATAGATGTCTATGATGGTTAGAGTTGCAGTAAAGCTAAAGATCCTACATACACAACTTCCAGATAGTATAATATTTTAACAGAGCTTCTGACTGTAAAATAGTCAATGAAACATCGCCTTCATTTTGAAAGACCTATCCAATGATATGCCACTCAATAGGGTGCGTAAAATTTTTTTTCGGCTCTAGTGCCTTTTTGTATTTGACGGCCGCCATTTTGAATTTATGAAAACAAAACCTAGCCTAAAACCATCGGGCCGTTAAGACAAATTGATAGAGACCTCATTCATTAAAACCCATCCAGCCGTTGGGGTGTTTCGAGGGTATAAAGAAATCCACATACACAGATACGCGTGAAACACATAACCCTTCTTTTCAGTCGGGTAATAAAGGTATTAAATATTTCATGAAATATGACAATTTGTTTGGAATATTTTTTAACCGCGCATGCTCTAACGATAACATTCCCGCCTCCCCCTCCTCACATGCACACACACCGCTTTTTATTTTCATAATTTGGTAATCAAAAAGGCTAGTCGAACATCGTGAAATTTCATAAAGATATTGGCAGTATAACGAGCTGAATTTCAGTTGCTTTCTAAAAGTTGTTGGATGTTCCACAAAATGCCACTTTTATTAACTAACTTCCAAAAACGAGTTAGTATTTAACGATATGTTCACGCGTAGCTTTGTAATGGAAGCTTCGATTCTGATCCCCCCCCCCCCCCACACACACACACACTTGCTGTTGGAAGGGTCTTGTTCTGATTATTCTCACAAGGAGAACTAAAGTATTAATAAAAAAAATGAAAAATAGCAATTTGTAGAAAACCCCTTATCACCCAGTTATTTTTAGAAAGCAACATTACACATGTAATAAGCACATGGGCCTTACCTGTATGTAAAACAATTTTCAGCCATCCTGGAGAAATACTTCAGTGTGTAAGGAATAATTTAATAGACAGACTGGGCAAATGTTAAGATGATGTTATCTTTCCCTCATTTAAATTTATAAAAATGATTTATTTTCTAAAAATGCATTAATGGGTGGTTTAGTTTTCCCTGAAGGGATAATTTGAGAACATGTATAGTTTATTTTATTTATTTTTTTTTTTTACTTTATGAGTACAAATTTTAGAAACTAATAATGTACATTTTATCATTCCCTCACTAATCATTCCCTAATGTGAAGGCGTGGGAGAGAATTGTTCTATTATTTTTAAAAACTCGTAGAAAAGACATTTTTGTTGAAAATTTAAGGCTTTTGATGAAAATAACAGCGTATTTTTAAGCAAATCGGTGTGTAAAATGTTATTTATTATGTAAAAGGTAAAGAAAAATCAGCAAGGGAACCAAAAAAAAAAAGTTCGTGGAGAAATTTCATGAAAAGAACTTGTGAATTTAGAATTTAGCATTCAGTTGAAAATATTCCTGCACACAGCAAAAATGTAGCTTATCAATATGAAGCAATTAAGAAAATAAAGTCATCTTAAACACAAAACTATATTTTATTGCATATAGAGATTTACGTAAAAAATTTATTTGTAAATTGATCCAAGAAATTCAGGCTGTACATTTCGAAAGACATCGGCAACAAAGAATTCTCAATTCGGGTATTATGCATACAAACAATAGGACTCAATAAATTTTATTTAACAGGTATAGATGTCTTACTTTCCATAGTAGGCGCCACAATTTTTAATAATGGACTCATCACTCGAATTTGATGCATCACTCTAAGATTTAGTAGAAAACTTTTAATAGATGAGGATAAAGATACAAGGTTTACTCATCAAACAACTCTATGTACAATTATAATATAGATTTAGGAACGCCAGGAGAAATCCTCTCAGGGAAAACATTCACACGCGTACATTTTATCACACCACCTTCTTCCCGCTTCGTAGATAACTTCTGCGAATCGCGTCTCATGACAAACTCCGCGGGAAAACAATAATGCAATACGCGTACATGTTACAACAACCCCTTCATCGCGCGTCTCGTAGAATATCTCTGCGGGAAAAACTATCCGCAAGGAATCACGGAAAAATCTATGACAGTAGCTAATCGCGGAAATTAGGGACTGTCGTCTAGTGCTGCCACCTAGCGGAATAATCTTTAATATAAGATATTCGCTACACAGGGTCTTTAAAGCATTTGAATTGGATAATGTTGGAGCATGAAATTGAAATGTATCTTGGAGAATTATAGGAAATTGATGACAAAACAGTTAAAGTAAATGCTGTTGAACCTATAGGCAATGGAAAGTTTAAGTGGTATTACGAAAGAGGATACTTATGACTACCCAATATGTGACATTGCTAAAAAAATTGAACTTCTAGAATCTTTTGATAGCAAAGAATGTAGATTTAATTTTTCTGGACAAAAGTTTTCTTTAAAATGTTATCCACAAAATTTCATTTCCTTACATTGTAATCATCCGCTCATTCTAATAAATATTTAAAAATCTAATAATTATAAAATTTTTCGGCCCGTCGCAGACCGGTGGCTCATACACAAATTTTATTCAATGGACACCACTTTTTTTTTAAAGTTACCTTTACTTAAATAATCACGAAAATGGTATTATTAAAGAAAGCAAATATTACTTTTCTTTTTTACTGGTATCAAAAACAAATTCTGCATGCACTTTTTGAAAGTGTATATGAACCCGTGGTCCGGAAAGGGTTAATATTAAGCCTGACGGTTATTTTTTTTTCCAATAAGTATCTTTATCTTTTATATAGTATCCAATAAGTAACAAAAAATTAGAAACTTCAGACATGATTTATTTTTTCTTCATCACTAGGATGAAAAGGACACATTTGCGTAGAACCACCCATATAATATATATAAATATACATGCCAAGAAAAAAAAAAAAAAAAAGGGGGGCATATAGAGGAAATTTGGTTATTATGGAATACCATTTACATTTTTCTTTGTAATGCGTTTAGCACTAGAACGTCCAGCTGGTGTCAATTCGAAACCAATCAAATGACAAAATGTTGATTCGAACCAGAATTTTTTTCGTAAAATTAATTAAATTGTTACTACGGAAAACTCGGTTGAATAAATAAGTCAAATTGTTCCAACTAAACATTCTGGTGTTAAAATGTTTTTATTAAGATTGGATAAAATTTCCGGACGTTCTAGTGTTAAAAAAAAATGCATATCAATAGTTAACTTAAAAAAAAAAAAAATTACACTTTTCGGGTAATATGGAATAAGGTTATAAGGAATATTAAAATTGCAAGAAAATTTCCGATTTAAAAGAATAACTAAAATTATTTAATGAGTAAACCTTAGTAGATCATCTATAAATCATCATATTCTTCAAGCTGGTGAAAAGTCCATCTCAGATGATAAGTCGGAATGGAATGATTGTTCATCTTCACTAGACTCCTCTTGAAGCAGTTGTCTTGCTGATATTGCATACTACCCGAAACACACCATCTTGAAAAACATAACCTCTTCACTCGTTCACAAATTAGCATAGAAGGAAATTGACTATAAATTGAGTATAAGATTTTATTTCACCGTGTCGCTCTAAAAACAGGTATCCAAACAGAACTGACAAGGAAGGTCTCCATACGGGCATACTCCGAAAAATCTGAAAAAATTATAGAATGTTCTTCTTATGAGGATAGATATATTTATAAAAAAAAAAAAAAAAAAAAAAAAAAAAAAAAAAATCGGCTTAAACTCGATAGAGCGTCCATAAAATAAAATACTGAAAATTTCGATACTTGGCGATTTATCACCGGTTGGCGATGGAATAAAACTTAAAAAAAAAAATACTTTTTTTGTCAAACACTCTTTAAGATAAAAATGTTTCATATTGAATAAATTTAACATAAATAACTTTAGTTTTGTCAATTTCAATTTGATTTAACTATAGTTTTGTGATGTATTTATAATGGAAGTTAACTATCAAATTTTATGAATTAAAACAAAATTTAAATTATTTAAAATTGTTTTGATCTCAAAATTAAGTAAATTGAGCACTGTCGATCCAATTTGTTGCTATGGGAACAGTGACTTATTTGATATTGAAATGAATAACTGCAGCATTCTTCATCTTGCCTTTATTTTGAAATACGCTTAAATGTATGAAAATATTTTTTATATATGAAATTGTTTTTAAAGTAATAAAATTAAATAACAAGCAACATAAATATGTAATAAAAATAATGTATTTATTAAACTCTCTCATTGTTTAAGATTTAATTCATTAAATACATTTACACGCATTTTAAAAGACTGCTCGCCAAATTGCGTGACGCTTTCGTCTTTTCGCGCCAAATACTCGAAAGTATTTTATTTTTTTACAGACTTTCTACAGCAATATGGGAGTAACTAGGAAGTCGTGTGGCAGATTCACGCTTGGCTGCAACACCGTATGCGCCAGATATTGAAGTATTCCATATTGTTTGGCCATTCCATAATTCCTGAATTTCCTCTACAAACAAAATAAATAAAATGTTGTATGCCGGACCACTCCAAGTACACAAAAACACAATGCTTCAAATTTTTCAATTTTTTTCTTAATAAGATTCATTTTAATAGGAACTGATGAAAATATCAATTTTCAAATGTTTTGCTTAAAAGGTTGGTTGGTTGTGTTTATGACGGCCAATTATCAACACGAGGGATATGGGCCCTAAGGAGGGGAGTGTCCTCCGTGGGTGTCTTTCTAAGGGAACCTAACCCGTATTTACGCTTGGAAAATCAAGGTTCGAAGCAAACCACGAAAACTCCGAATGATTAGGCCGACGGGCGCGATTGGGATCGGACCCAGCACCTCCTGTCTACCAGCTTCAAGAACAGAACCTCTCGGCCACTAGTGGGGCTCTTTTGCATAAAAGGAATTTAGACTGTATCTGTGGTATATTCTGACGAAGTTTCGTAAATGTCCGATTATTAAAAATATTCCTCAAAGCTTTTTGCTTCATCCATTTTCCTTTAAATTATTCAGAGTTGCAATCTTTAAATTCATTTTTCTCTGTATGTATTTTTTCAGTATATTAGTAAGATCTTAAGTGACAAAACTTCTACATATTGATTGCTCTTTGACTACTCAATTGATTCACGGTTTTTCTTTTCTTTTTTTTTTTTTTTTTTTTTTCTTCTTCTTCTTTCTTTCTTTTTTTAAAAATTTTATTGCAAGAATTGTATTTTTTTCTTAAAATCATTTTCCTTCATGCAACAATTTCATAATATGTCGAAAGAGTTTTATAAAATAATTAAATAATAATAATAATAAAGTTTAAAGGATACTGAGTTTTCTCAAAAAATAAAATATATTCAGACAATTAAAAAAATATATAATTTATGTCGTTTATAATATATAAATCCCAAAATACAGCCTTTAACTTTGTAAACAAACAAACAAACGAAAAAAAAATGGATCAACACATTTTCCCGTTTAAGATAGCATTCCGGCATAGGCAGGTTCTTTTTCGCTGTTTTACTGCATTTTACGTTTTATGCCTTTAAATCTACTATCTATTAAAATAATAAATTTTAAAGTTTACTTGTAGAATAATGGCGATTTAAAAATATATACCCTTTTTGTAAAAATTTTGGGGCTGAGCCAAATTTTACTGATTTTTGTACGGATCAGGTCAGTCAGAGACAATAATTTTAATACGGGTTGGGTCGAGACCGGGACTGAAAATTTCGTCGCGTGTAAACGTAGGAAGGAGGAAGTCAGTCCCGGTTCGGTATGAAAAAATACGTTGACCCTGCCAGGCTGAACCTTCAGAGAAGAATAAAGACCGGGCCTGGCCAACACCCACTTGACATAAAGCCTTTGGGCGATTTTGTGACGTCACTCTTAGACGACCTACGTTCTTTTCCCTCGGTGGAACTCTGCCCTTTTCTTTGAGCGTTGACAAATTGTTAACTGTTATTTAACTTTTAAATTTTTCCACTGCATAGTTTTTTTAAATAGAATTAAATTAAACACTTATTTTTTCATGTCCTTCCTACTTTGTAAACAAAGGTTCGTTTTTAAATACATATATAACAATTTATTTAAAGATTTTCCTAATCAGTTATATTCCAATTTTACGAAATACACATTAGTAATTAAAAAATTAAATATTTGGCTAGAGATTTTTATTTACACTAGGTAAATCAGATTAATTTGAAAAAAAGAAAATTAATAAAACATTAATGCATTAATTTTATATTAAAAAAGTAATTATCATGCCAATTTGTCAATTAATTATTAATAAAAAATATAACTCAGATATATCTCATAAAAAATCACTTTCAAAAATCATCTTTTAGTGAAACTAATTTGTATTTCCAACTTTTTTTTTTTTTTTTTTTTGTTCTCAAGTGCTGTTTAACATTTTTTATAGATGATGTTAAAATCAATTTATAATGAGGTAAGTACTTTTTATCTTGATAAATCTTTTATGCATTTACTTATTTATATGTTTTATCTGCTTTTGATGTATTGTTTACAAAGTTTATAAGTTATTTTGATAATGTTGAATATAAGGTAGCTTTAAATATAAAAAAGCATAAGGTAATATTGCTAGGTTTATTACTCTTAATCAGGCATGTCAAACACACGGCCCGCGGGCCACAACTGGCCCGCCGACAACTTCTCTGTGGCCCGCCAATCCTTTGGCATTTTACCTGTGTTTAATTTAGTTACAAGTTTCAATTTTCCAACTGAGTGAAAAAGTTAGCAATGAAGTAAAGTGAACAATTAGGCATGCATTAAACATGTTCGATAGAAAACTTTTTCTGGTAGAATAAACCTTATTTGTATGAGAAAATGTGTTTAATAAATGAAATGAAATACGTATATGTAACGCATCGATACAAAACACAATTTATTAAATAAATTTTCTGATTCAAAATTTTTTTACTCGAAAAAAAATCCGGAAGATTAAAAGTTATACATACTAGATTAACATAGAGCGTGTACATTTTTTTAAGTTAATACAATTTAGAAAATCCAATTAAACTTTGTAGATTTCGTTTAAAAAAGTAATGTCAAGTATTTTTTCGAAAGTCTAGAATTTTTTCGAAAAATAAGATAAAATAAACTACACTGGTTTCCAAAAATTAAGGAAAAAATCACATAAAGAGCGATAACTCGTTCAAAAATTAACCTATTCGTATGAAATTTGGATATGTTGTTAACTAAAAAATGCTGATTAAAATTACAAAATGCAAATTAGTGGCGCTGCAATCGGATTGCGTCATCTGTGCGGAGCATAAAAATGCATGCTAGAGAGTACGGCTGCTGGTGTGGCTGTGATTATGAGATAAGAAATTTGAGATAGCCAATTCATTAGTATGACCTCGAGGTATCATTTGTCCGCATAACTGCGATATAGAGCTATAGGAAGATTAGATATAGGCCAAAGTCAGACAGAGATGGCCAGATGGCTAAATGTGAGACCTTGTGTTGCTCATAGGCTTTGGCAACACTTTCAAACCACTGGTTCGGCCTCCAGAAGGTTCAGGGAAGGACGAGCAAGAGCTACGACAAGCACCGATGACCGATATTTGCGGTTATGTGTACGAAGGAATAGAACAGCAACCCCTCTCACCTTAAATACGTCCTTGCTACAGTCACTGGAAGGTTGGTATCAACGTCTACTGTAAGTAGAAAGCTTCATGAAGGTGGTCTGTACGCGATGCAACCGGATATTTGTGTGCCGCTCGCCTCTTGTCTCCGGAGGGAACGTTTAAGTTGGGCACGTCAACATGTGCATTGGATGGCTGATCAGTGGAGGCGTGTTCTCGTCACAAATGGGTTCCAGTTTAGCATCCAAAGCGATAGTAGGCATTGTTTGATTTGGAGAGAACAGGAAACACGCTATCATCTATGAAACATTCGTAAAATATATTCGTATGGAGGAGGCAGTGTCTGTGTTCGGGATGGTATCTCTTTGGGCGGACGCACAGACCCCCATGTCTTTTTACGTGGAACTGTGAATGCTCACGTCTATAGAGATGGCATTCCTGATGTCAGTGCAATAGGTAAAGATTTCCTGTGACAGGACGATAACGCTAGACCACACAGGGTTCACATCGTAGAAGATTATCTTCAGCACCAAACAATTCAGCGCATGGAATGGCCAGCGCGGTCACCGAACTTGAATCCCATTGAGCATCTTTGGGATGCTTTCGGAAGATGTGTCGCTGCTCTCAATCTCCCTCCTCAGACCCTTGCCAAGCTTACAACTGCTTTACAAGAGAAACGGCTCGCACTTCCCCGCAAACTTATCAATCGCATAATTGACAGCATCACACTTCACTGTATGTTCTGTATTGCTTATAGGGGTGTTCATAATCCATATTAAAGATACTTTTCCTATACCAAACTGAGACATTTATTTTGTTTATTTTATAATTGCATTAATTTCTGAAACACCACAATCGCCTGGTAATTTCTTTTACTGTTATTTTATACCTTATTATGTGTTGTAAATTGTGTCTGAGTTTTATTAAAATCTACTTGTAAGATTTTGAGTAATTGCAACTTTTGTTATTTTTCATTAATTTTTGGAAACCAGTGTATAATAATAACTTTGGTACTTTACTTGAATATTTCTT
Source organism: Maratus speciosus (assembly GCA_963932465.1). Taxonomy (NCBI): domain Eukaryota; kingdom Metazoa; phylum Arthropoda; class Arachnida; order Araneae; family Salticidae; genus Maratus; species Maratus speciosus. The sequence continues at coordinate 469,994,540 of OZ010789.1, forward strand.
TAACATTGCTATGTTTTGTATGTACAAATTTTACTGTGTGCAATTGTAATAATATTATCTACTTTGTTTGGTGTGGCCCGCGACTTTGTATATTAAGATTAATTTGGCCCGCGTCGGTAATCCAGTTTGACATGCCTGCTCTTAATTCTATAGATAATAATAATGTTTAATAATATGTAATTTGTTGGGCATTATATTTTTCTTTTAACAAACAAATCAAGCTTCAAAATACATTAAATATCGTAAAAAATTATGATTATTATTTATCATTCATATTCGATAAATGTTAAAATATGTCCAGAACTGAAACATAAGAATTAAAATACCAACAATTTAAGAATTAAGCGTTTAGTGAAATTAAAAAGTAATAAAGTAAACAGCAATGCTAAAATTATTCATTATTTAATGTAGTTTAATTTAATTGAAAAAATACCATGTTTTATTTACTTATATCGTTATTATTTATCCTAAAACTTAAAAAAACAAAAACAAAAATAGTATGCCAGATGAAATATTCCCTTAATTTTCAAACCATTATTAAATACATCTGATAAAATACATACGTGAAATCTATAAAGATTCATAAACATGTTCCATATACAAATTGGCAACAAAGTCAATATTATATATGGAGATTTCTAGGGAAATTCAAGATAATTTTGTCAGTATAAGGCAACTAATAAAAGTTAATATTTCATTATCTGAAAACAATATGCATTTTACATAAGCTATGATATTAAATTTTTAGATTTGATAAATTTTGAAATATGTATGGTACCAAAAAATGTTAAATTAAAAGACAAAAATTAAATATCAAAAATTTTAATATTATGCATTATTCAAAATTGTTTAAAACTCTCTTTAATTATTGAAATAATAATAATAAAAAAATTGGATTGACACATTTGACTTTAAAAAAATGAACATCAATTTTACCTATCTGACTTAAAAACAAGTATTAGTATTTATTCTATAATTTAAACAACTGAAATATATAAAGTTAAAATGTATATAAATTGGCAATAAAGTTATCATAGTTTTATACATGGTCTAAAATAATAAATTTTATTAATATTTCATAAGTTTTAAAATACATGCAATAATAAAATTCGGGAATTAAAATAACAATAATTTTAAAAATGAGCGTTTAGAAAAATTAAAAACTAAGGGAAAAAAATAAATTGTAATAATGGAATTATTCGTTATTTTATATAGTTTTATTTGATTAAAAAAATCATGTTATATATATATTTTAAATCTGACTATCATATTTATTATAAAATTATATTAAAACAACAAAAACAATATGACATAAGAAATTCATTAAATATCTCATTAAATGAAATATTCCTAATCTTCAAAGTATTATTTAAAAATACCTAATTAAAAACATAATTAATATTTATAATAGTAATCTGTAATTTGTTGGACATTATTATTATTATTTTGACGAATGTATTATTATTATTATTAATTATCCTTACTTTTTATATACTTTTTACTGTATAATTTTTTACTATTTCATTATATTTACAGGTATAACTACAATATTATTTTCTGTATTTTGCTAAGATTTAATTAAAATTTTGAAAATAATATGTCAAAGTAAATACCATTCTATTAATCTTTAAACCATTAAAATAATAATAATAATAATAATGTAAGCAAAGCAATGCTTTCTTGGTAACTATGACTATATATTTCAACCGAATAAGACATGTTTTATACATAATGGATATTAAATATTTTAATTTCATTAAGTTTAAAATATGTCGAGGTACATAAATTATTAACATAAAGACTAAAGCTAAATCATTAAAAATTTAATAATAATAATAATAATAGAATAGAATAAATAAATGACAGCAATAAATATATGCGTTATTTAACGTAGTTTAAAGTGTAAGAGCAATGATATCATATACACATAAATGCTTATAGTTAATATATACAATTATTTTAACATAATAACAAAGTGAAGTTGCTTTTCTTTTCTTTCGTTTTAAAAATCAGTATCATGACCTAAACGATAAGATTTCAAGAATTCCACACTTAATGTAGTCCAATAAATGAATGATTAATTAATAAATAAATTCAACCAATCTGATTTCTTAAAATAAAATGTATAAGGCTGCTATTTTATATTAACAATTGTATATAAGCGTAACAATTGTAATATAAGCGTTGTTGGATAATAGGAAAACCATTTGATAATAAGGTAAGATTTTTTATCTTGATTAATCTTAAATATTGCATAAATTTATTTATTTATATGTGAACCCTCTAGTAATTTTTACCTGCTTTTGATATGTTGAATATAAGATATACAAGTCACCACGTGTTTTGTAACTTAATGTGATTTTTTTTGGGGGGGGGGAGGGGGGTAGGCGTTTAATATGTAATATTTCATTATTTCGGAATGCAATTATGCTATGTTGTTTTTTACCGGCTCATTTTTTTTTCAAATATTCTTATATTTGTATACGTAAACATGACTGAAGCATAAGTGTATTTTCATTTAGTGGTAGTAATAATAACAATTGTTAATATAAAATAGCAGCCTTATACATTTTATTTTAAGAAATCAGATTGGTTGAATTTATTTATTAATTAATCATTCATTTATTGGACTACATTAAGTGTGGAATTCTTGAAATCTTATCGTTTAGGTCATGATACTGATTTTTAAAACGAAAGAAAAGAAAAGCAACTTCACTTTGTTATTATGTTAAAATAATTGTATATATTAACTATAAGCATTTATGTGTATATGATATCATTGCTCTTACACTTTAAACTACGTTAAATAACGCATATATTTATTGCTGTCATTTATTTATTCTATTCTATTATTATTATTATTAAATTTTTAATGATTTAGCTTTAGTCTTTATGTTAATAATTTATGTACCTCGACATATTTTAAACTTAATGAAATTAAAATATTTAATATCCATTATGCATAAAACATGTCTTATTCGGTTGAAATATATAGTCATAGTTACCAAGAAAGCATTGCTTTGCTTACATTATTATTATTATTTTAATGGTTTAAAGATTAATAGAATGGTATTTACTTTGACATATTATTTTCAAAATTTTAATTAAATCTTAGCAAAATACAGAAAATAATATTGTAGTTATACATGTAAATATAATGATATAGTAAAAAATTATACAGTAAAAAATATATAAAAAATAAGGATAATTAATAATAATAATAATACATTCGTCAAAATAATAATAATAATGTCCAACAAATTACAGATTACTATTATAAATATTAATTATGTTTTTAATTAGGTATTTTTAAATAATACTTTGAAGATTAGGAATATTTCATTTAATGAGATATTTAATGAATTTCTTATGTCATATTGTTTTTGTTGTTTTAATATAATTTTATAATAAATATGATAGTCAGATTTAAAAAATATATATAACATGATTTTTTAATCAAATGAAACTATATAAAATAACGAATAATTCCATTATTACAATTTATTTTTTTCCCTTAGTTTTTAATTTTTCTAAACGCTCATTTTTAAAATTATTGTTATTTTAATTCCCGATTTTTATTATTGCATGTATTTTAAAACTTATGAAATATTAATAAAATTTATTATTTTAGACCATGTATAAAACTATGATAACTTTATTGCCAATTTATATACATTTTAACTTTATATATTTCAGTTGTTTAAATTATAGAATAAATACTAATACTTGTTTTTAAGTCAGATAGGTAAAATTGATGTTCATTTTTTTAAAGTCAAATGTGTCAATCCAATTTTTTTATTATTATTATTTCAATAATTAAAGAGAGTTTTAAACAATTTTGAATAATGCATAATATTAAAATTTTTGATATTTAATTTTTGTCTTTTAATTTAACATTTTTTGGTACCATACATATTTCAAAATTTATCAAATCTAAAAATTTAATATCATAGCTTATGTAAAATGCATATTGTTTTCAGATAATGAAATATTAACTTTTATTAGTTGCCTTATACTGACAAAATTATCTTGAATTTCCCTAGAAATCTCCATATATAATATTGACTTTGTTGCCAATTTGTATATGGAACATGTTTATGAATCTTTATAGATTTCACGTATGTATTTTATCAGATGTATTTAATAATGGTTTGAAAATTAAGGGAATATTTCATCTGGCATACTATTTTTGTTTTTGTTTTTTTAAGTTTTAGGATAAATAATAACGATATAAGTAAATAAAACATGGTATTTTTTCAATTAAATTAAACTACATTAAATAATGAATAATTTTAGCATTGCTGTTTACTTTATTACTTTTTAATTTCACTAAACGCTTAATTCTTAAATTGTTGGTATTTTAATTCTTATGTTTCAGTTCTGGACATATTTTAACATTTATCGAATATGAATGATAAATAATAATCATAATTTTTTACGATATTTAATGTATTTTGAAGCTTGATTTGATTGTTAAAAGAAAAATATAATGCCCAACAAATTACATATTATTAAACATTACTATTATCTATAGAATTAAGATTAATAAACATAGCAATATTACTTTATGCTTTTTTATATTTAAAGCTACCTTATATTCAACATTATCAAAATAACTTATAAACTTTGTAAACAATACATCAAAAGCAGATAAAACATATAAATAAGTAAATGCATAAAAGATTTATCAAGATAAAAAGTACTTACCTCATTATAAATTGATTTTAACATCATCTATAAAAAATGTTAAACAGCACTTGAGAACAAAAAAAAAAAAAAAAAAAAAAAAAAAAAAAAAGTTGGAAATACAAATTAGTTTCACTAAAAGATGATTTTTGAAAGTGATTTTTTATGAGATACATCTGAGTTATATTTTTTATTAATAATTAATTGACAAATTGGCATGATAATTACTTTTTTAATATAAAATTAATGCATTAATGTTTTATTAATTTTCTTTTTTTCAAATTAATCTGATTTACCTAGTGTAAATAAAAATCTCTAGCCAAATATTTAATTTTTTAATTACTAATGTGTATTTCGTAAAATTGGAATATAACTGATTAGGAAAATCTTTAAATAAATTGTTATATATGTATTTAAAAATGAACCTTTGTTTACAAAGTAGGAAGGACATGAAAAAATAAGTGTTTAATTTAATTCTGTTTAAAAAGACTATGCAGTGGAAAAATTTACAAGTTAAATAACTGTTAACAATTTGTCAACGCTCAAAGAAAAGGGCAGAGTTCCACCGAGGGAAAAGAACGTAGGTCGTCTAAGAGTGACGTCACCAAATCGCCCAAAGTCTTTATGTCAAGTGGGTGTTGGCCAGGCCCGGTCTTTACTCTTCTCTGAAGGTTCAGCCTGGCAGGGTCAACGTATTTTTTCATACCGAACCAGGACTGACTTCCTCCTTCCTACGTTTACACGCGACGAAATTTTCAGTCCCGGTCTCGACCCAACCCGTATTAAAATTATTGTCTCTGACTGACCTGATCCGTACAAAAATCAGTAAAATTTGGCTCAGCCCCAAAATTTTTACAAAAAGGGTATATATTTTTAAATCGCCATTATTCTACAATTAAACTTTAAAATTTATTATTTTAATAGATAGTAGATTTAAAGGCATAAAACGTAAAATGCAGTAAAACAGCGAAAAAGAACCTGCCTATGACGGAATGCTATCTTAAACGGGAAAATGTGTTGATCCATTTTTTTTGTTTGTTTGTTTGTTTACAAAGTTAAAGGCTGTGTTTTGGGATTTATATATTATAAACGACATAAATTATATATTTTTTTAATTTCCTGAATATATTTTATTTTTTGAGAAAACTCAGTATCCTTTAAACTTTATTATTATTATTATTTAATTATTTTATAAAACTCTTTCGACATATTATGAAATTGTTGCATGAAGGAAAATGATTTTAAGAAAAAAATACAATTCTTGCAATAAAATTTTAAAAAAAAGGAAGAAAGAAGAAGAAAAAAAAAAAAAAAAAAGAAAAGAAAAGAAAAACCGTGAATCAATTGAGTAGTCAATGAGCAATCAATATGTAGAAGTTTTGTCACTTAAGATCTTACTAATATACTGAAAAAATACATACAGAGAAAAATTAATTTAAAGATTGCAACTCTGAATAATTTAAAGGAAAATGGATGAAGCAAAAAGCTTTGAGGAATATTTTTAATTATCGGACATTTACGAAACTTCGTCAGAATATACCACAGATACAGTCTAAATTCCTTTTATACAAAAGAGCCCCACTAGTGGCCGAGAGGTTCTGTTCTTGAAGCTGGTAGACAGGAGGTGCTGGGTCCGATCCCAATCGCGCCCGTCGGCCTAATCATTCGGAGTTTTCGTGGTTTCTTTCGAACCTTGATTTTCCAAGCGTAAATACGGGTTAGGTTCCCTTAGAAAGACACCCGCGGAGGACACTCCCCTCCTTAGGGCCCATATCCCTCGTGTTGATAATTGGCCGTCATAAACACAACCAACCAACCTTTTAAGCAAAACATTTGAAAATTGATATTTTCATCAGTTCCTATTAAAATGAATCTTATTAAGAAAAAAATTGAAAAATTTGAAGCATTGTGTTTTTGTGTACTTGGAGTGGTCCGCATACAACATTTTATTTATTTTGTTTGTAGAGGAAATTCAGGAATTATGGAATGGTCAAACAATATGGAATACTTCAATGATTCTTTATCCTTTGATATTCCAATTTTATGGTTGGAATTCCTTAATAAATACTTAAAAAGGGAGTCTGATAGAGGGAGCCGCGGTAGCGTAGGCTATTTGAGATCATAGAGGGCGCCATGTTTGCAGTTTTATGTTTTTTGGTTTTTAGATTATCTTTTGGTACCCAGTGTCATTCATTTCTATTGATTATATGTGTGTTATGATTACGGTTTTTACGATTAAACCGAAACATGTCAACATATTTTGATTTTTATTTGTGACACCTATTTAAGTAAAATAAATGTATGTTTTTATTTATATGCATAAAAGATTTATCAAGATAAAAAGTACTTACCTCATTATAAATTGATTTTAACATTATCTATAAAAAATGTTAAACAGCACTTGAGAACAAAAAAAAAAAGTTGGAAATACAAATTAGTTTCACTAAAAGATGATTTTTGAAAGTGATTTTTTATGAGATACATCTGAGTTATATTTTTTATTAATAATTAATTGACAAATTGGCATGATAATTACTTTTTTAATATAAAATTAATGCATTAATGTTTTATTAATTTTCTTTTTTTCAAATTAATCTGATTTACCTAGTGTAAATAAAAATCTCTAGCCAAATATTTAATTTTTTAATTACTAATGTGTATTTCGTAAAATTGGAATATAACTGATTAGGAAAATCCTTCAATAAATTGTTATATATGTATTTAAAAATGAACCTTTGTTTACAAAGTAGGAACGACATGAAAAAATAAGTGTTTAATTTAATTCTATTTAAAAAGACTATGCAGTGGAAAAATTTACAAGTTAAATAACAGTTAATAATTTGTCAACACTCAAAGAAAAGGGCAGAGTTCCACCGAGGGAAAAGAACGTAGGTTGTCTAAGAGTGACGTCACAAAATCGCCCAAAGGCTTTATGTCAAGTGGGTGTTGCCTGGCCCGGCCTCAGAATACGCGGATGACGTCATTTTATATAAAATAAAAGCGCGTGTTTGGAGTCTTACAACTGAACTATCTATCTATCTATCTATATATATATATATATATATATATATATATATATATATATATATATTACCATTAATTAAACATAACCTGCCACCGTCAATTATTATGAATTAAAGCTGTAAGTATTAAAAAAATATTATAAGAATTATTATGGAAGAAAAAAGAAAAAAGTGGACACCGACAAAAATTGAAAAGCTTATACATTGAATTACGTTATCGAGGGCACAGAATTCAATGATATAAGCAAAATGGTTGTTTTCTGTGGGAAAAATAAGCTAAAGCTAAAATTAATTTTCCCCTGTGCCCGAACAACCACTAAAATCAAGTGAATTGATTAAAAATGAAAGCAGAATAGAAACAAATAATATGAAATGGAAGAATCAATAAAACGTATTTAAATATTTATAGGATATAAAATAGAAATAATAAACACCATACCGATTAATATTTCAATATTTTACAAAAATCCATGTGCACATGTCTTCCAGTATATCCAAAAGATAAAGGTGAATAAAACAGTTAAGAAATCACAGTAAATGATACCAAAGGATGCAGTTAATACATTTTGAAATAAAATTTGAAATACCTTGTAAAACAAATTTAATCTAATATAAAATAAATAGAAATTAATTACATTATTTAAAATGCACTATTAAATTAATAGATAACAGTTTAACAATATCGTCAAAATTTAGCTAAAAATACACCCTGGTGTATAAATTATAACTGAAATGGAGCTAGAAAAATTAAAAATAAGAGCAATCTGAAAGATACAATTTTAGTGCTGCCATCTATTAATAATTATATTAAACATCTATCGCAAGATAAAAATTTGCAAGCTTTTGAATGCAAATAACTGTTTAAACAGCAAAACCCAACAAATCCTTATATATAGAGAATTATAGAACAACCACAAAAATCAAGTGAATTGATTAAAAATGCAAGCAGAATAGAAACAAATAATATGAAATGGAAGAATCAATAAAACGTATTTAAATATTTATAGGATATAAAATAGAAATAATAAACACCATACCGATTAATATTTCAGTATTTTACAAAAATCCATGTGCACATGTCATCCAGTATATCAAAAAGATTAAGGTGAATAAAACAGTTAAGAAATCACAGTATATGATACCAAAGGATGCAGTTAATACATTTTGAAATGAAATTTGAAATACCTTGTAAAACAAATTTAATCTAATATAAAATAAATAGATATTAATTACATTATTTAAAATGCACTATTAAATTAATAGATAACAGTTTAACAATATCGTCAAAATTTAGCTAAAAATACACCCTGGTGTATAAATTAAAACTGAAAAGGAGCTAGAAAAATTAAAAATTTGAGCAATCTGAAAGATACAATTTTAGTGCTGCCATCTATTAATAATTATATTAAACATCTATCGCAAGATAAAAATTTGCAAGCTTTTGAATGTAAATAACTGTTTAAACAGCAAAACCAAACAAATCCTTATATATAGAGAATTATAAACCTAATATAAATCACACAAAGTATTTAAAACTATTGTTAATAAAGTTTAAAAGCATACAATATGTTCTATTAGCTAAATTATTTAAACAAAAATAAGAGTTTAAATAATGTTAGAACATTGATAATATATAGCATATATCTATATGCTATAAAACAGAATAAATTCAGTAATAATTAATATAAATAATTATTAAAAATTATCTAAAAATTATTTTTTAATGAATTATATATAAGATATTTATAAAATGAACAGGAAATATCAAACATGTGGAAGTATATAGAAGGTTAAATAATACTTAAAATCCCATTACTTAAAACGCACAAATATAGAATGTGGATTATTTTCAGACATCCATAAAAATCCATAAAGTATGAATATGGGACATTCAAAAACATTAAACTAAGAGTGGCATACTATTAGTAATTAATATGATATTGTCCTTAGTAAATTAAAATTTAATAACAAATAATTGTAAATTAGATTAATGAATAATTAAGCTAATTATAATATTAATGAAAATCTCCAACTTACATATAAAATATCAAATCAACATCCACATAAAATACATAACAAAAAAATAGTAATAATACAAGAGCCCCGCTTTTTTTTTTTTTTTTTTTTTTTTTAAATAAATAATTAACCATTGCGTATTATCCAGACAACACCACCCTCCTCCGTACTCTAACATCTACCCACCCAACCAACCTATAATATTTTTTGTATATTATTTTACAATTTTTAATTTTTTATAGATATTTTTTTATTTTATAATTTTTTTTGTAATTTTGTTTACGCATGTGTTAATTTGTGTTTATAGATCATGTAAGAAAAGTACTAATTGTATATTAATGAATATATGAATTTTTTTGGAAAACCATGATTTAATGCATCATAAATTAGTTTTTTAATATTATTGTTAATTAGAGGAGAAGAACATAAACATTTTATTCTATATAAATGATTAAGTATTATATTACGAAATACAGAATGATGAAGACAAGATTTAAAATTTGTAAATGTATTAACTGTGAATTTAAATTCTTTACGTTTGTCATACAAATCTGTGATTGTTTTATTGTCTTTTATTGTAATTTTAAGATCTAAGAAGTTAATTGTATTGTTAGATAAAAGGTTTTCCGTTAATTCCAAATTAGTGGGATAATCAACTGGAAATCGAGTAATTGCAGATTGATCAGTGTCAATTAAAATGATGTCATCAATATAACGATATAAATGTAGATTATTATTAGTAAAATTGCGTTCATAATGAGATAAGTATAAGGCTGAGAGTAAACTGGAAGTACAACCGCCTTGTGGTATACCGACATGCTGTAAATATAAAGTATTATCTTGCAATATATAATTATTATAGATAATGAAGTTAGTTAAAGATTTAAAATATGAAATATCTATATAAGATGGCAATTCCAGTTTTTTATAATACTTTCTAAATAATGCATTTATAATTTTATGTAAATCTAATAGGTCTATATTATTAAAAAGATCTTTGAAGTCATATGTCGTTATATTAAAAACAGAATGAAGATTTTTTAAAATCTTAACAAGTTGATAGCTATTTTTTATACAATGTGTATTATCATTGTTTGTAGTAAGTTCATATATTTGATTAAGAATTTTTAAGAGAAGTGTATTGGCTTTATTATTATATGTATTACAACCAATAGTAACAGTCCTAAATTTAATAGGAGTTTTATGAAATTTGGGAATAAGAACTAAATATGGATAATTAAAATTAGTAGATAAAATATTTAAAAGTTTATAATAACTTCGAATTTTACGATTATTTACAATAACATTTTCATTAGTTTTTTGAAAAGACTTATTAGAAGAAATAGAATTTGTAAGTAGTTGGTGATAATATGATTTACATATAATAGCATAATTGTTAGGAGATTTGTCTACATATGTAATAACGAAGTTTTTTTGTAATTTAGTAATTTGTTGGAAATAATGCTGTGTATTAATAGAAACCAAATCAGCAATATTATTTTTTAAAGCCATAGTTAATTTTTCAATTACTAATATCTTCCATTGATTAAAATATTCAATAGGCTTATTATAAGAGATAGAAATTTTATAAATAAAAATATCAATATCATATGTAAACTGTTTGATTATAGATTTAACATTAAATTTAGATGGAAGTCTATATTTAGTACCATAACCCATTAGTTGTTTCAATTTAAAATCATGAACAATATCAAGATTTCCAGTGATTATATGTCCATGATCATTGTTTATGTATTTTTTTAGAGTGGGGTCTTTGCAGTTACACGGAAAAGTACTTGCAGCAGATGTATTTTTTGAAAATGTATTATAGTTAAAAATTTTTCTCCCAATTGTATTCGGATATTTAAAGGTTTTTGATATATGAAGATTATTGATAGGAAAAAAACAATTTTTATCATTAATTATAGAATTGATATTAATTTTATTAAAAATGTGATTTGAAAAAGTAATTATCATTTGAGTATTCATGTTCTGAATTTTGTGTTTTTTTTGTATATTAATATTTAAAAGATTAACCCTACTCATAATAAGGTCAAAGTAAATATCAGAGAAATGTTTAGAGAAAGAATTACTTAGAAAGACATTTAAATGTTGTACCAGCTGTTTCTTTTTAATAGCAAAGATGTTTTTACGAATTAACAACCAGTTATAATTCTCTAAGTAATTTCGTTGAAGATCATTAATTTGTTTTGTGATAGATTTTTTGGAAACTACAACTGATGATGAACCCTTTCCGCGTTTATTACGTGTTGTTTTAGCATTTAAATTATGATTAAGAGTAGGATAAATTGGAGAATAATCAATATTGTTATTGATAGATGTGAAGACTTTGACAGGTCTGTTAAATACTTCACTGTTAAGTCCATAAGGATATATTGTGTTATAATATTTCATATATGATGATTCCATATAAAGACGTTCTGATTTATTTTTTAGAATTTGAAGGATTTCAATTGTCGTATTTTTAAATAGATGTTTATGAAAATGTTGAATTTCAGCTATATATATATATATATATATATATATATATATATATATATTCATTGGGGGCGACACTAAATTCTGAAGAAGCAGAATTCCTGTTTGCTAGTTTACTTGTTTCTTTTGTGACAGCGGAATTAATTTTTTTTCCCTTTTTCTTTGAGGATTATTATAAGATTTTTTTTAAAAAAAGGAAAAAATTATTTTGTCATTTTATTCTCATCGCAACATAAAATTTGTGTTTATAAAATATTCTTTATTTATTTATTTATTTATTTATTTATTTATTTTTTATTTATTTATTTATTTTTTGTCCTTCATTTCAGTCTTTACAAGGGAAATGGATAAATCATTCCAAAATTAACAGGGAATGTTTGATAATCTGTTACTGAATAACAACCTTTAAAGCAATAATAAGGTACTGTTATATTAAATAACGCCCACTTCTAGAATAAGCATGAATTTCAATCTAAAAAATTAGGTATAATTTTCAAGATGAACATGGGATGTTTATAAAAGAGTGTTAAAAGAAAAAACTATTTTAATTTAATACTTTTTTTTTCTGTTTTAGTAGTCGGAATATTCCTAAAGTATTCCGAATGTACCGGGTGTCCTAAAAAGGACCGACTGATTTTAAAATTCAATAACTTGCAAACGGTGACAGATATTTAAAAAATTCTTGCAGGAGCGTTATGCATGAGGTCAAAAGTTTTTTTACAGTGACTTTTGATTTTAGTTCGAATTACAAACAACAGATGGCGCTGCTATCAATAGACGCTAAATTCAGGCTCGATTTTTGGTCCTTCGGGACCCACTCAATACATTTTACTCTCCTTTTTCTGCATGGAAGAAGACATCGGTCAAAAAATCGGGCCCGTATTTAGCGCCTATTGCTTACAGCGCCATCTATTGTTTGTAATTCGTACTAAAATCGAAAATCACTGTAAAAAACCTTTTGACCTTATGCCTAACCCTCATGCAAGAATTTTTTATATATCTGTTACCGTTTGCAAGTGATTGAATTTTAAAGTCAGTCAGTCCTTTTTGGGACACCCGGTATATATATATATATATATATATGCTTAATTTTATTTAAAGTATTAAAATCTTATCCAGTTTCACTAAAATTTCAAAAATATAAATTTTTCCGAAATTTTTGAAAAGGATTTAAAAGAATGAAAAGAAAAGAAAAGAAAAAGTCATGAAAAAATCATTTTTCATAACGAAAGTTTATCTTATATTTTCTGACAAGCTATATAGTCCAGGCAATAGGGAATTTTACCTAGCAAAATTAATGGTAGTACTGTAAATCGGCTTTCTACTTGTTTTTTGGGTCGCTGTATCCGAATTTGTAACTTCCCACCAAAATTCCCCCCGGCAACCTCCCCAAATTTTGGTAAAAAGCCCCCCCAAAAAGGTTTTTATTAAAAAAATCAATTTTTTTATTGTTTTAGAGAAAAAGTATCTAGAAATTCAGAAAGTAGATAAAATTTCCAACAAATTAGATATATGACATTATGACTTAGGATGAAGGGGAAGGGGGATCTGCCTCGGAACCTGCGCGCGGTGCTGCGTAAACTAAGTTGCGCAATTCCACTTAACCACTCACACGTTTACATTCACCCTCCCATCTCCCCTCCGAACTTTCTCTATAAGGTTTACTTTAAGATTTTTGGGTCGCTGAATCCGAATTTTCAACTTTCCCCCAAAAATTTCCCCTCCGAACCCCCCCCCCCCCAAATAGTTGTTTTTAACCTAAATTTATTATTGTTTTAGGGGAAAAGCATTACAAAATTCAGAAACTAGACAAAATTTGTAACAAATAGGATATATGACATTATGAATTAGGATGAACGGGGAGGGTGAGGGCTGCCTTTGAACATGCACTGCGACTCTATGTGCACTAAATTATGAAGTTCAGGCAATTGGGGATTTTATCTGGCAAAATTAATACTAGTTCTGGATTTCGACTCACTTTATGTTTTTTGGGTCGCTGAATCCGAATTTGTAACTTCCCACCAAAATTTCACCCGGCAACCACACAAAAAATTGATTTTTTGAAAAAATTTGGTTTTTGAGAAAAGCGCGCGGGGAATGTTCCGAGGCAGCCCCCTCTCTCCCCGTTTATCCTACGTCATAATGTCATATATCCTATTTGTTCCAAATTTTGTCTAGTTTCTGAATTTCGTAATGCTTTTCCCCTAAAACAATAAGAAATTTAAGTTAAAAATAACTATTTGGGGGGAGGGGGTTCGGGGGGGGGGTATTTTGAGTGTAAGTTAAAAATTCGGATTCAGCGAACCAAAAAACTTAAAGTAAACCTTATAGAGAAAGTTCGGAGGGAAGATGGGAGAGCTAATGTAAACGTGTGAGTGGTTAAGTGGAATTGCGCAACTTAGTCCACGCAGCACTGCGGCGCATGTTCCGAGGCAGATTCCCCCTTCCCCTCCATCCTAAGTCATAATGTCATATATCTAATTTGTTGCAAATTTTGTCTACTTTCTGAATTTCTAGCTACTTTTTAATAAAAACCTTTTTTGGGGGGCTTTTTACCAAAATTTGGGGGTGTTGCCAGGGGAAATTTTGGTGGGAAGTTACAAAAACGGATTCAGCGACCCAAAAAACATCTAGAAAGCCGATTCCCAGTACTACCATTAATTTTGCTAGGTAGAGTCCCTATACGGTCTCTATTGCCATGACTAATAAAAGATAACAAACAAAAAAAAATTCTACAAAATAGATTTTTTTTTTTTTTTCGTATTTAGATAAATATATTATTTAAGTAACTTAATGCTTTTTAATAGTAAAAATCCAGCATCATAACTTCCAAAGCCTATTTCCCTGATTGATTTAAAACATTCGAAATTTATGTATTTTAATTTAATACTTATTATTTTTCATTTTTAGTTGTCAAAATATTTCTAAAATATTTCGTATATAAATATAACGACATTACGTTATATGGTGATTCGAAAGTGTGGTTAGCTTCGATGTCATAGTAGATGAATAATCAATCTGAAAGCCGTACATTAGATTAAGCTGAAATAGAATGTTTCGTAGTAAATCAACATGGATATTGGAAGGTAATTGCAGTCATCGAGTGGTAGGCCAGGTAACACATTTATCCAGTGTAGGTTTCTCCGAAATAATTGAGACAATGCGTAATTTAACTCAGGGTTTTATTTAAAGAGCTTTCGGTGGTGCAGTTTCCACCAATTCAATTTAAATCAAGCCATCGCTACGTAGTATTTAATCATGGGTAAGCAATTATAGATAATAGAAAATATCAGACGGCGACCAGGGGAAGTTATCAAAGTAGAAATACGCCAAATTCTGCTGAAACACAGCGAGTATCAACTTTTTGTTCCTCCAATGTAAGGATACAAATATGATCTAGATCGCGCTCTCAACCAATGAATAATTAAGAATGTCATGTCATATAAAGAGTGCGGACAGAGCAAGCGGATGAATTTGAAGGGAAAAGGGATAACCTCAGAAATGCGTGAGAAAGTAAAAATGGAAGCTAAAAGAATATTCGCGAAAGAAAAAAGCGCGGAAATGGTACATTTAATTTAAGAATACTAAAAGCGTAATATTTAATCGATTTAGACAAGTGAGATATTAAATTAAAGGGAATTTAACAGAGTTAACGATAGAGATTATTTAAGGATAAGGATTTAGTGTATTTAAAGTAGTAATTTAGAATAAGATAAGGAAATCGCGGAATTAGATCTAATAATGTAACATATATATATACTTAATTTTATTTAAAGTGTTAAAATCTTACTAAATTTCGTTAAAATTTTAACAAATAAAATTATAAATTAATGAATTTATATTTTAGAAACAATTTGACAACTAAGGAAAAAAGAGACATCCTCATATTTTAGAAATATTTTGACAACTAAGAAAAAAAGAGATATTCTTTAGTCCTGTGGAGATATTTTAAAAAATATGGATGCATCACACGCTCATAAGTTTAAGGCTCAACAGCTTTGCTCAACAAACACAAAACGTTTTGATACATTTACAAATTCATTTTTTAACGGAAAGATATTATAAAATCGGAAGGCCTGACTATGGAAGCGGTTTGGAATCGAAGTGTGTTTTCCATTTTTTGATAAATAAATTACCTATTGAGTTATAAGCGATTTTGATCACGTGACAAAAACTTTTTTTTACCCTTTCTTGAGTGGTTATTCTTCTTTCGCGCGGAAATTCGGTTCAAAACGCCCATTTCGACACTATTTTCTGAAAGATCTATTGCGTTTGCAAGAAAACGAAGAAAAAAAAAAAACAGTTTGATTACATAGTTTCTGAACAACACCTGCTAGTTTCATGCATTTCCGAACAAAAATAAATTAAAACTTATGTCATAAAGTTGCCTTTTTGGATTTGAGAACAGCCTTAACAACTGAAGTCGTTTCCCACGACAAATTAATGTATTGTGACGGGAGTATTTGGGGAAAAACATGAATTGCAGTAAAATAATTGGACGCTAGTTTCAAGATGACCATTCCATACTTATATAATAATAATAATAATAATAATAATAATAATAATAATAAAACTATTTTAATTTAAAACTTCTTTTTTTCGTTATTAGTTGTCAAAATATTTTCTAATACAGTCGAACCTCGTTATCCCGACACTCTAATGACCAGAAAAAGTGTCGTCATAAACGGAGTGTCGCGGTAACCGGAGTTGTAGAAATATATGTTTATAATAAGCTGTATTTTTAATTAATTAATGACAATTTTAAATTCATAAATGTTCTTGCAGTTTTGAGCAATAAAACATTATTATTAAACAAAATAAACACAAAAACAAAATTGAAAATAATAAAAACCAGATGTATGATGACATTTTTTTATTGTTACATGAAATATTGATGAATTAAGATTTGCTTGTCCCTAGATGTGCTTCCGACAATTCCTTTTTTAAATACAATGAATTGTAATCAATATTCGTTGTTTCAAAAATGGGTGCTAGATAATTTCTGATCGTTTCAAAATGCAACTCAATTCTTCGGTTTTAGTCGGATGAAAAACGCCGTGTAACCACAAGAAAGCGCCGCCTGATCAGAAAAAAAGACCGCGAGTAGACTGAATCGTCTATCTGGAGCTTAAGTGGGTCATTCATAGTGTGTGGGTTTATTTATTTAGATGAAGTATTGAAATAAAATTTTTCATTTATCTCAATCGGTATTTTAGACACTTCTGTGAAAAGTTTGGCCAAGACACATCTTACCTCTTAATTTCCGTGCTTATAAGATGGATTATGAAAAATGATCAATTTTCCTAAACTGTCGGGATATCCGGAGTTGAAAATTGTTCAACGAGGTAAAATCCGGAGTTTATTTACATTACAATCATATACAGAAAATCGGGACTTTGAAAAACTAACGTGATAAGCGGAGTGACGTGAAAACCGTGTGTCGGGATAACGAGGTCCGACTGTATATAAGCTTTATTTTATTTAAAGTGCTAAAATCTTACACAGTTTCACTAAAATTCTAACGCATAAAATTATAAATGAAAAAAATTATATTTTTGAAATATTTTGGCAACTAAGAAAGAAGAGACATCCTTTAATCCTGAGGAGATATTTTAAAAAATATGAATGCGTCACACGCTTATAAGTTTAACAATCGAAGTCTTTGCTCACGCCAAATTAATGTATTGTAACACCCATTTTGGAGGAAAAAACACGAATTGCAGTCAAAAAATTGGACGATAGTTTCAAGATGACAACTGAATGCTTATAGAAGAGTGTTTTTTTTTTTTTTTTTTTTTTTTAATTGTTGGAGCACAGCTCCGGCTTCCTTGCAAAAATTACACTTATCGTTGACACGATAGCGTCCAAAATATTTGTCGTATCGACACAAAAAATTTAATGGACGTTGGTAGATCCAAAATTTCGGTGCGTATTGAAAATCATAAATATTCGTCAACCCTAACGGCATGAAATGTCTGCTCAAAATTTCCCCATAGAGATAACATTCCGGGTTTAAATCTATATATTTGAAAGATAAGGCTTTTTTTTTTAGACATCTACATTGAGCTTTTTTCTGAACCAATTTTAATAATTCTTTTTTTAAACGAAAGCTATTTCTTTGTAGATTTGCGGCACTAACTATTTTTTTTTTCAAATATTCCCATTTTTATATTTAAATTTAAAATTTAAAAATTTTCTATGATTTTTTTTCAGAATGGTAGCAATTTGGATTACTTCCATTGTTGTAAAGAAAAGAAAATTAACAAAGTATGTTTATCTTTATTGATGCCAATTTCAAAAAAAAATTCAAAATTAACTTTGTAAAAAAAGGGAACAGAAAATGACGTCACTCTTTAAAAAAAACACTAAATTTTTTCTCAAAAAGTTATTACAATTCAATACTTTTTCACTCCACTGAGTTTGAGACGCTATGTGAAATGCTTCAATGAGGCAAAGTGACATCATATTTAAATGAAAACCATCATTTTCTCTGATAAAAGTATATATTTTACTACGAACGCCTCTAAAAGATATAAATTTCTGGAATTTTACTCGCCGATACGGAGATTAGAATCACAAGTAAAGAGTGCGAATGTTCACATGCAAAGTCGTAGTTAACAAACTCGATTTCAAGTTTGGAAATATATGTATTAATAACTTATTGCGTACTGCGATATTTTTGAAATTGTGAATGTAAATTTGAGAGATGCGTATGTAAATTTTGAGACGATGAAAATGACGTTAAGTTTAGATGTCATGCGAAAAATAATTCTATGATTGTCTCATTGTGAAATCATTTTTGCTGATTTTCAATCGGTAATTTCAAACATAAGAGCCTCAATGGGTAATTTCATCATAATTACTTATCTTGGTTAGGTATACTAATACATTTTAATTTAATACGTTGAAGAGTCGAAGTTTATGGAATTAGTATTTTGGTAACTTTAAATTAAAAATAATATTTATTGAGAGTAAGTATTAACTAATGTATGAGTTCCTTTTTAAACAATTTCTTTCGTCAAAATACCACGGGTTTCATCTCGTTATTAAACAAAACATTAGCTCCATTGTTGTAAATTATGCATTTTAACCTCATCCGAATCGTTATGGCGTCGTCAATATTTGTGACCTGAGATATAGATTGACTTTCAGATGTTTTACTTTCTACGTCCGTAACGACCACTTTTTCTTTTTTTACAGTGCGAATTTTTTATTCTGCATAACCTACCAAATCGATGCAATTCATTTTGAATTTTAAATTAAGAGAAATGAAAAGAAATCGAATACGGGGAATACGATTTTGGTCTTAGCCGCATGGTAACGGATTTCGTATTAGCCGCATGGCTACGAGTGATAAATCAAAGAAATCGAGAAAAATATAACAGGATTTTGTACGGATCAGGGTATGTTCCAGGAGAGTTTCCAGTATTTTTTTTTTTTTTTTTTTTTTTTTTTATAGAAAAAGAAATCTAGGCTAAACTGGTGAAATTTCGCATTCTTATAAGGAGAGATTTTCTGTAAGAAAATAGCGGTGCAGAAGAATTTCCTGGTCGCAAAATTCCAGCAGTCGTACGAACCCTGATATAATGCCATGTATGTATTACTTATATGTATGTATTCTTATGTATGTATGTTTATATCCAGACGTATGCATGTTTGTATTGGGAAATTTCCGCAATCGGGTTTGTAGACAATTTCCTAATTTAGCGAGCGTTGTTTGATGCGAAAATTTAACCATTTGGTGGCGGTCCCAATTACAGAAGGTTACTCTTTTTTTTTTTATTCACTGTAAGTGAATGTGCTACAACTGAAATGCATATGGGCATCCTCCGTAACCTTCCAAATCGGTGCAATTCATTTTGAATTTTAAATTAAGAGAAATGAAAAGAAATCGAATACGGAGAATATGACTTCGTTTATTAGCCGCATGGTAACGATTTCAGTATTAGCCGCATGGCTACGAATGATAATCAAAGAAATCGAGAAAAATATAATATCATGCATCTATTACTTATATGTATGTATTCTTATGTATGGTTGTATTAAAACGTATATATGTTTGTATTGGGAAATTTCCGTAATCGGGTTTGTAGACGATTTCATAATTTAGTGAGCGTTGTTTGATGCGCAAATTTAACTATTTGGTAGAGATCCCAATTTCAGAAGGTTATTAATTTTTACTTTTAATTCACCGTAAGTGAATGTGCTGCAACTGAAATGCAAGTGAACATTTTTCGTAACCTACCAAATCGATGCGATTCATTTTGAATTTTAAAGTAAGAGAAATAAAAAGAAATCGAATACGGAGAATACGATTTTGGATGTTAGTTGCATGATAATAAATTCAGTATTAACCACATGGCAACGAATGATAATAAAAGAAGTCGAGAAAATTATAATGTTATGTATGTATTACTTATATGTAATGTATTCTTATGTATATTTTTATTAAGAGATATGCATTTTTGTATTAGGAAATTTCCATAATCGGGTTGGTAGAAAATTTCATAATTTAGTGAGCGCTATTTTATGCGCAAATATAACCATTTGGTAGTGGTCCTAATTACAGGAATGTTACTCATTTTTTTAAATTCACCGTAAGTGAATTTGTTGCAACTGAAATGCGAGTGAACATTCTGAAGTGAATGAGATAAGCATTTTTGGCCTAGATGTGTACTTGAAAACAGAAACATGTAGATAACAAAATAAAAAAGTCCTAAAAGCGTAAAGAAAAGGTAGCTTACTTATTTCATGATTTTAAGATTTTAGCTAATTTTACGGTAAAAAATTAAGCTAAAATGTGAAGAACCCGATAAGAGAAGAATCATCAGTGCTGAATTTCAGTGGAAATTCCGCCAAATTTGGCAGCTACAGCCAAATTCGCTGCATTTATATCAACATATTTTTGGTCGCCAAATTTGGCGAAATGTCTCCAAGCTTGGTGAAAATTTTGAAGTTAATGTATATGACTATATAGTTTTATGCTTATAATCGAAAACTGGATACAACAATGAAAGATAATTCTTGAGAAATCAACTTCACTAAAAGTCATAAATCATTCCGTGATTTTTTTTAACCTGTTGCCTAGATGTAGTGTACATTTTAAGAAATGTACATATTTTTATATGTGTAACATTATACACAAAAAGTTTCGAAAATCTCGGTTAAAAGAAAGA
This sequence comes from Maratus speciosus, assembly GCA_963932465.1. NCBI lineage: Eukaryota > Metazoa > Arthropoda > Arachnida > Araneae > Salticidae > Maratus > Maratus speciosus. The sequence goes on from OZ010789.1 coordinate 470,015,940, forward strand.
AATTGAGATGAAAAGAGTTATTCAGCGTAATTCTATGCGGAAAAGTCACATAAAAATAACCCAGCTGCCTACGAGTAATTGCGCGAATAACAATATGACATTAACTCAGATGATCAAAAGTATCAAAATTTGATAGAGGAGTATAACAGATTACCCATGTGTGCGTGTTACATTACGTGTTACAAACCTTTCCCTGATACCATATTAATTAAGTCTGGGCTATGCAAGACATGAAAGTCTTTGAAGGGGCTTTGAAGTTTTCTGCCGTTAGCTCGATGGTTCCAGTTCCAATTTTTGATTGTCTCAAAGATCGGAGCTACATTAAACAAATCAAAATCGCTCAACACATCCCCGGTGGTTATTCTTTCTCTTTACCGTAGACTCTCTTATTCAATGAATTCTCTTTACTCAATGAATTCTCTCTGAATTATTTTAAACAACAAATCACGCTGCATGAAAATTTTGATAATTCTGACATCAGATTTACAGATGAGCAGCAGAAAATACTTTAGTTATGCACAGAATGGCTTTCGTCATTGCAAACAAAAGTTACAATTTTCCCTAAGTCAACTTTTATTATTGGAAAAGCAAGAGCTGGAAAAAGTAGGATAATCAAGGAAATTAGTAAAACAATCATACAGCAGTTAGGATCAGAAGCATTCATTCCTTCGGCACTAACAGGTACTGCTGCGCTTAATGTCGAAGGAAAGTTAATTCAATCAGTGCTTAAAAAACCACCGTGTTTTAAATAGTTCGCTGATTTAAAAAGTCAGGCAGAAAGAAATTTACATAGCTCAGCATAGATACAGTATTATTTATCTTTATTGACAATCTTTATTATCTTTATTTTCAATTGTCATCTTATGGCTGAACTTGAACAAAGATGTCGCAAAGGTACTTTGTTTAAATCCTTGGAGGTATTAGGTAGTTACATCGCGTAAAAGACATCCCTCTATATAAGGAACATTCTATAAAAGACATTTTGGCTCTTCACAGACAAAAAAATGCTTAGAGCTTTTGAAAATTGCTTCACATTAACAAACTCATTGAGACAGAATGACGATCAGCAAAGACAGTTTCGAAAGACTCTATATTCGCTTTGCGTGGGTCAAGTTTCCGACTACTCTCATCCCTTATGCAACGGTGGAAAGCTACACTGCTTCCGGCTCAACTTGAATGATTTCAAGATGCTATATGTCTTTTTTTCCAAAAACAAGCAAGCGAAAGAACATAATCAAGAAGTACTTCTTAAATCAAAGTGGTCAATGACAAGAATGTTAGCAGACCACAATAATTAAAAGTAAGACGAAGTGAAGATGATCACGTGTTTGGATTTCAGGCTGGACTTTTTTCAGCAGTTGGATGCAGAGTTATGTTACACATCAATATCTGGATGGAGTGGGGATTGATAAGCGGTATACTGAGTACAGTAAAAGATACTGTCTATGACCCAAAATTTCAACCCCCAGGCTTGCCACAGGCTATAATGGTTCATTTTGTTGATTATCATGCCACAAATTAGCATTTGAGCATTACCTGAGATAACTGACGACTGAATTAAATACTAGAAAATGAGGATTCAACGGGTGTTATTGCAAATTTAATTTTGTACTATTAAACAGTAATCATGAAAATTGAACTTTTTTAAAATTTTTAAAATGTTATGTGTTAAGTTTATACGACTCCATGCTCCGACGTTTCGGCCTGACGGATACTAGTTATTATTATTTTTACTTTTATTATTGTATGTTTGTATATGGCTTAAAAAAAAGAAAGATAGAAAAAGTTTCAATAATATTTACACATCACATTTTATTTCGATAGTTTATAAAATAATTTTTATCGTCACAGTGTTATCTTGTTAATTTGAGTTGGTTTGTTTGTTATTAATTTCATTATTTAAATAGCTTTACATACATCCTTATTAAAGTTTTCATATTCATGTATACATTTTTTATTCTGTAATATTTAATAAAAATCAATCTGTATGGGCTAACTTGTTTAATATACTTACATTAATTTATTTAATAAAAATTATGATACGTCGCAGAAAATTTGCCTTATTTCTGAAAAACTGAAAACTTTTAGCATACATTTTCAGAACTTTTAGTTCATTGCCCAGATATAAAGAATTAGAAATATAAATGTTCCGAAATTTTTGAAAAGGTGTTAAAAAAAAAGGAAAAGTAAGAAGGAAAAGAAAAGAAAAATTCATTTTTCGTAATAAAAATTTATATCACACATTTTCCAATAAGCTATAAAAGACAACAAACAAAATAATTTCTACATAATAGATTTTTCTTTTTTGTACTTAGAAAAATATATTATTTAAACGAGTTGGAACCTGTCGAAATTCGACGAATTAAAATGTTTAGAATGGAACTGTTAGATCGAATTTATAATAAACCTACAGAAATAATTACAATAAAAAATTCATCTTGCATTGTTTATGTAACTCTTAAAATAAATAATGTTTTTAACCTAAAATTACCAAAATATTTTTTCCAAAAATTTCAACTGCTTAAATTATTGAAAAGTTAAACTGTATTAGAATACGTAATCAAGATGAGTAATTGTGTTGAAATTATCGAGTGAGGCTCTTACGTATGTTTTTACGGAATGGAAAATCAGTAAAAAGGATTTCGCTTTGTCACATCAAAAAAATTTCCCCCATAAAATCTAAATTGTACGTTATTTTCGTATTCTCAAAATTTACACACGCTCCACTCAAATTCACAATTTAAAAGTATTTTAACACGCACTACATTATTAAAATGAATGTATTTCCAAACTTAACGTCACGTTTGTCCGATACAACTTTTCATGTAAACATTCGTATAAAATTTAAGTTCTAATCTCAGTACCCGCGAAAATTTACCATTCAGAAATTTGCCTTTAGTTGCCATAATATTGATCATTTAGTATTGGTCAAATATTTAGTTTTATCAAAGAAAATGATCGTTTTGTTTTAAATATGATATCATTTTTACTCACTGAATCATATTGCCTATCGCCTGAAACTCAGTATCAGCGTAATGTAAAAATATTGAAATATCTTCTTCAATCTTTTGATTAATGAAGAAGAATGCGTATTTTTGTTAATCGCTGGCGTCATTTTCTGTTCAAAAATTAGAAAAAAGTTACTTTTATTTGTAATGTGAAAATGGCATCAATAAGTATATAATCAATAAAAATAAATAAACCATATGACTATTTTCCCTTTACTTTTAATAGAAATGGAGTACTTTAGTTGCCACAATTACAAAATTGGTACAAAAAACTATAAAAAATTAATATCTCAAAAATAAATTGAGATAGAGCTTTCAAACAAATTGCATTTAAAAGTACATTTTTTCCCCTATACGACGGTGTAAAAATTGAAACTGCGCGATGTTTAGAAGTTTAAAAATTTGCAGTAGCGAAAATTGCAAAACCGAAATTTCATTTCAAATTTCAAAGTGTTGCCATTCGCAGAATGACGTATGCGTTAAGCACAGATATGTTTGTCCTTTATAATATAGACTAGTAAATGCTATTTAATAGTAAAAATTTAATTTTTCAGCATCATAACTTCCAAAGCCTATTTCCCTGATTGATGTAACATTACTTTTTAAAACATTTCATTCAACTGTTAAAAGAATCATTTCAATTACATTTTCCATTTTAAACGGCCATTAAAATTTGAATTCAACCTAATATTACTATGACTTGAAACCAAACTTTAATTGCATTATATACTAGCAGATTTCGCCCACTACGCTGTTTGTTTTCTCCAAACGAACCTTGAATCGAACGAAATATACACTGTAAAAAAAATTCCGCAACGTTCCTGGGAAAAAATGGGCAGCTGAGTTGCCCATTATTTCCAAGAAACATTTCTTGAAAATGACTGGTACTTTACTGTATATGTTAAAAACTTTCTACAGAAATGCCAGTAAGTTTCCTGCGAAATACCAGGAATATTTCTGTTGACAGCAAAACATTACTGACATATTCAAGGCTGGAGTAGCACAAGAGCGAAAAATGTCCAGACCAGGGATCGAACCTGGATACTTGGCGTGCCGTGCCAATGCCTTACCTGTTAGGCTATCCGGACCGATACCTGGCTGACATAATTCACTCTGGATGTTCGTTCCCTTCATTATGACATTACTGACATTTCACGGCATGCGGGATCCGCAGACGATTTTTACATTTCCAGTTGACAATTTTCGCTTTATTATCATTATTTGTTAGAATGAAAAAATATTTTGAAATTGACATCAAAATTATTATTTATAATGTACACGAAAAAATAAATTTTCAGTTAAAATTCAATAAAGTAAATATAAATGTGATATATTGTTTCTGAACTTTGCTGAAAATATAAAAATATATAAATGTAAATAATAATTAGAAAAAAAATCTAGACATAAAATATTTTGGATTTTCGTCAGTGATTATGTTAGTTTACAAGTTAGATAAAATACATATAAATTTTCATGAAAAAAAAACCTAAACGAAATTGTATATTTTTTCCGAAAATAAAAAAAAAAATTCAAATTTGCAGCAATTCAAAGTGTCAAATATATGTCAAATTTAAATCAAATTGTAATAAAGTGTTAAAATATAAAATTAATTAAAAAAGAAAAAAAAAGTCAAGAGGTAGCATCGAACCCGGGCCGTACGGGTGGCGTGCAAGCTTTCTGCGTCCACACCACGAAAGACACGTTGAGAGCTGCAAACTAATGGGTATTTGAAACGTATGCTAAAACTCGGCATCTAATTTCTGAAAATCTAAGGCCCATTTGAAGAAATCCTTTCACAAGAATAATTAGAGATAAGAACTCTAAAACATACTTTAAATTAATCAAAATAGGTGAGAATCATATTTGATTGTCCCCTGGTTAATGCAGATCCAAATAATAGGTGTATTTTTTTTACACAGTCTGCTCGTTAAAGATTTCACAGACAAGTACGAAAGATAATATCTTAGTGATGTCACAGAGGTATTGTATTTTCATCTGAATTATCTTGACAATAGAGACGTAAAGAATTATGTCGTCTATTGATTTATTTGCATTCCATATTGATTTTTTTACATTCATTTAAGGAATTCGTTTTCGACACTCGCGCGCGAGCAACGGATTATAGGAAAAAAATATAATAAATGGCGGCCGCAGCGTTTTGCTGTTTCCAACTTTTGTTTCAGGAACGTTTCAGATAAGAAAACCAGAATTTCACAGGAAAGAGCTAAATTATTCTGAAAACCTGAGAAAAGGCGAAACGTTCCTGGATTTTACATGGAAAGTTACCATTTTTTTTTACAGTGTATCGGTGATCTGTATTTTAAAGCAATATGGACCGTTACCTAGAATTTCCTTTGGCCTTGCTGAAAATGATTTATATACCATTGCTATTTTCTAAAGTATGAAACGAAATTTAAGCTGTCAAGGACCAACTCCTTTAGTTGATCATTTGTCGCAGGATTTGGAAAATAATGATAGAAAAATATGCAATATGCTGAAACTATCCCTTAAAAATTATCTAACTAACAATACAAGTCTCACCAAAATCTATCCATTAGACGTTTGAAAAAAGGCTAATCTTTCATAATTGAGTTCACCTGATTATAGAATTTTCTTCCAGAATTCTACAACTGAGCAACGTAGAACGGTATGCAGTACACCAAAATCTTCCTTGAAAAATCATCTATTTAACAGTGCAAGCCCCATCAAAATCCATTCAGCAAAACTCAATTTATAAGCAGCAGGAACGAAATTCCCATTTGCATTTTATATATTTAGTAGATTTATAGAATCTTCAACAAAGTTCTTAGTACAACAGTACACTCTTGGTTATCCGCTACTCACAGGATCAGGGGTAAGACGGGAAATCGAAAATGGTGGTGATTCGGGAGGACATTATCCTATGCATTTTCTAATTGTACAAACGAAAGAAAACTATAATTTAAATTACTACAAATGAAATTAATAACTACTATTATAAAGTAAAAAAAAAAAAAAACTATACCTGAAAAATCATCTAACAATGCAAGTCCCACCAAAATCCATTCAGCAGAACCCAAGTTATAAGCAGCCGGAATGAAATTCCCGTTTGCATTTTATATATACTAGTTGCGTGGCAACCCGTTGTGTTGCTTTTGAATTGCATGAGACAATCGATATTTTTGCGAAAAATGAAATCTTAACTTTATTGTGAATTTAGAAAGCCATTACAATATTAATTTTATTAAACGCAATATTTCAAATAATAAGTTATATTTACAATTTAAGTCAAAAGCTTTCCCAATAAAAATGCACATATATTATAAATTTATTTGCCTAGAGCTTTTCGCTCTTCCAAGATTTTGCTTCGAATTTAGTAGTTGGTAGAAATGATGTCATTTGAGTCATCTTATACAAAAATGAATTTGTTTGGCCGAATTTATTCAGAAGCATTTTATATTTATGAATTAAAATAAATATTTAGAGAATTATTTTTTTTCTCGCTAAAACATTTCATTTTTAATGTCCGCTTCTGAAATGTTTTATTAGCCATCTTAAGGGAATAGTTGAAAATCTACTTTTCGACTTTAAATTAAATGAAAATAACGTACGATGTTTCTTTTTCTTTTGACGTCAACAGGATTTATCTCAATATTCCAGTAGAGAGTCGAATTTGTGTTTCTAAAATAAACGGATTCCCGAAGCTTGAATATGTGTCAGTTTGTATTTCGTGAAATTTTCTTGAAAACTACAATAATGTTTTCACTATTTAGTCAAATAAACGTTAATTTCAATTTAAAAATGATTTCAAACAATGATACCTAATAATCCTTGTCATTTTCCCTTTTCTTTCTTTTATCTACAAAAATGGAGCAATTTTATTTTCCATCATTACAGAAATGTCATTAAAAATAACGTAAAAAATTTTATTTCGAAAACTAATCAAATTTTAAAATTCTACGACCACTTTTCACATCCTGTGGATACCTGGCCTTAATTTGATCACCCAACATTCCATATTCTAGGAGGAACAGCTGTCAGATACAAACGGATAGTCACTTTTTAATATAATAGATTGATGAAGTTTTAATTTCGCTATAAAAATTAGTTAGAGACAAATGCCGAATTATTTATATTATTTTAACTGCAAATGGCTTATTTCGTAATGGAGCCTGTACGCAATGGATATAGATTAAAACACATTATACTTGAAAATTATTTAAAAAGACATAATAAATAAATAAATTAAGATAAACTTTTCAAGCAAATTGCATTTGAAAGTAGATTTTTTCTCTATACTATAACGGGTGTAGAAATTGAAGATGCGCGATTTTTAGAAATTCAAAAAATTGCAGTAGTAAAGATTTCAAAACCGACATTTAATCGTCAAGTGTTGACATTCTCAAAATGACGTCAGCCTTACGCACAGACATATTTTTCCTTTATAATATAGATAAATTTTCAAACGTGAAGTACTCCCTTTGTCAGCTAAAACTTTGTGTATGTAATGTATGAAAATGCATTCTTTTGGCTTGAGGTTCTAATTTCAGTACCGCGAAGTACAAATTCCAGAAACTGATGTCTTTTAGATGTATTCGTGTAGAAATATATAGTTTTATCAAAGAAAAGGATTGTTTCTTTTAAATATGGCACTTACTGAAGCATTACGCCAAGTGTCTCAAATTCGGTATCAGCCGAATGAAAATATATTGTGACATTAGCTTTATGAGCGAAAATGTTTTTTAAATAGTGACGTCGTTTTCTGTTCAGACTTAAAATAAAGTTATTTTTAATTGTAAGGAGTAAATGGTATCATTAAGGATAAATAATCCCCAAAATTTCTTTTTTTCTGCAACAGTGGAAATAATACGATTGCTACCATTTTGATGAAATTAAAAAAAAAAAAAAACTTTTCAAATTAAATTAAAAATATAAAAGTGGAAATATTTAGAAAAATAGCTAATGCGAGGACATATACAAAGGAACAGCTTTCATTTATAAAAAAAAAGAATTATTAGCAAAATTGGTACAGTAGAAAGTTCAGGGAAGATGTCTAAAAAAGCTATCTTGTGTTTTCAAGGTATAGATTATTTTTTCTCTTTTACTTTAACAGTTGCCTAGCAACTCTATTTCATACAAATTATATTTAAAAGCACATATTTTTCTTAATTCGGCTCTAAAAATTTAAATTGTTCTATTACATATATGTTAAATACGTGCTTTTTTATACATTATTCTTTTATTTATTTATTGATGAAGCTTTAATTTCATTGTAGAAAATTAGCGGGAGAGAAATTCTGAACTCTTTTTATGTGCAAATTGTTTATTAATATTTCGCAATGGAGCTAGCTCGGCAAAATCATTTAATTGATAAATAAAAGCGAAATTAAGCCAAAACTCACTGGGTTTTATAACAGACGATATTCTTGACACAGCACGTATTTTAATTTCAATTTTTTTCGGTTTTTATGAGAAAATGGCAACAAAAAGATACAGCAATCTACTATTTTCATTTCCTTCCCTTTAGTTTCAACATGACTTTCAACAGAAATGGAGTACTTCAGCTGCCACAATTACAAAAAAAGTAATAAAAACTACAAAAAAAAAATAATATCTTAAAATTAAATTGAGATACAGATTTCAAACAAATTGCATTTAAAAGAGCATTTTTTTCCTTATACGGCGGTGTAAAAATTTAAAATGTGTGATGTTTAGAAGTATAAAAATTTGCAGTAGAGAAAATTACAAAACCAAAATTTCATTTCAAATTTCAAAGTGTTGCCATTCGCAAAATGACGTATGCTTTACGCACAGATATGTTTGTCCTTTATAATATAGATAGATAGATAGATAGTAGAAGTAGGTATCCCATTTGCACAGTACGCTTTTTAAACAGCAGTTTAACAACAACACAGTATACAACACAATATAAACAGCAGTTTAAGGGTAAAAAAATATTATTAATATAACCAGTATTAAATTTTTCCGGTTTTTTATTTTTTATTTTTATTGGTGTTATTTTAAAATATTGTAATATACGTTGTATATATATTTTAATTACATTGGACTTCTAACTATTCAACACTCGCAAGTCCAAGAGAATCCAAATCGTAAGATAATCCGGGAGGACATTATGAGATGAAATTTTTTAATTTAAGAAGAAAATTCTGTAATTACGTATCTGTTATCTATATAATAAAAGCCTAAGTCATGTGACTGTCATCAATAGTTCCGGGCTACCCGCTTCCCTTTTTATAAGCCAAGAGGCCAATTTAGTACTTTAATGTTAGCCAGGCGCAGGTGATAAATCGCCAAATATTATATAGCTTATTATTATAAAGCGCAAAGCATTTGGCTGTCATCAACAGTTTGCAACAGGATAAAACTGTATAAAAGTTACATTTTTAGAAAGATCGTATTCAAAAAATTATAATGTTTGAGAGATTAGCTACATTCAAATATCTATTTATTTTGAAATAACTTCAATTGAAATGACGGTACTTTTCGGTTATCCGGGCGCTAGTGTTATATATACAGATATATGTATATATACATGTATGCATATATACTTATATGTATACATATATATGTGTCTGTGTATATATACAATATATGTATATATATAAATGTGTATATATACATATATGTATGTATATTCATATGTATACATCACTGGCGCCCGGCTAACCGAAAAGTACCGAAATGACATTGACAGTCCTATATCTGTTTCCACCAAAGTAAACACAAAAGATTCGTTCTTCATTGAGCGAAAAAAACATTAATTCATGGAGGTAATCATTCACACAGCAAGCTCTCCAACAATGGATTTTGTGCAAAAATAATTCACGCCTTTAATCCAATCAAAGTTCAGCATCTAATTCTGTTAGGTAAACTGCTATACATTTCAACTTCTTTCACGATATTTTTTTCAAAAACAAACCCAACTCATGGAATAATATTTAATGAATGACATTTCAAATCGCTTAGTCAAACAATTTGATATTTATGTATTATCAGTGCCAGGAGGATAGATCACCTTAGATGATTGGTAATAGCCAAATCTTTGTCAATATCACATTCAAAACAGTGATTTAATATACTTTTATTAAATAAGAGCATTAAAAATGGTAACTAATATTGAAGCAATCTAAAATTACACAAAACAATAATTAAACACTTAACAAAAATGAATGATCTTGACGTCACATTCACTTGACGTCAGATTCGTTCACGTGTTTGTTACGTCATGAAGTGATTTTTAATTCGACATTTATCTGTATTTTTAATTATGTTTTACAAATATTAGTTTTTCTCTAATTAAAATATCAATTACGCCATTAAACGGAGACGTCATGATATTAAAAGAGTACAAACATTCAAACAATGTGATGATGCATTAGTACAATAGATCAGTTTCAAACGTTTTAACTGAAGGCGCCCATTTATTTTATTCAGCGTTTGGCGAATAGTTTGGCGATAGTATTTTTTTTTTTTTTTTCCCTAGGAAGTAATCGACGGGATAATGGAGAACAACTCTAAAAAGATATTATTAACAATATTGTCTTAATGTAAGTTTGGGTATTATTAAAGTCTTTTCACAAAAAAATTCATTTACTAAATCCTATTAGCTAAAATACGCCATTTGGCTATGGACCCAATTACGGAAGATTACTTAATAGGTTAAAAAGTCTCCTCATTAGTGAACGTATTGCAACTGATAAGCAAACGAACAAGAAGCATAAATTTCGGTACTTTTCGGTTAGCCGGGCGCCAGTGTTATATATACATATGTATGTATACCTATATATACATATATATTTATATTTATACATATATAGAAGCTATATGTATACATATATATGTGTGTGTGTGTGTATACATATATATGTATATAAAGGTATACATACATATGTATATATAACACTGGCGCCCGGCTAACCGAAAAGTACCTAAATTTCTAAGTGAACTAAGCGGTTTTCTGAAAAAAAAAAAGTACAACACAACTAAAAATATCGAAATGCTGCGATGATCGCGAAGTGTTCTTGAGTTCTCTATCAGAATCCCTCGATTTGGCAAAGAATTAAGCATATAAGTTAAATTATGAATAAAAGTAACATATTGCAATGCATAGCACACATTTAAGGGAGACCAAATTGGTCGCCAGAGGCGGCTAGTTATTATTATTATTATTATTATTATTATTGTTATTATTATTATTTTATTTTTGCTGTATGTAAAATTAACACGATTTATTTAAAACCGTGTGGCATTTACTAAAAACGCGTTTTTCGGTTTTTAGTGTCAGAGAACGGCGAAAATTAAAACAATTCAAAGTATCATAACTCTTTGATAACTACACTTAAGATAATAACTACAAACGGCGAAAATTAACATAATTCAAAGTATCATAATTCTTTGATAACTACACTTAAGATAATAACTACACTTAAAATAATAATTATTAATGCTACTTGGCGCAGAATGATATAAATTTAAAAAACAACGTTAAAAACACCAGAATAAGCAAACATTCAGCATACTAGTTTCGGTAGCGTTTAGCGTACCGCCCTCGGCGCAAAGAATCTCAGTGCATGCTATCCTCAGTGCTCTCGAAACTCAAAGATCCTATTGAGTTATACAACTCATGGGGTATCTATAGTATTAATTGCCAGTGCGGTCTTTCCTATATTGGACAAACCAAACGGGGTTTAAAATTTCGTATTAAAGAACACCAACAATATATTCAAAAACAGGAAACCAATAAATCTTCAATTGCTAAACATTACTGGGAAATGAATCACTCTTTTGGCTTTTAATTCAGCCAAAATCATCTCTAAAACACACGAACTTAACTTTCTTGAAGCATTTCATATCTGCAAAAATTATGACAATATTGTTAATAGTGAATTTGCTATTCCCCCTTTATCAGATTGCTAGAAATATTTCATAAAATCCGCTTTTGCTTAATTACTACCAATTTTTTTTTCACATTTCTGGTGGCATTACCTATACTATTCTCCCATTGGCTGGTACCCGCATTTTCCTGTTTCCCCATTCGTTAATGAACTTCTCAGTTGAATCCGCTTCTCCCCTATATATAAATGAGCATGTTTCCGTTATTCTTTGCACTGAGGACGGTACGCTAAACACTACCGAAGCTAGTATGCTCAATGTTTGCTTATTCTGACGTTCTTAATGTTGCTTTTTAAATTTATAATTTAAGATAATAATTACACCTGTTAAATGGTTGGGAAAATAACCATTTTAAAAATCATTTACGGTCGACAGTTTCGCTGTATGCTTTCTAAATTTGATTGGGAAAAATATTTTGTATGGAAAGTACAATCTACTTTTATTAATAAACGGATTAAATAAATTTTATATTAAATTTTCTTTATAGTACTTAAAAGTACGGTGGGAGCATAAAGGTGTAAATATTGTCTTGCAAGATAATTTAGAAAAAAAAAATTCTTAGTTTCTTTCAGCTATGCATTGTTCATTAAGGGTGTTCTCAAATCCAAAAGGGTAACTTTCTGACATAAGTTTTAATTTATTTTTGTTCGAAAATGCATGAAACTAGCTGTTGTTATTGTTCAGAAATTATGTCATTGAGCTGTTTCTTTCATTTTTTTTTTTTTTTGAAAACGCAATATATCTTTCAGAAAAGAGTCTCGAAGTAGCGGTTTGAACCGAATTTCCGCGCTTAGGAAAAAGAGCACTCGAGAGCGGGAGAAAAACGTGTTTGTCACGTGATCCTAAACGCTTATAACTCGATAGATAATTGATTGATCAAAAATTGGAAAAAACAGTTCAATTCCCAATCGTTTCCATGGTCAGGCTTTCCAATTTTATATCTTTCTGTTGAAAAATGAATTTGTAAATGTGTCAAAACGTTTTGAGCGTGTTGAGCAGAGCAGTTAGGAACAGCCTTTAGCAAAAAAAAAAGAAAAGAAAAACGCGACCGAATTTGCGAACCACAGGCATTTCTGTTCGAAAATCTTGCCCCTCGATGGATTTCTTTCTGTCGGCGTCCATAGCCATTCATGTCCTTTGAAGGTGACTGCCACACGTATCAAAATAAATTCGGGAATTTTCTTTGAACCTTAACCCCAGAAACTCGATTTTGAAACGGATAAAAATAGATTACCTTATTGGCCAATTTGGCAGATTTTATTTATGCGCCATTAATAAATAACCAGATTAATAAATATGTTTTAATTTTTGTTTTAGAAGGTACGTTTCGCTACGATGGTGAGTAAATAGAATATGCAAACTAGAAAACAGGAATTCTGCATTTTCAGAATTTAGTGTCGCCCCCGATGAAAAAAAAAATACATATATATATATATATATATATGTATATATAAATAGTATAAAATAGATTTCAATTTTAAGACTTACAGCACACGCTTTTATTTTATGTAAAATGACGTCATTCGCATCCCCTTAAGAACTCCACATTTACGATCCACCCTTAAACATCTACAGTAAAGTATGCATAGGACATCACTATCGCAAAATAATACACAAATGCAGCAAAAATATGCCAAAAACTTGCCCAAACTTGGAACCCCCCCCCCCCCGGCTATCTAATGATTTATAGGCCTCCATTTGTTTGTAAGATTAATATAGATACTTAAAATTAAATATAGTTTATAATACCTCCATGTTAGAAATCATTCGTTTATATTTTTCAAAATAGCATATAATTTTAATTACATTTTCTTTCAGTTGTTGTGAAAAAATGACAACAAAAAATATATAATTAATATTTTACAACTATTTTTCCTTTACTTTCAACAGAAATGGAGTACTTCCGTTGCCAATATTAAGCAAATGGCTCAAAAACTAATAATAATAATAATAATAATAATAATAATAATAATAATAATAATGTTTCAAAAATAAATTGAGATGCAGTTTTCTAACAAATTGCATTTAAAAGTTTTTTCCCCCCAATACGACGGTATAAAAATTGCAAATGTGCTATGCTTAGAAGCTTAAAAAATTGCAGTAGAGTATTTAAGAGTACAATGTTACATCCAGTGGTGGGATTCAAATAATTTAACAATAGGTTTGCTGACCAGATGATTTTTGTACTATAAAAATTAAAGGAAATGAAGTATCACATATAGATTGTGAAACACTTTCCAATATTATAAGAACATTGTTAAAAATCTTTGATATTTGGTAGAGTGAAAACAAATTCTGAAACATGTTTGCCTCTTAAAGGACGCAATTTATTTAATAAATATTCGGTAATCATAAAACCCTGATGAAGATTTTTATCAAAAAAGGCATCCAAACGGTATAATACAATAAGGATAACACAAAAATAGCAGAAATTTAAGTTTAAGAATTAACTCATGTGCATGATCTAAAATTGCAGAAAGTTAATTATTAAAAGCACAAACTATAGGAAGAACTCGAGATATAGCGCAAGTCTCTAATCTCACGAGAATACTAACTCACTGAATATCAAGCATTCATATTTCCATCCTTGATTTGGTGATAAATGCTTGCAGATTCTTCAAAGTTAATCTCAATAAATCGGCTCTTGTGAATGGTAAGTACTCGATTTCTGGGATTTTTTTTTTTTATGCATGTTTTATGCTAGGTTTTGCCACCAAAGTTGCAAATTTCACCGAGTTATCTGCCAATGTCATCTTTTATAATTAATCCCGCATGCCTCAAAAGTTATTTTTGTAATAAGAATAATGCGCACGCGAAGAAGATATAATCTGGAAATTTAAAATCAGTAATAAAATTTAGATCAGTTTAAAATATATAATATCTTTTTAAAACCTTTCACACAATATATGCCCATGATTAACTATTGCCGATGAAATGCATAAGCAAACTATACATTTTCAGATTGAAACCAGCAAAAATAAATTTGAATTATTTTGGGTATCCTGTACTGAAAATAACTTTATACTATTTATGACGATGAAAGTTTAAAAAAAAAAATATCCTAAAAGTTTGTATATTGTTTCATATAGTTAATACTTAAATAAAACAATAAAGGATGTACAAAGAATATATTATAGTACACAAAATAATTTTAAAATATTAAATACCTTGTGTTATTTGAAATATTTGCATATAGCTTCTTGATAAGCATCCTCGCTTTCAATTTTCTTTGTCTTTACTCGAACATTATTTGATGTGTGTTTGTTTCTTAGAATATTTTCACTGTAAAAGTAGGAACACATTCTTTTAAAGGTAGGCCAATTAGACTAATCGCCATTATGTTTGATACATTAGAAATAGTTAGACGACTTCTCTTGTCTGATCATATTATGTTTATCTTGAAAAGACATTTTCCGTTTCTGCTGAACATGCATCAATTGTTTTGATAATAATTTTAGCCTTTTAAATTCTTTCAAAAAACCCTTTTCCATTTCTACTGAATTTGCTGCAATTGTTCTGACAATATTTTTAGCCTTTTGAATACTTTAAAAAACTCTAAAGTTTTAGAAACATATTTAAAATATAGTAAAAAAATCCTCGATAATCATTAATATTAATATAAGTGTCATTAAATATAAATAATAGCTCTTTAGCTGCTTTCCATGGAAATATTACTTCTACAATATTCCAGTAATCGGGGGGGGGGGGGGGTGATGTAGTTAATTCCTATATTCAAATTGATTACAAAATATTTATGATCTTCTACAAATTTAACATATTTTTTAGTTTCTAAAGTAGCCTCACCGTCTTTCTTTTGTATGTGCTATTTTCTTCTGAATCATTTCAAACTTTTAATAAATTTTACCATAAGTTTTCATCATTTATGCTTATACTTCTTGTTCGCAGAGTTTTTAAGACCAACAATTTCCTTTAAAATATACTATCATTAGCGAAATATCTGTACTTATAAAATAAAGTTTTGCTCTGTCTATGTGTGTGTGTGTCTGTCTGCGGTGGCTAGCAAGATCTATGGCACGTACAAGGCGGAAAATTTGTGAGAGGTTAGTCCAGGGCCTCTCCTAGTGCACCAGTGACTTAGAATTTAAAATTACCAATAATTAGCTGGGTTATTAATTAAAAATTACAAAGAACTCCCATTAAAAACTCCTCTCTGTTCTTTCGAGAGGGAAAAAACTCTCGCACATGCGCAGATGCCCTTACACATCGAGGGAAAATGAAGATCAATGCAAAAACCCTTGACGGGTTAAAAGTTTCTGACGCAGCAATTTATCTTATGCTCTAAGAATTTTAAATATGGAACTTAAAAATACTGATATCAAATTTTGAGTGACGTTATGCTATTTCTTAAAAAATATATTTGTATTTATTTCATCATTTTATTTTTGTTTTATTTATAATCGCATGTGCAAAAGTTATGTTCAACATGAAAAGCTGCATAAAATTTTATTCGCTGTTGCTTTATCATTTACATCTCTCATAAATTCAAAATATGAGTTTTAAAAGATATGATATAAAATTTAAGTGACGCCTTGATGTGACTTTAAAAGGTTTGTTTTAAAATTCAATTTAAATTATTTTTGACTTGGTTAAAATATTTTTTTACATCTATACAATACTTTTAATTTTCCAATTCACTGTTAAATATATCACTTTCATTGAATCTATACTATGCATTGAAATGTATTTATTTCAATAAATTGATTTATCTTTTGTGTCACGCTATTCAAAATTGTGAGTAAGATTTATGTAAATGGTTTATTTTCGTCAAACTATCCTTTTTCATACATTTCATGTAGTTTGGACACAATGACGCAAAGAAACCATTTACATAAATCTTACTCACAATTTTGAATAGCGTGACACAAAAGATAAATCAATTTATTGAAATAAATACATTTCAATGCATAGTATAGATTCAATGAAAGTGATATATTTAACAGTGAATTGGAAAATTAAAAGTATTGTATAGATGTAAAAAAATATTTTAACCAAGTCAAAAATAATTTAAATTGAATTTTAAAACAAACCTTTTAAAGTCACATCAAGGCGTCACTTAAATTTTATATCATATCTTTTAAAACTCATATTTTGAATTTATGAGCGATGTAAATGATAAAGCAACAGCAAATAAAATTTTATGCAGCTTTTCATGTTGAACATAACTTTTGCACATGCGATTATAAATAAAACAAAAATAAAATGATGAAATAAATACAAATATATTTTTTAAGAAATAGCATAACGTCACTCAAAATTTGATATCAGTATTTTTAAGTTCCATATTTAAAATTCTTAGAGCATAAGATAAATTGCTGCGTCAGAAACTTTTAACCCGTCAAGGGTTTTTGCATTGATATCATTACTTTTTTGAGGTTAGTGATAAAATTATTAAAAAAAAGATACTTATGGAATTTAATGCAGATTTAATTTTTACTATTTTATTACAATTTTCCTTATAGCAGTTTGTATATAAAAACAAGTGGGTAAGTATAATCGCAGATCGCACAGAGGGTTTCATTTGATATTCCTTTAAAAACACTTTATCCTTAAATTAATAAATCCAAAATGTTAATTTATAATTATTAAATCCTTACATAGATGGTGCACCAATAGTTCCAATTTTCATGGGGCAGGGAACGCATTCTTTTAAACAAACCACCTTCCAATTGAAGTCACCAAAAACCAAGTTGAATAAGCCAGACCCCGTTGTGTTGTTTCACAAACAGCAGTCTCATGTCCCCTCCTTCCCCCCTTTTTCAAAATTTTTCAGACCAGTACCTAAGAATGGAACCGAAATATTTTTTTCTCTTCAGAAATTACGATAAAAAAAATAGTATGCAGTACTCATAAATTTACTTTAATGCTATATAGGGTGATTATTAAGTTAATTATAACGTTTGGAATCTGTTGCATTGATGTCCGAAAGGTGGTTTCTGAGTTATGGAAGCTGAACCCATAAGGCGCCATAGAGGGGCGAAGCAAACTAGTGTCTATCATAATTATATATCTGCCATGTGGACTAATTGCTATATTTAATCAAAATAGTCCCCCCCCCCCTCCTCATCCCCGGAAATATAACAAATACAAAATGTGTCTTTATAAACCTATCGTCAAATAGGTTTTTATTTCTTTTTCCCTAAAAAAAAACAAAACATGATTTTTATATCTGTAACGTACATAGCGGACGAAGCCCGTAGTTCCTATCATAATATATATTTTTAATAATTTTATATAGTCTATAATAAAAATCAGACTTAAAATAGTCTAGTTCCATGAGTACTTGTAGTGTCAGTTACATGCTACGATTTTTGGATACCAGTATTTTAGAACGGGAAAATGTGACTTATTTTATCGGAGATATCTCATTAATTGAATAAGGTGAAGCAAACTTTTTGAAAAAAAGGTGGCCAACAAGCATGGCAGTTATCAGCTATGTGACTTTGTGCTAAAGTCCATTAATTTGATCTGCTTTAAAAAGATTACGGAAGATTGAATTATAGTAGAACCTGGATTAACCGAGCTTCGATTAATCGAGGTTTCTGTTAACCGAGCCGATAACAAAGTCTGATTTTTTTTTCCCTTTTGAATGAGCCTTAAAAATAACCACACTCTTCAGCTCACTGTCCGTGCTATACAGGCCCTTCTGCCCCCAAAAGCACTCAACTCCAAAGAAACACTGGACCCTGAGAAGTCAATAGCGAACAATGCTTTGTTTCCAGTGACTGTGTGAACTTTCGTAAATTTTTCAATTTGCATTTTAAAATTTACTACTGGTAGTTGATTTTCTTTTTAAATTTGTTAAGCTGTGAAACAGAACTTTACATATATTTATTTTTATTATTTAAAAAACGTTCTATATATTTTTTTAAAAGAGATGTTAAATTCGCAAGCACGGCGAGTTTTTACACACAGTTTCTATTAACCGAGATTTCCGATTCCGATTTACTAACAGTCCCAATTAGCTCGGATAATCAAGGCTGCTCTGTATAATTAAAAAATCAATGGCGATCTTACTGTAAACGGGTTTCCCTTTTACTGAGGGATTTCAAGACCGAATCAGCTGATGTTAGTTGCTGTTTCCGTGCTTGATTAAATAAGATTAGTTAAACATTTGAAAATTACCAAATATAAAAGGAACTAAGTCAACAGAGTGTTTGCTTTATGGTATTTTTTAACAACGCTATAAGAAAATGATTTTAAATAAGAGATTTTAAATGTAACGTTTTAAATCTGACATAATTTTCACCAAACTTTCCTTTCTCTTTGTAACATTCAACTGAAAATATTTTTATTATTAGAAAGATAATATTATTATTTGCGCTACCTTAAAATTGGCAACTATAGTTAAAAATATCATCTCGAAATTTGAAATAAATCTCTCATATAAATATATTTTTTAATTTAAACTGTTTTGCAATATTATTATTTGGCCACTTTGGCCAATATGACGTAATTTCCTCCATTTACGACTTTTAACACATATCAATGAATTTATTATTTAAAAATTTTCTTTTTCTTTTAATATTCACGTGTAAATATAATTTTTATGACGTAATTTTCAATGTTTTCCTGCTTTTAATGCGTAATCATTTAATTCTAATTTGAAAATAATTGATTATTTTATAATTTTCTTTCATTTTAAGTAAGCATGTGTAAAAACAATTTTTATGACGTAATGTTTAATATTTTCCTGCTTTTAACACGCTATCATTTAATTCTAATTTAAAAGGATTTTTTTTCTGTTTATAATAGTCACGTGTGAATAAATTTTTAATTTAAAGGATATATTATTCTTTGCGCTGTTTTAACAATTGGCAACAATTTAAAATAACCTTTTCTAAAATATGTAAAAAATATCTCTGGAAATTCTGAAAATTTTAATTTAAAATTGAAATAAACCGTCAAAAAATTAGGCAAGTTAAAAATAATAAATGCACTCTGCAAACTTCGAGTTTCTATTGAATGATTAAATTGAATGAAAATGATTAAATTCCCATGTATATATATTTTTTCCTATGAGACTTTTTTAATGAGACAATTTTATCCAGATTTAACATTAAATATCTCTTAAAATAATTCTTCGATTTAAAAACTGTCTACTTCAACGTTTTTATCAAACATTTCTCTATAATACTACCCATTTTAATATTTTTGTATGCAGTAATTTTCTTAATATTTGCGAAATAGACCTCTAGTCACAAGAGATTCTTTCAAAGCGGTGAAAAGCGTTAGTTGTTTCTTTTTTTTTCCGAATAAGAGACAAAATGTAGTACGCAATGGAGAATTTGCACGTTTTCTAACTTTATCACGAAACAATAGTACATGAAAAAATAAGAAGGATACCCTGCATATGTTTTTTATTTTGAGCTTTTATTACTGATTTATGATTGTTTTAATATCGCACTATTTACCGTATTCCGAAAACGCTCCATAATACTAATACATCTGACGTCACAGTTCATGACAACAAACGACTGTTATTCTTTACGGGTGTCGCTTTTCAACTTGTTCATTTTAAATATTGCTGTTTCTAAAATTATTATGACTGAGAGCACAAAGTCATATTATAAATACAGTGAAACCTCTCTGTGCGACTACCTACATTAAGCGATCACCTCCATTAAGCGACCACCTCCCTGAACGATCAGTTTTTCATTGAACGAAATTTATTCCCATAGGCTCAATACTAATTTTACTTCCGTTCAGAGACCATCCCAGCTGACCTCTCTCCATGAGCGACCAATTTCTTTGAAGAAAAGGAAACAAATTCCGTTTTTTCCTGTCACTTGAAGAAGGTTTTATTAGAAAAATAATTCCGAGGGGCTTTAAACTTCTAAATAAGTTTAGATTTTTTTTTTTTTTATTCCGGTAACTTTTAAGTGCTTAAACCCCTTTATGCCTTTTTAGACAATGAAGTTAACTCTGATGACGAATTAAGAATGACGATCAATAAACTCCCCTACCCTATTCAGTTAGGAAACTCTCAAAGAAATAGATAAATTAATGAAAATATCTTTATTTGTTCCCGTCCAAAAAAAAAAAAAAAAAAAAAATTGTATTTATTTACTGAATTTTGAAAGGACTTGGAAATAAATGTTATGAAAGATAAAACCGTAAAACCAAAGCAATCGTCAATATATTCATTTTTAAACACTGCAGTAATTAACTTATATAATTAACTTTTATTTTGATACTTAAATTTTTATATTTTTTCCTAATGTGAAAAATAAATTCTAGTAACATTATTTCTACTTTTTTTCAACAATTAAAATCTAGATTTAAACATGACCTCCATTATGAGGCCACCTCTTGAAACGATCAATTTTTATTAGAATGAAACATGGTCGCTTTAAGGAGGTTTTACTGTACTGTATTGTACCACTCTGCACTAATACAACCAGTAACTTCTAGCGAAAAGTTGTTTTTCAGTGTGCCAAAAGACCCTGCCATTAGAAAATCATGGCCTAAAGCTATGAAGAGAGATGACAAGAAAAATCCTAATTTATCTAATGCATCATCTCTTTGATCTTGTGAAGATCATTTTTCAGTAACTTTATGTTTGATTTTGTTTAAATATTACTATTTTAGAACATTAATTGATTGGATAAATAGTTACTCAAGAGAAAAAAAAGGCATTCATATTTATGATGTACTCATTCGTATTTAAAAACAAACAAAACACTCTGTAGTAGATTTCATACGTATATTGTATCTGTAAAGATTAATAAGCAATAACCCTGTTTTATTGATGATTAAATAGGTAAAACGTAGAAACGTCTAAGATATGACACACACAAATATGTTAGTTTTTATTTAGGAAGTAAATAAAAATTTTATTGCGTAAGTGTACATTTTTATTAAGTTAGGGACTAGGTTTAAAAAATAAAGGATTTATTTCGAAACAATATTTTGTCATGTCTTAATAGATATTATAAAACGTAAAAATATTGAAACTACTCAAAAAATTTTTAATATTAAATTTTTACTTTTCAACATAAAAATACTTTAGGTCCCGCTGCCTATGACACCGTGTAGCAGGCGTGCTTCGACAGTACTGCATAATCTTTAAAAAAAGAAAAAAAAAAAAAAAAAAAAAAAAAAAATCATCTGGAAAAAAAACCGCGAACCACATCCCCGCTGTCTGCGGCATCGTATAGCACCACGTGTTCTTGTAAAAAACCTAAAAATTTACAAAAGTGCCCCCAGGGGACGAAGTGTGTGTGTGTGTTGGGGGGGGGGGGGGGGGGCACCGGATGTGCATAATATGAATAAGTTTTCATACACCTTTCTAACGATATGTCACATGAGGCGCGTACTCAAAATTTAGAAAATAGCTCCTCCCCGGATGACCCTTCCCTCCCTCTGCATTTCCCACTCTTTCAAATATCTAATGTTAAAAAATAATATTTATTTGCGTGTTAAATGAAAAATCGCATTTAAAACGCAATAAATAGTTGATCTGACGGAAAAAAGAGACCCCCCCCCCCACACACACACCACCACCACCAAAAATCAACTCATCTTAAATTTATAAAATCTTTATTATGCGTTAAAACAACGTCAAAGTTTAAAAGCGATCAGTTCTTTATTTTTCCTAATTTTAACAATATCCCGTCAACTTTCTCTATGTGAAAAGACTTTTAATGAGTTTAAAAATCGATTTTTTCATAAACTTAGAGTTCATTTTTTTTCAAATAGACATTTTATAAATCAACGTACAAAATAACATCCAGATGCGAAAGAACCAAATTTGTAAAATCAGTAGTTTAAAAATTTCGAACCTTTATTTCCAAAGCTTAGTAACTCTTTTCTTTCCGTTCCGCTTGCCTGTCGTGAACTGTGACGTCATAGTAAGTCACGCCCCGATTTGAAGCGACGTGATTTTAGCTTACTTTTAGGACTAATTATTTAATAGTATAGATATTTTTTTCGCGTTTTCGAGAACATTTTTGAAAACTGAGGATGTGGAACTATCAGAAAAATATATAAATGATCAAATCCCCCATGTGTGCAAATTCCTCATTGCGTCAAAAGATGGCGACACCAAAATTCTGGTATGCTTATTATGTAAAACTTCATTGTTATTTATAAATAAAACATTTCAACTAAATTATTTATTATAAAATAATTATTACATCACAATAGTTTTTATGCAAGGAAAATAATAATTATAATAATAATAATATTATGGATGTCAGTGATTATATATTGATTGACCGTCATAATAATAAAAAATGATATTATAAAAAGAAGAGCTGAAATGTATTATTTTTTTACGTTTCTGATCGTGTGATTTATATTCAAATAATAATTATTAATGTATATTTTTTGTAAAGTGATTGAAATTAAATATATTTATAAAATTTATGGTAATATTTTTATTGTTGAAAAATTGCCAAGAAATAATCATCATCAAATTGGCGTCATTATAATTGTAATTTTATTTAACTTAATAGCAATTAAAAAATTACAAAGGAACTGAGAATAATGGTCAACTAACAGACTTAAAAAAAAAAAAAACTTCACACGCACCAGCGAGTATCGAACTGCCTATGTTAAGATCAGTAGACGATGGCCCTCAACCACTCAGCCGTGGGAAGACAAAATTTTTCTCCCCAAAAGTGGTTAAAAAGAAAGCATGTGTATGAATACAGTGTCATGCATTTTCGGTGAAATTTCCATAGAATGGCGAAGAAATATAGTCCGATTTTTCATGCGCATTATAAAACGAACAAGAGTCTTGCTGGAAACAAGTAAATTGTTATTTGGTTCATCTGAAACATATTTATTTGATTTTTAAAAAATCGCCCGTGTCATTTTCGAGAGAAAAAAAAATCGAATTATTTAACGAACGAGAGTTTTCCCAGAAAAAAGAAAAGTGTTATTCACCTCGCCTTAATCACATTTATATTATGTATCAATTTAAAAATAATCGTTAGAACCGTTTTCGAGATTTTCAAATTAGGAACTTCCTCGATATTATACCAACGTTTTCACTTTAAAAATGACTATTTAGATCTCAAAATATACTGCACGTAGAAATGTAAAAATTTCAGTATACGATTAGACTGCAGATATAAGACTGTTCTAGAAAATTCAGAACAATAAGACGTATATCTGCTGAGTTATTAAAAGGCGGCTTTTCGCATTTTCTTTGATGTCGAGTTAGCTGTATATATGAGTTCCGCCATCTACGAATTCTATGATACGATACGATACGATTTTAACGATACGATACGATACGATTCTAGGCTTAAGGCTGCGTCACTCGAAATACTACGGTCTTCCATGATAGGAAAGAAGAAATTTTGTGGGTATATTTTCTCATTATTTATTAACTTCTGTCGGCTTAACCGCTTCATAAAGTTAATAACGGAAGACATATTCTAAAAGATCGTACTATTACGTCTCAAATGCTGTAATCAATTAAAAAATATATCGCATTGAACCCTTTGAAAAAAAATTCAAAAAGGGTAATTTTTCCGAAAAAAGTTTTTTCTCCTTATGACAACTCCCCTCCAGGGCTCAATTTTAGCGGTACCGACAAATCAAAAGTATGCTCTTAAAGCTAAAACTTCCTTCTAATCGATGATGTAATCCGTTTTTTAAAAAATTAATTTTAACTTTTTCAAATATACCGGCAAACTCGGGTCCCTTCGCGCCTCACGGATATTTTTTCTACGCTAAAAGTAACTAAACTTTCATATTTTAACACAATCTTTTTAGAGTATCTCAATAGATTAGATTTACAAAACCTACAAAAATTTTGAAACGTTCAGATGGGTAGAAATACTTTTTACAAAATAAAATGTGTGAAATTTTTGAGGAAATCTGTAAAAACCTGAGTGTTTCGTTGCTGTTTCGCTCGTTTTCGTAACCCATGGATCTCAAAAATCAAATTACGCAGAAAATTAAATACCAAATAGCATATACTTTCAATTCAATACTTTTTCGCGAATTTTTTCATTTAATAATATCAATTAGACATAATGCAGTTAAAAATATAAAATTATGCAAATTTGAGGTTCATTTAAAGTTATTATCACGGGCCCGGGCAATGCCGGGCGGGTCAGTTAGTAAGTTATAAAATATGTAGGAAGTCACTTGTTATCGCTGACCAAGAGCTAATTTCTAAATTCTTAAATTTAGAGTACTTCTATCTTATACTATAATGCGAGCAAAAATTGTGTGTGTGTGTGTGTGTGTGTGTGTATGTAAATTTTATCTTGAAAACGGCTCTAACGATTTTGATTAAATTTTGCACCCTACCGTTTTCGGGCACGAAAAGACCATTGGGATGGGTCTCGTGCTCGAGAAAATTCGATTAGTGGGTCATTTTGGGTCATAATGGGTCAGGATCAAGCTAATTATATCTAAAGAACGGCTCAATCGACGTTGACTAAATTTTGTATCTAACCATTTTCGGGCACGAAGAGACCATTGGAATGGGTCACGTGTTCGAGAAAATTCGATTAGTGGGTCATTTTGGGGTCAATGTGAGTAAAGCTATTTTTATCTAAAAAACGGCTCTAACGATTTTCACTAAACTCTATATTCTAAAGTTTTGGATTACGAGAAGACCATTGGGTTAAGTCACATGTTCAAGAAAATTCGATTAGTGGGTCATTTTTGGGTCACCGTGGATCAAGCTAAGTTTATCTAGATAACGGCTCTAACGATTTTGACGAAATTTTGCACCCTACTGTTTTCGGGCACGAAAAGACCATTGGGATGGGTCTCGTGTTCGAGAAAACTCGATTAGTGGGTCATTTTGGGTCATAATGGGTCAGGGCACTACCCCCTACATACTACATGCCTCTCGCATTTGACTCAAAAATGGAAGTCAGCAAGGTTGATAGATGGCGCTACTGTTTGGGGTATGTTATTGCTGTATTTACATGGATCGCCTCATAGACCTGCCTTTGAAAGCTATTATTTTTTTTATTTTTTGCAGTAATTTGTGGTTTTTTTAAACAGAATGTTTACTTTTAATGAAGTTAATATATTCTCTATAAATTGCCATATTGCTGTGTGCCTTACTGCTGTTCATCCAGCAAAATAAAGGAAAATATTTCTTTTCACCATTCCTGTAGAAGACACTCAACGAGTCTTTATAACTTTTTTTCATTGTATTTTTAAAAATACAAATAGATATTTTTACTACTATTATTTGCATGTTTCTAATAACATTCCGTTGAATAACAATAAATTAAATTAATGTACAGTTGCTATTAATAAGATGTATTTTTATTAATTTACAATTTCTTAAAAGGAAAAGAGTACCTTAATCTGAAATAATATTGTTATTATTAATAATAAAAATAATAGATCAAAGTATTTCTTTTTATCAAATAATTATGCTAAGCCTTTTCTGTATGAAAATGAAAATACAATAACATTCAAAATTATTTAAATTTCTTCCAGCAAAATTATAATGATAATAATAATAAATGATACACGATGAAATCGAATACGAATTAGTAATGTGATCAAAATAAATATGTATTCATAGCATTGTGTTTTGAAGCAATATAAATATTATGTAATTAAAATATATCAATAATTTCATTCCTGAAAATACTTGATTATTACTTGTAATAATTAATAATACAAATATAAAAGAAATGAAACTAAATTAAATGTTTAAAAAAACAAAAAAAACTGCAGAATTGACGTTTTGAGGCCTTGACCGGAAGACTTGCTAGTTTCATTATCATAATAAATGTAATTAATATATATAGTATTATTATCACAATATCAATAAATTAATTATTTTATATAGAAAATATATAATAGGGAATTAAAAAAAATACTATTATCAATTTATTGAGGAAACGTGTGTGTGTATCGGGGGGGGGGGGGGATAGTAAAAAAGATGAAAAAAGTGTCTTGGAACATCAGTGCACAGAATCGTATTTCCAACTTATTAAATTTCTTGAAAGTACTTGATCTATTACTCGTAATAATTAATAATACAAATATGAAAGAAATGAAACTGGGTTGACTGTTTTAAACACTGCAAGAAGAAAAAAAAAAAAAAAAAAAAAAAAAAAGAGAGAGAGAGAGAGAGTTCCAATTTATTAAATTTCCTGAAAGTATTTGATATATACTCGTAATAATTAATAATGCAAATATGAAAGAGATGAAACTGTGAGTTGACTGTTTTAAACGCTGCAAAAAAGAGAGAGAGAGATCAGAATTGATGTTTGAGGTCCTGACCCGAAAAAAAGATGAAAAAAGTGTCTTGGAACATCAGTGCATGGAATTGTATTTCCAATTTATTAAATTTCCTGAAAGTACTTCATATATTACTCGTAATAATTAATAATGCAAATAAAAATTAAACTGTGAGCTGACTGTTTTAAACACTGCAAAAAAAAAAAAAAAAAAAAAAAAAAAAAAAGAGAGAGAGACAGGGAGAAAGAAAAAAAAGCTGCAGAATTGATGTTTGAGGTCCTGACCCGAAGACTTGCTAATTTCATTATTACAATAAATGTCACTAATATTTATAATATTATTATCACAATATCAATAATTTAATTATTTTAGATAGAAAATATTAAATAGGGAATTTCAGAAAAACATTTTAATCAAATTATTCAGGCAACATGCGTGTGTATGTGTGTGTGTGGCAGGGCCGAAACTAAGGGGGAGCAGAGGGGGCATGTGCCCCGGGCGCCAGAATGAAGGGGCGCCAAACGAAGAATTTTACCTTTAGAATGGATCATTTTATTCTGACGAACTGGTGGCTTCCATTATTATGGAACAGCGATCATAAATGAAGTGTTAGATGAAGATGAAAGAGCAGTTGTAAAAAGTTAGAACTCTGATTTTCTGGTTAGAATGGGAAAAAAAATTATGCCCATTTTTTTTCCCATTCTGACCAGAAAATCAGAGTTCTCGAAAAAAAAAAAAAAAAAAATGGCCATAATTTTTTTCCTCAAAAAAAATTTTGCCCATATTTTTCCCATTCTGACCAGAAAATCAGAGTTCTAACTTTTTACGACTGCTCTTTCATCTTCACCTAACACTTCATTTGTAATGGCTGTTTTATAATAATGGAAGCCATCAGTCCATCAGAATAAAATAACTCGGTGAAAGCGGAAACTCGTTTAGGCAGGACTCGGATAATCGGGACTCTACTGTATATTTCATTTTAAAAATGATCTTTAGAATATTTTTGCTGGTGTTCAGAGGGACCTCCCCCTTGGATCCACCACTGTAGATTACGTAGTTCAGTATTACATATTTTAAATTTTGAAATAAGTCGTCTATTATAAAATTCTCTTTGTAAATATACTTTGTGGAAGAGGGAGGGGGGGGGGGGGGTGCGCCAAAATCCATGTTTGCCCCGGGTGCAAAAAAGGCTAGTTTCGGCCCTGGTGTGTGTGTGTGGGGGGGGGGGGTAGTCAAAAAGATGAAAAAAAAGTGTCTTGGAGCATCATTGAACAGAATCATATTTCCAACTATTTAAATTTCCTGAAAGTACTTGATGATTACTTATAATAATTAATAATTCAAATATAAAAGAAATGAAACTGTGAGTTAAATGTTTTTTAAACACTTAAAAAAAAAGACTTGCTAGTTTCATTATTATGATAAAGGTAATTAATATTTATAGTATTATTATCACAATATCAATGATTTAATTATTTTAGATAGAAAATATTAAATACGGAAGTTCAGAAAAATATTGCAATCTATTTATTGAGGCAACTGTATGGTACTAGTACTGGAGTGCCAAGTAATTATGTTATTAGAATTAAATTTTAATTCACAATGGGAAGTACAACTATGAAGTTAGTTAAATATTGTTGATAGATTAATATGATGTCAAAAAAACAGGAATATAATAATTATAATTATTAATTAAAAACTATTTTTAAAGCAATTCCTTAACTTTGTTTATTATTAATATTTTGCCTGAAATAAATACATGTCTTACTATTTAGTAAAATTTAATTTAATCAAATACTTTTATGTTTTGCAAGAACCTTTTTGAACTTGCTCATAGTTTTTGATCCATTGATTAAAATTCGTGTACCATTTTATAGTGTTAATAAATATTTTCACTTCATAAACCTTGTTTATTTTATTTTTGATGGAAATCTATTTACAAGTAAATGTAAGTGCTATTAATTTATATATTATAATTAATTTTAAAAAAGAACATATAATTTAAAATTCATATAATAAAATAAATTATGTGTGTTATTTTATCATTCGTCATTTGAAATTGAAGAGAAATTATGAAATAATTTCTCTTTTCAAATATTTTATAGAAAAAATATCATTTAATACAACAATTAAAATAAATACGAAAAGGGGAAAAAAAAAAGGTGAAATTCTAGGAATAAATAACAAAAATTTTTTAACAAATTTTGCTTTTTAAGCTAATTTATTTTAAAATTTTCTATTTAAATACTCTCAAAACAACTTTTGTTTACGTTATTTATCTATAAGTTTTAAAAAATCCTGTCAATTGTCACCGATAGATGGCAGAGCATTTTGGGGATAAGCTGACTTCCAGTTCTTATATGGGGAAAACAGTGAATGCGAGAGGCATTTAGTATGTAGGGGGTAGTGGTCAGGGTCAAGCTAATTATATCTAGAGAACGGCTGAATCGATTTTGACTAAATTTTGTATCTATCCATTTTCGGGCACGAAAAGACCGTTGGGATGGGTCTCGTGTTCGAGAAAATTCGATTAGGGGGTCATTTTGGGTCATAATTGGTCAGGGTCAAGCTAATTATATCTAGAGAACGGCTCAATCGATTTTGACTAAATTTTGTATCTATCCATTTTCGGGCACGAAAAGACCATTGGGATGGGTCTCGTGTTCGAGAAAATTCGGTTAGTGGGTCATTTTGGGTCATAATGGGTCAGGGTCAAGCTAATTATATATAGAGAACGGCTCAATCGATTTTGACTAAATTTTGTATCTATCCATTTTCGGGCACGAAAAGACCATTGGGATGGGTCTCGTGTTCGAGAAAATTCGATTAGTGGGTCATTTTGGGTCATAATTGGTCAGGGTCGAACTAATTATATCTAAAGAACTGCTCAATCGATTTTGACTAAATTTTGTATCTAACCATTTTCGGGCGCGAAAAGACCATTGGGATGGGTCACGTGTTCGAGAAAATTCGATTAGTGGGTCATTATGGGTCAGGGTCAAGCTAATGTTATGTAAAAAAAGGCTCAAGATATTTTCACAAAATTTTTTAATATACGGCCGTTTCTGGTCATGAGATGACCATTGGGCTAAGTCATACGTTCGAGAAAATTCTATTAGTGGGTCATTTTGGGTCACAATGGGCCAGGGTCAAGTTAATTGAATCTAAAAACCTGCTAAAAACATTTTGACCAAATTTTATATTATACCGTTCCTGGTCATGAGAAGAGAATTGGGCTAAGTCACATGTTCGAGAAAATTCGATTAGTGGGTCATTTTGGGTCACAATGGGTCAGGGTCCAACTAATTGTATCTAAAAAACGGCTTAAATGATTTTGACTAAATTTTGTATTCTACAGTTTTCGGGCTCGAGAAGACCATTGGGCTAGGTCGTATGTTCAAGAAAATTCGATTAGTGGGTCATTTTGGGTCACAATGGGTCAGGATAAAGCTAATTGTATTTAAAAAGCGCTTCAAAACGTTTTGACAAAATTTTGTATAATTCCGTTTCCGGGCATGATAAGACCATTGGGCAGGGTCGCATGTTTAAGAAAATTCAATCAATGGGTCATTTTGGGTCCTAATGGATCAGGATCAAGCTAACTGTATCTAAAAAAACGGCTCAAAAGATTTTGACAAAACTTTGTACTACACCGTTTCTGGACAAGATAAAACCGTTGGGATGGGTCGCATGCTCAAGAAAATTCTATTAGTGGGTCATTTTGGTGATAATGGGTCGGGGTCAGGCTAACGGCATCTCAAAAAATTTCAAACAATTTTGACAATTTTTTTTTTGTTATACCGTTTCACAGTACAAGAAGACCATTGAAATAGCTCACATGCTCGATAAATTTCGGTTAGTGGGTTTTTGAATCAACGTGGGTCAAGCTTATTTTATCTAGAAAACGACTAACGATTTTCACTAAATTTTGTATTCCATCGTTTTCAGGCTCAAGAAGAGCATTGTGTTAGGTCGCACGTTCAAAAAAATTCAATTAGTGGGTCATTTTGGGTCACTATGTCTCAGGGTCAAGCTAATTGCATCTAAAACAGCAAGAATGATTCATTGGGAATAATATATCGAGATAAACACAAAGCTAATTTTGACCGAGCTTAGCACGGTCATTCCTGCCAGTTTTCAAAAATATTTCAAATGTTGTTGTTCATCATCCTAGAAATCGTTTTTCGTTTAGAAAATAGTTACAAAATTTAAATTTGTATGCGGATTTGGGTATTGTATGATATTTAGAAAAACATTATCCATGCTATAACAAGTGAAATAAATTTTTGCACGACTTTTCGAGTTATGATATTTAGAATTTTTACCATTTCATGGTACAAAAAACAGACCGGACAATGCTGGAAATTCGTAAAATACAAAGTATTATGACTCGGCAAGTTTAGACCATGTGTTTTTTCATTTGTTAGATCATGGAAAATGTTTTTCTAAATATAACTTCTCAGGAAGGACTCAAAAATTTAAGATTTGTTATATTTACGAAAATAATTACTTTGATTTAAACGACTTCTAAGATCAAAAGAACAATGTATAAAAACAAATGCAGTTGGAAGTATACCCATCTAACGGTCACTGATCACATCGAACATTCTGTATATCTTCAAAAGAAGCAGCCAAAGCAAAGTCCTTGTATTCGAATAAAAAGTAGTTATTGTAGTGTTGAATAAGCATGCTACATAACTATAGAATTAGCCTAGGTTGCCGCTTTATATCTCGAAATTCTTCAAAATTTCATTTTTTAAAGTTAAATTTGCTTCTTACAGGACTGATGAGGAACCGGCTGCCCCGAGATAAGTCGGGGGTAAAAGCACTGTTTCCCCATACCTGTCGCCGGTGAAGTGGTTAACAACCGGTTCTACCGAACCGGTGCAAACCGGCTGAATCCCACCACTGGTTACATCTGCTTTTTTTTACGGCTGGCTTAAACAACGTAACGTAATTTTTTGGAGACGACATAAAATAAGCTAGGAGAAAGAAATAGCAGACCGGGGGTTAATAAGGCAGGTTTTAATATTATAAATTGACATTCTCTTTGTAATTTTTCTTTGTTCTCTTTCAAAAATTAAATCCCGGTAACGCAATTCTGTGCCATCTCATAGTAAAGAGAGATAAATAGAGATGAAACGTGCAGTTTTTGTGTGAGGCCAAGAGTGCCAGGCAAGTGCATCACTAAATTCTATTATGATTCGGCCCAAACACTTGTAGCTCGCTTTGACTTGGCGGTTTGAAACACCTGTTCCAAAAACCTTTAAAGCTCCACGACGGAAAAATTCAGCCCTCGTCCCTCGCGCTTGTCCTGTTTGTGCTGAAAGAGGACTTTTAAAGTTGATCGATAATCGGGTACGTATTGCAAACCCTTTTGAACGGTGTATGACATCTGTATTTATTTCTCTTTACTCTGAGCCCTGTAATACTACAGGTCCTATGTTCGCCAACGGACTTGTACAAGATTCACTCTAACTTTCATCCTTTCGGAGTCCATAAAATAAGTACCAAGCGTGTTTGGGAACTACACACTGTGAATTCCGCGTACGATAGACCACTTGACCGTATCATTTGTTATATATATATATATATATGTGTGTGTGTATATATATATATATATATATATGTATATATATATATGTATGTATGTATATATATATATGTGTGTATGTATATCTATCTATCTATCTATATATATATATATATCCCGTGGTCAAGAAAGCGGAGTCAGACAGCGCCGCCGATCAAGACTTATTTATGTATAGCAACGTCGCAGAGTGTAATTTTTTAGTTATTTCCGTAATTAGGGTGCAGGCCCTTGGTTCATGATCGAAGAATGTTTCCGTTTTATATAGTAACAAAGAAAATATATTTTTAAAATAAAGATGAATGTACAATAAAATGTATTTAAAAGAAAAGCATGATATATCTTAAATGGAGTCACACATTTTATTCACAATTTTAATGCATTGGTAGTGGATTAGTTTGTATTTAAAAAAGCTACGTCTCATTAAAACTAAATAAATATAGATTTAAATTAAGAAATTTTATAAAATTCGAGTGTCCTGTAACTTTGGCCTTATTTTTGCCGCACCCACTGCTGACGCGAGAGAATTCGGTTGTGCTCCTGGTTGATTAAATAATATCTACTAAAAAAACTTAAGAAAAGGTAACTAAATGAAAGCTGTGGTTAAAAAATGGTGTGATATCAAATTTCCAAGCTGAAGTCATGGTACGAATTTAACATTTTCCATTAATTAAGTTGCCATATGTAAGTCAAGTGCCTGCATACATGTTGTTAAAAATCTTTTTCTTCTGCATTAAATACATTATAACGTGTTTCTCAAAATTCAAAATTTTAAAATTATGGATGATGGGCTTGGCGGCCATATTTCCATATTTTACACAAACTTCTAAGCACCAAAGTCCATGGTTTAAATCCTAAGTTTGAATTTTTTATTAAAGCAAACATTTTATGTGTTTTCTTTATATACTTTTATTCTTAAGCTGGTCGCCAAGCTCAACAAGTGTAATTTTTAAAAATTTAGAATTTTGAGAAACACATTATGATTTTTTAGTACAGGAGAAAAGAATTTCTATCAACATATACCTAATAACTTGACTTACATATAGTAACTTAATTAATGATAAATATTAAATACGTACCATGATATCAGCTTGGAAATTTGATATCACAACATTTTTTAGCCAGAACTTTCATTCTGTTTTTATTTTTATTTTTTTATCTTTGCTCTTTTTTTTACTTCTGAAAAGTTGTTTGTAGTACACTGTAAAAAAAAAAAATCTGTAATTCTACAGGTGTGAAGTCACAGAAATCTGTATGCTTACTAAAATTTTATCTGTACACCGTACAAAAAAGGATGTAAATCTACAAAACTAGTTTTTGTAAAGCTTCAGAAATCTGCAGCTTTACAAAAGAATCTACTAAAATTACAGTAATCTTACTAAAATTTTATCTGTAACCGGAGTTGCAGTTACATAAAAAGTTCTAGGCATTCCCGTTTCCTATGAAAATTCTTATTAACCTTTAAGATTTTTTGATTTACGGTGCAAAAATGTATATGTTACTCGTACATGAATTTTTGTTGTTGCCGTTACATAATAAGTCCTAGAAATCCCAGTTTCCTAGAAACATTTTAGTAACTTTGTATTTTTTTTTTTTTTTACAGTGTAAATATCATTTATTTTTTTAAAAATAAGACTTCACCTGAAAAACTTATAAAATTTCTCATTAAACTATTTAAATGCATAAATGTCGTGTATACCCCCCCCCCCCCCCTACAGGTTCATACTTTATTCAGGTCTTACACACACTTACGAGTATAATATACTTATGTTTACTAAGAATCTGTTAACTTTCAAATTTACATTAGTCTGTAGGTCGATATATAACGACACTTCTTACATTTAGAATTCAGCGTTTCAATACTTAAGAATATTTTACTTTCTAAGGAACAACGTGTATAACAAAAAGTGCATTTTTTTTAATGAATATACGTTGAAAAAAACCACACTATACGTTGAAAAAAACCACACTTTATTTTCAGTTGATTTTAGAAGTAATCCATTGGCGAAATATTGTGTTAAGTCTTAACCAGAAACACCAATAATTTGTTTTATTAAACTAATTATATTTTTTAAAAAATATATGCTAAATATAGTACATCTCATATTCCCCCTCTTCTGTTGGCTCAAATTTTATTCAAGCACTACTTGCTTTTATAATATACTTACTATGACTTCCACTTATGCTTACTAAAAATCAATTGTATTTTATATTTACATTAGTTTGTATATTAAAACAAGGTAACTCTTGAGTGATTTATAATTCATCATTTGAATAGAACAGTATTTCAATTTATTATAAACAATATACGTAACAACAAGTAATTTTGTGATCCATATAGTTTGAATTAACACCTTTACTTTCGGTTGCTTTTAGAAGTAAACATATTACGAAATGTCATTTTGAGACCTTACATGAAACACCTCTAAAATTTTTAATTAAACTATTTAAACTTTTTTTTTTAAATACAGACTACATACGGTGCCCCCTCCTTCCACTGCCGGTTTATATCTAGATGTTACATTCACATACAATATACAGTCGAACCTCGTTATCCTGACACTTTAATGACCAGAAAAAAGTGTCGTCATAAACGGAGTGTCGCGGTAACCGGAGTTGGAGAAATATTTGTTTATAATAAGCTGTATTTTTAATTAATTAATGACGATTTTAAATTCATAAATGTTCTTGCAATTTTAAGCAATAAAACATTATTATTAAACAAAATAAACACAAAAACAAAATTGAAAATAATAAAAACCAGATGTATGATGACATTTTTTTAATTGTTACATGAAATATTGATGAATTAAGGTTTGCTTGTCCCTAGATGTGCTTCCGACAATTCCTTTTCCAATATTATACAATGAATTCTAATCAATATTCGTTGTTTCAAAAATGGATGGTAGATAATTTCTGATCGTTTCAAAATGCAACGCAATGCTTCGGTTTTAGTCTGATGAAAAACGCCGTGTAACCACAAGAAAGCGCCGCCTGATCAGAAAAAAGACCGCGAGTAGACTGAATCGTCTACCGGGAGCTTAAGTGGGTCATTCATAGTGTGTGGGTTTATTTATTTAGATGAAGGATTGAAGTAACATTTCTCATTTATTTCAATCGGTATTTTAGACACTTCTGTGAAAAGTTTGGCTAAGACATTTCTTACCTCTTAATTTCCGTGCTTATAAGATGGATTATGAAAAATGATCCATTTTTCTAAACTGTCGGGATATCCGGAGTTAAAAATTATTCAACGAGGTAAAATCCGGAGTTTATACACATTACAATAATATACAGAAAATCGGGACTTTGAAAAACATACGTGATAAGCGGAGTGACGTGAAAACCGGGTGTCGGGATAACGAGGTCCGACTTACTTACCAAGAATCAGTTAAAACTCATATTTACATTATTTTGTAGATTATTGTATAAGAACTCTTCATACATTTTTAATTCAACGTTTAATATTTTAGAATATTTTCTTTATTATAAAAAATGTTAATAACAAAAAAAATGCATTTTTTAGCCATATAGGTTGAAATAACCACTATATTTTTAGTTGTTTTAGAAGTACTTATGTAATAAAAATAACAAAAAGTGCACCCTTTACCCATTATAGGTTGAAATACCCAGTTTATTTTCTGTTGTTTTAGAAGACACAGTTTTTCGAAATATTGATTTAAGACTTAACAAGATAATAGTATAAGATTTAATAATAGTTAATCGATACTTATTAATTAAACTCTTTAATAATTTAAATTAAATTGGTGCAGTATTTTTATTTAAGTAAAATCAAAAGCAAATATTTAAGCAACATCTAATCACAGTCCGCAATTTTTTAATCGATTTAATTTTTGAAGTATCTTTCGATATTTTATGGTAAAGACTTCGGAATTTTATTACATTACAAAAAGAATTTTACCACATTAAACGTAATTTAGTGTTTTCCAGGTAAAACAAACAAAAACCCATGTTATTTTATGTGTTTAACCAAGAAATGTACTAAGTGACTGTCTTCAATTATAACTGTTTTTAATAATTTAATTATCGCTAATAAATTACTTAATTTAGATATCAGTATCCTATATAAAACACTGTACACTTACAATAAATTTAAATGGAATTGAAAAAAAAAAAGACTTTTATTCCATTTATTTTAAATAACTTAGTCATAACGATATTCTGTAGAAAAAAGTACGCAGTCGTTTGGTTATTTTATCTCTGTTTTGGCGAATTTTGTTAATTTTAGAGTTAATGAACAGTTTTTTACTAATTAAGGATATATATTTTTTAATTGAACTTTATAAAGGGATATAGTTTAAGAAATTTCCTTTCCAAAAATTCAGTCCTTATTTTTCTTTAGTCCATTATTTAAGTCTCTGTTTTGTTCTAGAAATTAAGTTTGATGAAGAAAAAAAGTTCATTTTCAATAACTCAGATTCTTTTTTTAAATTCTGTATCTCTGTGACTTCACTTATGAAGATGAATATGGTCTTAAATTAAACAATGTGTTCATTAGATTCTTCTACTTTTCGTTTCCTTTTTTTGCGATGCTTGGTTCATTTGATATTTTGAACTTACATGTCTGGTCGATTTAACATTGAGAAGTTGTCTCTGTGTAATAGCCAGTAGTAGTCTGTGTTGTTTGATTCTTGGCGTTTGTTTGTTTGGCAGCCTTTATTACGGCTTGGCTTGGTAGAACAACTGTTCTGCTTGATTAATTGTTATTTGAAGATCAGCTTGTATGAAATGATTAAGTAAAAATATCGATGCCTCCAGGACTATAATTAACCTGGTGTCTTTGCATGTTTCATGCTGAAGATGAACATATTGAAGGATTCATAAGTTGCAAAAATCCGTTTAGAGGAATTCATTAGTGTTTTGCATTATAATAATTAGCCATTTGGCTAATAATGACGTATACAAGTACGTCAATAGTTATCTATACAGCACGAAGTAACTCATTTGTCAAAGGAATAAGCTATTTCCTGGGATAAAATTTATTATTGAAACATGTGGATACGTAATGAAAATATTTTAAGTTTTTTCTTATAAACTTCAAGGCACCTAGTAATCTGAATCAAGTATTCGTAACTGTAGCGCAGCAGATTAGCTTGTCCTTGTGTCTATGGCATTCAGAGCTTGCTGTACCACAGGTGAAAGTAGCTCTCAAGGGGCTACTTCAGTCATGCGAAGACGCAGTTCCAAAAGTGATAGTATCCTCAAAGAAAGAGGGGGGCAGGGGGACTGCAATCAAAATTGAAAAAAAGTGATAAAGGGACTTCTTATAGATCGACCTCAGCTATTCAATGTAGAAAATATTATTTAACAATATCGTAATGCGACGAGATATTTCAAAAGAATGCGACCAAAGTTTTAATATTAGCTTACAAGTACCTTTGCTTGATTGAAATAGCCCTTTAAAAGAATGTAAAAATAAAACGTAGCAAAATAAATACTCTACACTGTTAAAAATATCGTGAAAAATTACCTCTGTTTTTCAAGGCTATCTATTTCTGACCAATGAGAACGCTTTCTAGGTGTTAATGTAGCGTTTTCATTGGTCAGGAAATAGAGAGTCTTTAAAAACAGAGGTAATTTTTCACGATATTTTTAGCAGTGTACAATAAAATTTTAATGTTAAATTATTTATCTCACTACGAATCACACATGCTTGTATACAACACTGCTTAGCCCGACTACTGAACAACCCACCAGAAAAATGTTAAAGCGATTTTCCTTAGACATCAAAGAGAGGATTTGGGAGAGTTGGGACTTTTAATACACCAATGACCAAGGTGGCTTCGGATAGTTGGAGGACATCTGTCGCCCGTATACAACTCGGCAATGTAAGATTGTTGCAAATAGTATTTGTATTTTAATTTTGACCCTTAATAAATGAAGCCAGAGATCAAATTTCAAAAATCTGGCTTTCTTCAAAATTTCTTCAGCCGTGGCGTAGCGAACGGGGATGCGGCATCATTTTACTACCAGTATTATTATATACTAAATTTGGCCTTATTTAATCTTGCATCAGTTTACTACCAGTATACTAAATTTGGCCTTATTTAAGCTTTGAACGTTATACGATTAAATAAGGCCTAATTTAATGTATACCGTAAAACTAATTTGTGATTGTAGGGGTTACTTTGTAATACATGGTCTAGTTTGTGTATTTCGAATCTCAAGCCCTGTCCGTGATGACAGGGAGTCAAACAGCTGTGCCACATCTCCAAACGACCATTTCCCGAAGCTCCAACACCTTACTTGTTCTTTCTGATTGATGTAATGTTCCAACCTACTCCGGCGTTGTTGTCTCGAAAACTGGATACTTTGTGTGATGAAGCCTAAAGCGTATAAAAAATCACCTAACACAAGTAAATATTATTTTTTGTTATTGTGTCAGTTAGACAGTGGAGTAATATACCTTTGTCCAGTGATATTTCTGTGGGATATAGCAGCATAATCAAAATATAGACACTGGATTAACTGACACTGGTACTTTGTGGCACAGTGACTCTCTCGTAAAGTAACCCCAAAAAATTAAAAATTAAAGATATATTTTTTGTTTTCAGTATCAAGATAGACGTGAAACATTATGAGACGGCAAGATAGTCTAAAGGCAATCATTGCGGTCAAGTTAAGTTCTCATATAAGTCTAGAGTTGCTACGTCTTGTAAAAAAAATGACTTCCAAGTTCATTTAGCACTTCCTCCAAATTCAACTCATCTCCTGCAGTGTCTTGATGTGACATTTTTACGTTTTCTAAAATCCCACTGGGGAGGGCCGAAACTAGCCTTTTTTGCATCCGGGGCAAGCATGAATTTTGACGTCCCCCCCCCCCCCCTCTTCCGCAAAGTATATTTACAAAGAGAATTTTACCAATTTTCTAATAGGCGAATTATTTTAAAATTTAAAATATGTAATCTTAAAATATGTAATACTGAACTACGTAATCTACAATGGCGAATCCAAGGGGGAGGTCACGGGGGTCATGACTCCCCTCTGAACACCAACAAAAATATTCTAAAGATCATTTTTAAAATGAAATATACAGTTAGAGTCCCGATTATCCAAGTCCTGCTTAACCGAGTTTCCGCTTTCACCGAGTTTTTTTCTTCTGATGTACTGATGGCTTCTATTATTATGAAACAGCCATTATTAATGAAGTGTTAGGTGAAGATGAAAGGGCAGCCGTAAAAAGTTAGAACTCTGATTTTTTTCCCATTCTGACCAGAAAATCAGAGTTCTAACTTTTTACGACTGCTCTTTCATCTTCACCTAACACTTCATTTATAATGGCTGTTTCATAATAATAGAAGCCATCAGTCCACCAGAAGAAAATGATCCATTCCAAAGGTGTAATCCTTCATTTGGCGCCCCTTCGTTCTGGCGCCCGGGGCACATGCCCCCTCTGCCCCCCCCCCCCCCGTCTTAGTTTCGGCCCTGAGGAGTGTTTTCAAGTTGGGAAAAAACAACTTCTGATAGTAGATGCACAAACGTACAAAAGGAAGAATTTCCCCGTCTTCTGAAAGAGCTCATGTCAGGAAAAATCTGAAATCGGGATTTCAGGCTATCGGAATCTGACCACTAAATAGCAACAAAATTTTGGAACGGCTTCCAAAAGCAGACCATCGATGACGGAAAGCGTGGGAAAAGTGTTCTTGGAAGAATTGAACAAGAAAGAGGAAGAAAAATAAACAGTCGCACATTAGAGACGCAAAAAGTTGAATGTCTCGCTGGGATGAAGCACTAGTCTTATTGATGTCCAAAAAAACAGAAAAAGCAATGTGGTTACCACGTCTAGAGAAAGCGACGTGGCTACTACGTCTAGCGAAAGCAAAGAGGAAAACTCTGGCACTGGAAGCAAAAGAACAAGGAGACAGACGCAATTATCCTGAAAGGCTTCAGAGTCTTTCCTTAACTTTTTCTATTAGGCAAAGTTCTAGATAAATTTCACACGGGATCACTCTGGATAATTTCACTCATTCTCAGAATTTTCCCCCACCGATCACTACCCCCTACATACTAAATGCCTCTCGCATTCACTGTTTTCCCCATATAAGAACTGGAAGTCAGCTTATCCCCAAAATGCTCTGCCATCTATCGGTGACAATTGACAGGATTTTTTAAAACTTATAGATAAATAACGTAAACAAAAGTTGTTTTGAGAGTATTTAAATAGAAAATTTTAAAATAAATTAGCTTAAAAAGCAAAATTTGTTAAAAAATTTTTGTTATTTATTCCTAGAATTTCACCTTTTTTTTTTCCCCTTTTCGTATTTATTTTAATTGTTGTATTAAATGATATTTTTTCTATAAAATATTTGAAAAGAGAAATTATTTCATAATTTCTCTTCAATTTCAAATGACGAATGATAAAATAACACACATAATTTATTTTATTATATGAATTTTAAATTATATGTTCTTTTTTAAAATTAATTATAATATATAAATTAATAGCACTTACATTTACTTGTAAATAGATTTCCATCAAAAATAAAATAAACAAGGTTTATGAAGTGAAAATATTTATTAACACTATAAAATGGTACACGAATTTTAATCAATGGATCAAAAACTATGAGCAAGTTCAAAAAGGTTCTTGCAAAACATAAAAGTATTTGATTAAATTAAATTTTACTAAATAGTAAGACATGTATTTATTTCAGGCAAAATATTAATAATAAACAAAGTTAAGGAATTGCTTTAAAAATAGTTTTTAATTAATAATTATAATTATTATATTCCTGTTTTTTTGACATCATATTAATCTATCAACAATATTTAACTAACTTCATAGTTGTACTTCCCATTGTGAATTAAAATTTAATTCTAATAACATAATTACTTGGCACTCCAGTACTAGTACCATACAGTTGCCTCAATAAATAGATTGCAATATTTTTCTGAACTTCCGTATTTAATATTTTCTATCTAAAATAATTAAATCATTGATATTGTGATAATAATACTATAAATATTAAT
This sequence comes from Maratus speciosus, assembly GCA_963932465.1. Taxonomy (NCBI): domain Eukaryota; kingdom Metazoa; phylum Arthropoda; class Arachnida; order Araneae; family Salticidae; genus Maratus; species Maratus speciosus. The sequence continues at coordinate 470,057,619 of OZ010789.1, forward strand.
TACCTTTATCATAATAATGAAACTAGCAAGTCTTTTTTTTTAAGTGTTTAAAAAACATTTAACTCACAGTTTCATTTCTTTTATATTTGAATTATTAATTATTATAAGTAATCATCAAGTACTTTCAGGAAATTTAAATAGTTGGAAATATGATTCTGTTCAATGATGCTCCAAGACACTTTTTTTTCATCTTTTTGACTACCCCCCCCCCCCCCACACACACACACCAGGGCCGAAACTAGCCTTTTTTGCACCCGGGGCAAACATGGATTTTGGCGCACCCCCCCCCCCCCCCCTCCCTCTTCCACAAAGTATATTTACAAAGAGAATTTTATAATAGACGACTTATTTCAAAATTTAAAATATGTAATACTGAACTACGTAATCTACAGTGGTGGATCCAAGGGGGAGGTCCCTCTGAACACCAGCAAAAATATTCTAAAGATCATTTTTAAAATGAAATATACAGTAGAGTCCCGATTATCCGAGTCCTGCCTAAACGAGTTTCCGCTTTCACCGAGTTATTTTATTCTGATGGACTGATGGCTTCCATTATTATAAAACAGCCATTACAAATGAAGTGTTAGGTGAAGATGAAAGAGCAGTCGTAAAAAGTTAGAACTCTGATTTTCTGGTCAGAATGGGAAAAATATGGGCAAAATTTTTTTTGAGGAAAAAAATTATGGCCATTTTTTTTTTTTTTTTTTTCGAGAACTCTGATTTTCTGGTCAGAATGGGAAAAAAAATGGGCATAATTTTTTTTCCCATTCTAACCAGAAAATCAGAGTTCTAACTTTTTACAACTGCTCTTTCATCTTCATCTAACACTTCATTTATGATCGCTGTTCCATAATAATGGAAGCCACCAGTTCGTCAGAATAAAATGATCCATTCTAAAGGTAAAATTCTTCGTTTGGCGCCCCTTCATTCTGGCGCCCGGGGCACATGCCCCCTCTGCTCCCCCTTAGTTTCGGCCCTGCCACACACACACATACACACGCATGTTGCCTGAATAATTTGATTAAAATGTTTTTCTGAAATTCCCTATTTAATATTTTCTATCTAAAATAATTAAATTATTGATATTGTGATAATAATATTATAAATATTAGTGACATTTATTGTAATAATGAAATTAGCAAGTCTTCGGGTCAGGACCTCAAACATCAATTCTGCAGCTTTTTTTTCTTTCTCCCTGTCTCTCTCTCTTTTTTTTTTTTTTTTTTTTTTTTTTTTTTGCAGTGTTTAAAACAGTCAGCTCACAGTTTAATTTTTATTTGCATTATTAATTATTACGAGTAATATATGAAGTACTTTCAGGAAATTTAATAAATTGGAAATACAATTCCATGCACTGATGTTCCAAGACACTTTTTTCATCTTTTTTTCGGGTCAGGACCTCAAACATCAATTCTGATCTCTCTCTCTCTTTTTTGCAGCGTTTAAAACAGTCAACTCACAGTTTCATCTCTTTCATATTTGCATTATTAATTATTACGAGTATATATCAAATACTTTCAGGAAATTTAATAAATTGGAACTCTCTCTCTCTCTCTCTTTTTTTTTTTTTTTTTTTTTTTTTTTCTTCTTGCAGTGTTTAAAACAGTCAACCCAGTTTCATTTCTTTCATATTTGTATTATTAATTATTACGAGTAATAGATCAAGTACTTTCAAGAAATTTAATAAGTTGGAAATACGATTCTGTGCACTGATGTTCCAAGACACTTTTTTCATCTTTTTTACTATCCCCCCCCCCCCCGATACACACACACGTTTCCTCAATAAATTGATAATAGTATTTTTTTTAATTCCCTATTATATATTTTCTATATAAAATAATTAATTTATTGATATTGTGATAATAATACTATATATATTAATTACATTTATTATGATAATGAAACTAGCAAGTCTTCCGGTCAAGGCCTCAAAACGTCAATTCTGCAGTTTTTTTTGTTTTTTTAAACATTTAATTTAGTTTCATTTCTTTTATATTTGTATTATTAATTATTACAAGTAATAATCAAGTATTTTCAGGAATGAAATTATTGATATATTTTAATTACATAATATTTATATTGCTTCAAAACACAATGCTATGAATACATATTTATTTTGATCACATTACTAATTCGTATTCGATTTCATCGTGTATCATTTATTATTATTATCATTATAATTTTGCTGGAAGAAATTTAAATAATTTTGAATGTTATTGTATTTTCATTTTCATACAGAAAAGGCTTAGCATAATTATTTGATAAAAAGAAATACTTTGATCTATTATTTTTATTATTAATAATAACAATATTATTTCAGATTAAGGTACTCTTTTCCTTTTAAGAAATTGTAAATTAATAAAAATACATCTTATTAATAGCAACTGTACATTAATTTAATTTATTGTTATTCAACGGAATGTTATTAGAAACATGCAAATAATAGTAGTAAAAATATCTATTTGTATTTTTAAAAATACAATGAAAAAAAGTTATAAAGACTCGTTGAGTGTCTTCTACAGGAATGGTGAAAAGAAATATTTTCCTTTATTTTGCTGGATGAACAGCAGTAAGGCACACAGCAATATGGCAATTTATAGAGAATATATTAACTTCATTAAAAGTAAACATTCTGTTTAAAAAAACCACAAATTACTGCAAAAAATAAAAAAAATAATAGCTTTCAAAGGCAGGTCTATGAGGCGATCCATGTAAATACAGCAATAACATACCCCAAACAGTAGCGCCATCTATCAACCTTGCTGACTTCCATTTTTGAGTCAAATGCGAGAGGCATGTAGTATGTAGGGGGTAGTGCACCGATTGAAGGGAGAGAGTTTATGCCGGAACGTTTCACTCCTGTTCAAGGGCACGAGTGTTTGGGAAAATCAGTAAATGGTACGAGATATGGGATTTTCGAAAAACCAATTTTGGAGCGTTATCCATTTTTGGCTGGATTGGAAAACAGAAACAATAATTCTACTTTTCTCCATTTCGCATATTTTGTACACTATCATTTCCTAAATTTCCTCTACAGAATTGTATTTCTTGTAGAATGTTTCCTCATTTTATATAATTTCATCGTTTGCCTTGTATTGTCTTCTTATTAATTAATATTCATAATCATTATATTCTGCAGTTCTTTTGTTTTATATGACTTCCGAAAAAAATCAACGTAAAGTGGTGCAGGCGTGCGCACTTAAGCTATTTCATTAAATAACAATCAATGAAGAGATTTAAGGGATGATGTTATAGTCCAAGAGTGGACAGCACAAAAACCTATGTTATCAAGCACAAAAAAACCCTTTATTTTATGGGAGAGTAGATGCAGGGGAATCTAATGATCCATGTCTGCTGGAAGTGAAGTGGTGCATAAGCCAAAAATTAATACCACCAGTGGTTGACTGGTAGGTTTATCATTGTATTTGCCCTACAACTATACTCCATGTTTTCATACCTTTGTTTGTAGGACAAACATGATGATAAACCTACGAGTCAACCACTGGTGGTATTAATTTTGGGCTTATGCACCATTTGACTTCCGGCAGACATGGATCTATATTCTCCTACTTCTACGCTTCCATAAAATAAAGGGGTTTTTTCTTGTGCTTGATAACATAGGTTTTTATGCTGTCGGCTCTTGGACTATTATACTTTATTTATAATCTTAGATTATTAAGCTAACAAAAAATTGCATTGATCAACTTATAAGAAACACTTTCGGTATTATATATAAAAAGGATTATCCTCCTAAATGCGCTCCTTTGTATAACCATCGAGGGCAAGAGCGCGCAGTCCAGTGTGCAAAAGTGCGCAATAGAATAAAAGGAAGTGTTTCACTTACAAATTTCACATTTGTAGTGACCACGATCTGCCTAGTCTGTGCACGCTTCGTACCACCAGTTTCTGCAAGAAATGCACTCTATCCAATCCTCTACAATTGGTTCTCTATACAGGGTGTCCGGTCTCAACGGTGTCCAATGGCTAATTCCTAAACTGTTAGTCATAGACATATAGTTCCAATTAGAAAAATGTTTTAAATCAGATAAAGAAATATTTTTAAAGCGATTTGGGTCAATAAAAACATTTCTTAAAAAAATACGAAATGAGAGGTGGTGGGATATATTATACAGTGTGTCCACGCTTAACCTGACCGACCTTTATTTTCGCAACCGTTGGTCCTAAATGCATACTTCCAATTACAAAAATGGTTTAAATAAGATAAAGAATCATTTTCAAAGGGATTTGGGTCAATAAAAACATTTATGAAAGAATTACGAAATTTAAATTTTTATGCGGTCCCCCGGTCCTATAAGTTATATTTAGTAAAATTTTCCTATTACACTGACAAGTAAGACAAAAAAAGTTCCATTCATATGACACTAAAATTATAAGAGTTATGAAGCTTTAAAAATGCATGACTTATGCCACTTTTCTGCTCTGAAAACAAACGAGTTCGGCTTGGCTTTGAGGGGTCATATTCCAAGTGCTTAAAGTATTCGAAGATTCCTCATGTGTATTTGCATTTCATGTGTATTTGCGGTTTGAAAAAAATCGTACAAGTATTACGATTAAGTTAACATTTATTAAGTTTCAGATTGGCTGAAATAAGATATGTTTTATTTTGTCAGGATTTGAGACTGTTTCTTTTATGATTTCTTTTAATAAAATTATGTTATTTTTATAAGTTTTAACGTTACTTCAACGATCTTATGTATGTTTTTCCAGTTCAAAATTTGTATTCGAACTTTAACCCACTTTCAAATATCCGAACGAGATTACATTTCACATACTGGCGCAAATCCGATAACAATCTAATATTATTATGATTTTCGGTGGTTACCATTTATACTTATTTTATAGGATAACACAAAAAATTTCGGATAGATTACCGCCAAGAAGTTTATGAAAAAGTTTTAGATTAGATAATACAAGACGGACATTGTTGGGTTTTTTAACTTTTATGTATTTTTTAGCACTGAATCCGAAAATTACCTTAATTTTTAACCATCATGTAAGAATATTTCGCAAATCATAAATTGTCGAATTTAAAGAATAACAAAAATCGGATACTATAAAGTAGAGGAGATGGTCATATTTTTTAACTTTTGATAATTGATTTTTACGTACTTTTTAGCACTAAATCTAAAAATGACTTTCATTTTTAACCATCACGTTAGAATTTTTTTTGCAAATGTGTAAGTTAAAATATAGTGAAAATCTCATACTATAAAACATATGTAAAACTTTTTTTATTTTATTTGATTCAATAATTTATTCGATATTTTTGCTTATCTTGGGATTCTTACAGCTGGGTGGTGTGATGAGATTGGGGAGGAGATTAAATTTTAACTTTGAACTTTTTAACTTTGAAATTTACAATTTGCGAAAAATCTTGATGTGATGGCTACAAATGAAGGTCAATTCCGTATTCAGCGGTACAGAATGCATAAGAATCAATTATCAAAAGCTAAAAAACATGAAATAACCCAACTTTTGCAGGCTAGTGTAATCTAATAATATTTTAAAATACGTATCATTTTGTAAAGAATTGAGGCTGTTAATTTTAGCATCATTTTATTTAACAAAAATTTTGTTTTTTTCTTTCTTCCTAAATGTGTATTACAAATTGTATATTTTGCATTAACATGTCAGAATGACTAAAGATTTCAAATTTATATTGCAATGTTTATTTTACCCTCAACCATTTTTTAATATATCTGACGAAATTATATTTCGACTAAATTTGTGAATGACCCCCAATTTGCAGCAAAAAATATGCTCCAACTTTAAACAGGTATTACTCGCTCAATTTTAATTGTAGAACAATGTGATTTTTTTTGTATTACTTGCCAGTGTAAAAGGAAAATTTTACTAAATATAACTTATAGGACCAGGGGACCGTATAAAAATTTAAATTTCGTAATTTTTTAAGAAATGTTTTTATTGACCCATATAGCTTTTAAAATATTTCTTTACCTGATTTAAAACATTTTTGTAATTGGAACTATATGTCTATGACTAACGGTTTAGGAATTAGCCATTGGACACCGTTGAGACCGGGCACCCTGTATATTTCTCAGCAGCCTGGACACATCCACAGTCTTCATTTAGGTTTATGGGTTTTTAGGTTCATGGGTTTAGTTTTACTCTTTTTTTTAGTAAAGATTTTTGGGGGGTTTTCCGCAGCGTAATCTTCCAGCTGCCTTTTGTGTAGTGAACTGCCTAAAATTTCAGACTTTCTGCTCCTCTTATTACAGAATCGTACTACAACTCAAAGGAATCTGGATATCGTGAGAACTCTGCTAATTTGACGTAAGATGAAGTTGTTGAAGTCGAAACTAGACCTTGCGAAACTGAAGTTGGTTTATTTCACGTTGAGCGTCTTTCCTTTACTTGTATTTTCTGCCTTTTCTGAAGTATCACTTTCTATTGAAAGAAATTCTCTTTCCTCTTCATTTTCAGTGTTCCGTGGCGCAACTGACATATGTGGTTCAACAAGTTTATATTCTAACAGTCTTCCAGTGACGCTGATTGCTGAAAAATCAGTATATAAAAAGAGGTAATTTTTGAAAGGCTATAGAACCTTTATTTTAAATCCTGTTTTTGCAAGGGTAGCAGGTGCGCACTCTTGCACACTTTGGCACAGCACACACTTACACTATCATCACTAAATAACTTTAAAATATCAGTAATGCCATCTATTGATAAACAAATCCAAATCGCTTAGGTGACAGGTAGTCCAATAATAACCTAATCCATAAAAACAAAAACAAAAAAATAAATTAAGCTTTGTAATTTTCATTATGATCATGTTTTCAAAAACCAAAAATATTTTAACGAGACCCAAATAACTTTTTCTCGTCTAAACCTTTAAAAATTTCACCAAAATACGTAGATTTGTTTCACCATAATCTTATCATGTCATTATATCGTTTACAACTGTAGCTAAATATAAAACTCTGTTTTAAGATAAGATAATCGGTCTGCGTACACTTGTATACCGCACCCCTTGCACCACCTTATTCTACTATTATTTTTTTATTGTAAAATTCGAAATATCGAATGAAAGAGGATCTTCTATACTTTAAGAGAAAATGTGTGTATGAATTATTATGAAAGCGTCATTATAATTAAAGGTGTGATGCATTTACAGGAAACTGCAAAACACTAATCGATTCTCTGAAGTAAAGGGGTGGTAGATCAATGGGACAAAGCAATGACATATAAATATAATTTTCGCGGTTTAAATTGTTTACAGCATAATTTTCAGAAAAAAAAAAATCCTTCACGAATTCTCTTGCATTTCAAGGCAAGACACACCTGTCACAAAGTTACCCCACCCGATAGTGAAACTTTGTGACATTTTTAAACCTAAATACCTCAGTTGATATTAAAGATTAAGATGTTGCAAAACATCGTTATGTAGAAAAAGGATAACCAATATTTATCAATAGTCAGTTTTGGGTTACCTATAAAACAGACCGGCTGGTGCGATTAAAACTACAAAATGTGTCACCGTCTTACGGTAATAATACCTGTAGTAAAATGATGCAGCATCCCCTGACGCTACGTCACTGTCCTTCACACCATAACACCCTCTATATTAGGCCTGACCGCTGAGACAAAAGTGGCTGCTGTCGTAGATAGAAGTTTGTACGGCCCCTTGAATTTGAATACCAACAATTATTTAGTTTTTTCCGCTTCATTTTTTAGATTAAATAAGTCACAGAAAATATTTGGAAAATGCTGGTGTATAAATTCAGTGGACCGTAAAATACGACTTTAAAAAAAAATCCGCCTACCACAGCCGCCATTTTTTTTGTCAGCTCTCAGGCCTAGTAGATGGCGGTGTTCACACAATGGAAAGCTGGCCTCGATCTCGAAACTATTGTAGTTTGCTTGCAAACATCTACCGAATATCGTCACAGTTTTCGGGCTTATATGAAAGCGAGTTCTTTCTTTCAAAAACGACGTCATTTTGAAGATCGGAATTATTCTTTCCATTTCGAGATTAAGGCTTCATTTAAGCAATTGTTTTAAAATTTACTGAGTTTCATTGAATGTACATTATAAATGGAAATGACGTAATCTTCAGAGATGTTTTATTCTGTACATACCATTTAGCTTTAAATAAATATCAGAGGTTCAGTCTATTTAGGTGAAGAAATAAGGTAGTGAATATGATGTCATTTTGAGATAGTGGTAGTAAAATATTTTATATTCATGGATAAAAATGAGTCTTTTGTTTTCCAAATAGCATAATTTCTACATTGGAATCTTACTCTCCGCGCATAACTTAGTACAACAAATTACTTACTGTTATTTTGTGTATACAGATTATTATTTTCTCAATAAGTAGTCTGTGTTCTGCTCTTCCGAGATTAGAGCATAATTTAATGTAATCACTTTAACATGTTTAAATTTTATGAGAGTCTCGGAAATGTATCTATTTAATATGGCGCCATTTTCATTAGTGGAATCATGTTCTAAAATGGGTTCAGGCAAATTAATTTTATATTATAGTACGTAATTATAAACCCGATTGCTATCATTTTAAAGAAATTTAATTAATATTTTTTAATTAAAAATAAAATATAAACCGAAATATTAAAAAAATAGCTAGTGCGGGCTCATCTTACAAATGAACAGCTTTTAATTGAAAAGGTTATTATTAAAATTGGTTCCATAGAAACCTCATGGCAGATGAAGGAAAAAAAAATTGAAAGCAAGTAAGAAAAATCGTGCTTACGGCATAGATTATGAAACACTTTCCAATACTCCCTGAAAGCTTTAATAAAACTTCTTTATTTAGGGAAATAAGGTAAATAAGATAACTAAGTAAACATTTTAGAAACCGCATAAAACATTTTTAACTGCATAAACCGAAGCCATAAACACTTTTCAACTTTGTTGGAAAGCGTTAAAAAGGCTTGCGTTTTAAATATTTAGATTGTTACAGCATTAAATTTTGAATTTATTGTAATCTATCCTAGTATTGTTTCGATGTGAATTATTGTGATAGAATATGGTTATCGAAATCGCCCATAAGATTTAGATTAGGACTTTTACCTTTAATTATTCAGGCCATAGATCGAAATCAAAAATCCGGCTACGTTATTACCCCAGTCTAGCTAGGTTCCATATTTTTCATAAATTACATTACAGTTAATCCTGCCATTAACGAGCATCTTGTCCATTTTATTGTCAGACTAGAGTGGATGTGCATACAAAGGAAGCTTCGCTATCCCCCGCAGCTCACTGCACTTCAATAAATATCTTGTGACTAATTTTTAAAATAATTTATGGCTGGTTTAATTAAGAACAGTGTTGCGCAAACTAGCGAAAAAAAGGGAACTAATTAAAACACAAATTCACCTTCTGAAACATGAGTTAAATTCGCGCTCGAATTCAAACTTTATAAAACGAATCCTCTCAAATCAAACACGTTTTTAAACAAGAAAGAAAAATCATGTATCAACCATAGATTATGGAATACTTTCCAACGCTACCAATGCTTTAACAAAACTTCGTCCTTCACTAGCGTAAAGCAGATACCTAAGTAAACATTTTAGAAAACGCATAATACATTTTAAAATCAGATTTTAGTAATTAGGAGAAACTGTCCCAAAATGACATACTTAGGTAAAATGACATATCTTATGTTTTCTAATATTGTCGCTAGAAGCCAGCGCCAACCCTCAACGATACGCAGTTATGTTGTGGAACTGATCGGCAACGAAAACTTGCAGATCGGTAAATTTAATTCAAATTAATTTGAATTCAAATTAATTTAATTCATATTTAATGCAAAACATTTAAATTTAATGGCGAAGGCTTCAAGTTTGTATTTTCATTGATTTTAAAGAAACTGTTTTCACCTTCGTCAGAAATTTCTTGGGACTATTTTTTGATGCTAATTCACATCTGTTTCATTTCAGTGATTACATATCTGAAGTATAAGGTGAGAACGTATTTCTTTTTAGATTATTTTATGCATATTCTAAAATTTATAAATGCATGTGATGTTCAAGAATAGTGCCTCTGTATGTACAATATTGCGATTATAGGTAAAATAACATACCGGTTTTTGATAACTGGACTATATTCCATGACCCCAGACAACTTTCCCGATCATGTTTTCTGTACTTCAGTTGGAACAGAAAGTCCACTGGAAAATAAGGAAAGCAACGACAGTAACACTCATTCTACAGATAGCAACCTACTTAGACCTAATCGGTCAATTTTCACAGTTTCAATGTCACTTCCTTCAATTCCAGGACCGAAAACATCTGCTTCCTATACTTCGAAGACGAAAGTATCTTTTCAACCGACAGCATCTTCAAGTTCACCTTCTTCATTTATCAGACCACTTGATGTACCTCCACTTCCTCGTGCAACTTCGTGTTACATCATCCTCTAAAAAGAGGGAGCATGAAGGTGCGAAAGTTCAGACTAGCAGTCCTAATATTGCTGAAGCGGAGGTAAAAGCTTCTGAGAAACATAATCCACAGTCAAAACGTGCAGCTCTACCGCCTACGAAGAAAAATGTGCTTCTTTACGTACAATGATGACGACAAAGACAAGGATCTTTCTTCCGATGATGATATCTTTAAACCGGTCTTTATTGCACGATTTATTCAGTCACTCAGAACCGAAGGAGAAGTGGATAAAATGTGTTAAGCGTTCAAAGTGGTCACATAGTGAATATGCCGGTGTTTCTTTGTGTGTACAAAAATTTATTTGTGATGTATGCAAGTAAAATTAATAGCAACTTATGGGTATGTCTTTTAAGACAGCACTAGGGATTACAATCCCGAGATCCCGGGATCCCGCATCATTTTTAATCCCGAAAATCCCGGGATCTCGTCTGCCAAATCCCGGGATTTTCTGGATTGTCCTTTTTTTTAAATGGAACAATATTCAGCTGAAATAAAAAAAAAATATATTTATAGACTTTCTCTTTTGGAAAGAAAAAGGATTAATTTTTATGAAATTTATATATCCTTGAAAAAATATACATATTTCAAGTATTTTTTACATATTTCAAAGCGATTAAATCGCTTAACATGAAAACCTTTTGACTTGCAAACAGATGTAACCCACTCGGCTATTATTCGGGAACACCTGAATGGGAACATTCATGAAATCATTTGTTTATTTCGATTTCGCCGCGTTTAGAAAGCCGGTCGTTTCAGCAACTGGGAATCACAAAATTTCGAATTAGAGTTTACTGATAAGCGTCGCATTTGTGTTTCATAGTCATTATTATGTGCTAACTTCTTTGCTTTTCGGGCGTTTATACCTATTTTGCTTTAAAGATGTCTAATGAAACGGATTTTGTAGCTCATAGGAAAGATAATGATACATCTTCAGTATGGCACTGCTATTTAAGGTCAAAAGATGAAAAAATCGCTAAACGTAAAAGATGTAGCCAAGTGCTTAAAACGTTAGGTGCATCGACTAAGGGTTGCATGCACATTTATCGACGAAACATGGTACTAAAGTTTAGAAAGAATTTAATACATCATCTCTTCCTTCCACACGTCAAGATTGCATAGAACATGCATTGCTTTCTAAAAAGCGAAAAATAGAAGATTATTTTAGTAGTGATAAGGAATCACTGGATTTAATTTTATTGCGAATGGCAGCTAAAGACTGCTTTTCTTTTAACTTCAACTGATTTAAGAAATTTACTGATAGCTAAAGGCTATAATGATTTGCCAAAATCTGCAGTATCAATTCGAAATCGTGTAGTGAACTATAATAAAAGAGTTAATTACAAGTGAAATACAAACTTTTAAAAATTCAGGAAAAAAATTTAGTTTGACTTTTGACGAATGGACATTTACTGCAAGCAAGCGATTTATGAATATTAATGCCCATTCAAGAAATTTAAATTTGAGCAAATTCAGGAATTTAGGCTTTATGCGCATATATGGATCTTTTACAGCAAAAAAGTGCACTGAAATGCTAACAGAGTGCTTAAACGAATATGACATTTCCCTAAAAACAGACAATGTTACAACTGGGACTTGGAGATGAAACTTTAGATGCCATCATATTTCTTAGAACATATTTTCAAAGGAATACCGATTAGTTAGGAAACAGTGAACTATTCAAAATAATCTTTTTTTTTCACGAGGTGCGTAATAATTTTTTATATTATGCAACGTTTTCGAATTTTAACAGCTATTGCTATTTAGAAATTTAAACTATACATCTATGTATTATTTTATTCTATGTGTGTGTGCGTGCTAAGTTCTTTTACTTCATGAAAATAATCTTCATGTTAGGGAAAACCTTGCATTTGCAATATCCTAGAATTATAAACTTTAAATACGTGGGTATGAGAATAATTCATAATTTAATTCGTGATATTAATTAGTTTTTAATATTGTAAATATTAAACTATTCGAAAACTTGTTTAACAGGAAATAAAAGAAATTATCTAGAAGATGAAGCATAGACATTTCATGTTTTTTGTTGCATTTTCAAACATCAACAGCGTATTTCTTTTAATTTTCAATTGTTCTAACTTATCCTATAAGTTTTGATAGTTAATTGAAGTTAATTTTTTTAATTTGGTATATTTTCATATGTAAATTAGGCTGTAATTTTGCTTTGTCTTTTCTATAGTATTATGATCTTTAGCTATTGTAAAAATTGATGATATTACAAAAATTCTAATTTTCCTAATCCCGGGATTGAATCTAAGCAATCCCGAAATCCCGGGATTGGAAATTAGTCTCGGGATTGTAATCCCTAGACAGCACTGATGATAAAATGACGCAGTGATGCATTTTACATCGAACGTTATTATGCCGTTGTGACTTTATTTATTACTTTTTAAAAGGTATCATTGCATTTTGTATACTACGAAAAGTTTGTTTGCAAAAAAGAAAAAAAAATGTCATGAGAAAGAATTTGTAGGAATAGAAGCATTTTTTCTTAGGGTATGACATTTTAGGACAGTTTCCTCTACCGTCCATATACTCTTAAATTACACCAAATCACACTTCCCGAAATTACCATCCATTGACGGCCATGCATCTAGTTCTTTACGCAGATTTGTAAATGATTTTATTTATATTATACAAACTTTTAGTGTACTAATTGGGCTTGAAAATGCATAATTCAATTTGAAACTATTTTTAAGCAATTCACGCTCATACTCAGTAATGCTTACGAATTCTTCTGTGTAGCCCATAATATATGAGGTATAGAATTTATACACAACACGTCGTGTACAAAAATTTAGTTAAGATTAAAAACGCATAACATAACTGAAAACGCATTTCCAGCAATTATTGTTAATAGGCAGTACTTCGGAAACAATACCGTATCCGAAATCTTTTTGTGTCCCTGTAAATGAACGCTAAGTGCTATGAACATCATATTCTACAGAAAGCAGTTGTAATTAATCTCAGTAATGTATATCAGTTTCATTATGCTTTAAATAGTGTAACATAATTAAAATACGTTGCAAATATTTTTCTCCCGTAGACCATTATGTAATCGAACGCTTTTGTGAGACCCAGTAAATAAATGAATGCACTGTAAAAGAAAAAAATCCGTATTTTACAACCAAAGGTGTTGGCACCGAGGCTGACAAAACAATTGCTATATAATTTACAAGTCTTTAAGAGTAGTGTAAAAATTCTCAAGTCTAGGGAAAGTTGCGTCGCCATTTGCAGCTTGTGCAGATGACAGAAAGAATTCGATTTTTACTTAACTTGTTGCTTAAATTCGCTTTCAAAAAATTGATTAAATTTCTTTCTTGGTGCTTGAATTCGATTTAATAGCTGCTTGAATTCGATTTAATAGCATCGTTGCTTGAAAAATTCCAACATAAAGTCCAGGAAAAGTCACTATATTTTAGAACAAAAGGTGCTGGTACACCAGCTGCCAACACAGTTGATGTAAAATTTTCAAGCTGCTTTCTTTACCAGTGCTGTAAAATTTCTCAAGTCTGCGGAAAGTCGCGTTACTTTTGGCTGCGTGGTGCGCCCGACAGGAATAATTCGATTTTTACTTCCCATGTTGCTTGAATTCGCTTTCACAACATCGGTGCTTGAAAAATTACAGCATAAAGTGCAGGGAAAATCACGAAATTTTTTTACAGTTTGATAAATTCTCTGCACTTCATATGCTGGAGAATGCATGTTTTAGTGCACGTCAGAAATTCAAATAAATTTTGTTATGTCTGTAATATTGTAACATCATTAAAATACTCCGCAAACGATTTTCCCATATGAGCCACTATGTAATAGAATTCTTTGAGTGCCTCTGTAAACGAATTATAAATGCTATACAATTTATTTTCAATGCCGAACGTGTCATGGTAAATCCCAATAACTATATCAATTACCTGGCAATCTGAGTATACTTACGCGAGTTAAAGCATGGTCATATATAGACAGCCATACAAATAGAATTTATAAACACTTTTTCAAGTTTGTTAAGGCTGTTCTGAAATCAAAAGGGTCAACTTTCTGACATAAGTTTTATTCATTTTTGTTCGGAAACGCATGAAACTAGAAAGTGTTGCTATCCAGAAACTTTGTGATCGAACTGTTTTTTTTCCGTTTTCTTGTAAACCCAATAGATCTTTCAGAAAATGTTGTCAAAGTTGGCATTTTGAACTGAACATCCGAACGAAAGAAGAAAATCCAGTCAGTAAGGGGAGAAAAATGCCGTGTCACGTGATCAAAATCGCTTATAACTCAATCGGTAATTTATTGATAAAAAATTGGAAAACACAGTCTGATTCTAAATCGATTCCATGGTCAGGCTTTCCAATTTTATATCTTTCCGTTAAAAAATGAATTTGTGTCAAAACGTTTTGCGCTTGCTGAGCAGAGCAGTTGAGAACAGCATTAAAAGAGTTACGGCTGTTCTCAAATCCAAGAGAGCAACTTTATGACATAAGTTTTAATTTATTTTTGTTCGGAAATGCATGAAACTAGCAGGTGGCGGTGTTCAGAAACTATGTAATTAGAGCTATTTTTTCCGTGTTTTTTTTTTTTTTTTGAAAACTCAATAGATCTTTCAAAAAATAGTGTCAAAGTGGGTGTTTTGAACCGAATTTCTGTGCGAAAGTAGAAAAACCACTAAAGAAAGGGCGAAAAAAGTGTTTGTCACGTGATCAAAATCGCTTATAACTCAATCGGTATTTTATTGATAAAAAATTGGAAAACAGAGAATTTCGATTCTAAATCGATTTCACGGTCAGGCTTTCCAATTTTTATATTATTCCGTTAAAAAATGAATTTGTAAATGTGTCAAAACGTTTTGTGCTTGCTGAGCAGAGCACTTGAGAAGAGCCTTAAAAAGAGCGACACTCACTAATGATTTATTTTAAAAAAAAGTATCATGTGTAAAAAGATAAAATTATTTTGCTTAATATTAGGAACTTATACTAATATAGCAATGTCAACATGTCTTTGACTAATTTAGTGTTGGAACAAGACTTAAAATATTCCGGTTTAATTCAAATATTGTAATTAATATAATTAATTTCTATGAATTAAACTTAAATTCTTAAACTTACTTGCTTTTAGTGAAAAATTCTCAGGATAAATTTTCTTTGGAAATGTGACTTACCATTAAGTAATTAAAGAGATATTTTACATATTTTTACTTTAAATAGCCTATTACGTCTTGTAAAATCTTTTTAAGGTCCTCGGAGGAATGGAGGTTGTGTGTGTGTGTGTGGGGGGGGGGGGGACATGTTTATAGTTTCACACAGAGACTGGCAGTGAGACGCTGTAAACACATCACCGCGCGCAATTTTATCGCATATATTTTTCTACACTAGAGTTCCGCTAGTTTCTAGGAACTGACATTTAAAGTATGTTTTTAACGGCGGGGCAATTTTCCAGGGAATTGTGAGAGAAATTTAACGAATTTTAGTTGTAATTTGGATTCAAACTTATGAATTTTTTGAGTGTAACTCAACTCACGCTTACTTTTCAAAAAGTGATTCAAACTCAACTCTAAACTCTACACTAGAGTTCCGCTAGTATTTGGGAACTGTCATTTAATGGGTGTTGGCGAGAAACTTTTCCAGGAAATTTAATGAAATCGAGTTGTAATTATGACTCAAACTCATGAATATTTTGAGTCTAACTCAACTCATGCTCACTTTTCAAAAAATGATTGAAACTCACTTCAAAATTCACAGGAACTCAGAAATTCACGAGTTTCAGCTCAGTGAGTTCGTGCACAACTCTGTTTTAAATCTAGTTGGAATTCTATTTTTAAATAACTGATTCATTTAGGATTAGTTGGTTTCATTTAAATTAATGGTTTGGATTGCACCCTGCCTCCAAACGAATAATATAATTTTTGGCGACCTATAACCAGATCCGAATCTGATACATTTCAATCCGATCCAAAACCCCTGATGAAATTAATGCCACATTTTAATGCAAATGTGGTAAAATAGCCACTAGTCATGACTGTAATATTAATTTTATCTTTAATGAAGAAAAATGAATGAATATACACATTTATTTATATAGCCTTTTCCATCTGAAAGAATAATACTTCCTTTCTTTTGGAAAATCGGGTTTACCCGAACCAGACTGATCAGAACATAAAAATTTACAAATAACCCTACCAGAACTTGATACGCACCAAACAAAATCTACGATTAATACGTCCTGAACCTATAAAAATAGAGACAACCCGACCGATGTAGAACTGAAGTTTTGTTTCAAATTTTAATTACCGCTAGAGTTTTCACCGTCTGTATGAAATAAAACTGGCTTGTCGAAAACCTTTTGCTTTCTGAAAGTCTAATTACCGGGCCACGTGACCTCTCTTGATTTGAACTCCAGTTTTGTCCGTTATGTGTCGCTGGGGGTGGGAAAAAAGAAACTGTGGAAACTTCGAACTCGGCCGAGAGTGCAGAACGCGAATAAAGTCGGAGTGAGCATCTAACGTGATTCTATTAGAAATAATAAGGAAGAGAACAATTAAGGGGGGACAGCTGCGTGCACCGCTAGCCAATCGGGAGGTCGTAGGGGGTGGTGACGTCAGAGGGTGCACGTGCAATACATAGTTCCATTAGTGTGTGAGCGCAAATAGTTTTAATGTGTGTGAAAGGGAGATTTTCAGTAATGACATTGTAAAGAAAATATGTTAATAAGACTTGATTGCTGGAGTTGTTTAAAGGCACATAATATAAATTAAAATTGCTAATTATATAAAGTCATAACCATTATTCTTGCTAACTGTTTGGAGTTTAAGGTACTGAGTACTTAAGACAGGTGCGTGGTCCTGAAGCACTCGCAAAAATATCGTTATCAGTATAGAGCAGTCTCTCACTTTTCGTATGATCATGTGGGTCATCTGGATCTGGGTAGGGCCCTTCGTTTGGAAAGTCTGGATTATCGAACAAACTTTAAAATTTAAAATTAAAACAAAGGTATAATGAGGAAAATTCACAGTGATCAGTAATAACCGAAATCATTTTTTACTTGTATTTCCGTAGTATTAAATAGTGCAACTCCTCAAGTTTCATTGCTGGTTAGTAGGGGTGCACTTGTGCCGGAATGCACCAGAACGTGTCATTCTGGTACTGCTTTTCGGAAAAGAAAAATTAAAAACTATCCTTTAACGAAAATTATTTTAACTTAAAATCTGTCCAACGTTTTATTTCAACGTTAAGTATTGTTTAAAATTGGACTATTTCAATGACTAAAACATTTTGTACTCTGATGCTTAAAGTGTTCATAAATTTTAGACCGTTTGTCTTAATTCCACTGTAGATTCCAAGTTTAGCGTAAAAGTTTTTGTGAACATTAAAATTGTCTGGTCTCATTCTTCTAACCCCAGCTTCTCCTTCATCGATATGTCCATAAAAAATGTAACCTAAATTATTAAATACGGAAATGGATCTCCGTAGGCAAATCAGAGATAAAATAAGTTGCTAAAAATCTAATTTATGTAAAAAAGATTTTAAACGTATAATTTTTTTAAGTTAATTTTTCAATTAATTTTAAAAAGTGAAATTACGCTTGAAATTATTGAATATTTAGTGTAGTTCACATATTAAATATTGAAAGTCTGGTTCGGGTAAACCCGATTTTCCAAAAGAAAGGAAGTATTATTCTTTCAGATGGAAAAGGCTATATAAATAAATGTGTACATTCATTCATTTTTCTTCATTAAAGATAAAATTAATATTACAGTCATGACTAGTGGCTATTTTACCACAATTGCATTAAAATGTGGCATTAATCTCATCAGGGGTTTTGGGACGGGTTGAAATGTATCAAATTCGGATCTGGTTATAGGTCGCCAAAAATTATATTGTTCGTTTTGAGGCAGGGTGCAATCCGAACCATTAATTTAAATGGAACCAACTAATCCTAAATTAATCAGTTGTTTATAAATAGAATTCCAACTAGATTTAAAACAGAGTTGTGCACGAACTCATTGAGCTGAAACTCGTGAATTTCTGAGTTCCTGTGAGTTTTGACATATCAAGGATAAATTTAGTTTCTTATTCAAGGACGAATCTAGAAATTTTCCAAGAAGGGGGCGATACTACAAACTTAAGGTTTTCATGTAAGGGTGGATTTACAATACCCCTGAACAAAGAAAAACCCCATAATGCATTTGCAGTAGACGTTCGATATAACGATCATTCATTATAGTATATATATATATTTATTTTTATAACGACTGATCGAAAAAAATTCCTTATCCAACTATTTATGCAGAATTGTTTTTACATCCAATATAATGACAAATTAGAACAAGCATTCCAACATAATGAGACTTTCCGGCTTTTCTAGAAATAGTTGTTTAATATTTTCGTGTGTTAGAAAAGCTTGAGGATGTTTTGGAATTTAGAGTCTTACAAAAAGAGAAAAAAAAAATTCATTTTCTTCTTAAAATTATCGATTCTTTCTATGTTCATAGAGGAAAAGTGTTTCTAAGATTTATTATTGTCCTTATTACATATTTTGAGCATAATGGACCCTATACGTCAAGAATTATTGCAACAAGTATTTGAAAAAGGTTTACTGCATATAAAACTGCTTCTTTATTTCTAAATTATTTCTGTAAAGAATACTTCGAAACTTATTCATGCAGCATTTATTCAGCAGCTGAAAACTGGATACTGAAATAATTTCTGGCTGTCGGACTCATTCACACTCTCTAAATTTCATTTATCATATAACGAGAAAAGTTGTATCAGAATATTTTATGCACAGTTTTAGATTTTTATACATCAAATATCTTTATACAACTTTTCAAATGTTAGTCATATTTTAGAATTTTTATGTAAGAAAGAATAAGAAAGACAAATATATATACGTTTTAAGTATTTAAAAGGTTAAAAATCCTTAAAACTGGTTTAGATATGTCGACATGGCGATTTTCTATCTTTGCCCAAGGGAGGGGCGAATGCTACTTTGCCGCTCTTTCTTATTAATGTAAATACCGAAATGAAAGCCCATTTTTCGTAACACTCCAAGTAGCCAGCTGCTTTCGGATGTGGATTGTGGATCACACCTTTGCAGTATGCTATAATAGAAAATCAAACATTGCGATAATGGAAATGAAGATGTACTGTTAGTGGCCCTGCAGATGTCCAAACTTGTCAAGCGTTTTATAGCATGTGCAGTGTTATTAAATCAACTTCTGAAGAAATACGGTGTTTCAAATTATCCATACTACTAGATTTTTACTCGTTATCAATCAGTTTAGCGAAGCCTAAAAGACAGAAATATAATGTAAATCTGTGAGAACACTTCAAAGACTACTATACATTTGGCAAGATTTCGAATACCATTTAAATATTTGTAGAGCCACTAATGGTACTCACACTAAACTAAGCATACAAGAAAACCTGAGGAGTTTCCTTCTTTAGGCTGCGTATAAACGCTTGTTTTGCCATCCTTCTACAGTTTTTCAGGAAATATTTTGTTATGGACCCTTCTGCGTAAGGTGCGAATAGACCATCCTTCTAACTGATATCGATATCGGCGTCTTTTCTTGTGGCCACGCGGTGTTTTTGATCTTTAATGACTTTAAAAAGGAAAGGGACTGATGTCCTGCAAAAGAGGAACCTTTCCGTCAAAAACAGTTGAGCTCCTTATCTCCTGACCCATTGTTGAATACCCTCATCCTTTTGTGAATAAACCGCAGAAGGGTACATAACAAAAGATTTCGAAGCAAAATGTAGAAGAATGGCAAAACAAGAGTTTTCACGAAACGTTTCTCGTTTACCGTTTTCACCATCAGAAAGTAGACGTCAGATGCCGGTGATGTGCATTTTTTAAAATTATCTACATAAATTTTAAGTATTTTTAAGAAGATGATAAAGTTTAATCAAATGTAAATTTCAAAGTTTATAGGGATATTTTATGTACTTAAAGTTTACGGAGATAATTTTTAAAAACGCACATCATCGGTATCTGACGTCTACTTTCTGATGATGAAAACGGTGTTTTAATAATTATATTAGGTAATGAGTGATCGCGCTTCAAAGTTTTCCCTTTGGCTAACATGGGATTTCGCGATCGGAGAGTTTCAATGCAGCGGAGCCTTAATGCAACCGAAATGTATGACTACTGATGTGAATTATCTCAGCTTAAGTCAGCTTGTATATTTTTGTCATGGACAACTTGTATTTAGTGTAATTTTGGTTTATATGAATAAATTGAAGGGTTCTCAACAACAAAAATTGTACATGGCTCAAAATAATGAAATTGAATCCACAGTGCAAGGTTGTTATTTTCAAAGATCCATGTCTTTTCAGGGAAGAAAGTTTTAGTTATTCTAGCAATAGTACTTGTCAAGAGATTACAATTTTCTCTCACTGTAAATTGTGAATTTTGGACAAGAGCAGATTTTGTTGGGAACCTTCAATTCTATTCAGAATGTGAGCACATATTCCATGTTGAAACGTTACCATTTAAAGCCACGTTTTCAATCAAATTTCCTTAAAACAAAAACATTCAAATAGCGTAATAATGATGATCCCTTTGTTTGTCATATCATAGTAATTTAAATGTATCATAATATAACACGCATATCATTTTTAATGATGCATCACTCACTGGCCAACTTGCGGAAGAAATCTTCCCTATAAATTTTATAAACAACATGAAATCATTGCCATTCTTTTAAAATGCGACATATGTTTTTCCCCTTTACCCATAAATCGATTTGTAGGTAACAGAATCATCACCATCTACACCACATATGACTGACAAGCGGTTTCTTATCGGAAAGACAAAACCAGATTTCTTATCAAAATTCATTTTGATGAAATTATGAAAAAAAGATAAATCTAATTTTAGATGACTGTGTTCTGCTCGAGGGGAGGGGGCAATTGTTTCTATCGCCCTTATCTTTTTGTATCCGACACTGCTTCGAATAAAAAAAGGTTTCCCTATAAATGCATTATGATGGCATGTAACAATATAGGCAGAGCTTAAATTTATGGGTTTCGCACAGCAAAAACCAAAGTAAGAGGTATTCATATAAAAAAACAGAGAATCTCCCTATGTTTTACCCTTTGTAGTTTTTTTTTCTTTTCTTTTTCTTAAGTTTTGTAATATCGAGATCCAGAGCATAGTGTCAAACATCGCAGGAAATAACTTAAAATCTTTACAACCAGAACAATTACCATTCGTTCCGAAACGATACTGTCATATTCACTATGTTCGTGTTCTGGTGTTTTATGACAAAGTTTCTGTACAGTATTTCTATTTTCATTTCAGAAAATCGGCTTCATATTACTATGGTGTAAGTTAGAGCTATATTGAGTTATTTATTTTTTGCTGCTCTTTTTATCACTTGAATTTTTTTTAGGTAAGAATATGGCGTTAATTTTTCGATCAAAACTCCTAGTCTTTGGCCAAATTTATGTCCTGGTCGAGGTCTTCAATGACATTCAGTTGTTATATATTCTGTAAATCTACCGGGTGTTCTAAAATGGATTGACTGATTTTAAAATTCAGTAACTTGCAAATGGTGACAGCTATTTAAAAAAATCTTGCATGAGGACTATGCAAGATGGCAAGAGTTTTTTTTTACTGAGATTCCCAGTTTTAGTTCCGAATAGCAGCGATAAATCGACAACCTGCGTTTAATGCGAAAGAAGTGGGTAAAATATATGGAGCGAGTATTAATCGCCAATGCAATCTTGTTCTTTGGGACCCACTCCATATATTTAACCTCCTTCCTTCGCATCAATGTTAAGAGAAGAGCGGAGCCAGAAAAAACGGGCCTTGATTTAGCTGTTTGCAGCGCCATCTATCGCTTCTACTTGGAACTAAAACTGAATTGCAGTTAAAAAAAAAAAAAAAAAAAAAAAAAAAAAAACAAAACAAAAAAAAAAAACTTGACATCTTACACAATCTTCCTGCAAGAATTTTTTAAATAGATATCACCATTTGCAAGTTATTGAATTTTAAAAACAGTCAGTCCATTTTAGAGAACCCGGTATCTTCTAGCACTGATAATATCGAGACGCATAAGCAATTTCTTACATTTCGTCGCAGTACTATAATCTACCATAACAGCACATTCGGGACAGAGATACAAATATAATCACACGGGGACCTAGATGAAAATATATTTGAATTTTTTGACATCGTTCGAAAAAAAGAAATTATGTTTATGATACGATAATAATTATAGGAAATGCTGAACGCTACTATAATAACAAAGTCAAAAGGTGAATATTTTTATTCGGTCAAGAATTTGGATAGGAACAGAAATTAACAAATTGAACTTTTGGATCCGAAAGAAATATGAAAAATAAATTCTTAAAAACATTTAATTATTAAAATCTGTATTTATCTTCACAAAATTATGCATTACAGCAATTATAACAAAACAAAAGAATTAATAAGTAACCGTTTGTTTTACTGAAGTTTATTAGAAAAACATATTCAACTTTGAAACAGGATTGTTAGCTGATTTAACATTGCTATTCTATTTCGTCCCAGTCATAAATGACATTATGGGTCTCTATTATTTCTAGCAGCCGACAAAGTCGATAGCGCGTGTTGTGGTGGATGACCGAAAGATTTTGGGTGGCCGTGGTCCAGTAATCGTTCCGGCAAAAGCCAGTAAACGCCCCAGTGAACTGGTAGCCCTGGCCTTGATCTTATCGGCAATAACCTGCAATGACCGAAAGTGAATGAAAGTGAATGCGATGAGTGAAGTGAAACCAAGAGCAGGTTATTTTAAACCGATTAGGTAATCCCTATTACGCAAGGAAACCTGCTAAAACGGAAACTCGCGAGATCGGAGAAAAATTCCCGTTTGGAGCAAGTTTCTATCTCAGCATATTCACGCGCTTTTAAACAAGAAACTGAAAGAATCTTTTCTTCATACCGGATTATTCTATTGATTCTAGGAATTTGTTTTAATTTATATATGGTGCTAGTGACCACAAAAGGGTGAAAAACGCTTTGATTTTTGCTCACCTGTTTGGGATTAGTTAGGCAATGTAAACAGCGAAAGTATTCCAAAAGAGGTAGGAAACATGATCATATATTAACGAAATAATTCTGCCATTATTTTTCAAATAATTACACTTTTAAATTTTTCATACGGTCCTCTTAGACAAAAATTGATCATTTTGAACGTATCTTTTTTTTTTTTTTTTTGCTGTGAGAAGATCATTACAGAAAACGGCATAACTTTATGTTTAAAACTGAACGAGTTATGCTTAATTAAAAAATAACTATTGTGAATGGAGATCATATATCAAAATAGAAATATAATTCTATGATAGACTTAAAGAAAAAGAAAACACGGGCGATAGTACGAAAGCAGCTGCTCTTAAAAAAGGGCGGTAATTAATGCAAGAAACAATATTATTGGTGAAGAACTCCAAAATACTTGCAGAAGCATTATTAGAATTCAGTTATGTATTCGAGACGAGGAAAAATACTTTGGGAAAGCTTTTTTTTAATACCTATTTTTTTTTTTTTTTTTATTTAAAACTAATTTTTTCCCCCTTTACATGACCTTTATTTTGATGTATTTGTGGTGGAATTTTTTTCACACTTATTAACACTAGGTGGTATAGCAACCCGATGTCTTGCTATTAAATTGCATGAGATCTTACTTTTTTATGTTGTTATAGTAAATGTAAATTTAGTTTTATTATACGTTTAGGAAACAATTATAATATTAATTCGAGTAATAAAACATATTATAAGGTAGGTTAAAATTTTTCAAATAAATTTCCCCATTTTCTTCAACGCTTTATTAGAAAAAAAAACTTTTTTTTTTTAAGATTTAACTTTTATTTCGGTGCTGGTGAAACAAAAAGGAAATCAGTTTGGTAGAATTGTACAAATATGACGTTATTTGGACGAACTTATCAAACACATTTTCCCGATGTATGAATTAAAATAAATGATTACAAAATAAGATTTTTTTCGCTCAATCATCCCGTTTTTAGTGGCCTTGTGAAAAATTTTAATAGTCGTTGTTAAGAAATAATTACTTGAAAATGGGTCTTTTTTTCTTTAAATTTATGCCGTCAAAATATAGGGCAATAATTCTCTAGCTTTATGACGGAGTTTAAAAATGTTCAGCTTCCTTGGTTAAAGATTAATAATTGAAACAAGTTGGAAATTGCTCGTCAAACGTGGCAAATGATGTGCGTTCGTACTATAACAAGTTTTATAATTATTTTTTGCACCCCATATTGTACTGAATGTATAATTTTTTGCACTTCATAAAGTACATAGTCTTTAACATCATTAAAATGCACTCCCACTAATTTTTTTCCCATTCCCCGAACACTTTTGACTGTCCCTGTAATTAAACTATACATCCGATTTTCCTAAAATTTGAAATGGCTCGACAAAATTTTGCAACAATTATATCTTTAAAATTTCAGACCATTCGGAAGGCTGTAACATCATTAAAATGCACTTGCAATAATTTTTCCCGTTGGCCGTAATGTAAAGAAAAACTTTTGACTGTCCCTGTAATTAAACTATACATCCGATTTTCCTAAAATTTGAAATGGCTCGACAAAATTTTGCAATAATTATATCTTTAAAATTTCAGACCATTCGGAAGGCTGTAACATCATTAAAATGCACTTGCAATAATTTTTCCCATTGGCCGTAATGTAAAGAAAAACTTTTGACTGTCCCTGTAATTAAACTATACATCCGATTTTCATAAAATTTGAAATGGCTCGACAAAATTTTGCAACAATTATATCTTTAAAATTTCAGACCATTCGGAAGGCTGTAACATCATTAAAATGCACTTGCAATAATTTTTCCCATTGGCCGTAATGTAAAGAAAAACTTTTGACTGTCCCTGTAATTAAACTATACATCCGATTTTCCTAAAATTTGAAATGGCTCGACAAAATTTTGCAATAATTATATCTTAAAAATTTCAGACCATTCGGAAGGCTGTAACATCATTAAAATGCACTTGCAATAATTTTTCACATTGGCCGTAATGTAAAGAAAAACTTTTGACTGTCCCTGTAATTAAACTATACATCCGATTTTCATAAAATTTGAAATGGCTCGACAAAATTTTGCAAAAATCTTATATTTCAAATTTCAGGCCATTCGGTTGGGTAGTTTTTGCTCTGTTATATGCGGACAGACAGACGGACGGACAGACGGACGGACTGAACGACGACTATAGGTGCTATGTATTTATATAATTACGAACGCACCTAAAAACTACCATCTAACATTTATAGATGGCAATTTGTCAACAGACGCTTTCTTCACGTTTATTCGCTGATTTATAAAAACTTCAAAAGTTAAAAAAAGAGAGAAATCAAGGCAAAAAATGTAAAGGAGAATGGAAAATTATTTTACTAAAGCAACCTTTTTTCTCTTCTGTAACACTTATTTCCAATTATTTCTTCCTCTATTTCAAGCAAAAGGGTTAACTTTCATTTTTTTTTCCTATTTGGAGTTTTATTAAGGTAAGTCGGGGGGGGGGGGGGGGGGAGACGCCACATATAAGGATGTTTTGCTTAGTAGAGACAAAATTAAAATGATAAGATAAAATATACTACCTACTCTTTGATATTTAATTGGTTATGTACACTCATTAATTCCTTTCCCAGTGTTTTAATGATTGACAAATTTAGTGTTAAATAAACTCGTGTAATTGTGGCCCCTTCCCCCGTATATACGGGGAAGATGCCACACCACAGAAAATAAGAAAAATAATGCTAATATTGGTACATTACCTGTGAATTAATAATAACTATGGTCAAACAAACAAATCTGTAAGCTGAAATCCTTTTTTTTTTTTTATTTACTTTGCTAAAACTAATAATGGTATAGGCCTGCACAACATTTCATTTAGTGCAAATGATCACCATTGCAATCTTCGTGCAACCATTGCTTGCATTTGATGCACTGAATCCAACCGCACTTTACACCTTTTTTTAGCGTAAAAGTATTTTTACATATAGCACAAAAAATCATCATCATTATCTTCTTCAAAACTATCACTTACTCTTATTCAGAGGAACTTTTCACTTGATGAAGACGCGCTTACATGTCTCTTTTACTTCTGTTTTTTCGGAGGTTTCTTTTTATTTATTTTACCCTATCTCGATTTTCTTTTCTTTTATTTTTTCCCGCATAGTTTTTCTTCTGTCTGATGCAGTTAAGACCTATGCTGCTTGTTTCTTACGCCCAGATGGTTTAGATTTTCTGACCTGAGGTATAGGTCTGATTGCTTCTAGACAGGAAGTCCCATTTTCTGTGCTGGTGGAGGCAACTGCTGGTGACAATCCACAATCCACTGCCACTAGATCTGCTGTTGGAAGCAACTTCTGGTGTAGGTTCACATGATCTGTTGGTGGAATCAACTGCAGGTGTAGGCCTATTATCACATGCGCCGCTTGTGGAAGCAACAGCTCTATCATTCATGGGAGCCCCAGTGATATCAAACGCATGTTCTTGGATTGCTTGTGGATTATAGTGATAAATCCCAGTAACTTAAGACCCAGAAGTGCCATTTCCTACTGTGGCTGCCCTATTCCAACTTGTATTCAGAAGAGATCAGAACTGAAGTCTTGAAAGTTTACGATATGGCTTGCTATGGATCCAGGCATTCAGGGCTCATCGCCAATAAGTTTGAAAAATGAGTGATCAAGTGCCTGTAAGTACTGGGTAATGTGATTTGGAAGACAGAAAACAATTAACTATTTTTTGTCTTCATTTTAGCTTATTTCTGAACCGTGTTGCGTCTTCCCCCAAGTATAAGGGAAAGATGCCACACACAATTATTTCCGTACTTCTGCAAGATTATGACTGCTTCTGCTTGCCTTGTGTGTATAACATAATGTGGAACTCACTTATATTGCTAATATCTCATTTAAAATAAAACATCCGTTTATAAACTTTAAATATAAGCAACAGAATATTATAAGGGCCTTTCTCACCCGGTTAAATGCTCCCAAGATCGAAAAATAACGACGATTAAAGGCGACAAATTAAGGTAAATTCACAAACCACGTGCACACTGGGACAAGACTCGACACACAAGCCGGTCATTATTTGCAACTGTTGACACATAAAAGTACTAGGAACAAACTTGCTTCTTCCCCCAACTTGCGTCTTCCTCCGAATTACCTTATATGTTTTTGGAAGTTTCTACCACTCATTTAACACTAGAACGCCCGGAAATTTTACTCAAGTTTCATAAAAATATTTTACACCAGAATTTTTATTTAAAATTATTTGACTGATTTACACTGGCGTCCAAAATTAAGGACCAGTCACAAAATGCTAATTTTTAAGTAAGCGAATAATCAAAAGGAAATAGTATACTTCAAATAATTACTATCCCTACAGCACAGCTAGTCCATATAGCATCTCATTCATGTCACACATGGTCACAAGTGTTACAGTCACTACGGTAAAACAAAAAATAGGAAATTCCACGTCTCATTATGAGTCTCAAATGATCACTATATGCGACTCCCTGAGACGTCAATGTGACTGCTGCTTTGTGACGAGTCACCAGGTGACTTTACAATGTAGTTACATTGTGACTCTCATGTGACTGTCATCTGTAGACTCAGACTCAATTTCAAAGTCATCATGAACTTGCATTATGATAAGTCACCAAATAATATCACATTATAGTCACATGGTGACTTTTCACAAAAGAGCACAATGGTGACTTCACAGTAGTCTCTCTGTCACCTGAAAGTCATCATGTGACTTTAATGTGACATTATTTGGTAACTTATCACAATGCAGCGTTCACGATGACTTTGAAATTGAGTTTGCAGATGACAGTCACATGAGAGTCACAATGTAACTACATTGTAAAGTCATATGGTGACTCGTCGGAAAGAATCAGTCACAGTGACGTCTCAGTGGAGTCACATATAGTGATCATTTGATACTCATAATGAGATGTACGGAATTTCCTATTTTTTGCTTCACCGTAGTGACTGTGACACATGTGACCATGTATAACATGAATGAGATGCTATATGGACTAGCTGTGCTGTAGAGATAGTAATTATTCGAATTATATTATTTCCTTTTGAGTATTCGCGTACTTGAAAATTAGAATTTTGTGATTGGTATTTAATTTTGGTCACCAGTGTATTTAACGTAAATCTGCATTTTTAAAAGTTAGCTTATTTGGTGAAAGAATTTCTGGCTCCCATTGACATTTAATCATGTGGACGGAGTCAAATCGACTCCTTCCGGACGTTCTACTGTTAGAATTGTTAATTGTTATTTGAATTGTTAATTGTCGAATTGTTATTGAATTGTAATTGTTGTTGTTAGAATTGTTACCTAATCAGTAAAGAGGTACAGTTTTCAAACAAATTATACTCGTAATACTTGAACGTACGTTTTTTCTCCTATTTCACGGTATAAATTTTCAAATTGATTGCTTGAATATATTTTAAACTTATGTTTATTTCTTTCCTTTTAGTTTATTTATTTGATTTTAATTTGGTTATAAAATATTAGCCGGAGACAAATCCATACTTGAAAAATATTTAAAAATCCATAAAAAATGGGTGAACTGCGATAGAGGTTTAAAAAGAACTTCATTTGAAAGTACATTTTTTCTTATAACTGCGGTGTAAAAATTTAAATTGTTAGATTGCATATATGTTATATTTATGTTTTATTTTATTTTATTTTATTTATTTATTTATTAAGTTTTAATTTCATTGTGAAATATTAGCCGGAGACAAAGACTGAACTTTTTATATATTGTGTTTAGTGTAAATAGTTTATTATCATTATTATTCCGTAATAGCGCCTGCACGCAATAGAGATACATTAAAAAAATGCATGCTTAAAAGATATTTAAAAAGTCATAAAAAGTGAGTAATTTGCGATACAGGTTTCAAACAAATTTCATTTGAAAGTTCGTTTTTTTGCCTATACGGTAATGTAAAAATTAAAAATGTCTGATCTTAAGAAATTTAAAAAACTGCAGTAGCAAAAATTCAAAAGGTTAAATTTTATCGTGAAGTGTTGCCATTCGCAAAATGGCGTCAGCGTTACGCACAGATACGTTTGTCCTTTATAATATAGATAGATAGATACTTTTCATCCAAAGAATGGCATTGTATATTTGTGCATGGTCCCTATTTTAAAGATGAAATAGCATTTTAAATGGTATATAAAAGTGGCATAAGTTAGATTTTTTGCTTTATTATAATTCAATTAATTTTTGAGATACAAATATGCAGTTATTTTATTATTATTATTATTATTATTATTATTATTATTTTTTTTTTTTTTTTTTTTTTTTTTTTTTTGTAATGATTTTGTTGGTGCAAAACGAAAAATTTCTAATTGACCATTTAAAAAGTGTAACTTTTTGAAAATTAATAAGGGGATTCCTTTTTTAACATGAGCATGTTTCCTACGTTATTTTAAAGACATTTTAAATGTACATTGGCTACATATCTCCAAAAGGTAAAAAATAAAAGAAGTGTTAACTTTTTGTGTCACCCTGTATATGTAACATAATATAAAAGTAAAATGAATTTTAAATAAAACATTTCAGAATTAATTGTCACTAACATAAAAAAAAAAACATAAATAAAAGTATAACTTTTTGAAAATTAATTATAGAATTCTTTCTTTAACATAAAGCAAGTTTCCTATTTTATTTTAAAGACTGCATATCTCCAACAGGTAAAAATTTAAAGAAAGTGTGAATTTTTGGAATACTTTGTATATGTAATGTAATGTAAGAGTAAAATAAATATTAAGTAAAATATTTCAAGTATTATTGTTAGTGACATAAAAAAATTATAAAAATAAAAACATAAATTGTATTTTATTCAGTTCCAATAGAATATTATTGAAGCAATCTGTTCTTCGTACTATAATAAATGATCTCTACAGCAGTTTTCTTAAGTTCATTAAATTGAAATGTTTAATTTCAGTGCAGTATCGTTTTTCTAACTTTTTTCAAAACACGTGTGTAACCAATATTTTATTTACGATAGATCAAAATTCCGATTCAATTTTTCAAATGTTTTTGTCTATGTTTGAATAACAGACCGCTGTTGCTTATGTCGAAAAGTAACCTGAGTTGATTGTTGCTTACCATGTTACAGTGCAAGGGGGCAAAACAACGCGCTCTATAACTTTAGCATGAATTAATACAAGGAAAAAGATGCCATTTTTATTCATAAAATGTTTTTTTTATAAATCTATGTAATTTATGTTATTGTAAAGGATCATCTAACTATTAAAATTTGACCAAACATTAAAAAGTTTAACAGCAACACCATTACCTATTTAAGTCTAACATGCTATTAAATATAGAAATATAAATTTATATAAATTTTGAAACATTAGTGAGATGTAAATAATTGGAAAATGAACCAAAGAGAAACATTTAGATACAACTCGAACAAATATTTTTATATTTTATAATAATTTGTTTTACGGATATTACTTGATTATCCCGTCTACCAATTTCCCCAAGTTATACAAATCGCCAAACTATTTGCCAAATTATACAAATTAGCGTAATTTTTATTTTAAATAACGAAAGAACAAATAAATTAGTAAAACATTAATAAAAATACAAATAAAAGTCGAACTGAAATCACTTGATGACGTGAAAAACACGTGTATCGAGTTTAATGTCAAGTGAATGTAACATTTACGATCATTCATTATTGGCATTTAATCTTATAGTTTGGCGAAGGTTCTTTGATTGTTATAAACACCATGTGTGATTGAACAAGAAATACTATTTTTTTTCGAAAGTCGCGCCGGACCGTAGGATGCCTGATTAGGGGATGTTTATTGTATATAATCAAAAGTTATTTTGTTTTTTGAAAAAAAAAAGTTGGTATTCGACCTAAAATTTGGCCAAATATTCGGCATTCGCCTATTCCGCCAAGTACTGTTCGTCACATCCCTATATAGAATATCATAGTGGTCATTCTAAAATAATTTTAATTCCAAACACAACCACTCACTTTCCTTTTACTTTTTATTCTTACTTGTTTGAAACAAAAGCTTTCTCAACCATTTCATGCAGGATGATCAGTCATATTGAACCATGTAAATGCTTCCTCAGTCTGATAGATAAGAGATCGAAATAGGGCTCGCTTGTCGCTCTTGACCTTCACACTCCCCTGAAGACGGCTTTCTCTTTGGCACTAGAATTATATAGGATGATCCAGTATTTTACTATGGAAATGGTCACGCTATATGGTTAGGATAGTACTGCTAAAAAAAAACTACACGATCTCATTAAAACTGATAAGCTGGAAAAAGTAACTAATATACAGCCGGAAAATGAAAATAAAAACTACATAGACAAACGCTTTTATATTATCTATGAAATTCATTAGATAGAAACATAACAAAATAAAACATTTGAGAAACAAATTTTTTAAATAATACTTTTTATTTTCCTTTATTTTATTTAATTATTTATGCTGCTCTGTTTTAGGTGTTAAATGTTTTCGAAACGCTCAGTTCAGAAGTTTCGAGGTTTTCTTTCTACAACGTATGGCTTACGTGTGGTTTTCCACAATGATGTGTTTATGAAGAATAAAGAAAATCATACAGATGATCTAGCTGAGTGAAAAGACTGTTGAAAATAAAATTAGCCTTACCTTAAAGTTTATAATCTTATTACGTTTGTCATGTCTAGTGTTGCCATGCACTCTCGGAAATAAAACTCTCATTTTTGACGATTCAGCAATTCTTGAGCTGTATTTCGTCGTTTCTGACGATCATTTCCTATCAACATCACGTGACTTTTAACGAAACGTAAACTCTCAAATATTTGACGAAAGTTTTGCCTCAATCACGGTCAGATTCAATCCATTTTAAGGAAACAGTTGCTGTACCTCTTCAAATCCTGCGATTTTAGCAAGCAGATATTTGCTTGTTTATGTTAGTCCTGTAATAATTTATTTTAAAACAGCACTTTTTAGTGCTTTTCAGAAAATACTGAAATATAGGTAGTTATTGTTTCTTCATTATTTTTTTTTTTAGCTGTTAAAATTTTTAGGAATGCTTATTATTATTTTTATTTATTTATTTATATCTTGTTTTTCGTTATGTTTTAATTTGAAAAGAATAAATTTCCCACGTTCTTCAAAATCTTTCAAAAAGAAAATTTGTTCAATAAAATTAAAACTTCCAGGATATATTATTATTATTATTTATTTAAGAAGTATATTCTGTTTTCAATCAAATTAAAAATAAACATAATTGATCTCTCTCCCCTTTATAAACAGTAAACTGTTAAAATCTTATCCACCTTCTCAAAGTGATAAAATCTCATGCAATATGCACGTCACAATTCGTTATTTGTGAGCAACAAATTAACCAGACCATATTCTAATCATTCATTGAGCAAAGAAAATTTCACTAATAAATTATTTAATCAAGCCATATTATAATTATTCATTGACCATGAGAAAACCATAAAAATAAATTAGCCTTACATAAAACTTTCAGAAATTAGAGCAGCACCGATAAAATTACAATCTACCTTATAAAAATATAAACACGCAGCAGAATTGATTACATCAATCTAAAATCACATCTATACAAGTCCCCAATATCGAGGTCGGAAGAGCAACGGTCTCCCACGCCAAAGGCCACGGGTTCGAATCCCCCCGAGTAAAACGAGAAGTGAATTTTTCCTTCCCCCTGTCAATAAATACAGGAGCTTCCAAACTGTTCGATGGATGGCACCACCAGCCCTCTTTTGACGAAACTTTTGACGAAATTTATATTGTCAAGCGAGTGAAGAAAGTAATTTCATCATTTCAAATGAAAATCAAATTTCAAAGTAATTGCTTAAAAGGCGCAAAGGCCAACATAGTGAAAAAGATTCCAAGCCGGGACTCGAACCCGGGCCATCAGTATAGCGCACTGACGTTCTACCGACTAAACCACTTGGAACGATACCTAGCTCGGAAAATTTCTCACTATTATATGTTGGCAAGGCTACAAACGCAGAACAAGATGGAATATTTATCGTGAGTCACCGACCTGGGACAAACACGAAACATAATTAAATCCAGCATCGATAGAAATTATATTAATACATGGAAATTATTCCAGAGAGAAACATTCGCCTTGCATACAATATTTCAAATGAAAATCAAATTTCAAATTTCAAAGTAATTGCTTAAAAGGCGCAAAGGCCAACATAGTGAAAAAGATTCCAAGCCGGGACTCGAACCCGGGCCATCAGTATAGCGCACTGACGTTCTACCGACTAAACCACTTGGAACGATACCTAGCTCGGAAAATTTCTCACTATTATATGTTGGCAAGGCTACAAACGCAGAACAAGATGGAATATTTATCGTGAGTCACCGACCTGGGACAAACACGAAACATAATTAAATCCAGTATCGATAGAAATTATATTAATACATGGAAATTATTCCAGAGAGAAACATTCGCCTTGCATACAATATTTCAAATGAAAATCAAATTTCAAATTTCAAAGTAATTGCTTAAAAGGCGCAAAGGCCAACATAGTGAAAAAGATTCCAAGCCGGGACTCGAACCCGGGCCATCAGTATAGCGCACTGACGTTCTACCGACTAAACCACTATTTCATTTGAAATATTGTATGCAAGGCGAATGTTTCTCTCTGGAATAATTTCCATGTATTAATATAATTTCTATCGATGCTGGATTTAATTATGTTTCGTGTTTGTCCCAGGTCGGTGACTCACGATAAATATTCCATCTTGTTCTGCGTTTGTAGCCTTGCCAACATATAATAGTGAGAAATTTTCCGTGCTAGGTATCGTTCCAAGAAGTCTGATTGTAACGATCTTGGAATCTTTTTCACTATGTTGGCCTTTGCGCCTTTTAAGCAATTACTTTGAAATTTGAAATTTGATTTTCATTTGAAATATTGTATGCAAGGCGAATGTTTCTCTCTGGAATAATTTCCATGTATTAATATAATTTCTATCGATGCTGGATTTAATTATGTTTTGTGTTTGTCCCAGGTCGGTGACTCACGATAAATATTCCATCTTGTTCTGCGTTTGTAGCCTTGCCAACATATAATAGTGAGAAACTTTCCGAGCTAGGTATCGTTCCAAGTGGTTTAGTCGGTAGAACGTCAGTGCGCTATACTGATGGCCCGGGTTCGAGTCCCGGCTTGGAATCTTTTTCACTATGTTGGCCTTTGCGCCTTTTAAGCAATTACTTTGAAAATTGAAATTTGATTTTCATTTGAAATATTGTATGCAAGGCGAATGTTTCTCTCTGGAATAATTTCCATGTATTAATGTAATTTCATCAATTTGACAAAATATTCGTTCGGAGCATTTCCCAGGAAACCGTTTCGTCAAAAACAAAGGAAATTTCGTTAAATCTGAGTATTTATTTCTGAGTGTGTATCCACTGTTGCAAAAATCTGAACAAGGATGAAAAACAGCGGGGGCACGGCTTTCTAAATCGGGACATAAAGATGCAGTAAATCCTATGGGAAAGGAAACTATCTATAACGGAATCCTGTCTGAAAAGTTACAAAAATTCATGTTCCCTACGGACAGAGTTGGGCAAAATGCACCAAAACACCATTTTCGATACAATATACAAAATACATTGGTTTTAGAACCTAAAATACAAATTACAAAATACTTTTCAAAATTAAAAAATACATGTATCTTCAAAATACATTTAAAATACAAAATACATTTCGAAATTTTAAAAATTTATTGATGCAAAGTGTTTTTTCGAGAGGTAAATTTTGCAGTTTAAAGAAGAGTGGAAGACCTTATCATGCTCACGTAAGAAGATGTCCCAAGGTACCCCACTGGCTGTGAATACGTCACTGAATTAAAATTACCTAAACATTCATAACAAATTGAATATCTTCAGCATTTATATTATAAAACTATTTTACATTGTTATCGTAAAAAAATATTTTCCCGATATTTTTTCAATTAATTAAAAAGCCAAATATTAAACAATTTGAAACTATACAATGAACATTAATCTTGGTGTTCAAACTTTTAATACTTGAATAACAACATCAGTTTATAATGAATATATGTCTTAGATTATTAGTTATAAAATCATACAAATAATGTTTTAATAATATTTTCGATTTTATTTTAAAGAAACACATACATAGCACATACCCACCTATACATAATGTGTTTTTGTAAGATGTGTACGCTTGTGATTAATTAAATTAATAAAATATTTTTATATGCATATGGATACTATATTAACCCTTTAGCCTGCAGTGCCCACAAAAAAAGACACCTAATTTTAAGAGTACTGGCACCAAGAATATTTAGTTAAAATTTTCCTTTTATAAAGTACGGTAGAGTAAGTAAATTTTTATTTTATAATAAATTCGTTTGTAAATTCCGTTGTCAGTACACCATTGCATCATTTTACAAACAGAATTATTTCTCGCCGGAAAGGGCTAATTGGTTAAAATTTCCATTTTCTTTCTGTTGAAATTCTGAAAAGAATCGAAATACGGTTTTGAACTGAAAAACTAGCTCAGCTAATTTAGATCTTCACTGTATTAATCATTTCACAAAAAATCTACATTATAAAGCAAAAAAGATGTATGTGAGTAACTCTAATGCCATATCAATAACTAGCAAACCCCGCGGCTTTGCTCGCGTAATATTTGAAATATACCAAGTGATATTCACATGTCTAATTTTTATTAAAAGAAATTATACTTTTAGGATTAATTCAAAAATTACTATTTAAAACACAATTTGACTAAACTTCATTATTACACTGCATTAGGCAGAAAATAGACTTAATTAATAAAAAGAAATAAAACTAAATAAATGATAATATAGAAAATATTTTAAAACTTTTATGCTCAATTAATACGTTCATTTCAGTATTCATTTGAAGTTTAGAATTTTTTAGAAACCATCTTCTTACATCTTAAAATTAACTATCATGTCAAATTCCAAGTCCTACCACCTCTCTCAAAATAAAGGGCTATGTTGAAATAGGAACTGTCACCATTAATTTGCCAACATTAATTTTGAAATTAGTTTGTTATTTCCTAATATTCCGCAGAAACGTAATTTAGAAAGCTTTTAAAAGCCTTTTTTAGAACGTTTGTTGTTCCTGTGAACCCCAGTTGGCAGAATCATCCGCATAAAATATAGCCTGTGTAGGATCAGAGATTGTTACCATTGATTCCTATTATTACTTTTATAATCGGTTTATATTCCCTGAAATTGCATAGAAATAGTAATTTAGGGATTTTTTAGAAAGCTTTTCGCACCTCCCCTTTGCTTCACCCCTTTTTAATTCGAATTTATTTTCGACAGTCCTTCGAGGACATTTATATTTTATAAGTAACTACCATGCCATATTTAAAGTTTCTAGCCTCTTCAGTATCACAGAAATCGCAATTTAGAAAGTTTTTTGCCCTCTGGTAGTAGTGGCACAGACATAAAATATAGCTTTTGTTTGAGCAGGTTCTATCACCAACAATTTGTCACGATTATTTTTTAATCGATTTAGTATTTGATAATATGGCATAAAAATTGTAATTTAGAACGCTTTTCGCTCACTTCATCCTTTTAAATTTGGAATTTTCTTTCAACTGTTCTTAGAAGGCAGTTGCATCTTGTAAGTAAATACCATGCCATATTTCAAAATGTTAGTCACCTTAGTTATGCATAAAACGCAAAATAGAACATGTTTTGCTCTTGCACCCCCCAGATAGTAGTGACAGCAACATAAAATATAGCCTATGTTGTAGCAGGGACTGTCACCATCAATTTGCAAACATTACTTTTGAAATAGGTTTGGCATTTCGTGAGATTGACTAGAAATCGCAATTTAGAACGTTTTTACAACGTTTTTAGAACGCTTTTCGCGCATTTTCACCCGTTTTAAATTTCCAATTTTTTCGAAACTGTTCTTAAAGATCATTTATATCTAATAAATATGTATCTTGCCTAATTTCAAGTTTCCAGCCCCTACCAATCACAAAAATCGAAATCTAGAACTTTTCTGTCCCTGCAAATTCCAGGTGATAGTGACACCGACATGAAATAGCGTCTATGTTAGAGCAGAGGCTCTCGGCATCAATTTGCTTACCATTACTTTTGAAATCAGTTTGATTCTTCCTAAGATTGCTCACAAATCGGCATTTAGAAAGTTTTTAAAATGCTTTTCGCGCATTTTCACCCCTTATAAATTTCAAATTTTTAAAGAAATGTTCTTAGAGATAATTTATTATATCTAATAAATATATACCATGCAAAATTTCATGAATCTAGATCCTTCCATAATTCAAAAATCGCATTTTTAGAACATTTTTAGATCCTGCATTTCCTCTGAGGTAGTGGAAACAGACATAAAATATAACCTATCTTGGAGCAAGAGCTGTCACCATATTTTTACACCATTATATTTGAAATTGGTTCAGTATTTCCTGAGGTTGCATAGAACTCGCAATTTAGAATGTTTTTTACAACGCTTTTCGCGCATTTTCACTCGTTTTAAATTTCGATTCTTTTATGAAAATGTTCTTAGAGGTCATTGATATCTTATAAGTAACTACCATTCCAAATTTCATGATTCTAGGCCCTTCTATAACACAAAACCGCAATTTAGAACGTTTTTTTCTCCTGCAACCTCAAGGTGGTAGTGATACAAAAATAAAACAATGCCATCTGCCATCATCAATTTACAACCATTACTTTTGAAATCGATTTGATACTTCCCAAAATTGAGTAGAAATCCCCATTTAGAATGTTTTTCAGAACCCTCTTCACGCATTATCACAGCTTTTAAATTTCGAATTTTTTAAGAACTGTTCTTAGAAATCCTTTATAACTAATAAGTAACTAATATTTCAAGTTTCATATATCTAGGCTCTTCAGTAACGCAAAATGGCATTTTTAGAACATTTTTAGTTCCTGAATCCCCTTTGGGGTAGTGGCACCGACATGAAATATAGCCTATCTTGGAGCAAGGGTTGTCACCATCATTTTGACACCATTATTTTTTAAATCGGTTTGGTATTTCCCGAGATTGTGTAGAAACCACTATTTAGAACGTTTTTAGAACGCTTTTTGTGCATTTTCAACCCTTTTAAATTTCGATTTTTTTAAGAACTGTTCTTAGAA
This sequence comes from Maratus speciosus, assembly GCA_963932465.1. Taxonomy (NCBI): domain Eukaryota; kingdom Metazoa; phylum Arthropoda; class Arachnida; order Araneae; family Salticidae; genus Maratus; species Maratus speciosus. Next base: position 470,096,245 of record OZ010789.1, read on the forward strand.
ATCCTTTATAATTAATAAGTAACTAATATTTCAAATTTCATATTTCTACGCCCTTCAGTAACGCAAAAACCGTAATTTAGAACGTTTTTTAAACTGTTCTCAGAAATCCTTTATATCTAATAAGTAGCTAATATTTAAAGTTTCATATATCTAGGCCCTTCAGTAACGCAAAAATGGCATTTTTAGAACATTTTTTGTTCCTGAACCCCCCCCCCCCCCCCTTGGAATAATGGCACCGACATAAAACATAGCCTATGTTAGAGCAAGGGATGTCACCATCATTTTAACACCATTATTTTTTTTAATCTGTTTGGTATTTCCTGAGATTCTGTAGAAACCATCATTTAGAACATTTTTTTAGAACGCTTTTTGTGCATTTTCACCCCTTTTAAATTTCGAATTGTTTAGAAAATGTTCTTAGATATCGTTTATATCTTATAAGTAACTACCATTTCAAATCTCATGATTCTAGGCCCTTCCATAACACAAAAATTGCATTTTCGGAACGTTTTTTACTCCTGCACCCCCTTTGGGGTAGTGGCACCGACATAAAATATAGCCTATGTTCTAAGTTGGACTAACACCATCGTTTTGATACCATTACTTTTGAAATCGGTTCGGTAGCTCCAGAGATTACCTCTAACAAACACACAATTTTTACTTCTTTATAATATTAGTATAGATGACAACGACCTAAATAAACTTTTTTTTTTTCTTTTCTTAATTTTGTAATTTCTAAACATCGCATGGTTGAAATTTATACACCGTGTAATAGGAAAAAAGTACTTTCAAACGCGATTTCTTTAAAAACTGTATCTCAATTTACCTAGCTTTTAGGGATTTTTAAATTAATTTTCAAGCTTGAATTTTTTAAACCAATCTCGCAAATATTCGTGCGACCCAATCACGTACGATTAACCCTTTCACTTAAAATAAGGATGCAATTCAGCATTTGTTTCTTTATGTGTGATATTCCATAAATACAACCCAAACGAAATTAAAATCTCACAAATACATAAATAAAACGCGAATTTTACACACATGTAAATGAACCATCATGTTTCAATGCTGAAATAATCAAAATAACAAAGTTTGCTATAAATGATAAAAACCTTTCGCAATTACCTGCTATATATGGCTAATAAGAAAGTCTCAAAAATGCTTTTGCGATGTAATTGGTTGAAAATATACTAAATTAAAAAAAATATTAGTTATCAATTAAAAAATTATTTTCACTTATGTTCTATACACTGTGCAGTATTTCGGGTATCTTTAATCCGAGTGAGATCGCTGGTAGTAGAATAAAGTTTTATATATCATTTTATTCGTTATACAATCAGTTATCAGGAAAAAAAAAATTGCTACATAAGTGTAACATATAAGAAATTTGAAAAATGATTGATTTTAATCATGAACAAATAATGGGTCAAGGCGGGGACATATGGGAGGGTTGACCCACTATATGGGAGTCTTGACCCATTATATGGGAGGCTTGACCCACTATATGGGAGGCTTGACCTACTTTGTTTTATATTGCAATATTTGTGAACAGAAATAAAATCAGTTAAAAAAAGGGCAAAATAACTTTATGCCAAATGCTTTAATTATTATTAAAAAAAATATTTAAAAAAAATATGATGCTTAAATAAACCTGTTGAGACGCAATCGCAAGTCAGAGGAGAAAATTTTTGATTTAAACAGGGTTTTGTTTGAGCAGGTATAATTGTACAGCAGAGAAAATGAAATTTTAACATTTAAGCCACTATTCTGTTAGAGACAGGTTCCGTTTTCATAGCGTTTCATGTTATTATGTCCGGAGGAGCCACTGTCCCGCTTTTTTTTTAAATTTATTATTTATTATTTTTTTGTCTCCTTGTCCTATTTTTTTTTGTGATACTCCATCTGACAACTCTAGTTGTCACATAGTTTGCTTTATCTCACTGTATTCACCCTGGTGATATTTATCTACATACCTTCCTAAAGTTTTTCGATCGATGCTATGCTCTTTTGCAGCCGCGTAAGCCCTTAACTTATCATTAACATTGTTTAAACCTTTAAGGGGCAAAGTACTTTCAGTACTAAAATGTTGAAATAAATGTCTGGCACCGGAATTTACGAACAAATTTATTTGGAAATAAGAAAACGGCTATATTTCACATACATATTAAATGGAAAAGATTTTAGCAAAATTCTGGTGCCTTTATGACGTTTCAGAATTAAGATTAAGTGTTTTTTATAAACATACCACTGCCCCTAAAAGGGTTAAGACTGCTGCTTTCATGCTTTCTAGTCCTTTATAGTCTTTCCCACAGTTTCTATTTACGTATTGTAAGTAATATTTAAATGGAAAAACGTTCCTATCAACTTTCCCATTTTCTAGCAATTTTTCACATCTTTCTTTAGTCAATTTTAAAGATTTTCTTTTCCATCACACCATTTTACTGTAAGCTTTACAGAATAAGTTTACATTATTTTATATATATATATAATCATTAACTTTTCATTATGCACAGTGTATAATAAAAAGATTTCCGAAACCACTTGATTAAGGGTGCCTGGAGCATCTGGTCAACCGTCCCTCACATTGACTGGGTCAAGCCTCCCTAATAGTCCTTTTCTAAAGAATAGAATATTGTTATGTTAAGCCTAACTTACAGCACAATCTTTCTGCCTGGAATGAAAGCTTGATATTTCTGCATTACTTTAAACCTACTTATTAAATTTCTATGATATAATTTATCTGAAAAAAAGCTTACAAAATATTTCTAAAAAACACAACTTTTACGTTGAAAATGTCTCACAATTGATTTTTTACACATCTGTTTCGATTATCTCTATGAAACGAAGACTGTTATTTGGGTATTCCAGTAGTTTTGGTTGACACCTATTGATAAAACTCTGAAATTCTTTTAAATAGGAAAATTGATGGGTGGGTCAAGCCTCCCGTATGGCCAACCGCCCCTAGTCTCCCCTAAAGCTATTTTTAGACAGCAACGCACCCATATTGCCCCTATCTTTGTGAAATTTCTCGGTATTTGACTGGACTTTTTAGATAAGTTGCCCTAAATAGCTGACTACCAAATTATAAAATAAATATTGTAGAATCTTCCACGCATGCGCAGTTAAAAATTATTTCACACAAATCGCCATATATCATCAAATATTCAATATATTCATGTTTTAATTGCAGTATACTGTTGCTACTGTTCTTTGTCAGATTTTCGGAGAGTTGTGTTGTTCAATTTGGTTGAAAACTCTGTATGCTATAAACAAAAAACTTTTGAATTTTTCACAGATACAATAACATCTTCACGAATATGAGTGCTATACTTACACAAATGCACACAAACATTGAAGAGGACCCAAATAGTCATTTAACACAATGACAAACCATTTTCAGCATTTTCTGTCACATAGATGATCACAAATATTATTTTATTATTTAATTTATTACTACACCCCTAATTGTCCTACCGACTAAACGTTCACCGAGAAATATAAAATCAGGCATTTTTTGTATTTTACATCCCAGAAGTTCAAGAACAATTCGTGAATAACTTTGGTAGATATTCGACAAACCGTGTACAATCAAAAGCATCCAGCCCCTATTCCTTAACTTTTGCAGGCCGATGTAGTTTAGCAAGCGTGGTTTGCCATATTATTTATTCCTAGTAAATAACTACGTTTAAAAGGTAGTTTATTATTACTCGTGTAACTTTTATACCCTTTTAAACATAATATTGCTGAAATGTTTTAATTTTGTTTTTGTTATCTTACATTATAGTTTTAATTGATATGCTTCTTTATTTGGAAAGTTATAGTTTCTAAAAATTTAATCAGTTTTGCAAACGAGCTTTGCGTTTGTGCAGTGTTATTTAATGCATAATGATTTTTAGGTAGCTTTCTTTACAAAAAAGCTACCTATTGCAGCCGTTCGGAGGAAAGCGATTTCAAAAAATTTTGGTATATTTTCATCGATCATGACCCCCAGACCCCGAAACCACCGTCCGTTCAAAATTGATATATATATATATATATATATATCTGACCTATGTCACACTGTAACTCCCGTAATTATGAACCGATTTCGATGTAATTCGGTGTGTACATAGTACATACCAATGTCTCGACCGAGTTCGTTGGCCAGCTTCATCCGCCGTTTTGTTTCAAAATGGCGGCCATTTAAAATTTTTAAAAAATTTTTAAACTTGAAATGTGGTACCAAAAAATTAAAAATGGAAAAATATTTTTTTCTTATGTATTTGACCTTTATACAAAGATTCCGGAGCAGTTTTTGTTTCGTCTATATCTTAAAAAATGGCTGAGTTATAGCATTTTGAATTTCTAGCGTGGCTGACATTTTGAAACGTCCTGAATTTTGTCACGCGATAAAAGGCGTATTTATGAACTGATTTGGATGTAATTCAGTGTGTACATAGTACATACCAATCTCTCGACCGAGTTCGTTGGCCAGCTTCATCTGCCATTTTGTTTCAAAATGGCGGCCATTTAAAATTTTTTTAAAAATTTAAAATTTGAAATGTGGTACCAAAAAATTGAAAATGGAAAATTTTTTTTCTTATGTATTTGACCTTTATACAAAGATTTCGGAGCAGTTTTTGTTTCGTCTATATCTTAAAAAATGGCTGAGTTATAGCATTTTGAATTTCTAGCGTGGCTGACATTTTGAAACGTCCTGAATTTTGTCACGCGATAAAAGGCGTATTTATGAACCGATTTGGATGTAACTTCGTTTATACATAGTACATACCAATGTCTCGACCGGGTTCGTTGGCCAGCTTCATCCGCCATCTTGTTTAAAAATGGTGGCCATTTAAATTTTTAAGAAAAATTTAAATTTGAAATGTGGTACCAAAAAATTAAAAATTGAAAAAATTTTTTCTTCTTATGTGTTTGACCTTGATAAAAAGATTCGGGAGCAGTTTTTGTTTCGTCTATATCTTAAAAAATGGCTGAGTTATAGCATTTTGAATTTCTAGCGTGGCTGACATTTTGAAACGTCCTGATTTTTCTCACGTAATAACAGGCGTATTTATGAACCGACTTGGATGTACCTTGGTGTGTACATAGTACATACAAATATCTCGACCGAGTTCGTTGGCCGGCTTCATCCGCCATCTTGTTTCAAAATGGCGGCCATTTAAAAAAATTAAAAAATAAAAAAATTTAAATGAGATACCAAAAAATTGGAAAGTGAAAAAGATTTTTTTTGTATGTGTTTGACCTTAATACAAAGATTCCGGAACAGTTTTTCTTTCGTCTATATCTAAAAAAAATGGCTGAGTAATAGCATTTTGAATTTCTCTTGTGGCTGACATTTTAAAACGACCTGATTTTTGTCACGCGATAACAGGCGTAATTATGAACCTATCTGGATGTAACTTGGTCTGTACATAGTACATACCAATGTCTCGACCGAGTTCGTTGGCCAGCTTCATTCGCCATCTTGTTTCAAAAGAGTTGCCATTTAAAAAAAATTAAATTTAAAATTCAAAATGAGGTATTAAACAATTGGAAAATGAAAAAGATTTTTTTATGTGTTTGGCCTTGATACAAAGATTCCGGAGCAGTTTTTGTTTCTGAAAATTTGTTCTTTTGTTTATATCTTAAAAAATGGTTGATTTATAGCACTTTGAATTTCTAGCATGGCTAACATTTTGAAACGATCTTGCATTTGTCACGCGATAACACACGTATTCGCCTATTTCGATGTAAGAAGGCATGTGGATAGTATACATCAACACCTCGACCAAGTTCGCTGGCCAGATTCATCAGCCATCTTGTTTCAAAATGGCGACCATTAAATTAAAAAATATATATATATTTAAAGTGAGGTGCAAAAAAATTAGAAATTGAAAAAGGTTTCTTTCTTAAGTATTTGACCTTGATATAAGGATTCAGGAGCATTTTTTGTTTGTCTTTACCTTAAAAAATGGCTCAGATATAGCAGTTTCAATTTCTATTGTGGGTGACATTTTGAAAAATCTGATTTTTTGCATGCGACAGCACTCCGATATATTAACCGATTCCGATGTGAGTGAGCATGTGCACAGCAATTACTAAGGTCTCGACCAAGTTCACTGCTTAGCCTCATCCACCATGTTGTCTTAAAATGACAGGCACTTTAAGAAATTGCCGAATTTGGCAGCCAAATATATGTTACTTTAAAGAAAAGCAGCTTGGATAAAGCTGACTAATTTCGCGAAATTCTCATTTATTATATTGATAAAAATTAGTATTGAATCTCCTATATTCGGTTTCCACTAAATTGAGCTTCGTGTGTTTGAATGATATAATTTGGCTTTTTTAAAATAAGGATTATGAAAGCTAACTCTTCCTCCCGGCACTGGCCGGAAGGACTTTTTTTTTAATGTATTTTCAAAATACATGTATTTTGTATTTTGAATTTTTGAAATTTGAAAAGTATTTTGTACTTTGTATTTTAAGTTGTAAAACCAATGTATTTTGTATTTTGTATCAAAAATGACTCTTCGATGTATTTTGCCCAACTCTGCCGCCAGGAATGAAATAAACCATTAAGAAATACAAAATGATAGTTTCGTTTGGGTTTGATAACATGTGATGTTTCAAAATTGAGAAAGCATAGGTTCATTTTTGATCCAAACAATACCCAATTCGATATGAGGACACATTGATTTATTCATTTTTGAGTACTTCATATTTTTCAGTGTAAAAAAAACAAAAAAAAAAAAAAAAAAAAAAACTATACCATTCTTTGGTACTTAAATAATAATGGCTTCAATTTTCATACATTTATGTGTATGTTTCTTTTTTCTTTTTTCTTTTTTTTTTTTTTTTTTTTTTTTTTTTTGCACTGTTGAGTGAGGAAAATAAACTATTTGAGAACATAATACGCTTTAAACAAAATTAAAAGGCAATTCCTTAATATCTCAGGCAGTCAACTTCATTAGCCTATATACATTTTTAATTTTTGAAGAAAGTAAACTCTGTTTAACAAATGGTCAGTGGTGTCATTTGTCCACGCATGCCAGCAATTCTAAAGAAACGAAAGGCACAACAGCATCTCATGAATTGAGTCTCCTGAAAAAATAAATTCAAGGCTGAAGCAAAGTCACAACTAATCTCCGATTCAGGAAGCTGCATTTTTCACATTCTCAGGATATTTCATTACTGTATAGTGCCAAGTAAATTTCAGGATGTGTAACTAAAAGCTAGAAAAAGAATGAAGACAAGAAAACAGGTTCATTTTTTTTCTCCCTCATTTTTTTTACATAACTTTCAAATTTTAATATTCATGTTTCCATTAAGTATATGGTTTTTGAAACAGCTCAACTAAAAAGTTTTACAGTTAGGTCAGAGAATCTAAGTAAACAATGGAACACATTAAAACACTAATTACGTAACACTCCAGAAGTTAATAAAAATCAGAGCTTCGAACCGGAACAGAACCGAAAAAAGGAAATTACCGTTATATTTCTGATGGAATGAAAACGTTTATTGAACTTAAATTGTTTTTCCAATTTCGGCGTTGAATCGAGATTATTTTTCTAACCCTGGATTGGAACATAAACGATTTATTTTATTTTTTAAAATTCAATTTAGAAAACTTGAAATATTAAAAAAAAGATAAATTCAAATATAAACCATTCACATCATTTGCTTTTCTCAGTTACTTTTTGATATAAGACATCAAAAGTTAAATTAGAATATGTGTGGGTTAATCAACTATTTTTTGCGCCCAATCCTGTCCTTCCGTTTTTACACTCTTATATTTAACTCAGTTGCGTTTTTAACACTTTCCAACAAAGCTGAATACAGTTTGTTTGTCTGTGTGTCTGCCGTCTGTCCGTGCTCTAGCTCGCGTAAATATAGTCAGATAGGGATAAAATTCGTTTACAGTGAAACCTCCCTGTGCGACCACCTCCCTGAACGAACATTTTTCATAGAACGAAATTTACTCCTATAGGCTCAATACTAATTTTACCTCCATTCACAGACCATCCCAGAAGAACTCCCCAGGGCCGAAGCTAGCCTTTTTGCACCCGGAGCAAACATGGATTTTGGCGCCCCCTTCCCCCTCTTCCACAAAGTATATTTACAAAGAGAATTTTACTAATTTTATAATAGACGACTTATTTTAAAATTTAAAATATGTAATCATAAAATATGTATTACTGAACTACGTAATCTACAGTTGCGGATCCAAAGGGGAGGTCCCTCTGAACATGAACAAAAATATTCTAAAGATCATTTTTAAAATGACATATTCAGTAGAGTCCCGATTATCCGAGTCCCGCCTAACCGAGTTTTCGCTTTCACCGAGTTATTTTCTTCTGGTGGACTGATGGCTTCATTTATAATGGCTGTTTCATAATAATGGAAGCCATCAGTCCTTCAGAAGAAAATGATCCTTTCCAAAGGTGTAATTCTTCATTTGGCACCCCTTTGTTCTGGTGCCCGGGGCACATGCCCCCTCTGCCCCCCCCCCCCTCCTCTTAGTTTCGGCCCTGGAATTCCCTCCATGAGCGACCAATTTCTTTGAAGAAAATTCCGTTTTTTCCTGGTCGCTTGAAGAAGGTTTTATTAAAACAAGTGGGTAAGTGTGATCATACATCGCACAAAGGGTTTCGTTTAATATTCCTTTCAAAACACTTTCTTTCAAAACGTCCAGTACATTTATCGCCATGGAATACCTTCTAAATTTTGGCAAACACATCCTAAACTATGTTAAAGTATCAAACATATTCGCCTTGTTATATTTCATAATTTTGTTCGCCCCCTCCCCCAAAATGCTACGATATATCACATAACGGGTATCTGCCAAATTTAGAAAAGTGCCCCCCTTGGGGGGGGGGGGCAGATGGTCACCATGATTTTTGACGCGGCCTGATTTTAAAAATTTATGTTATGTTTTATAAGCCATATTAAAGTTTCAAACAGATCGTCCAGTTATATTTCCTAATTTTGTTCGCGCACCTCCCTCAACCCCCCCCCCTCCCTCCTCGAAATGCGGCGCGCCCTTCTTCTTTATAATTTATTATCGTGTGTTATAAAGTATCTTAAAGTTTAAAACAGATTGAATTGTTAGATTTCCTACTTTAAATGAAATCGCGGTCTGTTAATTCCACATTCCACCACCAGGGAGCGCACTGTATTCTTAACAAAAGCGTATCTGAACGAAACTCCTTTACACAACCCATTAGTAGATATGTTACTCAAGGGGGTGGCGGTCTTCAGCAAGAATTTAAGATAATTGTTGAAATTACTATTCGGAAATAGTGGTAATTTAACTTTTGACATATTTATATTTAATAAGTATAAGTAGCATGTATCTGAGGACTCCATCAAAAAACGCACCTGAAACGGTATGAAACAAAAAAGAAATATTTTGCCCCTCCTCCTCTCCCCACCTTCCCGAAATTTCACGCGCCATTTTTTATAAACTTTTTCTAATGTGTTATAAACAATCGTAAAATTTCAAACAGATCGCCTTGTTATATTTCCTAATTTTAACAAAAATGTTAGTTCCACATTCCACCACCAGGGAGCGCACTCTGTTCTTAACAAAACTGTATCGGAAGGAAACTCCGTTAAACAACCTATAAGTAGATATGTTACTCGAGGTGGTGGAATAAAATCTTAATAAGAAATTAAGATATTTGCTGAAATTACTATTAGGAAATAGTGGTAACTAAACTTTAGACAATTTTATATTAAATAAGTAGCATATATCGCAGGACTCCCTCAAAAAGTCACCTAAAGCGGTCAGAAACGCTAATTTTTTAAATAGAAATCTAGCCCCCCCCCCCCCCTTCCCCGGAATTTCGCGTGTCATTCTTTTTTACACTTTATCTTATGTGTTATAAAATATCTTAAAGATTCAAACAGATCGACTTCTTAGATTTCCTAATTTTAACAAAATCGCGTTATGTTAGTTCCACGTTCCACCACCAGGGAATGCACTCTATTCTTAACAAAAGCATATCTGAACGAAACTCCTTTACGCAGTCTTTCCGTAGATAGATGGGTCGGGATGGTGGCGGTCTTAAACAAGAATTTAAAATATTTGCTGCGGTAACAAACGCTAAGATTTTAAAAATAATTCTAGCTCCCCCCCCCCCCCTCCTCGAAATATCACACTCCATTCTTTTTTACACTTTTTTCTATGTGTTATAAACTATCTTAAAGTTTCAAACAGACTGAGTGGCGGTTTTAACCAATAATTCAAAATATTTCCTGAAATTACTATTAGAAAATAGTGGTATGAAGTAAACTTTCTGATGATGAATGAGTTATACTTATCTCATATCGCCGTTCAAAAAGCCCAGGCAAATTATTAGATTTCCTAATTTAAGTTAATTCGTGGTTAAATAAGCGCGTCTCTTCATTTTAATCGACGCATTTGATAGGAATAAACCGATTAATTAAATAATAATTATTATTTCAGTTTGTAATTAAGATAGGACTTAGATATGGGTATCAATGAAATCAGCGAGAAATTTGACATCGAGATGCCAAAAAATTTAATCAAAAAATTTAATATTTAAAAAGTTAAAATTTCGTATTAAAATATGCTATTATGGAAAACCGCAGCGTCGTCATGTCTACCTGCTTTCCCGCTGAATTGAAATCTTTTTATTTCCTTGTCTTTCCAATTAAAGAAATTAAATTTTTATCGATCGATGTTTAGTGGATATTTTAACTTATACACATCGCAGAAATGTGAACTTTATACCAAATGAAAGTAGATTTTTTTCTGCGTCTGTCTATTCCATTTACAAATTTCTCGGATCAATATTTTCTGATATACGATTTCGCTTTAAAATCTCCACTTCATTTTTCGGCTTAATTTCCTCCGTGGTAACCGTGCATTCGGCTGATTTTACTGGCAACCCTTAGGAGAAACACGGATGATTTCGAGAAAGTCCATTTGAATTTGCGTTAAAAAGGTGGATTGGTTAATTTTAGAAGTTAATTAGCCCGTAATTCGGTTAATTACCAACTTTTTCAAAATTTTATGATTTGTTGTTTGATGTGAGGTGTTCAGCTATAAGTACCCAAAATTTCAAGTGTCTAACATGTATAGTTTCTGAGAACGGGCTCTGTGACGGACAAACAGACAGACAGACAGACAGAGGAGCGAGACGAATAGGGTTTCGTGAGATGAACGAAACCCTAAAAATAATTTCGGAGAACGCATTATTCATCAAACTTCTAAACTAAGCTTAGAGTTACTTTTTTTTTTTTTTATCCCGGTAACTTTTAAGTGTTTAAATCCCTAGTGCCTTTTTAGGCAATGAATTTAACTCTGGTGACAAATTAAGTGTGACGGTCAGTAAACTCCCAGCCCTATTCTGTCGGGAAACACCAAAGAAATAGATGAATTAATGAAATCGTCATTATTTGTTCCCGCCCAAAAAAATGGCATTTATTTACTGAACTTCGAAAGGACTGGGAAATAAAAGTTTTAAAAGATAAAAGCGTAAAATCAAAGCAAACGTCAATGTATTCATTTTTTAAATGCTGCAGTCCTTAACTTATGTAATTAACTTTTGTTTTGATACTTAAATTTTTATATTTTTTCCTAATGTGAAAAATAAATTTTAGTAACATTAATTGTTACGTTTTTTCGACAATTAAAATCTAGTTTTAAACATGATTCCCCCCCCCCCTTTAAGAGACCACCTCTCGAAACGACCAATTTTTTTTGGAACGGAACGTGGTCGCTTTAGGGAGGCTTTACTGTATGTTATTGTGTATCACTATGGCATGTTCCGTATTGAAAATGAAGTGTGTAACATTTACGGTTCATTTACAGGGACACTCAAAGTAATTCCGTTACATTACGGTCTATGGGAGAAAGATGTTTGCGGTGTATTTTAATGATATTACATTATTTTAAACATATTGAAATTTATATATATCACTCAGGTACATTAAGTGGCGCTTACTGTATAATAGGGTGTGCATAGAATTTATCGTTCATTTACAGGGGCAATCAAAAGAATTTGACAACAGAAGAAATTGAACAATAGTTGAATTATTTAGGACTATGAACAATAACTGCTGGAAGTGCGTTTTCAGTTGAGATGCACATTTTTAACTTGAACTTTTTTTAAAAATATTACTCGGTGTGCATAAATTCTATAGGGCGTATACAGGGTTGCACAAAAGTTCTCAAGTACATTTCCATTTATCACGAAAATTTCCTAAATAATTTTTTTCAAGTGTGCTATCCGTTTAACTGAACTAACTTTTAGCATACTTTGAAGTATACATACAAATCTATAGATCATAGACAGGGTTGCACAAAAACAAAATCGGATATTTTAAAGACTATTGATGGTAATTGCAGAAATTGGGTTTTCAAATGCGTTATGCGTTTTCCAAATTATTTATTTAGACATCATATTTCATCTCTGAAGTTTTGTTACAGTATTCTGAATGTGTTAGAAAGTGCTTCATAATCTATGATGGACGCATGATTTTTCCTTCTTGTTGTATCTAAAGATGGAATTTTATAATAGATTTTTCGCTCTCTTCCTGATATACTAGAATCAAAAAAATTATGTACAAAAGTGTATTTCCGATGGCAATACAACAATTAATATTTTTAGAACTTAATTATAAATTAACAACTAATTTTAAGCAAATTTTCAATTAACCCGCCACAAGTAATAAACCGCCAAATATCCCTTAGGGTTACAATTGTATACGAGTTATACAACAGCAATGGATTCCATTATCCGCCAAACCAAGCTCACCAAAAAAGGCTAACTGGCTGTGAAGCTGCAACAACAAAATATTTTAAACACTAAAAAGTAGAAAATCTAAATAAAAAATAAAGATGTAATATATTTATACGTTGAGAAATAAATTTAGAAGTTCTAAAAAGATAATTCAAATAACGCTTTTCCCCTCTTGTTCCTATATCTTTAAAAAGAAATAGAGCAAAAATTATATTTTTTGTAATAAATTCAGTAGCTCGCTCTTTCTATCGAGTGTAACCCCACCCCCCACCCTACCCCTCCCCGAAAAAACAAACAAAAAAATAAACATAAAACAAACAAAAAACAAGCAAATAAGAAACAAACAGAGAAATCTTCATAATCGGATTCGGTGCCCACGCCAAATTAACGTATTGTAAGGAGGGGGGGGGGGGGACTGAAAAAATCATGAATTGCAGTTATGAAATTATGCTTGATTTTCAAGATAAGTATTGAATGCTCATAAAACAGTGTATCTATATACCGGGTGTTCCAAAAAGGACTGACTGATTTTAAAATTCAATAACTTGTAAACGGTGACAGATATTAAAAAAATTCTTGCAGGAGGGTTATGCATAAGGTCAAAAGTTTTTTTTACAGTGATTTTCAATTTTGGTTCGAATTAAAAACAATAGATGGCGCTGTAAGCAATAGTCGCTAAATACAGGCTCCATTTTTGGTCCTTTATCTTGTTCCATGCGGAAAAAGGAGATGGAAATGTATTATCCGGGCCACGAAGTACCAAAAATCGAGCCCGAATTTAGAGTCTATTGATTGCAGCGCCATCTATTGTTTGTAATTCGAACTAAAATTGAAAATCACTGTAAAAAAACTTTTGACCTTATGCATAACCCTCCTGCAAGAATTTTTTAAATATCTGTCACCGTTTACAAGTTATTGAATTTTAAAATCAGTCAGTCCTTTTTGGGACACCCGGTATATATAAGCCGTTCTCTGAGTGTATGTCGTTTATACAAATCGTCAAATTTTGATAGATTTGCATAAAACTTGCTGTACATACGTTTTAGAAGGTGGAAAAGATCGCTGCCTACTTTAAAAAATCATCATTTATCCCTTTTTTCTACCACCTTCCACAATTTGATATTATAGAAATATCTCCTTTTTTTAATTTTTTAATTCAATCGTTTCTTTCCTGTTGCCACGCATCTAAAAAACTGTTCAATAATAATAATAATAAAAAAATGATAACTCGAGTACTTTGTTTTATAAGCCAATAAAAATTCAGATTGTCTCACTATATTTTTTCTGTTTTTGAAATTGACGTCATTCAAAGAAGAAAATGCACATTTTTCACATATATATGTAAAAACTTTAACTAAGCATGTGTTAAAATGACATAGTGCCTTAAATGAATATTTCTGAAGCTAAAAAATCTATTTTAATGAAGTCGTTTCATTAAAATTCAATTTAGGAAAAATATAATAATAAACAAAATCGTTTTCTAGCTATGACATCACTTTCTAATAATATTTTATTCTGAGGGGAATTTCTTAATCTTCTGAAATGAATTCTTATTATTATCATCCATAAAGTGAAGGCTTTATTTTTAAGCTACGCGAACTAAAATTTCAGTAAATGCAAAGTCATTTGGGTGTATTTATTGCATTTTTCTGCGTATTGTCAGGGAAATGGTATTTTTCTGTTACACTTGGTGAAGAAAACAAGCATTCTGATTTTAAAAGCTGAAATCCTTTATTGTAATTACGTCAAAATAATGTATTTTTCTGAAATACAAACGGTTGCTACGTTTTATTTCCTATTCTGTTGGCATGCTATATCATTAATTATCCCATTTAACTAACTGTTTCATTACCTTAAATGCAATGAGAGCATTCTGTGATTTATATTGTTACAATTACATAAAATACGATTTTCTAAGATTTATATTAAATAGAAAATGAAATTTAGCAAATGTTTCTAACAGTTAGGTCCTTCTCTTGCAAAAGAAAGCTTCCAGATTAGACATCAGGACTGAAAGCTTATGGAATTTGACGTCATTTTCAGGTTAGTCGCTGTATATTTAATTTTCATGAATGAAAGTTTCCGCTTAAAAGTAATCAGGCAATCCACCCTGGAATATCCGTGGTTAAAGATAGCTATATACTGACTGTTCACAACGCAGAAAAAAATCGCTTTTAATTTAAAACACTAAAAGCTTTTTACATTTACTATTATATATTTTAAAATGCCCAAAAGGTAAGCCAAAAGGAATTTTTGGTACTTTAGTATTAACAAACTGTTAATCGTGATTTTTTCTTTTTTTACTATTTATAGCGACCTTTATTAATCTGAAATTTTGAATATTCGATTTAATTTGTTTTATTTATTTATTTATTTATTTATTTATTTATTTATTGTAAAAATTAATTTTGTTTGCCGATTTAGTTATGGAATATTGCACGGAAAAAAAAAATGTTGAATTATTTACATTGTAAGAGCAATCGGATTCATCTGTTGTAATTGGGGGTTGCACGCATATTTATAAAATATTCATGCTTAAGAATTACTTTTAAATACATAAAATACATAAATAAAATTAGTATACTTAAGTACACTTTTCAGATAAATATCATCGAAAGTACTTTTTGTTTTTCATTCGACGTTGGAAAAATATAATGTGCGATGTTTAGAGGTTAAACAAATTTCAGTAAAAGCAAATTTTATTGGTGAGGTCATTGCCACCATAAATATGATGCCAGCGTTATTCTTGGACATGTCTTTACCTTATAATACTGCGTGAAGTACAAACGGGTTCATCTATCGTAATTTGGTTGCTTGGCTGCACACAAAATTTAAAATATGCATGTCTGAAAAATACCTTAAAATCCATTAAAAATCAGGAACATAAGGTGCGATTTTCAAACAAATTTCATTTGAGAGTACTTTTTTCTATTCGACAACATAAAAAATAAAATTGAACAATTTTTAGAAATTAAGAAAAAATCCAGTAAAAGTATAATTTATGGATTAGGCCGTTGTCACCCTCAGTATGATTTCAGCGTTACTAACTGACATGTTTTTGTTTTAAAATTTAGATAGATGCCATTCTCACGAGAATGTCACTAAACTGTTAAGACTAAACTGTCACCAAAACTGCTACGCCATTTGGTTAATTTTCCTTTTTTTTTTTTGTATTGCCTTAAAAATAATATATTATTCTATTACACCCGCCAAAGTAAACGCGCATTCTGATGCTTAAAGTTGAGGGATTTTACTATGGTTGCGACATAGTAACGTCATATTTTCTATTATATGTTTTATCTTTTATTAACGAGACCGCACAAAGCTCCATTATTGGGATTGCCATATTATTTCATTTTACTTTATTTTACCTGGAAGGCCCCCATGATTAACACGGGCAAAGCTGGGTAATTTTGCTAGTTAAAAATAAAAACTATTTTAATACTCATTCATTCCATAAAACAAAAGTAAATTAAAAAAAAATTAAATCTATTTACTGTGGTTTTTATTTATCCAAATAACAGTAATCTAGGTTTCAGCAGCGCAAAATTTCGAAACTCTTGTCTTTTCGTGGTACCATGGGGGACAAAAGTGCTATGCCATACAACTTTCTGAATTTTTAACATAGAAGACAAATATGTGGCGGAAAAGGGTTTTTAAAGAAAAAAAAAGTGCAGCGACGGTTAACGTATCTAGAAACGCATTTAATAATCTAATAAACAAGCTAAATAAGATTTTGAATTAATTGTTTAACATGTTTTTGAAAACAAAATTACACAAGCTCATCTTTAGTGCAAAGAATATTTGATCGGAGCATGCATATTGAAGTTATAATTGAACTGACATTATTTATAACTATGGTTTAGGAATGAAAAAAAGAAAAATCCTAAAGCTTGTACCCAAAGCAGAGCTTTGCACTAGAACCGAATAAAAATTTGGAGAAAGAAAAAAGAAAAAAAAAAGTTATTTCTGACTGAATGAAAACTTGAACTAAAAAAAAAATATTTTGGGGGAACGAAAATCAGAACTGAAACGAGATATTTTATTTTAACTGAACATATGGGTTTCTAAGCCCTGTTGAAAGTAGGCGATCTGTTTCGACAGTGATATTTTTTCAAATTTTTTTATCAGACTCAGCATAAGTGTAATCACCAAATGTGTAGAACGAGACCCAGCTATCATTATTTTAGAAAGATATGAGCGTTCAAGTATTTTTGAATATTATTGTGTATTTCTGTACAATAAAATGGGCTTTTTTATCAAATTATTCTTTGTTCGGAAAGGGGTGATCATACCCCTGTTCATCCCTTTAGATTTCGCCTCAACGCAGAAAGAAGATCTGCGATCTTCTCACTATTTTTTATGATGATTGCACATATGTTTCATCTAATAAAAATAAAAATAACATGACTACGTTCAGATAAAACTTCCTACAAAAGTCATAAAATATATTTATTGGCATTCTTTTCGAAAGACTCTGCGGTCATCGACAAAAAAAAGGGGATGATAAACATGCCAAGGATTCCCTTCCATGGTTGCTCCACAGAAGACTGACCAAATCAAAGAGTGTATCCGCTGTAGCTGTTTGTAGTATGTTCGTAATCTAAAAAATATATAAATAAATGCGTTTAGGAGTCATCGATCATGCCTGTAGAAGGGTGAAGGGATTTACGATGTGTGACACAGTGTGACAGAGAGGGAGGTTAACACATTGCAAAATCACATCTAAAATATGAAAACAATTATGTAAGCATTATGTGCAAGCAGCAGAATAAAGTTTATAAAAAATATTTCTTTTTATTCAGGTAGTATTAGTTGTAGTATAGTTCCTTTTCCATTGAATTGGAACAGCTTGAACTAACAGCATGCAAGATCTTATATAGCGTTTATATCAGTTGGCAATAGATTGCATATGACCTTTTTTTTTAAACATAAAATGATTTCTAAATTAATATATTCAAAATATGTGACATCGCAAAATAAGGGGGAGGAGGAGGCGGCATATCAATTGAGTATGACAACTTGTGACATAGGTATAAAAAAAAAGCACATGAAATTTGCGTGATGAATGATTCTTAATATATATATATATTAGAAATAATTTTTTGTGTATATATTTTATATGTTCTAATAAAGCATGTGATGACATAAAAAATGACATTTCAAGTAACTAACTTTTTCGAACGACAAAGATCTTTTGTATAATCTTGTTTTGTAAGCAACCTGATCTTATAGTTTGATTATCTTCTTAATAACAGTCTTTCTAAAGACTAATAAGTCATATAAATATGTCTTTATAAGTCCTTTTTTTCTCTATATGCAACCCCTTTTCTTATTATTCTTCGTTTGGATTTTGTCCAGAAGATCACACGTGTTATTACATTAATCATGGTATTTGCTAAAACTACGTAAGTGTGTCTAACAGATGTTTTAAAGCAGGAAATCGGGCCCTTTGGAGTTTGTCTTCATATTTTAACATGCACACCTGCAAGTTATTTTAAAATAGAGATTTTATTCGTTATGATGAAACTTAAATGAAAAAAGAGGAATTTTTTCTCTCCAATTTATGTATATCTTTGAATAAAATATATCCAACATTCATCCTGTCATTGCCAAATAAATTCACGTTGAATTCGGACTAATTCTTTCTGACCTCGCCCTGTATACAGGAATTCTTTTCTGTTACTTGCAAAATTAGTTTCACAAATCTGTTCATTCATCTATACTGTTCTTATTTTTTTTTTTTTTTCTTTTCATTTATCTCAGTAGTTACTTTCCATCAGATATGATTGAAGATTACATCTCGTGGCAAGAGCAGAAATGACAATGGCATAAAACAATAATGGATACTGATGATAAGAATAAACTAGTATGTTGTGACCATCACAAAACTTTCTTCTATATACATCACATCAATTAAATCATTTAAATAGTACAAGAAATTACATCAATTTAGCACCAATTCATATCAAAGTGTATCTGAATTTGAAGTTTGATAAAAATTCGTGCCTTAGCTCTTGAGATAGAGCTATAGCGGAAATTCTGAAAAATGTAGCATAGCAGCGCCACCTGTTGAGTGATTTACACCAATACATAAACAGGAATAATTGATATCCAGGTGGATCTGAAGTTCGTTGAAAATCCAAGCATTAGTTCTTGAGATAGAGCTATTGCGGAAATCACAAAAAACAGCATAGCAGCGCCACCTATAGAGCGATTTACTCCAAACTGTATAAAATGTCAATTCATGTCAAGGACTAACTGATTCTAAAGTTTGATGAAAATTCGTGCATTAGTTCTTGAGATACACCTATAGTGGAAATTCTGAAAAATACAGCATAGCAGCGCCACCTGTTGAGCGATTTACACCAAAATGCACAAAATGTCAATTCATGTCAAGGATTAACTGATTCTGAAGTTTGGTGAAAATTATTGCATTAGTTCTTGAGATACAGCTATAATGGAAATTCTGAAAAGTGCAGCATAGCAGCGCCACCTGTTGAGCGATTTGCACCAAAAAACAAGCAGCTCTAATTCATATCAAAGTATACTTGAATCTGAAGTTTGATGAAAATCCAAGCATTAGTTGTTGAGATAGAGTTATTGCGGAAATCGTAAAAAATGCAGTATAGCAAAGCCACCTGCTGAGCGATTTACACCAAAATGTACAAAACTTCAATTCATGTCAAGGACTAACTGAATCTGAAGTTTGATGAAAATCCGTGCATTAGTTCTGGAGATTGAGCTATTGTGGAAATCGTGAAAAAGGCTGCATAGCAGCGCCACCTGTTGAGCGATTTACACCAAAAACTAATCAGCACTAATTTATATCAGGGATTAACTGAATATAAATTTTTATTAAATTTCGTGCATTAGTTCTTGAGATAGAGCGCCCACAAAATTTGTGTCACATACAGACAGACAGACAGACAGACTCACAGATGCACAGACTCACAGACAGACATTTTTTAAAAACATGTTTTTCGGAATCTCTGAGCCCTAAAACGTGTAAAACCGTCGAAAATGGAAAGTCGAAAATTTTCACGAATCCGATACTTTCTTCTTGTAAAGATAGAAGAAAGTAAAAACATACACCGTTATTGAGTAGATATAAAAATTATGCATTTTAATGATGCATGTAATTCATACATGTTAATACTTTTTTTTTTTTTCTCTAGCTCTCAACAAAAAAATGCGTATTCTAAATTGCTTTACAATCCCGAATCTTTTATGACTGTAAATATACAAAATAAAAAGTAATGACACAAAATAAAAAGTAACCTTTTAGTCTAATGATTCTAAGCGATGAATAGCTATTTAACGGCCTCTTTCATCCGTATTTTAATTCATACTGAAATGATATATTCGAACACCCTGGGACATTTTTCTATTAATGATTTTTATACAATTTATTTCTTTTATTAAGTTTTTCCTAGACTGATGTTACATGGAGTTTGATACGTTAACTAAACGATAAAAATTAAGCAAATGGTCTGAAAAATTAATTAAAAGGCATATACACTTCTTCAATTGTGTTTAACTGTCCCACCAGGGGATGAAAGATTGGGACAGTTGAGCACAGATAAATAGTAAATTATGAACAAGTATAAAATGTATAGATAGTAATAAAAATAAATGGTTGAGTGCGAGTATTACTCGCACTCAGAGGGTCCCGTGTAATAAATATATAAATTATTAACTGCATTAAAAAAAAAAAAAAAAAAAAAAAAAAAAAAAAAAAAACGTTGCTAAAAGAATAATAAGACTTTTTAAATAACTATACAAGTAGGGGTGGGTGTAGCTGTATATACTAAAAAAGTATGAATGGGTATACCATAAAAGTTCAAAGAGATATGAAACCTAAATAATATCAAATATTGCTATTCTATATAATACTTTTTTTAGTCTTATCCTAATCTGTTTATGATGAACTAAATTCGGTACTGACAATAAAAGTAGTGCATATTTAAACTTCATTTGGCATTTCTTAAAACTAAATTCAGCATAGTAATAATCTTTTCTTTTTACAGTGTAGCTAAAACCATTGTTATAAGTTTAAATATGGCATTGTGCTAAGCGCGCTTCAAAAGGAGGTCGCAAAGTTGCAACGCCGCCTTGGTCCGTGTCGTGTTTTTTCAGATAGGTTTTTAATTAACTTTTAAAGACACGGGAGGTGTATTGAGAGATCCACTCAATGCAAACTAGTCGCGAATCCCATAGTATTTATATGATTAATTCTTATTAAATTAGTCTGTTTTTAACAATTTGACGTTTATTGCTTTTATACTGCTGCTGGGTATTTAACTACACCAATATATGATTAAAAGTTTTTATCTGGGCTTTAAAAGCCGATGGTACATGGACTACGCTGTCCCTGTCTTTATGTATGTTCAAATCGTCCGTTCTTTACACTCTAAAATTGGGAGGAGGGAAAAGTTCACTCTTTGAAAGAGTGACAGGCATTTTCACTGTTTTTGAAGTAAATTTTATAAAAATACGCTCCTGAAAGAGTGTAATTTTCCACTCCCGAGAAAGGAGTGAAATATTTCACTCCATTGTCGAGAGTGAAATATGCCACTCCGTTGTCGAGAGTGAAAGACTGACATTATACGCTTTAAAAAAATTTTCCATCAACTTTGAACCAGTATAGGGAGTGAAATAATGAAAAGCACCAAAATATGTCACTTCTTAATTTTCAAAAACTCCATTTCATAATGTAACCTTGGAAATTACGCTGATTTGGTATTAAAACGCACTCCTTGTTAAGAGAGAATAGGCATTCCTTCTTAGAGTGACTATTCACTCCTGCTTAGAGTGAATAGTCACTCTAAGAAGGAGTGAGTATTGGTATTACCCATCAGCCAATCAGAACAGCAAGTCTACAACGCTTTTTTAAGATAAGAGAAAGATGTCCGCCATTTTAGGATTAAAATACACAGATATTATTAAAGTGATTATTTATAGAACTTAAAGGTAAGCCTTATTTAATTTTAATATTTTATTCCTGTAGTTTTGCATGTTATGATCATGAGTTAAATTGTTTTATGTTATATAGAAAAAGACTGATCTGGAATTTCTTTCAGAAGTGATTTTTTGTGATGTGAGCGAGCGAGCTGTGTTGTAAATTGTCTTAATCTGCCATCGCTCGAAAACAAATTGATGACGAAGAGACTGATTTATGCCTGCATTCATAGTAGAATGTAAACATTAATTTGCAATTACTTGAGATTAAAAATTTGTTAAAACTGTGGTTTGGATTTTTTTTCTCGCTTTTTTACTGCTTTCTGATTATTAACACTTACAGTATTTATCGTCATTATTATTTTGGAGTTAAATATGATATCCTATTATTATGATATTACGAAACGGTTTCAGATTAGAAATTATCATTATACGGGGAAAACGCCTTTTTTATATTACAGTAGTGAAACTTTTGAAGGAGTTTTTTTTAATTACTAATAATATTTTAAATTATTAGTTAAAATCCTAGATATTCATACCAATGTTTTCAGATTTAACATTTGCCAAATTTCTAAAATAATAGGAATTTCTTATAACATATGGCAAGATTTTTTAGAAATGTTTAAATCTAATAATGCATTTACTTTATCTGTAGTAGCTTGTCGTTGCTTAATAGTACAATTATAAAATGCTAATTATTATTTTTAGTGTTTTTCAAATTGGTATTATTTATTTTTTTAATTGTATGTAAGCATTTTTTGTTTGCGATTTTAATCAAACATTTAATTATAGACATTCTGAATCATTTATTAAATTTCCTTCTATTGTAAACGCACCTTCTACGTTTTTGTTACACGTAATTATTGACACTAAAAAATAAAACATGATGTTTAAGCATTGAAAAAAGGGTTTTTTATGCCTGATGTTTATAGATAAAACTGCTTTAGTATATTTTCAAAAAAGTTCATAGTATCACTTATATAATATAAGATTGAATATATTTTAAAGCGGTAAATAAGTACTTTTTACATTAAAAATGTTTTTCAAGCAATAAGAACGGCACATATGTAGTCATTTCTTTTCTTTTTATATTTTCTTCTTTTTTCTAGATCAATATTTTTCTATAAAGCATACCAAATCTATTTAGCTCATATTCACAAAATATACTATATCCCTTTAAGACCCAACCCGCACGATCGTGCGGGTTAGACATTCATTTAAATTGTTTTTTCTGAGTCGTATGTAACAAAAACTCGAATCGAACGATCGTTCTGGTTTGCAGATAGAGTAAAGTATCATTGTTTATCAACAGATAGCGGTTGCAGCCCATGTTTTACTTTCTACAGGCATGACTAGTTTTGTTTACAAATACATCGGGTCTTAAAAGGGTTAAACGGGAATAAAAAAATGAAATAAATATGGCTTATCATATTGTTTTATAAATAAGCGTTGTATTAATATCCGTTTTTAAGCAATAGCGGTAGAAAATTCGAAATCATGATTAAGTTAAGGAATATATTCAAAAGAAAAATATAGGCATGTTCCAGAGAATATAAAACTCTACACTCCATGTTCATATTTAATAAAACAATGACAAATCAAAACACTTAAAAAATTTACACATTCTTAATATTTAGACCAAGCTTAGAACTTATAAAAAAAAAGATGTCAGTTGATAAGCATTGTTTTTTAAGTGGAAAAATAAAAAATATTTTAGAAAAATAGGACTTCAAAATATCGATATTTTGCTAAAATCTACGGTAAAAAGATAAGATTTTATATTTAAAACAAAACTTAAAATGAAATCACACGTTGTTAATCATACAACATTCACCTATTATACAGTTATTAATAAAACTTTAAAAGTAACTAAAATACAGTAAACAATAACGTTTGATTAGATTTAAATTCAATAGCAATGAATTCTGAGATCTAAATATTTAAAATTTAAATTACACATTTTAAAAAAAATTGAACATAACGTACATCACGGGAATTATAAAAATACTAAATGGGTATCTGAAAAAACAAAAAATTAGCTGACTAAGATTTCGGTTATTTACTTGGCATTATGGGCATTTTAAAATTATCATATATTTATATTTATATTTATATGGCATTCAATGAAAGCAAACGCAAGGGATGAGATTGTAATAAAATATTTTAGTTTTTTTCGATCAGTTATCTAATTTAATTCGCGTGTAACTTTAATTCAGTTTTTCCTTAAATGTTAAATTAATGTTACAAACTATGAATTAAACAAATATCGTCAATAAAGTATTTTATTCCAATCTTTACCACGCTTCCATTTATTTTCATTGCATGCCCTAAAAGATATAATTCTTTTAAAATGCCCATAAAAGCCAAATAAAAAAAGAATTGACTCCATAAAAAATGAACGTTCACTCCTATGAAAGAGTGACTATTCATTTAGCGCTCCTTTAGCATGAGTGAATAGTCACGCCTCCGAAAAGTGATTATTCACCCCTGTTTACAGTGAATATTCATTTTCACGGAGTGAGTATTCACTCTTTCAGAGAGTCAGAAATTACACTTTTGCTCAGAGTGAATAGTCCCTCTAAAAAGGTTGGACATATTTTCACTCTGCGATAGAGTGAATACTCACTCCTCCGGAGTGAATAGTCACTCCTTTTTATTTAGAGTGTAAGGGTTGATATCTCGGCTAATTATGGACGATTTTTTTTAAAAAATCTTTATCAACAATGCTTTTATACTTCTGCTACGATAGGTACATCCAGCGCTTCTCAACACCTTTGCTGAATGCTTGCAAATCGAAATTTGCTTGAAAAAAGGCGCTTTCCTCAGAAACTATGTGGCGTAGTGTAATCGCTATAGTTTTCCTGCAAGATTTAAATTAACTTCTACTTCTCCTAATTTTTTTATAATTTTAGTTCCAGTAGATTCGGAAATAGAGGGGGAGGACATATTTTTGCATTACATTTTCGACGATATCGCTGAAAATATAATATCTAAATTTAAAAGAAGTGTATCTTTAAATTCGGTGTTACGAACGCTTTCCCACGATACCCCACACGATATACAAAGAAAAGGATTTTTTTTCAAGTAATTTAATTAGCCCCTCTACATTTTTCCTAAATATATTTCTGAATGGTTAACAATCTATAAATATGTGGATTAATAGCCTTTATTACATCAGCCAATTTGAACTTTCCACGTTTCATAGTTTAAGAGTAAAATGGCTGTGACAGACAGACACAGGAGTGATTTTATATTGGTTCCGTTTTTACTTTTTAAGTACGGAATCCCAAAAAACAGTAGAGTCTATCCTTAAGAAAGAGTGAAAGTTATTCGTTATACTTCAACTTCATTACAACCGACTTCCTCGCAACATATTGCGCTTTACCGGAATTTTTTTTAAAGTTCGGTCTACTCAAAACTCCACTTTAATCGGTCTCATAGGGTACTACGGTATTTAATTGATTTATGCTATAAAACGTTTATGTAAATGTAATAAAATCTGAGAAACTGATAACAGAAGAAAACGAAAGTGCTTTTTAAAATTTAGCGTTTGTTTCTAATGAGAATTTAAACAGGGACACAGACACAATACCAAAAATTTTAATTATTAAGTGAATAATGTAAGAATGTTACAATGCCATTAATGTAAGACAATCCAGTAATCGCAATGTAGAATTTCACATAAAATGGAAAAAAAAAAAAAAAACCCTGACATATGTAATTTATTTTATTTTAACAAAACGTTATACAAATTTCTGTGTTTGTGTATAAATTATTTTGGATGTATAGTCTCAAACTTAATGTCCCTGAACACGATTGTTTATTTTATGTAAAATCACAAGGTTTCACCTTTATTTTAGAGGCAGCTAAATGTTCATTGTAATCGGAACCTTTTAACATGAAGTCATAATTTTCTCTTGTGCAGACCGAAATGCACAATGGACTGCTTTAAAGACAATTCCTAGAGAATACTAGTTAGGTATTTATGAACAATTCATTACAAGTCGACCTGGCGTTTATTGCAAAGTTAGTAGTGCATGTTTCGCTTAATGGATGGCCCTGTCGTCACGCTTGCTTGCCGTTCATTTCACTTCAATAGTCAGAGTGCTGTTATTTATTAGGACTATGTCGATGAAGCATTTTCGAAACAATGGATTAAACGTTTTCAGAGTTATGATAGAGCCCGAATCTCTAATGCTACGTTAGTCGTGCTTTGAAATGCAAATTATTGTATCAATTCAAAAGGACTTGTAACAAAATGTGAAAAAAAAAATCAGCAATAGCTTTGAGTTAATATTCCTTTTATTTTAAAAATAGATTTTACAACTCAATGATAAAGAAATTTTAAACATTGAATTAAAAGCAATAAATTTGAGTCGTGACATTAGTTTATATTTCAAGAGCGCAACCCGAATGCTTTAGCAGTACTTTTTTTTCTCGTTTTGGAACTATAGGCAGGCATTGTGTAATGTAGAGTGGTCGCAAATTAGTTGGGCAATTTCGTAATTGAATAATTTTCGAAACATCAAGTGTAGGGTACCAGTTCATTTGCAGTTTACAGATGTACTTCTTACTTCAGTACTGAAGTCACTGTTTGGATTGAGAGTGAAGATGTTGTTCCATGACCCCCATACTTACCAGTACTTTCATCCCTTAGATTTCAGTACTATTATTTTATTAAAGATCAAATTTAAAAACCGCTGCTTCCGAAATCCATTCGTGAATTGAAATCAGGAATCAGGGCTACACTTTGTTTGATCGATGTGAACATGCTCGCAAACGCATGGCAAGAATTTTTAAGGTGGAACTCTCCAATAATTACGCAATTTTCTATTTGGTTGCTTTAACCATTATTTTTGCCCAACTAATTTATATCTATCCTGTAACACGTTCATCTCATATGCATCAATATCTGTTGTACGTCGTTTTTTTTTTTGTTTTTTTTTGTTTCCAAACCATTCTAACCGTTATGCAATATTATAATTTTTTTTTTTCATTATGTAAAATTTTAAATTAACTTTTAAAATTATATAGCTGTGAAAATGCCTGGGGTGTCTGAGAAAAGTTCTCGTTGCTCATTTTATTCACAGAAAATACGACTTTATTATTATTATTATTATTCTACCAAACACTAATTCAATTAAAACAATATAAACGTTGTGCTTTTCAAATACTGAATCTAAATTCTTAGCTGCATGATATGGTATCAAGCAAGAAAATATTATAACACTGTTTTTGTCAAATTTGGCCGTTTCCCAAGCAATGTAGCTACCCACTCAAACAAACATTGAAACAGAGCTGTCCGTTTTTTTCCCTGATTGAAAAACACCCTGAAAAACAGTGTGGAATCTAGACCATATTGTCCACTGTCAGTCACCTGCCAGCTTTAAGTTATAAATGCAGAAATTAAAAATGAATAAATATTATCTTGATTTTTAGCATTTCTTGCATAAAAAGTGGGCATATAAATATCTATCAACAAAGAAAATTTATCTAAAAGCATTTTTATGTAAAATGCTTTTACATAAGTTTAAGGTGTTTAACTTTTAGTGTTCATGATTTATATAACAAACGGAAATAGCTAATATGTAACAGGTATGTAAGTAGTAAAATCTATGTATAATACTTGAAAAGAAAATGTAAACACGTCCTACTAACGCTCCTTAAATCATTGTGTAGAAATGTGACTAATACCAATTGATTAGTAATAACGTCCACTATTTAATGTATTTTAATTTTTCTTGGAGTGTCGTTTAGATATAGAAATTGTAACAAACTTTAAAATTTCCTATAGCAGTACTCAATTTTGACATCATATTTGGATCATTCGGTAAATTTCACCTTTGTATACCAAACGGAACGTCCTTCGATGAAGTAGTTTATGTTACATTCAGTTTTAATCGTTGCAAAATTGCATTGCTATGAGGATAGTTTTTAAGGCATAACTCAAAAATTAAAAATGCATAAGTTACATTCATATTTTTTTTCGAAAATTAACTTTGAAAATATGTGAAAATCAGAAATGAATGTTTGAAAAATATACATACATATATATATATATATATGTATATATATATATATATATATATATATATAACCATTAATTAAACATTACCGACCACCATCAAAATCGCGATAGTATGAATGAAATGGCAATAATGCAGTTTCCTCCATCACACTTAATATCAGGGTTCGCAAAGCTGGGTCCAGTTCGAAAAAACCCACCGGGTTTTTTCAGAATGGGCCCACTTGAAAAAGCCCACTAAAAAACCTAAAGTGGGTTTTTTCAATTTTCAGATATAATTTAAAACTTTAAACATCATATACATTTAATAAATTTAAGTCATTTCAGTTAAATTTGAAAAAATATTAATATATAAAAGCCATTACATACACATCTGAAGTAAAATAAAAATGTATTTCAGCACATTGAAATACTTTACTAACATAGAACCTAGTATGCAACATACATAATACATAATTATAGGTATGTCTTTATATAAAAAATTCAAATCAACTCTATTCATGGAAATAAAATACATGTATTTTTACTTTCTTCTATCTTTACAAGAAGAAAGTATTGGATTCGTGAAAAATTTCGACTTCCAGTTCTTGATGGATTTATACATTTTAAAAAGGTCCTGAAGACAATTTGATAGTTTTTAGAAAATGACTGTCTGTATGTGAAAAAAAATTTGTGTGTGCTCTATCTCAAGAACTAATGCACAGAATTTCACAAAACTTTAAATTGAGTTAGACCTTGATGTAAACTGGTGCTGATTAGTTTTTGGTGTATACTGCACTGTTTTGGCACTGCTATGCTGCATTTATCTCAAATTTTGCAATAGCTTTTCTCAAGAACTAATGGACGGATTTTCATAAAACTTCAGATTCAGTTACAAATTAAGTTGTTGCTTATTGAATTTTGGTGCATATCGCCCAACAGGTAGTGCTGCTATGCTGCATTTTTCGCGATTTCAGCAATAACTCTTATCTCAAGAACTAATGTACGGACTTGAATAAAAATTTAGATTCAGTTAAATCTTGATATAAACTGGTGCTGATTAGTTTTTGGCATATATCGACCACGCGGCGCTGTTTTGCTGCATTTATCTCACTTTTTGCAATAGCTTTATCTCAAGAACTAATAATGCATGGAT
Organism: Maratus speciosus; assembly: GCA_963932465.1. NCBI lineage: Eukaryota > Metazoa > Arthropoda > Arachnida > Araneae > Salticidae > Maratus > Maratus speciosus. The sequence continues at coordinate 470,125,118 of OZ010789.1, forward strand.
TTTCATAACAGGGAACTTCAGATTCAGTTAGATGTTGACGTAAATTGTTACTGATCAGGTTTTGTTGAAATTGCACAACAGGTGATACTTATATCTACTTGTTAAATGCATCCAATTCAACAAATCTATATTTTACAATCCTCATGATGGGCATAAATTGTCATTAAATTTTGGCACTGTGACAGTTAATTTTGAATTATTAACATGTATGAGATAGAAGAAACTTTTGAGATTGGCACATCCGACTAGTTTACCCCTTTTTTTTCTTCCTACTTATATATTTTAAATTTTAATATTCTATTCATTATTTGATTTAAAGAAAATTAACAATTTTATATCTTAACAGTAATTTGTGAGAAACACTGACATTTAGTTTAAATTTATATAATTTATACAATTTATAACTTGTAAAATAACATTACAATTATATTGTATATAAGGGAACAATGTATTTTTTTTATGTATAGTGTATATAATATGTAGAAAATATAGTATACATTAATATAATTACGCATGTATTATACTTTTGAAAAAACCCGATTTTCCCCGGGGAAAATTGGGTTTTTCATGAAAAAACCCGAAAAAACCCATGTGGGTTGGGTTTTTTCATAAAAACCAAGGTTTTTGCGAACCCTGCTTAATATGGATACCAAAAACATATAATATACAAGCTGCTATGTATAAAATAAAGTGCCTTGTACTATTTTACAAGAATTAATATGGAAGAAAAAAAGGAAGAATATGGATACCGATAAAGAAAATTGAAAAGCTTATATATTGAATTACGTTATGAAGAGTACAGAATATTGTAACCTCTGAATTGTTTGACAGAAATCATTTTTTAGAAACTTAAAATATATTAATCTAAAATTACAGATCATTACGCCAAGTATTTTTTTGAGTTATGCTTAAAAAACCACGAGCATACTAATCTGCTTTGCAACAATTAAAAATGAATTTAACGTTAGGAGTTCCAAACGTTAAACCTTCATACTTTCCAAACTACTTCACCGAATGGCTTTCAGTTTAATAGTCGAAGGTAAAATTTACAGAAGAATCCAAATAGGTTGTCAAAATTAGATGTTAATATTGGAAATTTTAACGTTTGTTACGATTTCTATTCGTAGATCACCCCTAAGCAAAATTTAAGTGTAACATTAATTAGTAGACTTTATTACTAATAGATTGATACCAGTCAAATTTTATACAATGACTTGCGGCAGGTTTAGGAGAGGGTGTATTTCTGTCTCTTTATTATTACTATTATTACTATTATATTAATAATAATAATAATTATTATTATTATTATTATTATTCCAGGACTGTACTATTGGCATAGAACAGTTGCATTTTCAACTTACAATATGTTTATAAATTTATAAATACGTCTCAATAAAAATTCCTATGAAGATTCCTATTCCATAAATAACAAGTTAGTTTTAATGAAAAAGTTTTACATGAAAGCGATTTACATGCAATGACTTAGAGATAAAAAATTTCATTATATGCACTTATACGATTTAGTTCACAGAAATATCAATAAAACTGAAAAATGTACAATAATGATAAAAAATTCTCATTAGTTAAAATTCGTTAAATACAAAATGACTTGCAAACAGTAAAGAAAATAATAAATAAAATATAGACAAATTAAAGAAAATACAGAAACAAGAAAATCAAAATTTTTAATTCTAACAGTAGGGGAGAGAGGGGCTAGTTGTCTACAGGGGTAAGTAGGCGCAGTCCTCATAAATCGCCTGTTTGTGGATAGATTGCGCAACCAGTCACAGGGTACCTTTATTCTCGCTTTTTACAATCCTCATTGTAGTTTTGCAGCATTACATACGTGCAGTGGACATTTATTACACTTTTTCTGTTTTTTGTACTCATAAGTAATTTTTTGTTGCTTCATTCTTTTTCTAATTTCTAATACTTATCTTAATAATTGCGATTTAACTTGTGCAGTTTTTCTTAGTGTATGATTAACTGTACCTACCCCATATGTGATTTACTTGGATTATTTATGCTTAGATGGTTACGTGCCCCTTTTGTGAAGAAATTTATTATGGGGTTAGTAGATGCACTGAACACGGGGCGAGTTGGATCGGTGTCTGGTGTGTGCTGCTAGCTTGAAAAACAGCTAACACCGAGAGAAGCGGTTGCAATGCAAGATTTTGGGCACACGAGGCTTGCCCAAACGGAGGCACTCGATTTTTTATTTGTGACAACTGTAAAGCTGATGATGATATCGAGTAGGATAGAAGTTACTCAATGTTAATGTTTTATTCATTATTTTTATGACTGTATAATTTTGAATTTACATTGTACGGCGATAACGCCTTTGTTTAAACTTACTGGTAATAATGAAATTGATTTCTCTTAACTGCGTGTCTTATTTGAGTTTCATTTAAATTTTTATAAAGCGTGTGCCAATTTACCCAATAGGTATAGGCAACTTACCCCGTAACGGGGTAGGTTGGCGCACAATTTTTCTTTTATTTCGGCTTCCGCTAAACATAAATTACAAAAGTTACAAACTCAAAACTCCGGGCATTTGTAGCCTAATGCCTGTTCTTTAAAAGTACAGTTAAAGTTTCATCAAAAAATTAATAAAAATCAATAACTTAAAACTGCGCCTACTAGCCCCGGTCTCCCCTATTATTTAAATGTAATTAAAAAATATTTTTATGCAAATGTTTACAATTTTCTATTGCTAAAGGTTCATAGGAAACAAATAGGAAAGTGATTTGTTTCTCCGTTTTAATCTTTATATTATTACTAGGGGGCTCTGCCCCCTGCAAGCTACGCTCGCCAAACCCCGTTCAGACACTGTAGAATCTAAAAGCACGCTAATCTGATTGGTTTAAAAAAGATTAGAGAAGATTGAATTATACTGAAAAAACCTGTAGCGATCTCCCTGAAAACTGGTTTCCATTCAATTCCCTTTGATTGCAAAAATTTAAGGTAGAATCAGTTGCTGTTAAGACATCCAATGGTTGTTTTCGTGTTTGGTTAAAGAAGATCAGTTAAACATTTGAAAAGAAGCTAAAATAAAATGAATTAAGTAAACAGAGTCTTTGTCTCTCGGTATTTTTTAACAGCGTTATAAAACGATTGACATTATACAATTGTTAAAATTTGCTGCTTTAACCCCTTCAAGGGTGGTGGTTCATTTTTGGACCACTTAATTTTAATTCTTAAATGCCACATTAGCATCAGAATATTGGGATGAAAATTCCCTTTTATTAAGTAAGTGAACAAAAGCCTTTTTGTATTTCGAAATTTGTTTGTAAATTCTGGTGCCATTCACTGATTTCAAGATTTTACGAATAGAAGTGCCTTGTCCGTGAAAGGGTTAAACGCATATTAATGTATTTATTATTTTAAAGCTTCCTTTCCCTTTTAATATTCACGTGTAAATACAATTTTCAGGACATAATTTTCAATATTTTCCTGCCTTTAACACGTACTCATTTAATAGTAATTTTAAAGTTTTTTTTCTGTCTTTAATAGTCACGTGAAAATAAATTTTTAATCGTTAGGAAATATTATTCCTTGTGCTGTTTTTAAAATTGAAAACAATCTCTATAATAATAGCCTAAGTCATGTGACTATCATCAACAGCTCCAGGCGGTTCCCTTCGCTTTTTATATTCCAGGCGGCCATTTTGGTACTTTAATGTTAGCCAGCCACAGGTGTGATAAGTCGCCGAATATTATTCTATCCCCATTATTTCGTTTATATTATAATAGTCCAAGACATGTAACTGCCATAAACAACGGGCTGATTCCTTCGCTTTTCATAAGAAAGGTTTCCATTTTGATTAAAGAATCAAAATTATTTTTTTGAATAAAACTACATAAAAGTTGCCATGAATATTGCTAAGAATTCCTGGTACTTTTATGTTAGCCGGGTGAAAATCTCGCCAATAGCTTTTTTTTAACTCGCCAGTTAGCATTTATTTTTCGAGTGGTAAATTAAAACGGTGCTACTTGGTTATCCCATCGACCAAAAATCTGTCGCCAAACTATAAGATTAAATGCCAATAATGGTTGATCGTAAATGTCACATTCACTTGACTTTAAGGAAGTTACACATGTTCACGCCATCAAGTGATTTTTATTTTGACGTTTTATTTGTATTTTTATTAATGGTATGCTAATTTATTTGTTCTTTTGTTATTAAAAAAAAAAAAAATGTCAATTTGTATAATTTGGCTATTTATATAATTTGGCGAAATTGGTCGACGGGAGAAGTAATAACATTAAAACGTTGCTTTGAAGTGGAAATTAAATCTTATGATTTGTTGCATTGTCACATGCGAACATGTGGGTTTGGCGTGATTTTATTTTTATACGACAATTTGGCGAAAACCTCGTTTTCAAATACCTGTTACATATGTAATTTTAAATTATTTTCTGTTATTTTTAAAATGAAATAACAATAAATAAAAAAAAATAATTAATAACTATAGAACAAAACAATTTATAACATTTTTTGTAAATAAAAAGAAAATAAATTCAAATAAACATTTATTAATAAATAAGCAACAATAGCCGGGTTACCATGTCAGGCAAAATAACGCCATTTTGGCACCAATTAGGTACCCCGTTCCGTATATGACATCTGTGTCTAATATTTTTCTTTTCGTTTCGTTTAAAAAAAAAGAATGAAGTAAAAGCCATTTATTTTAAAAGTTTCAATTTTAAATGAAAGTTTTGTATTAAATAAAATGATAATGAAATATACAAATTGAATTCTGAATAAAAGTAACATGATGCATTTCTTAGCATACATTTAAGGGAGGCCAAACTCGTCGCCAAATTAATTTAAAATAACTTTTTCTAAAATATGAAAAAAAATATCTGTTATGATTAAAATTTGAGTTGCCATCATTAGAAAAAATGTATTTAAAATTTAAAAAAATTAATATTTCGAAAACTAATTCTAATTTTAAAAATCTAATACCAGTTTTGAGATCTGTGGATAAATACGGATTTTTGGTGTTAATTTCATCGCAAAGTATTCCATATTTCAGGAGAAATCGCCGTGAAACGTAATCACTTGTTTAATCAGTCGTTTCATAGAATCGTTACATAAATTCGTTTCAATTCGATTCATTAGGATTTTATATATATAGGGTAGATTTTATCATCAAACAACCCCCCTTTTTTTAATGCGCAATGTAAGAGTGTGATCAAGATTTTTAAAAATACTAGGGGATCGTACCCGGGCTTCCCGGGTTAAAGAATATAGGTGAAAACATTTTTTTAAATTGAAACCTAATATTTTTTTTTATATGCAATAATTTGTTTAGATTGCCCACTTACATTAAAAAAACATTTTTCACATAGAAAATACGACTTATACAATCAAATAAATTTTTGAAATTTATCAAAAGCGATATTTTCTTATTAGCCGCATGATAAGAATTATTTGACCAAGATTTTGCTACTTATGGCATTCTTTTATATTCTGATGATTTCAGAGCTTATACATGTCTGTTAAATTTGTGTTTTATTTATATTATTTTATTAGCGCCCGGTACGGTATGCTATTTCTTTCTCCCAGCTTATTATGTGTCTCCTCCAAAAAATAACGTTACCTTACAGAAGCCAGCCGTAAAACGAAGCAGTACGATTAAATACTCTATAGCAATTTTTTAAACTTCTAAGCATCGCACATTTTCAATTTTATACCGTCGTATTGAAAAAAAAGTACTTTTAAATGCAATTTGCTTGAAAATGGCATCTCCATTTATTTTTGAAATATTAATATTTTTGAAGTTTTTGGAGTTTTTTGCTTAATATTGGCAACGGAAGTACTCCATTTCTGTAGAAAGTAAAGGAAAAATAGTTGTAAAATATTAATTACATATTTTTGTTGTCATTTTTTCATAACAACCGATAGAAAATGTAATTAAAATACTGCTGTTTTGAAAAAATATAAACGAATGATTCCTGATAAAACATGGAGCTATTATAAACTATATTTAATTTTCAGTATCTATATTAATGTTACAAACAAATGAAGGCCTATGAATCGTTAAACAGCCGTTCTTTTTGTCGAATTTCTTTAATGATGGCATCTTTTTGCTGCACTTGTGTATTATTTCACGATAGTGACGTCCTATGCGTACTTTATTGTAGAGTTTAACAGTGGTTCGTAAATGAGGAATTCTTAAATGGTTCCGAATGACGTCATTTTACATAAAATAAAAGCGTGTGCTGCAAGACTTAAAATTGAAATATGTTTTGTACTACTTATATATATACTTGTTTTTTTCATCGGGGGCGACACTAAATTCTGAAAAAGCAGAATTCCTGTTTTCTAGTTTATTTATTCATAAGGGAGTTAATGGATATTAGCCGTAAGAAAATGATGAACTCTTTATTTTGTTTTAAGGGCAAACGGTTTAATCTTTCGTAATAAGAGCTGCGCGCGATATAGATAAATTAAAAAATATTTCATGCTTTGAAATTGTTTTTAAAACCATAGACAATCAGTAAACTGAGATAAACTTTGCAAAGAAATTCAATTTGAAAAAAAAAATCTTATTTGGTGATCTAAAAATTTAAATTGCACGATTACAAATATGTTAGATTTGTGTTTTTTCATTATTATTCTTTTATTTGTTTGCAAAGGAAGTATTAATTTCGTTATGCAAAAATAGTCAAAAACAAATGCTGAAAAATGTTTGTTGCTTTATGTGCAAAATGTTTATTATTATTATGTATTGAAACCGGTATGTGATAAGATAAACTTAAATCATGCTTAAAAATTATTTTAGAAGATATAATACATCAGTCAATTAAATTACAGTTTTTAAACAAATTGCATTTAAAAGTAATTTTTTTTTCTTATGCGACAAAAATTGAAAATGTACGATGTTCAGAAGATTAAAAAACTGCAGTAGCGAAAATTTCAAGACCGAAATTTGATCGTGAAGTGTTGCCATTCGCAAAATGACGTCAGCATTACGCACAGATACGTTTGTTCTTTATAATGTAGATACTTAATCAGCAAAATAAAATTAAGATCAGTTATTAGAATGTGGTTATCAATTTAGGCTCTTATGCTTGGTATTCCGGAATGAAAAACAGCAATTTTCACCTTCTCAAAATTTGCATACGCACTTCTCATATCCATATTCATCATTTTTTAAAATTGTATTTTATTTGATCATTTAAAAATCATTTTAACTCAAAAATTTAAGTCACGATTGTCAGCAATATATTTTATGGGAACAGACGCACTCTTTACTCGAGAGTCTAATCTCAATTCCGGGGAGTAAAAATTTCCGTAATTTATGGTTTGTTTTACGCATTTGTGTTAAAATGTTTAGTTTTATCTAAGAAAATGATCGTTTTCTTTTAAATATGACTTCATTTTCACTTAAATAAGCATTTCGCCTAGTGTCTGAAACTTACTATCAGTACACATGTGGAAGGAAAAACAATACAGAAAATTTATGAGGAAAAATGCATGTTTTCAAAAGCAGTATGTTACTTTGCGTTATTATGCCCTAATATAATATTCTGCTCCTAATGGGATATTGTGACACTACACTCTATACAGCAATTTTTATCAACAATTTTGAATTTTTATCAGAAAGTAGCATGATTAAAGATAAAAATACCTCATTATTTCTCTCTTGCCTGCAATAATGAAAGCTATCTAATTTTCACCATTTTGAAGAAATTTCATAAAATGCTTTTAAAATTAAAATATAAAAGTGGAGATATTTAAAAAAAAAACCAGTGCGATCACATCTACAAAGGTAGAGCTTTCAGTTAAAAAAATTATATATATATATATTAGTAACATTGGTTCAGCAGAAAGATCAGAGCAGATGACTAAAAAACACACTTACGTGTTAAATATATAGATTATATAAAATTAGGAAAAATTAAATTAAGCAAATTATGTTATTTTGATAAAATTATAGTAGAATGTCCTAAAGAATGTCATTAAAATTTTATTATTCGAGAGAGTTTTCGACAAAAACTTCAGGAACACGATATTATTTTAAACCTCGAATTATTTGTTTGCTTGTCTAACTCTGCGAAGCAAATTCTTCCAAGCGAGAATCATCAATTTCTGTAATATAAATCGCTATTATTTGCATGTCACCTCTCTTTTATAAAGACACTCTAAATTTTCGTAAAACATTGCGTTTTATAAGTGCGTGATTTCGATTCCATTATTTTTAAAAGTGAAGCATTTTCACCTGAGAAGAATTTCAAAGGAGCTGGGCTGTGAAAATGACGCACTTTTACAAAATATAATTCAAGTTTAAGAATTAAAATAGACGCTTTTTTATAAAATGACGTCATTTGCATCCTATAAGGAATCCACTTTTACAATATCCAGTCATATACTTCGTCTATAGAAAAGTGTGCATATGACGTCATTATCACGGAATAACAGACAATATTCTTGATGTAGCCCATATTTTAATTTCTACTTTTTTTTCAGGTTTTATGAGAAAATGGCAACAAAAAGGTACAGTATCTCCCATTTTCGTCAATTTTCCGTTCACTTTCAATGACTTTCAATAGAAATGAGGTACTTTTGTTGCCACGATAAGAAAAATGGTATTAAAAACTACAAAAAAATTAATATCTCAAAAATAAATTGAGATATAGCTTTTAAACAAATTGCATTTAAAAGAGCATTTTTTTTTCTTATACGATGGTGTAAAAATTTAAAATGTGCAATGTTTAAAAGTTTAAAAACTTACAGTAGAAAAAAATTGCAAAACCAAAATTTTATTTCAATTTTCAAAGTGTTGCCATTCGCAAACTGACGTATGCGTTACGCACAGATATGTTTGTCCTTTCTAATATAGATATTTATTTATTTTAATTTGATCACTTTTAGAAGACACATTCCATAAAAATAATTGTACCGCTCAATAATTATCATTTGTTCAGATTATGATTAATATATTATCATTTTTTAATTAAATAAATTTTTAAAATGTTTTGACACAGATGTCATATACGCCTCATATTGGCGCGATTTTTTTCTGACGGCAATTTGTCGAAAACATCAACAACACCCGGGTTACCATATCAAGCAAAATAACGACACTTTGGAGCCAGTTAAGTACCCATTGCATATGTGACATTGGCGTCAGAAAAAAATCGCGCCAATATAGGGCGTATATGACATCTGTGCCAATGTTTTTATTGTTAATAAAACGTATAAGACAATTTTCTTGTATATAACAATAATTTTACATATCAAAAGGATGCACATTTGGTGAATTTTAATTTTGTACATTTCATCTAATTTTGCTCATTTTCACCCAGCGTCCTGGACTTTCTATGTAAATATGGACAAAATGGCAACCCTGCACTGAAATGTTGTGGTGCACGATCGATTATTTTTTTCGGTTTTGCTTCTGAATAAAATCTGTTTTAATAACCGCTTCAAGGGAATTTAAATGATGTTCTATTTCAAACTGAATGAAACTGATATATGTTACTGATGCTCTCTATAAAATGTACATGTCTACACGAAAAATTCGAATACAATATACATTTTATGGGCGGTAATTCCTAGAACTGTATTTTAAACTGTATTTTGCGAATTTCAGTTGAAATAAATTTTAATATACTGTGAGGTGTGAGTAAGATATCCTTCTTATACAGGCCTACACAAAAGTATTCAAATATTTTATCATGTATTATAAGGAGATGTACATGTATAACGTTATCAAATTTTTGGAAATTTTAAATCAACACTCTCCTTTCGATAATGTTACCATTTCTCGATCCCCCCCCCCCCTTCCCTCCCCTAATGATTTCGTTATCAGTGTCTATTTTTTTTTTTCTTATTCTTATTATACGTTTGCAATAACATATAGGTATGGTTATACATTTATTATTCGCATATTTTATTGATTTAAATGAAGAGATGAGTTAATAAAATATCACTATAATATGTGAAATAACTTTATATCAAATAACACTTTAAACAATTACGATTTAAAAGTATTTATGAATTGCTTTTTGTCTTCTTGCATTTGTTCCCTGAACGACGTAAGCAAAACTTCTTGTAAACAAAACAGGTGCACAACATTCTTCCCCATCTTTTACTAGTAAGCATGGCAAGTATCCTTTCCAAGCTGGTTTATCTAACAACAGATTATATGTGCATATGGCAAAAGAATAATAATGGCGAACGCTGGAATATTAAATATTTTGAAATGAAATGATTTTATAATCATTGAATGGTTTTAGTGAAAACTTTGTATTTTCATAAAAATAGATAACAGACTAAAACTAGTATGTTGTGGCCATCACAAAACTTTCTTCTATATAAATCATGTCAATTAAATCATTTAAATAGTACAAGAAATTACATCGATTTAGCACCAATTCATATCAAAGTATATCTGAATTTGAAGTTGGATGAAAATTCGTGCATTAGTTCTTGAGATAGAGCTACAGCGGGAATTCTAAAAAATGTAGCATAGCAGCGCCACCTGTTGAGCGATTTACACTAAAAATAAACAGCACTAAATGATATCAAGGTACACCTGAATCTGAAGTTTGTTGAAAATCTAAGCGTTAGTTCTTGAGATAAAGCTATTACGGAAATCGCAAAAAATACAGCATAGCAGGGCCACCTGTTGAGAGATTTATACCAAAAATTAAATAGCACTAATTTATACGTCAATTCGTGTCAAGGACTAACTAAATCTGAAGTTTGATGAAAACCCGTGCAATAGTTCTTGAAATACGGCTCTTGCGAAAATCGTGAAAAAGCAGCACAGCAGCGCCACCTGTTGGGCGATTTACACCAAAAATTAAACAGCACTAATTTATATCAGGGACTAACGAAATCTGAAGTTTGATGAAAATTCGTGCATTTTTTCTTGAGTTAGAGCTATTGCGACAATCATGAATAATGCAGCATAGCAGCGCCACCAGTTGGGCGATTTTCACGAAAAAGTAATCAGGACCAAACTATATCCTGGACTAACTGAATCTGAAGTTTTATGAAAATCCGTGGAGTAGTTCTTGAGATATAGCTATTGCAGAAATCGTGAAAAATTCCGCATAGCAGCGCCACCTGTTGGGCGATTTTCACCAAAAACTAATCAGGTCCAGTTTATATCAAGGTCTAACTAAATATAAATTTTTGTGAAATTCCGTGCATTAGTTCTTGAGATAGAGTTCCCACAAAATTTTTGTCACATACAGACTCACAGACAGAGTGACAGAGTGACAGACAGACTCACAGACAGACATTTTCTAAAAACCATCAAATCGTGTTCTGGGCATTCTAAAACGTATAAATCCGTCGAAAACCGGAAGTCGAAAATTTTCACGAATCCAATACTTTCTTCTTGTAAAGATAGAAGAAAGTAAAAAAAGGGTACAGAAAAAGTTATCTAAAAAAGAAAATTTTGGTTGGATAAAAAATGATAACAGTACCAAAACAACCCCCCCCCCCCCCCATCCTCCTAAAGTGATAACGTTATATATATACAATCACTAAGCAGTTTTTGTTTGAGATACTTTTCAGAGGCACTGGCACTGTACGTTTTTTAAGAAATAATTATTGATACAAATATCTGAAAATGGCTTTCTTACTCATATTTTATTGCTGCTGTAAAACAAGTTTTACAGTGTTACGTGAATAGTCGTAATGGTCAGTATAGAGACCGTCTAAGTTACAAATTTTTACACTGTTTCGACATTTGCAACGTTGGCGACAAAAGGGGATGTGCAGATAAGTATTGGCAAATGGCTCCCCAATGTCAAATATGTTTTTCTTTTTTCTAAAATGCTTTGATCGTTTTAATGTGATTTAGGATCTAGATTTACTGCCTCTATGATTGATTTTTGTTTCCAGGTTATTTAAATACTTTATGTACGATCAGAAAGATAAGTTTATTTAGACGATTTTAATACATTTTAATTGCATGAATTTATTTTTTAAAATATGAAGCGCTTATAATACTGTCTTAGTTTTTATGTTCTATTTTATTTTTCACGTATCAAATATATTTCATGGCATCAACGCAATAGAAAATTCGAAATCTCCCGGTGAGAATTTTTGGTTTCTAGAGAGGACCTACCATTCCAGGCTACTTTCTGCATTCCCCAATTGTACGAAGATTTAGATACACAGGTTTGTGTGGAGATAAGCATTTTTTTTTTTTCGTTCATCAATAAGGAATTATCTGTAATATATGTATATTGCACATATATAAATATAACTGTGACTTAACAAGAACTTAAATACGAGCATTTAGGTATTAATCAACTAGTGATTATTTTTACCCAAAGTGTTCTATGCAAAACCTAAATAAATCCTATTATCCAGTGATGAATTCAGCAGAGTAACAGGAAGGGATGGCAATGACCTTATGCACTTGAAGTTCGAGGCTAAAATTCATCTGCTGGCGGTATTTGCTTTTGAATATTAGCACAACGCTGTGTGGAGTATGTATTATTAAGGTTCTTGTGTTAAAAATGCCACAAAAAAATCATTATTGTGGCAGTAGATAGTTAATGTATTGTAAGATAAATTCAAAATGTTATTCAATATCCGAGAACATTCCTCATCCTCAAATTTGAAAAATTTCGGTTAAACTTTATGCACACAACCTGGGTCGAGGCTAAAGTCGTCTGCTGACGATATTTGTGGCTCCGCATCACTGACATTTTGATGTTATAGTGGATAGTGATCAAAATACCGCCAACTCTGGAGTATGATGTCACGTGCATAAGGTCCATTCTTTCGGAGCATCTAAGTGTCCCTGTTTCCGAAGTGCACATTTTCTATCGCGTAACCTCGATGGTCCCCACCTCTTTCCAGGTCTGCAGAAATCCCTCTCGGAGAAAAAATGTCTGAAATTAACACTTCTCTGATTCCATGTTCTATTGTATTTGTATTATACTTTAAGTAAAGTGGAAGACATATAAGAATCAACTAACATTAATATTGATAACTGCTTTTTCAAACAGTTATTTTAATCCGAAAGTCTTTTCGTTGGATGCGAGGGACTCCTATACATATACTTCACACAGTGTTTGATTACAGCAGGGAGAACTTTCACCAGTATTTCTGAATTGTATTCATTGCCTTATTTTAATACAAACTTTTCTTCACAAATAAAGCGAAAGTCACTATTAAGATAATATCGTGGAAGTTTGCCTCTGCATAATCTGGTTCTGGAGTACAATGCAAAAAAAAAAAAAAAAAAAAAAAAGCAAATTACGGGTTAAGTGTCTCATTTACAATAATGTTTTACATCAATCGTCGTGTTTTATCACTTTTCTTATTTACTTGTACTGTTCAGCATGTTTTATGTACATTATATATATATATATATATATATATATATGCTTTCGGACAATCATTAACCTTGCAATGTTTTACAGCTCCAACTGTGTTTATGCCCTTCAGATTCCCGTTAATTTGTATGTTGCATTAACGATGATAAATTTCATTGAAAATATACCGTCGTATTCGAATAAATTATTCGCATCATTGTCACTAAATTTGCTCACGCCCAACATACGTGATTCTGTTTAAGCTTGTCGATAGGTCACCTTTGCTATTCACCATTGTTCTGCTTTCAGTGAAAAAGATTTTAGCACTAGATAACCCCCTCCAGCCAACTCCAAAACAGCTGACCTTGGTGATGCTGATAGAGGCATAGCTTAAAATGCGCAATTCACTTAACTAATAATTGTCATGCCAACTGTGCTTTGCATTTATCTTAGGGCACACACTGCCAATGTGTTAAAAAAAACTGTGACTCGTTATAAAAGAGGTTAACAAAGGAGAAAAAATGTATGTTTGTCAATAGATCATCTGTTATAGATCTTCTTACTTGCCGTGCTCTAATAATTAGCATCTTTTTCTTTATCTCATCTTTTCAAGGATTAAACAAATCATAACAGGTTTATAGCACGTGATGTTTTAAAATTCGCTTTGTACAAGTGGTTCATGTGGTTGTTAAATCTGTGAAAAGATAAATACTCTAGTTTAAGAAAAGAAAAGTGGTATGGCTCCAAGCAATCCCCGTACACTCTTTTTTATAATGATCAAAATCATAAAGCTCCAGATAGACGTATCATTCTACTCGCGCTCTTTTTGTTCTCGTCAGACGGCGCTTTTTTGCGGTCACGCGACATTTTTCATCTTTAATGGCTTTAAAGGGAAACTGCCGGACATCCTTCAGAAGGGAAGAGTTTCCTCCAAGTTCGATTTAATCTTATCTCCTGACCCATTGTCGAATCCATCGTTGATCCTCTCGTCCTTTTGTTTAAAACTATAAATGGGGTTGGAAAAGAAATGTTTTATTGCTTTAGAATGACAGGAAGCATTTTTGCTTTCTAAACGCAGCCTGAGGATCTGTCCAAATACTTATTTTGTCGCCATTCAACATTTTTCCGGGAACTGTATTCTTTTTTACCCTTCTGTGGTTTATTCACAAAAGGACGGAGACATTCAATAATGGATCAGGAGATTAGATCAACCTCAATGATAGACTCCTCTTCTACAGGACGTCCAGCACTTTGTAAAGCCATGAAAGATGAAAAACGCCGCGTGACCACAATAAAGCACCCCTTCACCAGAACAAAGAAGGGAATGATACGTCTATCTTGAGCTTAAGGGGGTTTCCCCGTGTGAAGGGCTGTATTTTAAGCCTTTTTTGGAAAAATTTTTTTGACGACAAATGAAAAAAAAAATAGAACTTTGAGTTTTTTATTATACATTTATTGCTATTTCAAGAATATGTAAAACAAATTTCAAGCAAACATCGTTATTAGAACGTAAGTTACACCACTCTGAAAACCCCTACCTCCAAAAAAAGGACGCTCACTTCCTCCACGATTTCGGCTTATTGGCTTATCTGAAAGAGAAAAAAAACAAACAAACGGCGTTTTAATCTGTAAGCCTAAATGCATCGAATGAACTAGAATAATTTGAAAATATTGAAAATTGGGTTTTTGGTAGACTTCTGAAAAAAAAAAAAAATTCAAATTTCCTGATTTTTTTTTAATTTTTCGTTACGAAAAAAATTGAAATATTCGGAATTTTCAGATGATCCTAGTTCACTCCGTGCATCTACATGTGAGTCTACTCTATAAATTTCAAGTGAATCGGTCAAACCGTTCTCGAGATATGATGGAGGAAAGTTTGAAAAACAAAGTTTTGATAAACACGCGTTTAAAGTTTCAAGTACGGTTAAAACCTCAACTTATCATCAATCCATAGAGCATTCCTTCCTCTTTCTCTTGGAGGTCTTTCAATGCGGATTGCTCTGCTCTTGCTTCCATTCGGGCATTTTTCGCAACGCCACTCGTACGCCGTTCGGAGCGTATCCATCACACAGAGGAACCCCCTTAAGACCTTTAAAGTGAACGTACGGTTAATGCAAAACAATTTGTATGCAAATCAAAACTACTTTTTTAAATATATATAGATTTACAACAGTGGTTCCCAAACTTTATCATAACGCGACTCACCTAATATTTAAGTACTGTCATTTACATAAGCTATATCCTATGAAAAAGGCGAACTTTCCTAGCAAAGAGGACTTGCTGGCCAGCAGCAAGTTAGATGCTGGCAATGAGGGAGAAGTGCTGGCTAATGGTCTACCGCTGCATGACCACTGCTGGACAGCTTCAGTCAACTTTGCTATTGGAAATCATCAGATAAAATTCTGGTGGGTTTCCGTTTTATCTCATGCACTGGCCCACCATTACATGGAAGTGCACGAACTTTTGCAATATTATTGCTGGGAAACCTTACGCTAGGTGGCGTTGCGAATATCGAAGACTGTGACGTGTCATCAAGGCTCACCCAGAAACCACATGACCACGTAAAGTAATAAACATTTTTAATTGGGATCTCCAGATGCCTAAACTATAACTTAACATGTCAGTGCTTCACAAAATAAAGATGTAACTTGTAAACTGAATTTAATGATATAAACACTTGAAAAGTGCTGAGTAGCACTTGTAAGAATTGAAACTTTTTTTAATAAGATGAATCAAGATACCATGTGGGTTGCCAAAAAATAGATGGAAGTCTCGAAGGGCCCGTGGATGAGGAGATGCTGCTTTGACGCGACCGAAGGCGGTCATTATCTGTCTACTGGAGGAGCGATCCGCTACTAAAAAGATTAATTTTTCTGTGTCAAGAAATGTATGTGTGCTTGCTGTGTGTGTCCGTGTGTCGTCAATAAAAAAACTGTAGAAAATGAACTCAAAGTTCTTTTTATTTTAGTTAAGATTAATTCCTTAAGTTAGATTTTTATTGGCGTTACAAGACATTGAGTATTTAAACACAAATCTGAAATGAATAACTCAAAACAATTTAAGTTGTGAAGTTAATTTTTTTTTAAAAACTGTAAATAATATAGCACTTTTGCCACCAACAAAATAAATAAGTAAATGAATAAATAAATAAATTCTTTATTTAAACGCATTTTTTTTTCTCCTTAAATCTGGTTTTACTAGGTTACAAAGGATTTCGATTTTCATAATTTACACAGTTCAGAATCAAAAATAAAGAAAAGCTTATAAAACATATAGGATTTCTATACAATACAATAATTTCTATACCAGTTTAATGATTGCGAACGTAAATCACAAAAGAAACAAACTTGAAATAGTGTAATGAGAGCTTGAAAACTACGAGCGGTCGTAGCATACGCTAAAATTACTTGTTCGTTCATGTCCTATCACGAAAATCCAACAGCATCGAGCGCGGTTAGTACTTGGGAGGGTTACCACATGGAAACCGCTCCAAGTTCAAATATTTCAATAGACATTTCTACTATAGACACTTCTACGGATATTTCTATAGCTCTTAGTGAAACTAGCTTATAGAAAAAAGAGCTGTAATACTTTGTTTTTTTTATAGAATTCTATAAGAAATTTTTGTAAGGGAAAGTGCTGGGCCAGCAAAGGAATAGCAGTGGGATAGGTGCTAGCACTGCGGGAAAAATGCTGGATTGCAGTAATGTGATGGCATACCAATGCTGGCCTGCTGTTGGCCATCACTGATGGGCCAGCTGCATTCCGCACGGACACTTTTTGACAGGTTTAAGTAATGGCACCATTGCACTTTACCGGTGATGGCAGTGCAGGTTGCCATCTTTTTTCCAGCTGATGGTCCACTTTTTCTTTCTTTTCTGGGTTTGCACAGAGTATGCACAGCACACAGAGAACAATAACAGCTAATCCTAATGTGAAAGAAAAATAATCATAAAACAAAACCATCGTTTTACTCTATACGAAAAATTGTTTACTTAATAATGCATTATATAAAGAAAAACAAGAAAGAAAAACCATGCGTTAAACATAGATTATGAAACATTTTCCAACACTTCCTGAAATCTTTAAAAAACTTCATTATTTAGGGAAATAAGGTAAATAAGATAACTATGTAAACATTTTAGAAAACAGATAAAACATTTGAAAAACTTATTTCAGCAGTTACCGTCCATAGCCAAATATGTATTCCAATTCTTTTGACCAGCCCTGTATTTGATCTGTGGGTTGATATACTACTATATAATAGGAAAATTCAGTTTAGCAAGAAAACGCATAACAGGTTGAAACTTCTCTTTCAGCAATTTATACCAACAGATGGAAACATACTTGAAGGCTTTTGTTCAGCCCTGTAGTTTACCTAGTACCTTTAGTACACACCACTATTTAGCTAAAATTTAATTCAAACTAAAGCACTCTTAAAACTACTGAAATCACATTTCCAGAAATTATCATCCATAGACGGCCATGTATTCAGTTCTTTGTGTGGCCCTGTATATCATTTTATCTACATTCTACAAGCATTTCTTAGTATATTAAATACAGTTCAGCGTAAAAATGCATAACTCATTTAAAAACCACCTTTAAGCAATTAACACTCATATTCAATAACCTTTACGAATTCTTTTGTGTGGCCATGTATAGCATTTGTACACACCATATAGTATGCATAAATATAGTAAAACTTAAAAGCGCATATCATAATTAAGAATGCATTTCCTGCCATCGCTAATATACCGTACTTCGTTAGAATATACTATTTGAAATCTTTTGTGTGTCTCTGTAAAGGCTATGCACTTCGTATTATACATGAAATAAATTATAGCAAGCCTCAGCGACGTATATCCATTTCATTATAGATGAAATAGTTTAACATAATCGAAATACGCCGCAAACAATCGCCCTGTGTACCATTATGTAATGGAATTCTTTTGTGTGACCCTGTAAATGAATAACTTTTCTTTGGACCGCATAATCTACAGATTTCATATTTTAGTGCACTTCGTAAATGCATGTCAATTTTATTATAATTGAAAGGATGTAAAATCTATAAAATTCATTGGAAATGATTTTGTACCATTGGCCGTATGTAAAGAAATACTTTTGACTGTCTTTGTAAATAAACTAAACATGCTGCAAACTTCATTTGAAATAGGGATCACGCTAGGGTAAACGTCAATAACATCCAAAAATTTCAAGGCAATCCGAGTATATTTACGACAGTTAGAGCGCCGACAGACAAACCGAAGTCATAAGCACTTTTCAACTTTGTTGGAAAGTGTTAAAAAAGAATTAAAAATCAATGCGGTTTATGGTATTGTTTTGAACCAATTAGTGAATCTATGACAGATTTGACACTTGATACATTTTACCTATCCCATTAGACAGAATATTTTTCATAAGACGCTGCCAAATTTGGTGTTTTGAACCGAATTTCCCGACTTGACAGTTCAGGAAAGAAAAAAAACTTCCTTCTTGACACAATATTAGCTTATAACTTAAATTGTAATTAATTTATTGCAAACTTTTAAAAACTGCCCGATATTACAAATCTCTTCAATAATCATGTCTGGAAGTATCGTGATTTTATGTTTAAAAATGAGTCAGAAAATTTGTCAGTGAGTAGGGAAATATATTTTTTGTGGAGTATATATTTTTTTTAAATTTATAATTTAGCAATATTGATCATCATTCGGAACTTGTACCCTTTGGCTTCTAAGCGATACACAAAAAATGAAAAATTATGAAATAAAAAAATGAATTTTTGAAAAATTTAAGAACAATGCTAATACAAATGAATGAAAGGACAAAATTTCGCTTTAATGTAAGTTTTAAAATTTTATTATAAGTTTTGAAGCATTGAAAGTTTACAAATTTTCAACCATTAAAAAATGCATTTATTTAACGTATAAGAAAGTAAATCCTAAAAGGAAAAAAATTACGCAAAACAGTTTGAAAATATGGAACAATATTCTTCTAGTGATAACATGCGAACAACACATCTACATTATCTCATCCTTCATAAGCACAATTAGGCTAATCAGCCTGATCGTCAGAAGCGTGCAGGGCTTCAGCATGTCCTGGTGCTACTTGGTGAGGAAGATCTTGATAGAAAACGTGGTACACTGATGGTACAAACTGCAATAGTTCAATGAGATTTTTAAACTTAAAGTACTTTTTTGGTTTTTCTTGTGTTCTGGGAAGCTCACGCAGAACTCTAAGGCCTCTTCCGGCATTGCTGGGCCTTTAACTCGTGAAAGTTTCTAATTCACCACAAGCAGTTTTTTTTGTAGAATAATGTGAAGATTTTTTTTTCCTCTAAAGGCAGCCACTGCATATTTCGGATATCTTTCACTGACTTTATAAAGAATGGTGCAAGTGAGTCGACTAATAAAATCTTTATCTTTTAGCACTTCTACAAAGAAGTTTTTGCTGTAATAATTTACAAGTTGAGCCCAGTGCTCTGGAACATAGAGATCCCTTTTATTTCTCTTCTTTCTGATTTCTATGAGCCCAAAGTCTTGGTCACATTCATGGTAGGAGTGTCTTGAAATCAAAAAGCGATGATCGACTGTTTCTATGATTGTATTTTTTATAATGTGCAGCCAGTACTTCACAATCAAGTGGCTTTTATTTTGTCCCCCACAATTGTCACAAAAAGCTGTAATATGCCTGACTTGATAGGGAAGAGTCTTTATGAACTTCAAGAGATAAGATGCGATCTCTTGACAACCTCGAAAAGCCTGGCTTTCATGTCACATGTACATGTGGACAGTTCCGCTTTCTAGGTTATGAATGTTCAAGTTGTTCGTCCAAAGTTGACGTAAATAATAATAATTCTTTGAATTCATTATATGTGGAGTTGGCATAATTTTTTACAAATCAAAGCATATCGCGAACTTTGAATTAACCTTTAAATTGTGGAATGCGTCTTTGGCTAATCTCGCAGTTTCTGCTTTGCGAAGATGTAGTTCCTTTTGAGTTTCTGCTTGTTGTTTCTCATCCGCATTTCCATGGTCTGTTTTCAATTGTAGCAACACATAACACATGTATCAGTCCCCGGTAGGAGAAAACTGAGTTTAAAATGGGTGTTAAAAATGTGTCTATAGGAACTTTCCTTGACCGGCTCTACGTGCTTTTCCTCACGGTAAAGGTGAACCTAGAGTTTGTACATCTCCTTTAAATTGAGTTCTGGATTCAGGTGTTTACGGTTGGCGGGTCTTTTCTCTAGTATAATGGCTTGTGTATCATGGAAACTTATTTAAGTGTTCTTTGATGACATCAATACTTTCTTGTGGAATTTTATTCGACTGTTCTCTTCTTCCTCTTTCATCGTGAGATTGTACGCCAGAAACTGTCTCTTCCTTTTTCGTTACCATGTTTCGCAATCGTTTGTTAGAAACATCTTCGTCTTTTTGTGTCAATCGCAGTTTAAAGATGATCAAATTCGTGTGGCGTTTTAAAAGTCATGAACTGGCCTTGTTTTTCATTGGTCACGGTTCAGCTATGTGGAGGTCAACAGATACAAGTACACTTATACCCCTTGGGCTCCACGCGTTTCACGGTTTCGGGAAAGAGGTTAAGTAATTTACCTCTAAAACGCAGCGTATAATTAAAAAATCACTTATTTCTCTTTACCTACAAACAAATAGATTTATTTCCAGATAGCCTGTGCACTTAACTCATTTTTTCAAAATTTTGTCACTTATACCACTTGGCTTCTGGGGTCCTCATATAAAAGTCATACAAACCTCGATTATATATAAGAAAGTGAGTTTCAAAACTCGCCTTATCCAAAAAAATCAAATTTTGGGAAACCGCGGAAAACCTCTCACTGAGTCCATTGGTTTTCATTGTGGTAAAGCAAGATTTTAGAATGGTTGAAATTAGTGCTCCCTATTAAACGTTTATATGTATTATACACTGTTAAAAATGAAGTTAGATGTTTCACCAAGAAAATGGTGAAAAGTAGCTGAAATTTAGCTGCAACCGAGATATTGGTGATATGTTTCACCAGTTTATTGGCGCTTTCACAAATACCATTATATTGGTGAAATGTTGAACCATGATTCAGGTTTTTTATAAATCCAATTTTCTGGTGAAAGGTTGAACCATAATTCAGGATTTTTTTAAATCCAATTTTCTGGTGAAAGGTTGAACCATGAATCAAGGGGTTTTTTAAATCCGATTTTCTGGTGAAAGGTTGAACCATGAATCAAGGGTTTTTTTAAATCCGATTTTCTGGTGAAAGGTTGAACCATGAATCGTTTTTTTTTTAATCCAATTTTCTGATGAAACGTTGAACCATGAATCAGGGTTTTTTTAATCAAATTTTCTGGTGAAAGGTTTAACCATGATTCAAGGTTTTTTCTATTCCAATTTTTTGGTAAAAGGTTGAACCACGATTCAGGGTTTTCTCTCAACTTTATGGGAAAAGGTTACACCGGATTGTAGTTTTCTTTTTTTCCCCCTCGCTTTGGAGTGAAATGATTAACCAGGACTTTGGTTTTCAATTTATCATTTTATGGTGTAATAATGAACAAAATTTCAGATTATCTAAGCAGTACGAAAGCATAATTTTTTTGTTTTCATTAAACTGAAAATTAAAGTTTTAATCATTGATTCTATTGTCTTTGAAATAGATTTTAAAAACAAATGTAAACCAGTTTGATCTAATTTCACAAAATAATCGCTTTTTTTTTCTTTCTCTTCCACGAATATTACCATTCTGTCTATGTACATCTTGGAACATTTCTCCGCACTCAGTTACACTTATAATCCATTTAGTGTTGTTTGCTTATTCACAAACCATTCATAATGAAGATTTTTTTTTAAATAATTTTCTTAGATTTAAATACATATTCTGTTTTATTATATTTTTAATTTAAAATCCAGGAAATAAAAAATATTTTTAATAAACATTACTTTAAACAATGCTAAATGGATTTCTTTAAACAATATTAATTTTTGCACAGGTTTGAAAAAAGTTTGTTTTCATAATGCACTTAGCTGCTACTTTTATGATCTGTAGATTTTTTTTGTTTTTATATTGTTGTGAATCTAAAGATGCTGAAATTTTGATATTATAGTGTTTTCAAATTTTTACCTTCTTTTCACAAAACAAAAAATAAAATATTTCAATTAGCAAAAAAATATTTTTAGACATTTCCTCATATCGTTAATATAAAGGTACAATTGTTACACATATGAAAATTTCACCAATCACTATTTTAAGTTATATACATTTTGATAGTACTATTTTTGAACTTTTGGACAATAAAACTGGCATGTTCTGTCCAAAACCCCAATTATGAAAAATTATTATTAATGCATTTATTTTTAAATTAGTATTAAATAAAAATTTGATTTTTCTACTATTGCTGACACATATAGACAGTTACAATAATCTAAGCAATCCATTTTCCCTTTTCCTCAAATTGAATTATCATCACACTTTTTTTATGTCGTTAAAAGGGGAAAAATTGTAATTTCAAGTGCAATTAAATTAAATCTGCATTTCAATTTACTGATTTTTCATGTTTTTTAAATTAATTTTCAAGCACGGTTCTTTTAAAAATTTATATTGCACACAGCTCGATTATGCAAAATTAACTCATTTAAATATAAAACAACAACAAAAAGTTCAGCATTCGTTTCTGTTTAACACTCAATAATGAATATAACATTATTCAATAAATAAATAAAACACAAACATAACGGATACATAATCAAAATACAGTCTGCCTAAAGTGGAATCGAGGTAATTTTCCGCAGTCGACAATATTCCGCCTTAGACAAATTTTATTTTATATCTATGTATTCGCAGGGACTTGAAAATCTTTCAGAGTTAGACAGATTTCAGTCTTACACAGAGTTTACTGTATATGCGTAAACACTGAATTAATCAGCATAAAAAAAACGCAGATATAAGTAGCAGAATCCTTCATTTAACTTCTAATATCAGCTAACACAAAAGTATTACTTTAAATTAATTTTAAAGCTTTTTTTTTAATACACAATGTGTTTTCATAGTATATTAAATACTTGATTTACAGAGTTAATTTAATAACAGCATTGCGCCAAAAGTGATTAATTATTATTGCTTATATATGTATTTTTTCAGTATTCCTAATCGATAATCTATGATGGAGATTTTTTATTATTTTTTTAAATAATAGTAGTAGAAAAGGAAAATATTCACCAACAGCAGCCTTGCAATAGCTGAAAAAAGAAATGGTCACAGACAATAAAATAACAACACAATTAAGTTGGTTTGCGGTATGCCGCTCCATTTATTGAAAATACAAATTATATAATCATTAAATTATATGTATATACATATATATAGTATGTCAGACTAATATTTACTGTAAATATAATGCCATTTTACATACAGAGTTTCTCTCCGACAGTTTTAGGAGGGTGCAGTACTGTCTGACCATTCATTTAAAAAATAGCCTCTTTCTTCCACAAATGAGGATCATAAATACGAGGTCATCAAATATAAAGAATTCTTGAAGCTTAGTATCCAAGTATTAGCAGCTCCAAGCATCTGGTTAATTTCTCCACCTGTTTTAAATGAAAGGGTAAATATTTTAAGACATAAAATTGTTTTTTGTGCAGACATAATAATAATAATAAAAAAATTTCACTCAGGGAAAATAATCCAAAAACAGCATATCAATCAAATTGTCTTTTACAAGGAAAAGTTTCAGCATTTGAAAAATCAATCTGCTTTCGAAATCCTTTGTGGTCTGCTGGTCTGAAACCACCAAAAATTCAATTGGACCAGTAACTTACCCCCCCCCCCCCTCTCTCAGAGGGTCACAGGTAAACTTAAATTTTCCCATCCCTGAGAAAACTGCAACCAAACACAAATCACACAATTTTATTTTATTTAAAAAAATAAATTGCATTGAACCTTAGTAAATTGAAATAATCAGAAATAAAATATCTAATTGATAATTTTATTGTTTTTTTATGTACTGTTTATTTAATTTTTAGTAAATTATAATTTTACATTTTATTATGCTGAAAATTTCTGATAACTGCAAAGGAAGTTTGGTTTATTCTAGGAGAGAGGGGTCACTCAAATGGTTAAAGGGACTTAATAGAATTTTATGTAACAGGCCAGTGATGATGAATGCAGACCATTAAATTGTCATGCTTAAATAATCAATTCTACCACTGAATCAATGTATTGCAAAATGATTAAATTCACTGGGTACAGATTTTTGGTTCAAAATAAAATTTGGGAGGATATGCTGTAAGAAAACAAAGTAATTTGAACTACTGAGGCGTTCGGGCAGAAGGTACCGTCCCAACAGATGATCTCCAAGAATCCCTCCTCAGGCGTTACCGAACTTGCGGTGCACTTTCGACAAGACAGTGCAGTGGGGATTTCTGGGCCACTACATACAGGGTGACACATAAATACTGTGACGCAGATAAAGGACCATAACTTTTCACTGAATGAACAAAACAACTAGTTTTCTTCACCATTCAAAAGAAGAGAAAATTCTGTACCAGAAACAATCAAGGTAATTTGAAATGGTTTCCTCCAGCGGTGATACAGGCATCTACACGCTTCTGTAAATTCTTCAAGATGGCCGAGACTAGTTCCAGCGTGATTTTAGCCTAGGCTTTTTCCAGAGCGCTTTTCAAAGAATCCAGAGGCTTTTACTTGATTGCGTAGGCTTTTTGCTCCATGATGCCTCAAACAGCGATGTCCATAATGTTCAAATCAGGGGAGTTTGAGGGCCAAACGTCCTTCGTTCAAAATCACGAGAGATTGGCCTTGCACCCCATCAGCGTCTTCTTCGCTCTGTGGGTAGCAGACCAGTTCTCCTGAAACCTCCAGTCGACGTTCTTCACTTGCTTTTAGGCGCAGGAGATCACGGCACCTTCCGAAGTTAGCTTCGTCACTGCACTGATCTTGACGCCTTTAGGGATGAAGACGAGTTTTGTCTTTTTCAATCCGGAAATCACCACCCACATCATCACAGACTTCGGGAAAAGAACCTTTCCCACCTTCACGATGCGCTTTGAGTAGCAACTCGCGTTGCATCCGCGAGTTTTGGACAGGATGGACCATAAAACTCTTGTCATGGGTGAAGAAATTCCGATTCAGAACATCGCTGCGGCACAGGGACTTCATCTTCTTGCCCTTTTCGAGCCTTGTCGCCTTAATTTGGTTGATGAGATGGCGTCCTTCCGCCAGTTTGTACGAGATGAGTTACAGATCTTCTTTGACATGTCTTCGCATGAATTTGCGGTCAACGTTGTGCTCCTTGGCCAGATTTTGGATGTTTCTATCTGGATTTCGCTGGATCTTCTTCGCGGCCATATTAAGGGTACTGAGGTCCTTGTTTTTCGCGGTCTTCCCCTTCGTTGATGGCCTTTTATCAATCAGGTCTCTTTAAAACGTTTGACAGCGCGATGGACTTGTTTCCGGTGCAATTTGGCGATCGTAGGAAATGGCATTCCCCTCTTGTGGTGAGGGACGATGGCTGGCTGGTCGTCTTTGCACTATAAACTTTCCTTTTAAACAGTGAAATAATATCAGCTGAAATAGCAATTACACAACAAAAAAGCAGGAAGATCACGAATAAAACAATAGTATATCGCAAAAATGGGTAAAAACATTAAAATAAATTAATTGTCATTTTCATCACGTCACAGTATTTATGTGTCACCCTGTATGTGTACTGACTATGACATCGCTCGTAAAACAAGGGTGGGAAACAGTGAATCATTCTGTATGACATCAAGCATCTAAATATGAACTCACCCGAAGTGGGTAATCAGCTTTGAGTAGGAGGAGTTTGATATTCTGCACATGGAAGGAAGGCATGTTTTCTGCACGCAAAACCTTCCACACTATTTCATGCTCAATACCCAGTTCAGCAGCAAACGATCGTGTATCGGTCGACAGGGAAACGGCAAAAGTGAGAAAAAAAACAATCTGAAAATTCTTTAGTCAATCTGGTGGGAAAAAAAAAAAAAAAGCAAAATTTGTCGATTGCTTGTAGACACCCCTTTCCCATACACACAATTTTTGCCAATCAGTGTTAAGAAAAAGCTGTAAAATTCTTCAACTATTAGGTAGACGGAAAATAGTATGAAATTCTTAATCGAAATATGTGGAAAAATATTGCAAAAGGCATAAGTTGGTTGAGGGGTAAAATTTTACAATCGATCGTGATTAAAAACTGATTTTCGCCATTTGGCCACAAGAAAAGTCTGCAAAATTCGCCAAACGTCAAAAGAAAACTATTGCAAATTTCATTAATAGGTCACTGAAGATAATCACGAAATTCATCAGTAAATCGCGCGTGTGTGTGGGTGGGTGGGTGGGGGTCAAAAAAGTCAATTGCTCGCAAAAATTTTACAAAATTCTACTGATAATTCGAATTTTTTTAAAATATGGCACAAAATTGCTCTTTTTGAGAATACATCCTGTTTTCTAGAAGCAACACTACCAATCTGAACCAAACCGGACAAAATACTCTCTGTCAACATTAAAGGTCTGCACGGCCTGAGCCGCATGCAGGCAAAATGATGGCAAACTCTCAAACGGGCCAGGTCGATACAAAAATTAAGTGGGCCTACTAAACTAAAAAAAAAAACATTAAACCTGTGGCTGTACGATCCATGAACGATCAGGGCCTACAGTGTCCAACTCTGTTTACTTGACCCTGAGCCCTGAGGTGATATGCAGCATGTGCCCCAGCCAGGTGGTCAACCCAACAAGAGACCCTCGGTGTTTAGTTCCCAAGCAAGGTACTCATTTTATCAACCCCGAAGGGATGAAAGGTTGAGTGAACCTTTCCCAGCCGGGAGCAGAACTCGCGGCCTGCAGCGTGCTGACCGTGGCTACTGGGCTGTGAGCGGGCCTACCAGTCAGATATAAAAAAAATCAACAAAGACGATAAAATATGGGCCATTTTCAATTAATATGACTTTTGAGAGAATAAGTATAAATGAGCGTTATGAGCCGATGAGAGTTTGACAACATCAATACAGAAATGTAACATGTCCAGCGTAGAGATCAGCATTGGACATGGTATCTGATCCCGGGCTTAATTTTCTTAGTAGACTCGTACCGGGCCGAGATCAGGCTTGCATTTTTCCCCTACATCACTGACAGCAAACGTATGGCACGCGAAAGAATAAATTTGGCACGACATTGCTTGTGGCTCTAAATCAAAATAAAATGAGATTACATAAAATTGCAACTGATCTTTTCTAAATTCGATTAAATGGAAATTGAAAAAAATTAATTGTGGCATATTATATTCCAATCTGATCTCAAAAAATTTTCAAACAAAGACGATAACTGAAAACTATCATTGTTAGACATTACTAAATTCTAATGATAAATTTATGTAAACTTTGAATTTTTTTCAAAGCTATTCAAAGAAACTGGTGTTTGCCATTTTAACAGTTTTTCTGTCTATCTATGCTTTCAAGCCACTGTTCTCACAAATGAGTACTATCAAAACTCATACTGAAAGCACTTGTCAGATAAATCCGCCATTTAGTTTGCATTAAAATTAACCAGATATTAAGATGCAGCAACAGAAATCAAATTACATAGTATTATTTTTTTTAATTACTTTCTAAAACATATTTGTTGCCATAATTATCATAGTGTAACCTACATGTATGTTCCTCATATTTTTTAAATCTTAATAGAAAATCTTAAGCAATTTTAATCCATTATTTTTCCAACTACTAAATTTGTTTTTTAGTTGGCACGTCATGGTCACATAAAATATTTTTTGATCGAATTTGGCATGCAGCAACAAAAAGGTTCGCCGACCCTGCCCTACATAATCTGGAACTGGACTTATCATTCTCGGGATGCGTAGGGCGGGCAATATGTTTTGTAAAAAAATTAATAGCAATAATGAGCTTCTGTTAACAGAATATTTGGAAATATATATAACCTATATTTGGAAATATACATTAAGGTAGGTCTCAAATTCACTGCTAAACAATACGAAACTTTGACATTTTTAACTTTAAAGGCATCACAAAGAATTTATTATTTTTGTACTTGTTTTTCATTTGCTATTATCAATGAAAATTATTTTAATTAATCAAATTAATACAGTAGACTCCCTCAAATCCGCAAACACCTAAAATCCACACATCACAGATGTAAACAATGCAACTTTCAGGTCAGATGTAAGGACAAAATTACAGAATTTTTTAGTTTTATATCATTTTGTATGTATTTTAATATGTAATTCTTGATAATATGACTGAACTCGTGCTTTTCCATGAAGGAAGTATAATTTATTTCTGAAAAAAATCAAGATATTGCTGCTATCACTGGTAATCACAATCTTTATACCAAATTTATTTATGTATTAATCAAGCTTTTTGGTTATTAAGACTGGCTAAACCTGAAATAAAACTTCCTTACTTTACATTTAAGAGGAAAATTTCATTGAATAATTCACAAAAGATGTATCTTATCTTTATTATGCATATTTTATTTAATTATACATTATTAATTATTTACTTGTCCTCTTTTAATAATTTAATCATTTTTTAAATTATCTTATTTATTATTATTTTAGTTTACTGCTTTACTTAATTATTATATTTAACTATATTGCAAGCACTCATTATAATTTTTATTGCATTATTACATTCAAATTACTGTTTTAAAAATGTAAACAAAGCAATGACCAGAAATAGTAGAACTCTTCTTGCCTCTCTGCCTTTCAGTAAAAAAAAATGTGCCCTTACTGCTTTTATCAGAGTTCATTCTAGGATCAAGGGCAGGCAGGGTGCACTTTGCAATAAAAGGGCACTTTAGAGAAAAAAAAGGGCACATTAATGCAATGATAAATAATCAACTAATAACTCTTCCCCCCCTGACCCAACCCCCCTAAAAAGACTTTGCTACTACCCCTTTACCACATTCATGACACTTTGCAGTGCAGGGGTTGATTCTTTTCCG
This sequence comes from Maratus speciosus, assembly GCA_963932465.1. Classification (NCBI taxonomy): domain Eukaryota; kingdom Metazoa; phylum Arthropoda; class Arachnida; order Araneae; family Salticidae; genus Maratus; species Maratus speciosus. The sequence goes on from OZ010789.1 coordinate 470,154,410, forward strand.
AAAATTAGAAAAAAAATCGGTCATAAATTCGAAAATTTGCTGTTGTGGGAAGAGGGCATTTTTAGGAGGGGGGGGGGGGAGTGAAAAGGAACAGATTAGGAGCAAAATGGTGCTAGGACATTATATAATGTTTACAAATAGTGTAGAGTTTGCTTGAAATAAGCGATGAAATTAACTTAAAGGGCGCTATTTTTCCCTCGGTCGATTTTCCGAGTGATAGGGCTCGCGGGGTGGGGATTTCGGACATTGGTGGCATCAGGGCGTCAAATTTTGTAAAGAAGGGCAGGCAGGGCGGCACGCCCTGCGAAAAGCACCTAGAATGAACTCTGCTTTTATATTTAAAACTTACTGCCCTTTGTATTTAAAAAGTTGCTCATTCTTTCCTCTAAAAGAATGCACTGACTTTTAAATATTAAAATTGCCTTTAAACATCAAAAGAATTACCCTTAAAAATCAAAAAGGTTCACACACGACTGAAAAGTGCCAAATATAAAAAAGTCTTATGAAAGTAAAATACATTCTTACAAATCTAAAAAGAGCCCTTACAAATGTAAAAAGTGCTGTTTTTATAACTATTTTACCCCACCTGACCCTACTGCTAATTAAAAAATAATAAAATGTACTTACATTAATTACACAATCCAGGAATCTGACTGTCCTGATAAACCTGCAGCTTCGTAAATAAGGTAGCTGGTGTCCCACAGTTGGGTAAATCCTATGGAAATTTAAAAGAAGAAATTATAAATTCTGTTAAATTTATATTTAAATATATAATTTCAAAACGGTTTTAAACTTCCATTCGTAAAATAAAATTTTCAAAAATTTAATGCAACAAAATATCTATGTTTTCTTAAACTACTATTTATAAAATACAATTTTACAGACAAATTGCAGGAATTTGAATTAATGAGCACAATTTTTACAAGTGCCTAGATTTGTGTTTTCACAATTTCCAATTTTTATCATATTTCCTGTTTCAAAAACATTAAAATATTCTTTGCAATTCAGTTAAAGTTTCTTATTACTTCACATCAGAGTTCTATAATATAGACACACACGTGCACAGAAAATTGGCGAAGGAATACAAAAATGGTGCAAAAGATAGTTTTAGCATCTTACCAAATTTTTCAAGGTGGCAGAACACATTGTTTTTTTTAAATCAGGGTGGTAAAAAAGCCAGGCCAGTGGCTTTTAATGGTTTTAACCGGCTTTTTTTGGCCAAAATTGGCCATAATTGGCTTTTATACAATGAAGCATTGTAATTATAAACTACACATTTTAAAGTGTTTTTAATTTGTTTTAATGACATTTAATTGATTTAGAGTTTAATAAGTAACCCAATTTCTCAATAATGAGGACAATAATACTGGTATAAAACTTAGATGGTCTTGCTAGTGATTTGTAGTCTGAATTGCAAATATATCAGCTAAATTTTAAAAGGGCAATGCCAACTGCTTTATCTGGTTTACACTGACCTTTAACCCCCCCCCCCTCCCCCCCACACCAAATTTTTCATTTTTACTGCTTTATAAAATTAAAGAGGACAATTGTTACATGTTTTATTACTTAATTAATTTTAAGAGTTATTGATATACAAGTCTTATTTCTAACATTTAAAATTATACATAGTCATATATAGGGATTGACCGAATCAGCAATTTTGCCGAATACCGAAGCTTCGGTCAAAGTGTATACCGAAGCTTCGGTATTCGGCCGAATACTTAAAATTTCTTAATACACATTTTTGCATATATTAGCTTTTTTAATACACTTTAATTTAAATTAAATTCTTAATAATTTAATTCAGTTACATTTTTATTCTTAAATCTAATTACACAAAAAAATTTAATGACTTATTTCCGATTTCCATTCACAAATTCATTAATACACCACTTATTCTTTATTATTTTATCACTAGTCAATACCCAAAATAACCTACAGGCCTGTATTAAACTATACAGGCTATTATTAAGGATAAGGATTTGTCAGAAAAACAAAAGATCATTCAAATAGAAAAAAAACAATTTTGTCATTAAGCTGATTTACTGATTGTCTAATTATAAACATATTGAATATGAATGTTCTTATATGAATGTTCTTAAATACTAAAGGTATAACAATTTGTACATTTAACTATTTTCTATCAAATTATTGATACATATTTTGGTTAATACTTTAACATTGTGGTGATGAAGATAACAAATTTGAGCTATTTTAATTTAATGGTTATAAAAGCTATAGGATAGGCATAGGGGTATACTTATTTGATGTGTGTATTTTCTTTAACATACATCTTAGATATACAGAGATGAACTCTGACATACTTATTGGAAATGTATGTTAAAGAAAATACACATTAAATAAATTTAAATTAAGAAAACTAATGTAGAAATAATTAAAATTAAATGATAAGGGTAAGATGCGCATCTTCCTTACATTTTTTTTTTCTCTATCGTAGACAGTTGTTTTCATTTGACCCCTATGTAGACTATTTTAGGAAGGAAAAAGTTTTTATTAAAAATGGCCTTTAATTTGTTTTTTGTAGTGCAGCTGAACTCTGAACTCATGCACATAATATTGAAACTCATTGTTTAGCCTATTCTACTTCTAAATAAAAGAGAATTCTCCTGTTTCTAAGAAAATATTTATCTGCAATTATTCGGCCGAATACTTAAAAGTATTCGGCCGAAGCCGAATATTTGGTTTACATGCCGAATCACCGAATCAACTATTCGGTATTCGGTCAATCCCTAGTCATATATAAAAAAAACCATTTCTCACTATTAAAAACATTATGAATATGCTTAGCAACAAGATTTTCAAAATAGAGAATTTTTATTTATTTATTTTTTTTTTGTTCTTGCTTAAATGATCTATTTTTTATACACTAATGTACCAAACTCTCCTCAAATTTTATATTCTTTCTAATTCCTCTTTAACATAGCTTAATCCAGTGGTTCCCAACGTGGGGCGTACGGCCCACCGGGGGCAATTCCAAATTTGTTACTCACCTATTCGTTAAGTTTTTTTTTTTCCTTTTAAGTAATGTTGCAGACTAAAAATAAATGAAATACAAGTAAATTTAAAAAATAACTTTTTTTTATATTAAATTTTAAAATGTTTTCAGTCGAAAAATTAAAATAGAGTTAAAACCAGAATAATTATACAAATAATTTTTAAAATTATTTTAATTATATTTTTATGGTATTAAAAGATTTCTATAATTTTTCTGGTTATTATTGTATTTTATAATTTTTCATAGCGTTTACGATTATTTATTGAATGAGCTTTCTAACGCTCTGCTATATGCCACACGTAGAATCTCTTTACGAGAAACTACTTAAAATAAAGCTGGCTTTCTTAAAAATATCTAACCTAAAAATATGTGAAATATCTGAACATGGTGCTACCAACTATACAAAATTTATAAATCTTAAATAGCATTAGAAAAAGAAATGGGTAGATAGTAAATATCTATGGTTCTAGTGCAGGCATCTTACATAGTAAATAAATTTACACGATGACATATACATTTTAAATTTCAAAATCAGATAATACGTGGAAGGCAAGTGATAATATTGGGAAAGGGAAAAAGAGAAAATGTGTTGTGATGGGGGAGTAATAGTTGCTGAAAATTGATAAAGATGAGAATCTTGAAATGCTTTTTGTATATTGTGTTATACATAGAAAGAAAATTTAGTATCCAAAGCTTTTCTATTAATTCTCAATAAATTACAAAAATAAATTATACAATGTGTGAATGTTATCAATTTTAACGCTAAATGTAAGTCTCTCTTCAAAATTTTTTGTAAAGATAAAAATACAGACGATATAAAACTTCTTTAACTCTGGGGTAAGTTGGAAAAGTAATACAAAACTCTTTTTGGCACAAAGGCGAAGATGTGCCTCAATAGTATTTATAGAATTATATCAAACACGTCTTTGATAAGTTAAAAAATGTGAAATGTATAGTTATTGTTAAGACTGTATTACGCTTTTACCGTGTGAATAGAGTTCACTTTTTAAATAAAAAGAGACATAATTTGCAAAGTGAGGGGGGGGGGGGCATACTGACTTTATAGACGATTTTGGTGGGGCGTGGCCAATAAAAGGTTGGGAACCACTGGCTTAATCTCTCCATATGGACACAGAAGAATGTTTCCATTTTGATGTGCTACATTTTGTCATTATTTAATTAAATATAATCTTTAAAATGTGTAATATTTGTGGAGCTATGTAATATAGAATTTCAAAACACCAGTTTGGAGTCTAACTTATAGTATTCTTTTTGTTTTCAATATTTATAATTTTTTTTTCTCATACAATGCCTTCACAGTTGCCTTCTAGCAGTTATAAAGACTTTTACAAAATTTAATAGAAATTTATAATTTTTTTAGTAGAAAATAGTTATAAGTATATTAAAAATTAATTGATCCAAATTTAAAGCGAATTAACTGTAAATCAACTTTTAAAAATAAAAACCGGCTTTTTTCAAGTGGTTAAAACCAAAAAAAGCCGTCCGGTTTTTTTTGGCTTGGCTAAAAGCCAGCAACCCTGTTTTAAATATTTATAAACATATATACTTATTTAATAAACATTATACATGTCAAAACAATAAATATGTATTATTTTTACGTATATTATCAGCTTAGGAGAAAGGGGGTTTTGTTTTGCAATTGCTATCGATTTTGATACGCTGGGCGGGTCAGCTAGTTTAAAAATAAAACTTCAAATTTAAAGCTTGAAAAAGATACTAATTTTTTCTTTGGCAAAAAAGTCACTCCAGAGACACAGAAGTTCATCTACAGAATGACACAGTCAACAACAGTTGAAAATTTCATTTGTATTTGTTTTGCATTGAAAATATCAAAAATATCTTGCATAGTGATAACTTAAAAATAAATATCAAATATATGAAAATACCAAACATCTTGATATTTTCATATACTTGATAAGGTGTAAGGACGTAAAATGTCACCTGCATTTTTTTTTTTTTTTTTAAGGGGCCAAACTGCATTTCAAGGTTACAATTTTATGTTACATTATATTTTCCCATTTCTTTTTGCAACCATGTTAACAATATATCCTTTCAATTTTTATATGTTAAGCGTGAGAAAACTTTTCTATGAAAGTGTAAAACATGATTGAACAACATTTGGGTTCTACAAAAAGGTTTAACTTTATACATATATATAAAGCTAATATACATACAAAACAAACAGATTGTCAAACAATTATGTCCATAGAAAGAAAATCTTAACTTTTACATGCAATCAGAGATAATCCTAGATTAGAAAATATCTTGTGACTGAAAATGCATCAGAAAATTAAAAAAAAAAATAGCAAATAAATGAACCTTTGGATATGGTGTGGCATTATACTTTCTTTGGAAAAAGGGTCAACTAAAATTTAAGATTCTCAATACAGTGTCTTGTTTTAGGAACATACAAGAAAGGAAAAATCTTACATATTAAAAACACATAAAATAGAATGTTGTCATCCAATATTTATTTTAGGTAATCTTAGAAAATCACTTTGAAAAATTGAAGTCAAGATATTTAGTTTTTAAAAACGGATCTCCTAACTCAACTTGAATTATACGGGAGAGGGGGGTGGGAACTTAGGTTAAAGTACAAATGAGAGTGTTCGTTTTACAGAAAATAAAGTGAAAGAAAGCTAGGCGTCAAATTTGACGTCTAGACATAATTTTGTGGTATTGAAATGCAATAATTTAGTTGCATTTAACGACTAACAACTGCTAATTTCTAATCCCATTGCTTCATGTATCCAATACTTTACTTACAAAATAAAGCTATTCATGAATAAAATGTTAAAAGACAATTTTTAAAAGAATACAAACAATTTTTTCAAACTTCATTTAAAAAAAAAAAAAAATTGGTTTAAAAATCAATTTTTTTTAAATTTAGTTACCAGGCAAAATTTAGAGCCAAATTAGGGCCCTTTCACAAAAATCTATTTAATAAAATAGGCCCCTTCACAAAAATTAATTTAATAAAATGGGCCCCTTCACAAAAATTAATTTAATAAAATGGGCCTCTTCACAAAAATGAACTTCATAAACAGGCCCCTTCACAAAATTCCTTTTAATAAAATAGGCCCCTTAATTACATAAACTGTGTTAAAATGTGTAATTTGTAAATAACACCAGGTCATGAAAAACAAAAACTTTAGCAAGGGAATTTAAAGAAGTTTTCGTTAAAAAATTCTTGGTTCGAATTTGAGTAACTGGATTTCAACTTTCGTTACAAAATGTTATTTTTCACAAAAATATAACAAAATTCACAAAAATAACTTTTGCTTTTCAGGAAATGGGCCCCAAGAATAAAAACCTGCATCGACCCCTGGTTACATAAGATGCTATAAACAAGCTCAAATAATTTGAAAAAGACAATCATACAAACATACATCAAGAGTTTGTGATAAATAGTAGCATTTAAAAAACAAGATTATCGTTCCATGATTATTACTACTACACATCGTTTTAAAATGTTATGTTATTATGTATTTGTGTACAGTGAAAGGTGTTCTATACAACGCAAAACCTCACATTTTTAGGTTGCATTAGGTTTTAATGCGTTATAAAGATTTTTACTGTACATGAAAATATCAAACATCTTGATATTTTTAAAATAAACATCAGGTATACAGTAAACTCTCTATAAGGCGGACTCTGTGTAAGACGGAAATCTGTCTAACTCGGAAAGGTTTTCAAGTCCCTGCGAATCCATAGACATAGAGTAAAATTTGTCTAAGGTGGAATATTGTCTACTGTGGAAAATTTTTCTGGTCCCGATCGATTCCGCTTTAGACAGCGTTTACTGTATATCCAATGATGTTTGACTATATCAATGAACCTTACTTTCAATACAGTTGGCGATTCCCAACCAAGGTTGCTTCATGTATCCATTACATTATTTATAAAATAAAACTTTTCATGAATAAAATGTTATATAAAAAAAAAAAAAAAGCTATAAGCAGTTTTGTTTACTTCATTTTTTACTTTTTTTTTTTAAATGAGAGGTTTAAAAATCAAATAAATCTTTTAAAAATTTAATTTAGTCTAGTCATATACAGGGCTGAAACTAAAGGGGGGGAGGGGCAAGTGTCCCGGACCCCGGCACGGAAGACGAAGATGACACCAAATGAAGATTTTGTTTGTTGTTTTTTCTCACCTCTGTGTTCAGCACTGTGTTATTAAAACAGTACTTTCTGGGGCATGTCAAGACATAGAATGATCTAAGGATGATATGGGATAAGGATCTTGTATAAAACAGATTTTTTTTTCAGTTCCTTTCGATTCCGTTTTCAATGTTTTAATGAAATCAATATTTGACAAAGCTGATTACGCAATTCAGTATTACTTATTTTAAAAACCGTCGGCTATTAGAAACTTGGTAAAATTCTTTTTGTAAATTTATTTTGCTGAGGGAGGGCAAAATCTATGTTTGTCCCTGGTGCAAAAAAGGGCTAGTTTTAGCCCTGGTTATATAAAATAAAATGCCATAAACATGCTTAAATATTTTTTAAAAGAGAGTCATACAAACATATATCAAGAGTTTATAATAAAAAATATTTTTAGAAAAACAAAGATTACCGTTCCATTATTAGATACAGTTTTAAAAACGTTAAAATGTTCTTTGTAAATGAATTATTGTTGCATATATGCATTACTTACAAAATAAAAGTATTCATGAATGTAAATTTAAATATCCCACAAAAAAAGGAAAATGTCAACCTCTTTTTATCAACATCATTTATTATTTTTTTTTAACTGATCGGTTTAAAAATCATTTAAACCTTTTAAATTTAATTTAGCTATATAAAATGCCTGAAACATCCTTATATGTAATGTAAAAGATATAGTTATGCAGTAATATATCATGATTTCGTCGTAGTAAAAGGACTTTTTTACGTATAAAACTTATGCTAACTGCATATTATTAAGTAAACACAAGCAAAGCGAAAAAATTAAAATTGAAAACTAATTTCGTTTGCATAAATGCTATAAACGAATTAACTAGCTATACTTAAGTTATTAAATATATTACTGACATTAATAACTTTATAATAGTTGCATATTTCTGACACAATGCATAATAATTTCTGAATCGGTACTAAAAAGTCTAGGCTTAGAGAAAATATAGATAAATATTTCTAGGTAAATTTCGTGTACGAAAGAAACATTATATCATTAAACTATGTATAAAAGTAAAATAAACAATAATCATTATGAACTTACCTTGAATATTGAGAGAAATTGGTTCTTGCGACGTAATTCCACGAAATCAGAAGGAAGCCAGAAGGAAGCATGGACGCCGCCATTAAAACTTTAGGTAGCCGTCTTTCGCCGTTGCCACACGACGATAACAAAGATTGAACCAGAAAGTACGTGAAATCAGAAATCAGCAGATCACAGTCATTTAAAGAAATCCAAGTTAGTGGTTATTTCTCTTGAAGGTCCATTGATTAACCGCAATATTGGTGAAGAACTGAACCTGTATTTTTAACAGTGTACGGGGTACGGATTTCAGATACGTATAATATTGCTACGGCGGCTATACGTATTATGCAAAACAGCATATACGGTACATCGTATATACGGATCTTACCAAAGCGGTTAAACATATAAACATCTAAACGTTTTTCATTAAAGACATGAAAATAGATGTTTTAATGCTTATCTGCGGATTAGAGACATTCTCGCGGTTTACCACGCCCATCGCGATTCTTTTTTAAAAGAACGACGACGGCTTGGGTTTACCTACCTTCTGGTTGTTGTGCTGGTACTTAAAAATCTGAATATTTTTCCTCAGTTTAGATTTTTCTAGTTTTCCTTAAAAACCAAGCTATTAATTATGAAATGTTTTACTATTGTTAGTGGGTAGCTTCAAAGCTACCTTTCGCAGATCTGTAGCATATTAGCACATAGCATCTTTTGATTTATGGCATGGGCACTCCTTGCGAAACATTATTTTAGCATGCTGCCACAGAACAGACTTAAATTTACTTTATACTTTATAGTGACATTGATCATTCTGACTCCTGGGAAGTTTTGTAATCATACTTTTATAGTATATAAGAATACTGTTTGCTAAATTTTTCGTTATACATTAACAGAGTAGAAAACATTAGCTTCGTGAAAATAATAACATTTGCGCCCGGATGCAATCTTGTTTGCAACACACACGAATAAAGAATTTTTAAAAGATTAAAAAGAGAAAAGCATACTTAACAAGGATTCATAATAAATCCGAAACATTTATACTATCATTCTTTACTCAAAAAGTGTTTAATTTTGCTAATTACTTTTGGAAGTAGGCCTTATAGGACTTATAGTCCTATAGGTACGAGTAGGTCTTATAGGTCAAAGGAATTTTAAAATAATTTAATTATTTCGTACTTTTTTTTAAATAATTTAATTATTTCGTACTTTTTTCGTTCAGACATTCAGAGCAGGAAAAACCAAAGACTACATCTCCTTATCCTTCCAAAACATGGCTTTCTTAATAGGCATACATCACCAAGACTAGTTAGACAAGCAGTTATACCACTCTTACTTTTTAAACCATTATGATAACATAATTAAAGCAACTATAATGGCTACTTTTAGTAATTATTATTTATTTATAAAACAATCTAAACTGTTCCAGCAAATTTATATAACATTTTATCACTTAATTTAATGAAAATTAGAAAAAACACAAATTAATTAAAATATTTATAGAGGAAAATAACAAGATTTTATGTATGAAACATAATATGGAGCTTCCTACGGTAACGCCACCAATTTCTAGTTTATTCTCCATTCTGTGGCGTAAGACTGATGAGGTCCATTGTTATTAAAAGTAAATACGATACTTGAAATATACGTACACTTTAAATGTACGCATGCTTGAATATATGTTTAAACGAAGTACCCTTATACGTATCTGGATACGTTTAAACATATTTTAGGGTATTAGTATTTCACTGAAATGTATTATACGTATATAAGTATATCGTTTAAACGTATAATTGAAATACGTATCCTATAGGGAGTACTAGTTGAAATACAGGATAAAACAGTTTTTTTTTCTTTTTTCAGATTGTTGTGTTGTTTCCGTGCAGGTTTACCAATAGAAGAAATTAATAGAGAAAACAATATATATATATATATATATATATATATATATATATACTAGAGGGCTCTGCCCCCTGCATGCTACGCTCGCCAACCCCCGTTCAGACACCGCAGAATCTAAAAACACGCTAATCTGATCGGTTTAAAAAATATTATAGAAGATTGAATTATACTGAAAAAAGCTGTGCAGATCTCCCTGTAAACGGGTTTCCATTCAATTTCCTTTGATTTCAAAAATTTAAGGCCGAATCAGTTGCTGTTAAGACATCCAATGGTTGTTTTCGTGTTTGGTTAAAGAGGATCAGTTAAACGTTTGAAAAGAAGCTAAAAATCAAAGGAATTAAGTGTACAGAGTCTTTGTCTCCCGGTATTTTAAAACAATTTCTATAACAATAGCCTAAGTCATGTGACTATCCTCAAGAGTTCCGGGCGAACCACTTCGCTTTTTATATTCCTGGTGCCATTTTGGTACTTTAATATTAGCCAGGTACAGGTGATAAGTCGCCAAATATTATTCTATCGCCATCATTTCATCTATATTATAATAGTCCAAGTCATGTAACTGCCATAAATAAATACGCTCTGATCCCTTCGCTTTTCATATGAAAGTTTGACCCAGATATCATATACGGCCCCACATTGGCGCGATTTTTTTCCGACGCTAATTTGGGGAAAAGATCAACAGCGTAAACAATAACATCCGGCTTATCAAATCAATCAAAATAACGATACCATTGCGCCAGTTAAGTACCCGTTTCGTATTTGACATTAGTGTCAGAAAAAAATAGTTCCAATATGGGACCGTATGTGGCATCTGTGCCGAAAGTTTTCCATTTCGATTAAAAAAAATCAATTTTTTCCGAATAATACTACATAAAAGCATTGTCGCAAAGAATTCTTGGTACTGTTACGCTAGCCGGGTGCATATCTCGCTTATAACTATTTTTCAACTCGCCAGTTAGCATTTTTTTTTTTCCCCCAGTGGTAAATTAAAACATTGCTTTGAAGTTGAAATTAAATGTCATCGTTTGTTACATCATTTAATATTTGGCCAGATGCTATATACGCACCCGGTTTGGCGTGGTGTTTTTTACGAAAATTTGGCGAAATCCTCGTTTTCGAATACCAGGTACATATGTATTTTTGGTACTAATTAGTTATCCCGTCGAACAAAAATCTATCACCAAACTATAAGATTAAATGCCAATAATGATTGATAAATGTCATATTCACTTGACTTTAAGCAAGTTACACGTCTTTACGCCATCAAGTGATTTTTATTTCGACGTTTTATTTGTATATTTATTAATGTTATACTTTTTTCTTTGTTCTTTCGTTATTTAAAATAAAAATTATGTCAATTTGTATAATTTGGCGAGTGGTTTGGCGATTTATATAATTTGGCGAAATGGGTCGATAGAATAACTAAGTAGTACCGTATTTTTTAATTATTTTCTATTATTTTTTATTTTTAAAGGAAAATATCCAAAAAAATAATTAACTATAGAACAAAACAATTTATGTAATTAAAAAAAAATAAAGTAAATAAACACTTATTATTAAATAAACAACAATAGCCGGGTTACCATGTCAACCAAAATAATGCCATTTTGGCGCCAATTAGGTACCCTGGTGCGTATATGACATCTGTGCCTAATATTTTCCTATTCATTTCGTTTAAAAAAAATAAAGAAGTGAAAGCCATTTATTTTAAATGTTTCTGTTTGTATTAAATAAAATGATAATGAAATACAAATTGAATTACGAATAAAAGTAACATGATACATTTCTTAGCATATATTTAAGGGAGGCCAAACTTCTCGCCAAATTAGTTTAAAATAGTAACCTTTTCTAAAATCTGAAAAAAAAAATATCTGTTTGTTTAAAATTTGAATTGCCATCATTAGAAAAATGTATATAAAATTAGAAAAAAATTAATATTTCGAAAACTAATTCGAATTTAAAAATTCTAATACCAGTTTTGAAATCTGCGGATCAGTATTGATTTTTGGTGTTAATTTCATCGCAAAGCATTCCATATTTTAGGAGAAATCGCCATGAAACATAATCAGTTGTTTAATCAGTCGATTCAAAGAATCGTTACATTTCAGCCGTTTCATATATTCGTTTCATTAGGATTTTATATATGTAGGGTAGATATATATATATCTATATCTATAAAAGAAAGTCTGATTTTCGTATTAATCAACACGCAGCCAAAACTACTGAACCTAAAATTTTGAAAATCGGGGTAAAAATAGTTCTTATGGCATTGAGTGCCGCTAAGAAAGGATTTTCTAAAATTCCACCCCTGAGGGGGGTAAAAAAGAGAACGAACTTTAAAAAAATTCCTTAAAAATCTGATTTTATAGTTATTTTTTAACTGATAACATATTTTGGTGTATTTTTGTATGCTGAATCAAATGGTACTAACTAAATTCTTTTAAGCCCAATAGTTCGAGAGATATTTTATATTTTCGAATTTGGCACTATCTTTGGCGCCAAAACCTGAATTTTTCAAGTAATAATTTCTAAAAACTCATTCATTTCATTCTGTTACTATAGCAAGGGAAGAAATTCGAATAATTTTTTAACCAATCTTTTGGTTAAATAATTAAAACAACTATGTTAGTTAGGAAAAATATTACAAACGCCTCAAAAACTAAAACTAAATAAATAAATAAAAAAAAAACCTGTGGTACTTTTTCGTTCTAATTCTCGCCGCGATACCATGCCAAAATGTATGGTATCGCGCCATTTATTTCAACCCTAATCGTGCAAACGATTTTTATTGCAAACTGTGCCACACATTAACATTTACTAATTATTGAACGTGAATATTTTTATGCACGAATTTTTAATGATGGAATTCATTTTATTCCATCATAATCTCGCAAAACTTTTTAATTTGTTATTTTTTTAATGGAAAATATTTATTACTGATACTTATATAGATTTTACCATTTCGCAGTTATCTGATGATGAGGAAGCTACAATAAAATTATTTCAGAAGTTAGGAATTATACATATAAAAATGTTTTGTTCAAAAAACCATGAATGTCTTCATTGAAAGAATGAAATGTTTACTGAAATGTGAGACATACGTATTACGTACGCCATGCTTCAGTAGTAAAAGACATTTACAATTACAAGACTGCAGTTTAAATTGGCTATATTTTATTACTTGCAAAATATTTATTTATTCTTATATTTTAAGTATTTATTCTGGTACCCGTCGACCAATTTCGCCAAATTATATAAATCGCCAAACCACTAGCCAAATTATACAAATTGACATAATTTTTATTTTAAATAACGAAAGAACAAATAAATTAGTATAACATTAATAAAAATACATTTAAAAATTCGAAATAAAAATCACCTGATGACGTAAATACGTGTAACTTGCTTAAAGTCAAGTGAATGTGACATTTACGATCAACCATTACTGACCTTTAATCTTATAGTTTGGCAATAGATTTTTGGTCGGCGGGATAACCAAGTAGTACCATTATTTTTATTGATTTAAAAAATGGTAGGTCAAAGACTGTAATTTTCAAAAGTTATATTTTTTAAATGCTCATTTTTTTTTATCAATATTTTTTTTTTCAAATGTATCGTTTCATTTTTGTGCCAACTATTACGCTTGGTGAGAATGGTGTTGGCATAACAGGGAAATACCAAAACAGTTACTGATTTTATTTCAAATGTAATGAAAAAAGGTTTAATGAGCAATAAATATTGTAAATATGACTATAACTCAGATTCTGCTGAACAGAATTTTGTAGAACTTACACTGTTAAATAGTAAATTTGGTTTATAAATGGTTTAATGTACAAACCATCATTCTAACTTGCTACGGGGGTTCTAAAATTATGTGAACTCGATTATTAAAGATTTCAAGCCAACTAATTAAATGCACAGTAAGTTGGATAATATTTCAGGTTTTTTTTTTTTTTTTTTTCAATATTTATCATATCATTCTGTGTTGTGTAGTTACGGAGCTATGCGGAAAAATTTCTCAGTTTTACGGGAAAGAAAATTGGAAGCTATACGCTAGAGAGATAGGGTATACTAGAGAGTATATATGCTATAGTTATGGAAGTTGAGCTGAGTTCATTAAAAAATTCAAGTGATGCAGTATATACCTACCCCTACCTCCTAGAGAGTTCTATAATCAGGTTAACGCAATTATGAAAGTTATATTTAACTATCTCAATATATATATATAATGCAAAGAGAAATTTCATTCCGGCCGCTTATATCTTGAGTTCTGCTGAATAAATTTTGACGAGATTTACATTGTTAGTTAGATAATTTTTCAGAAAAGATGTTAGTATAAAACATAACGTTCTACGTTGCTTAGTTAAATAATTATGGGGAAAGTTCTAAATCAGATGAACCCAATTTTGAAAGATTTGCTTTTTTTTAAAGGTTCACTGAATGAATTTTTATGGGATTTAAACTGTTAATTAGATCATTTTTAGGGAAGGTTTCGGTATATTTTCCGTTTTAAAAGATTCTGCTAAGTGGATTTCGATGCAACTTGATCGGTTAGTTAATTTTTCAGTGAATGTTTTAGTATAAAGCACATATCATTTGCTGTTGCTTAGTTGTTAGGTTGCTTGATTGTAGAATTATAGATGAAATTTCTAGAATCAGGCGAACCCAATTATTATGAACGATCAGCCTTTTCAATAAGTCCAATTAACAGATTCTGATGAGACTTGCATTGATAATTTTTCATGGACGCTTTTAGTATATTACATCTAACAAAAACATAACTGTTAAAAAAGGGAGCCAAGTTCTGTAAAGACAATGGCAAGAAAAGAAGTGATATCTAAGTGGGTGCCAAGTTCAAATAAAATTCACTCAAACTTACCTACAGAAGTATTATAGCATTTTTTAAATTGTTTAGAAATAAAAATTATTGATAGCATATTAATAATAAATTTAGAACTTGGCAAGTTTTTACCTACGAGTCATTTATTTTTATTAATGACATTATTATATCAAAACTTGTTATTTCATGTTTGGAAGCCTTCATTTGAGTGAGCTCCTTTCCCTTGAAGGGTGGTGGGATAAAATATATCCCACCTAATTTTAACTGCAAAATGCCACATTGACACTAGAATTCAGGACTAAAAAGTTTAATTTTATTAAATACGTGAAAATAAGCTTTTACCCATTTTGAAATAAATTTGTTTTTAAATTCTGGTGTGATTCAATCATTTCAGCATGTCACGAATAAAAGCTCTTTGCCCCCGAAGGGTGAAAGGGGTGCAGTCTCTAGAGGGATGACCAAGAACAAGCGTAAGGGTATCTGTCTCTTTCTCAGGCCTTTTAGTCTGTTTGCATTGAGGTTTCTGGAGGGTGGCTGCTAGAGTGATAACCAAAGACGAGCGGGAGTGTATCTGTGTATTTATTGGTTTATCAAATCTTTATCATGAGTCATTTGTTTATAATAATAACTATATTAATTTTTTTATAATGACATTGTTGTTAATATTAACATCATCATTTTATTAAGACATGAAATTGATAGGCATAACATTTATCAAAAACTTGCCAAGTTCAAGATTTATTATTAATATGCTATCAATAATTTTTATTTCTAAACAATTTAAAAAATGCTATAATACTTCTGTAGGTAAGTTTGAGTGAATTTTATTTGAACTTGGCACCCACTTAGATATCACTTCTTTTCTTGCCATTGTCTTTACAGAACTTGGCTCCCTTTTTTAACAGTTATGTTTTTGTTAGATATCATTACTTTTTGTAAAGTTACAATATATTTAGACACTTTACTTAATGCTTTTAAATGTGTTTACATGTGACTATTTTATTCACCAAGCAACATTCAATTTTAATTTAAATTTCCTACAAAAAACTATTTGGCTGTCAATATGCGGCTGAAATCTGTGTTTTAATACTGCTACATTGAATGCATGTTTTGAAACGAAATATATTGATTCGAAATTTTTATTGTTTCTGAAACAACAATTCCTATTAAATTCCTATATTAAATTTTCCTATTAAATTTTCCAATTAAATATCCTATAGCTGGGCCTGCTTTTTTGCACTGCAAGTGAAAAATAAAGTTATGTGCATATGCCACACTATGTATCATTCATCCATGGGTGCCGGCAAAGAGGCAGTGCAGAGGAAGGACATTGCCTCTCCCTGGATTTTCAAATTTAACTAATTAAATATCCTTTTCTTTGATGATTTTGAAAATAACAAGTGGGTAAGTGTGATCACAGATCGCACAGATGGTTTGTTTAATATTCCTTTCAAAACATTTTATCCTTTTGAAAAATCTGTTAGTTCCACATTTCGCAACCAGGGGCGCACTATACTCTAAACAAACTTCTATCCGAACGAAACTCCGTTTTACATACTATCCGTAGATATATTAGTCGAGGGGATTGAGGCCATAGCACCCGAGATAAGTAGGTGCCCCTGGCGGTATAAAGTGGAACGAAAATATGTAAGGCTATGGTGCATAAGATGAAAGAATGGTCAAAGAGGTGTCGGCAAAAGTTGGAAAAGTGCTCCCCGTGTGAAAAGGGCGGAGGTTAGAAAAATTCCTTAAAATACACAAGTTTGAGCCCGGAGGAGTAAATAATATAAGACTTTTTGAAAATTTTATGATTTGTCGTGTGGTCTGAGGTATTCAGCTATATGTATGCAAAAAGTCATGTCTTTAATTTAATTAGGGGCTCCCTTAGAAAGAATTGCTTAAAATACATATGTGGTAGCCCAAAGGGTTAAATGTACGACTTTTTCAAAATTTTATGATTTGTCATTGGATGTGTGTTCAGCTATAAGTATGCAAATTTTCACGCCTCCAACATTATCAGGGGCTCACTTAGAAAATATTGTTTAAAATACACATGTGAGAGCCCAAAGGGTTAAATGTACGACTTTTTCAAAATTTTATGATTTCTCGTTTGATGTGAGGTGTTCAGCTATAAGTATGCAAAATTTCATGCCTCCAACATAATTAGAGGCTCACTTAGAAAGAATTGTTTAAAATACACATGTGGGAGCGCAAAGGGTTAAATGTACGACTTTTTCAAAATTGTATGATTTGTCGTTTGATGTGAGGTGTTCAGCTATAAGTATGCAAAATTTCACTCCTCCAACCTTGTTAGAGGCTCACATAGAAAGAATTGTTTAAAATACACATGTGGGAGCCCAAAGGGTTAAATGTACGACTTTTTCAAAATTTTATGATTTCTCGTTTGATGTGAGGTATTCAGCTATAGGTATGCA
Source organism: Maratus speciosus (assembly GCA_963932465.1). Taxonomy (NCBI): domain Eukaryota; kingdom Metazoa; phylum Arthropoda; class Arachnida; order Araneae; family Salticidae; genus Maratus; species Maratus speciosus. Next base: position 470,171,829 of record OZ010789.1, read on the forward strand.
AAATTTCACGCCTCCAACCTAATTAGGGCGCACTTAGAAAGAATTGTTTAAAATACACATGTGGGAGCGCAAAGGGTTAAATGTACGACTTTTTCAAAATTGTATGATTTGTCGTTTGATGTGAGGTGTTCAGCTATAAGTATGCAAAATTTCACTCCTCCAACCTTGTTAGAGGCTCACATAGAAAGAATTGTTTAAAATACACATGTGGGAGCCCAAAGAGTTAAATGTAAGACTTTTTCAAACTGTTATGGTTTGTCATTTGATGTGAGGTGTTCAGTTATAAGTATGCAAAATTTCATTCTTCCAATCTAATTAGGGCTCACTTAGAAAGTATTTATTTTAAAATACACATGTGGGAGTCCAAAGGGTTAAATGTACGACTTTTTCAAAATTTTATGATTTGTCGTTTGATGTGATGTGTTCAGCTATAAGTCTGTAAAATTTCACGCTTCTAACCTAATTCGGAGCACACTTAGAAAGAATTATTTAAAATACACATGTGGGAGCCAAAGGGTTAAATGTACGACTTTCTCAAAATTTTATGAATTGTCGTATGATGTGTGGTGTTCAGCTATAAGTATGCAAAATTTCAAGTATCCAACATGTATAGTTTCTGAGAACGGGCTCTCTGACGGACAGAATATCTCAATTTGTTGATTTTCTGTAAGCAAGTAAACCCAGATAAACCCCCAGTAAGTAGATAGGTTTACAATAGAAGTCTATGGGAATTTGGCGAAATATTAGAGATATCGCCAAGGTGGCGTCACTTTTGCCGACTAATTTTGGTCGCCAAATTTGGCGATATATCGCCATGTTGGCGAGAAACTTGGCGGTATTTGGCGACAGAACAGAGTCCCCTCCTACGGCAAATTAAAATTTCGCCTAATAGACGTAATATTAAAGTAAAAATGGGCACCCCAGGTGGGTAATTCATCGATTTTCACAATTTTTTAATTTTTTTCCTTAGTTTTATAGTGTAAACAAACTTCGCACCAAATTTGAAGTCTGTAGCTGCAGTAGATATACGAGATCTTTTTGATGAGTGAGTCAGTCAGTCAGTCAGTCAGTGGTAAAATTATCGATTATCAGACATTTTCAAATGTCATTATCTCGTAAACTAATTATGCGTTATTTATAAAATTTTGTATTTTAGGTAATTATGGTGGCCTTACTACACATTTCGTATAACAAGTACGTAGGTCTCATAGATTTTCAGTAGTAGAGCATTGAAATTTGACGAAAACGGCTCGAAATGGTTCGTGTAAATAACACACGGCTATGTCAGGCGAACTTGGCTGACACACTGCCGTGTGTCTAGATATTGTTCTATTGTTCTTTACCGAATCCTACACTAACAGATCAAATAAAAAAATTGGTCCTTAACAGTCTAAATTTTGTATGACTCAATAAAAGATATAATACCGTAATGACATTCATGTTGCTTTCAGCAATTCGGTTGGATACACCAGGTATAAAGTTGCCATATTGCTTTAAAACGCATGATCAAATTCACAGATATATTTTGTTTCATTCAACATTTCTTTAGAAAAACCGACCAGCGTAGCGGGCGAAGGCGGCTAGTATATATATATATATATATGGATAAGGCGAATTTTGAAACACACGTCCTCATGCATAAACTAATAAATTCATCACATTTTTTTGCAGATATTCTCTTGTTTAAATTGCTCTTTTTAGAAGACATATTTTGCATAATATTTAGAGCAAATTTCTTAGTTCCACGTCAATGAAAAACTTTATTGGATATTTCTAATGCGTTTTGACTAATGAGTGACATTTCCCCCTCTTGCTTACGTACTTTTATCATGCATAAGAAAATACTCAAAAGATATTTCAACGCGTGAGAAATGTATAATATTCTCGCTTGCTTTCTTTATATAAAAGCACATATTAATATTGCTGCTCACAAAAAATTTTATACACATTTTTAAAATGGAAATGCTGTTATTAAATAAAAGGATTCACGGTAATAATCCGTTAAAAAAAATTGCAAACTTTATTATTTTAAAGAGCAGAAGGAGAAGAAGAAACTAAAAAAGAGATATAAAAAACACTGCTGGGCAACATATAACTATGATATGTTCCCGCACCATGTTGGTTAAATCAAAGTAAAATTGCGTAATTTGTTATTTCTGTTTGTATAAATATTTTTTATAAAATATAATTATGAGTGTAAAATTATAATGTTTATATATTTAAGTAAAATAGGAGTGTAAGTTCATACAAAAATTATTAAGTTGATTTTAAATATTAAATATATATTTTAAAAAATTGTTGTATTGTAAAATGAATGTATAATGTTGAATAGAGTTCGGATCTCAGACAACAACAATAGCCAGACGCCATGGTGTCGTTTTATGACAAGCCAATGGAAAGTGGTGTATAATTAGAAATCGTAAAATAAGAAAAACGTTGGAATAAATTTATGGCCTCAATAAAAGTGTTGGGATAAATTTATGGCTTTTCAGACCACCCAAACTTTAAGGCAAATAATAATATTAAAGTATATGTAAGGGGCCATTTGCAGACTGTTAGCTAATAGGCCTATCGAAGAATAATGCAAAATCTTCTCACATCCAATAACAGTGGACTAGACAAAAATAGTTCCACCCACTGCAGGAGTTGGTGTGCAAGAAGAATAAGGTTTAAAAAAAAGAGAGTCTGAAAAAAGATGTAGAGGACGCAGGAGCTCTCCTGAAAGCCCGTGTAATGAATCAAAAAAGCCCTAGTAATGCCCAGGCGTGATGGACATATCGGAGCGAGTCTAATCAAGCCTAATTGAGGATGTCTTCCTGATGTACATATCGGAGTGAGCCTAATCAAGCCTAATTGAGGATGTCTTCCTGATGTACATATCGGAGTGAGCCTAAGCAAGCCAAATTGAGGATGTCTTCCTGATGTTAAAATAAAGAGGATTGTTCTACAGAGGTCCGTAGCTATGCATCCTGCCATCCCGATGTTGCCGCTCTGATACGAAGCGAATTCCGGATGACATATGAATATGATCCTAAGCAACGCGACAACTCTGAATTTGATGAATAAAGGCCACCATCCCGTATATTAAAAAAAGGTACTCCTTTAAACTTTTTCTTTTACCACTTAAAATCATATGAAAAATTATAAATATACTTTTCTGATATTTTATGGTAGAGAGTAATCTGAGATCCGACAAAACCAATAATTAAATAAAATTAAGGTAATTTAAAAATGAAAGAGAATTATTCTTTTAGCAAAAAGAAACAAATATAATAATTAGAGTATATGAAAATATTGTCTTTTTTTTAAAGATTAAATATACATAAAATAATGAGAAGCAAACAAAAGTGTTGCTTTCTATTTTTTGAATTAATATTATGTTTTTCTGTATATAGTTGTGTTCAATGTAAATAAAATATTTAATCAAGTTTTAAAAAGTTTCTGTAATTATTTAATTGATGATGTTTAAGGTGTGTCAATTTATTTTTACAGCCTAAATTTTAGTTTAATTCATAAGTGGAAGAGTTCGTCTAAATAATTCACAACGCAAACTCTTAATTTTATTCGTAATTATTTAAATTTAATAATTACATTTTGACGCGAGTTATAATTTAATTTTATTAATGCTTCGCGTTGCTCTTCTACTAGAATTATGTAATTACGATCACTTATGTTATTTGAATTTATCTAAGGTATATAAAATTATATACCAATTTGCTATTAGGTTGCTTGGATGATTTGGATCAATTAACAATCTTGGATGTAAAATTAAAAAGAAAATAAACAGGTGTAATTATCTGTCCAGCATCCCCCCCTTCATAGTAAAATGGTGCTATGACTCAGGAACGTTCATCTGAGGTCATTAGAAATAATAATAATAATAATAATAATAAAGGAAAATAAATTTAAGTATTATTTTAATGTCACAATTTTAAAGATATTGTAGGTATTTAAGTTTAATTGATTAAAATTTTATTAAAATTAATTTTATTATTGTGACAATAATGACACACATATAATAATTTTATATAAATAAAATGAATAATATATGTTAGCAAAAAAAAAAAAAAAAAAAAAAGGAAATGAAAAAAATAATTCTGGGATTTATAATAGGTAAATTTAGGAATTACAATTTTGTTATTTTTCTCTCTTTTCTCTTTTGGTTGGATCTCAGTTACCATTGAGAAATAATGGCATTCACATCACAGATGACACATTTGTAAAAATAATTTTTTTATATACTGTATAAATAATAATAATAATAAGAATAATAAGTAAAATTTGATAATATGTCTGGTATAAAAATGATTGAAATGTCAATAGATCATGATTTTTGAAATTGTATCACCTTGATACAGAAGAAAATTTATGAGTCGTACTACGAAGTAGTAGTACATTATTTACATATAAAAAAAAATAAATAAATAAAATAAGATTGTTGTTTCTGTAGAAAAAGACAGATATTTTTCTGTTAAATGAAATTATGTTGTTTTTTATATATGTGTATTATAAACATTTTAGGGGTATTTATGTGTGTAAAAGAAGAATCTACAAAACAACTTCATCCCATAAGAAATTTTTTTAAATTTTAGTGCTGTTGTTTTCATGTATTTATGCAATTTATAATATTTTCATACATATGTGGTAAAAAAAAAAAAAAAAAAAAAAGTATGATAAACAGAAATATTCTGTTAAAAGGTTATGCCCAACAATAAGCGAAAATTTAAAAGGAGAAGTGTAGATTTAAATACTTCTGGAGTTAAAACCAGAGGACAGAAAAATAAAATTATTTCTCTAAATTATTCGCTACAAAAAACTAAAAAGAATACAATGACTCAACCTAGTGTTGATACGCTGTTGAATTGTATCCCCGTCTTTGATGGACAGAAAGAGTCTAATATTAAATTTTTTGTGAACGAATTCGATAATCTAATTAAACAAACGGAATTAGAGAATGTTTCGAAACTTGCGCTCTTGAAAACGAAATTAGTCGGTAGTGCTAGAGATAAATTAGTTGACGAAGAAAATCTTAATACAGAAAAAGACTATGGTAAATTTAAAGAAAAATTAATCGATACTTTTTCTACTAAAACAAGTTTTTCTGCGGCTCAAAGCAATTTTTTTTCTCTTAGGCAAAAACCTGCGCAGGCTATCGCTGATTTTATCAGTGAATTCAATGCGGCTGCAAAACTTTACCTAGATAAAAGTGGCCAAAATATTGACAACGGTAATGGTAGTTTATTTGAAATGATAAAATTCACAAGATTTTTAGAATCAGTTAGGGCAGATTTAAGTTTGGACATTCGAAGAATGGCGCCGAAAAATTTCAACGACGCATGTAAATTTGCGAAACAAATGGAAGATGCATACAATCAAGTTGCATCAAAGGAAATTAATTCGATTACAAAAACCTCCACTGAGGAAAATTTGGACAAATTGTTAAAATTAAATATGGGAAGCGCGGAGCAAATTAAAATTTTGACTTCCGAAATAAACAATTTGAAAGTTAAAACAAAAGACACTGCATCAAGCAGATGGTGCGAATTATGTAAAAAAAATTCGCATACTTTAGAAACGTGCTGGTACAAAAATGATAATAAAAATACATATAAGGATAGCAGAGATTTCGCAGGTCGGCATTTTAATAAAAGGTACTCTTATAATGGACAGTATCAACCGAGAGCGAATTTTAATCCTAGATTTGTTAACCCAAACCAGCAGTGGCATTTTCAATCTTATGCACCCACAGGTGGTTACTATGGATATTCTCCATATCCCCCACCCCCACCAAATTACTTCCCTCAGCATGTGCCATATAGGAATAGTCAACCCCAGAGTCATGCCAGTTATTATCCAAATGAGGATAAAAATGAGAATTTAAAAGAGAATGCTCAAAAGTATCCAAAAAAGTATAATAAAAAGGGTAAAACTGATGATCAAAGGGACAAGTAAGGGATATGAATTGGTATTAAAAATAAATCAAAATACATAATTAATCGAATTTCAAAATTTTAAAATTTTCAAAATTTAAAAATAAATTTTTCTCTTTTAGGTAAAAAAAATTGAAACAAAATTAATAACTTGCCTTTTTAAAATTCAAAATAATAATAAGAAAGGATAGGAACATGGGAACGCCAATTTGTCTCAGGGTTACAATATTGAGCAAATGTGCAGGGCGCACCCGAAAACATACTTATAAAATTATGTAATGTGCTTCACAAAACTTCAATGGAGCAGTGAAATATTTCTCTCCAGGCAAAAGTTATATATATTTTTTTTCTTTTCGAATATGAATTAGAAAATTTAAAATCTTAACAAAGCCAAATAACATTAAAACTTAATTAATTTAATAGTGAATAATGTTGGAGTAATTTTCAAAAAAAAAAAAAAAAAAAAAAAAAGAGAATCTTTTCTGTCTTCTATAAGGGTAGCCGTTGCTAATAGCCTTACAATTTAGATGGCAGAATTTCAGAATTACTCTTTAAAATGAGTAGGTGTAAGCTATAGGTTCAGGGTAGTTAGAACAGCTTTATAGCATACTCATATATATATATTTTTTCCTTATATAAATATATGGTTGACAAGGAATAAATTATTAGTGCACTTTATATTAGGATAGCGGTCAGCTATAAGCCTAAATATAATAAAATATGCAAAAAGTGCTAAGATTTATTCCGGTAGTTCAATTACAACTTATATGCTAAAGTCTAGAATTTAGACAGCAGGGATAAGTTTTATGAACAAAAGTGTTATAAAAAAATTTAAAAAAAAAGGATTTTGATGTAGCACATTGGTTTTTAAAAAACATATATATGTATAACAATGGACAAGGCAAGTTATTTCAATATGATTGCACACAAAATTATTGTAAAAAAATTACACAAATAAATAATTGAAGCAAAATTAAAATTTTCTCACCAAAGGCTTTCTGTATAGGGTGCAATTTTGGCCTACGGCTGGGTATGCACCAACACCAACAAAATATTTGTAGAAAAATTATTTATCAATTCATCAAGGTAAATCAAGGTCATCACTTAGTTATAAATTTCAGGATTCTTGGCTGAAAAAGGAATCGAAGAAAAAATTAAGTATGGTATAATTACTAGATGTTATGCTCAGAAACAATAAAATTAGTAATATTATATTGTAAAAAGCAGCATTTTGAGTTTTATTTAGGAAAACTTTTGATTTTTAGGTTTTACATATTTATGGAGTGCCTAGCTCAGTGTATAGTTCCTAGATTTAATAAAAAAATAATAAATAAAAATATAAGTTCGTGTTGTTTTCAAAATAAATAACAAAAGGTATAGCAATTAGCATTTACAGTTAAAATTTATGGAATTTTCAGCAAAATTAACATTAGACAAACATAGTTTATATTATATTTAACTTGATAAGTTAATTTACTTTTATTAACGGTATTCAATTAGAATTAAAGTAGGCTTAAATTCAAGTTAAATTAATTAATAACATTGTTGTAGTGTAAAATTTTATGTAAGACTATTATATTTGTATTGTATATATAAAAATATGCAAATTTAATAATTAATAAAATGTATTAGCAAAATTATTTAATATAAATATTAAATGACATCTTGCTGAAATCAGCTAGAAATTAGATTTTTTTTTTTTAAATAAAATATTTTATAAATTTATGTTAGTTTAGAATTTAAGCATTTTTTTTTCTTCTCTTTACTTTCCCTTAGAATTAAATGCAATTCTAAATTAAACACATATAAATATACATAGTATTGATAAATTTGAGTGTGTGAGTTCATAAAATTTTTTTTATATAATTTGGCCAATTTAACATAAGAAAACAAAATAAATAAATAAATATATTTATATATATTGGCCTTATTTTTATTAAAATATGTAGTATGGCTTAATAAATTTATTTACTTAATTTTTTTTATGGTGCGTACAGTAATTATTTTAAAAACTTAATCTGTAACAATTGGGTGTGGATATTTATGAGTATACAAAGATTCTTTTCTGCTGGCAGAAATTCTTTGGTTCGGCCGAGTACTCATGGGTTACTACATACGATTTTACGTAGTAATTATCATTTGCTTTTGTATTTTTAAAATTATACAAGTGTATTAATAACATTTTTTTTTATAATTAAATAATAATTATTAATGTTGGATTAATAATAATAATTTATTATCTTTTATTTTTTTAAACATATCATTAAAGTTTAGACATTAGAATTCACATACGGAATGTTAATGATAAATTAATTTTTGAATAAATAAATTTTTATTTCATTCAGTAAATAAATAAATATGAAAATTTAACAATCTTTTAAGATAGAATTGTTGGCTAAATAAATAATTATTAAAGACACAAAAATTGTTCTCTTCTTCGTCAATGGCATTTTCTGACAACACTATTTAATAGTATTAAATGAAGGTGCATTTTTAAGGTCAGCGTAATGCATATTTTGCATTTTGAGAGGCTGTAGAAGTCATTTTTCCGTGTTGTTTACATTTTAATAGTAAACAATATCATGAATCAAAATTTGTGTTTGTTAGAAAGGTCTAAAAATATACAATGTAATCAGTTAAAGAAAATTATATGCATTTTTTTTTAAATCCTGAAAGGCAATTTGGTTTAGATTTGAACCTGACAGCATAAAAAGCCACGCTCGCTTCAGTCGCAGTATGAGGCAGGAGAATTCAAATGCTAGAATCGCCATTTTCCCCTACAAAATAATAAAAAAAGCAGAAGGTTTACATTAGATATGATACAAATACATACACTGTTTATGCATAGATTATGTTTAAAATTACATACAGGCATGCACAGTTAGTTAAAAAGAAAGTATATCAAGAAATTATACTAATTAATACGGTAATTACAAGCATGAAATGGTTTTAAATACATACTTTGGGAAGTCGTAAAATTTTGTCACAGCACAAATCACCTCGCAGAAAGTGATTAGTAGCTTGACCAACCCCTCGTTTCGAAAGGATCGGGGACAGTCAAAAACTGGTTTTATTTTCCTCTCCTTCTTCTTCTTCTTTTTTTTTTCTCGTATCGGGTAAAGTTGGAAAGCATTACGTAATAATATATTAAAGGAGATGAGATAGCTTGTATATTTTGACATATCATACATGTTAGAAGTAACAAATAAATAAATAAAATAATGTAACCAGTTTGTATACAATATTTTTCTGATTATAATTTGAATACATCAGACTAATTATGTGAAAATATAACATGTCATATTACAAGCATGGTATTTACTTTTATTCAGTATAAAATGTGTTTTAGATAAAACACTGTGTCATAAGGTTGTATGTGATGAAATAATATGTCAAATGTGTATGCCATTATTTTTCTTGTAATTAGGTTTATTTCGGCATATTAGTTTCATACAAAATTATAGCTTTGAATGTATTTTGGGCACTTAAACTGTAAAGTTACAAAATTATTAAACATGTGTGTGGTAAAGAAAAAAGGCTTCGAGAAAGACGTCAGATTTTCAGTACAGAGGTCTTCTATAAATGTGAATGTCAACAGACAACTATGCTATCATGTGTTGAACTTTCTGTTAGGAAAAATAGAAGAACTTCTTATAAAATATACCAGAACCATTGATAATTGAACTTTACAGACTTACTTCAAAAACTGTGTAGATACACAGTCATATGGACACGTACATTCTTTTATGCTTTACAAAAAAAAAAAAAAAATAAAACCAGCAATCAGTTTTTATTTTTTTTTCTGACTACCGGGAGAGATGCTGGGCAACATATAACTATGATATGTTCCCGCACCATGTTGGTTAAATCAAAGTAAAATTGCGTAATTTGTTATTTCTGTTTGTATAAATATTTTTTATAAAATATAATTATGAGTGTAAAATTATAATGTTTATATATTTAAGTAAAATAGGAGTGTAAGTTCATACAAAAATTATTAAGTTGATTTTAAATATTAAATATATATTTTAAAAAATTGTTGTATTGTAAAATGAATGTATAATGTTGAATAGAGTTCGGATCTCAGACAACAACAATAGCCAGACGCCATGGTGTCGTTTTATGACAAGCCAATGGAAAGTGGTGTATAATTAGAAATCGTAAAATAAGAAAAACGTTGGAATAAATTTATGGCCTCAATAAAAGTGTTGGGATAAATTTATGGCTTTTCAGACCACCCAAACTTTAAGGCAGATAATAATATTAAAGAATATGTAAGGGGCCATTTGCAGACTGTTAGCTAATAGGCCTATCGAAGAATAATGCAAAATCTTCTCACATCCAATAACAGTGGACTAGACAAAAATAGTTCCACCCACTGCAGGAGTTGGTGTGCAAGAAAAATAAGGTTTAAAAAAAAAGAGAGTCTGAAAAAAGATGTAGAGGACGCAGGAGCTCTCCTGAAAGCCCGTGTAATGAATCAAAAAAGCCCTAGTAATGCCCAGGCGAGATGGACATATCGGAGCGAGTCTAATCAAGCCTAATTGAGGATGTCTTCCTGATGTACATATCGGAGTGAGCCTAATCAAGCCTAATTGAGGATGTCTTCCTGATGTACATATCGGAGTGAGCCTAAGCAAGCCAAATTGAGGATGTCTTCCTGATGTTAAAATAAAGAGGATTGTTCTACAGAGGTCCGTAGCTATGCATCCTGCCATCCCGATGTTGCCGCTCTGATACGAAGCGAATTCCGGATGACATATGAATATGATCCTAAGCAACGCGACAACTCTGAATTTGATGAATAAAGGCCACCATCCCGTATATTAAAAAAAGGTACTCCTTTAAACTTTTTCTTTTACCACTTAAAATCATATGAAAAATTATAAATATACTTTTCTGATATTTTATGATAGAGAGTAAGCTGAGATCCGACAAAACCAATAATTAAATAAAATTAAGGTAATTTAAAAATGAAAGAGAATTATTCTTTTAGCAAAAAGAAACAAATATAATAATTAGAGTATATGAAAATATTGTCTTTTTTTTAAAGATTAAATATACATAAAATAATGAGAAGCAAACAAAAGTGTTGCTTTCTATTTTTTGAATTAATATTATGTTTTTCTGTATATAGTTGTGTTTAATGTAAATAAAATCTAGCAAAAACATAGCTGTGAAAAAAGGGAGCCAAGTTCTGTAAAGACAATATGGCAAGAAAAGAAGTGATATCTAAGTGGGTGCCAAGTTCAAATAAAATTCACCCAAACTTACCTACTGAAGTATTATAGCATTTTTTAAATTGTTTAGAAATAAAAATTATTGATAGCATATTAATAATAAATCTAGAACTTGGCAAGTTTTTACCTACAAATCATTTATTTTTATTAATGACATTGTTATATCTAAACTTGTTATTTCATATTTGGAAGCCTTCATTTGAGTGAGCTCCTTCCCCTTGAAGGATGGTGGGATAAAATATATCCCACCTAAATTTAACTGCAAAATGCCACATTGACACTAGAATTCAGCACTAAAAAGTTTAATTTTATTAAATACGTGAAAAGAAGCTTTTACCCATTTTGAAATAAATTTGTTTTTAAATTCTGGTGTGATTGAATCATTTCAGCATGTCACGAATAAAAGCTCTTTGTCCCTGAAGGGTTAAAGAGGTGCAGTCTCTAGAGGGATGACCAAGAACAAGCGTAAAGGTATCTGTCTCTTTCTCAGGCCTTTTAGTCTGTTTGTATTGAGGTTTCCGAAGGGTGGGTGCTAGAATGATAACCAAAGACGAGCGGGAATGTATTTGTGTATCTATTGGTTTATCAAATCTTTAACATGAGTCATTTGTTTATAATAATAACTATATTATTTTTTTTATAATGACATTGTTGTTAATATTAACATCATCATTTTATTAAGACATGAAATTGATAGGCATAACATTTATCAAAAACTTGCCAAGTTCTAGATTTATTATTAATATGCTATCAATAATTTTTATTTCTAAACAATTTAAAAAATGCTATAATACTTCAGTAGGTAAGTTTGGGTGAATTTTATTTGAACTTGGCACCCACTTAGATATCACTTCTTTTCTTGCCATATTGTCTTTACAGAACTTGGCTCCCTTTTTTCACAGCTATGTTTTTGCTAGATATCATTACTTTTTGTACAGTTACAATATATTTAGACACTTTACTTAATGCTTTTTAATGTGTTTACATGAGACTATTTTATTCGCCAAGCAACATTCAATTTTAATTTAAATTTCCTACAACAAACTATTTGGCTGTCAATTTGCGGCAGAAATCTATATTTTAATACTGCTACACTGAATGCATGTTTTAAAACGAAATGTATCGATTCGAAATTTTTATTGTTTCTGAAACAATTCCTATTAAATTCCTAAGTTAAATTTTCCTATTCAATGTTCCAATTAAATATCCTATAGCGGGGCCTGCTTTTTTGTACTGAAAGTGAAAAATAAAGTTATGTGCTTATACCACACTATGTATCATTCATCCATGGGTGCGGGCAAAGAGGCAGTGCAGAGGAAGGACATTGCCCCTCCCTGGATTTTCAAATTTAATTAACTAAATAAACTTTTCTCTGATGGTTTTGAAAATAACAAGTGGATAAGTGTGATCACAGATCGCACAGAGGGTTTCGTTTAATATTCCTTTCAAAACACTTTATCCTTTTGAAAAATCTGTTAGTTCCACATTTCGCAACCAGGGGCGCACTCTATTCTAAACAAACCTCTATCCGAATGAAACTCCGTTTTACATACTATCCGTAGATATTTTAGTCGAGGGGATTGAGCCTATAGCACCCGAGATAAGTAGGCGCCTCTGGCGATAAAAATTGGAACTAAAATATGTAAGACTATGGTGCATAATATGAAAGAATGGTCAAAGGGGTGTCGGCAAAAGTTGGAAAAGTGCTCCCCCGCGTGAAAAGGGCGGAGGTTAGAAAAATTGCTTAAAATACACGAGTTAGAGCCCGGAGGAGTAAATAATATAAGACTTTTTGAAAATTTTATGATTTGTCGTGTGGTCTGAGGTATTCAGCTATACGTATGAAAAAAGTCATGTCTCCAACTTAATTAATGACTCCCTTAGAAAGAATTGCTTAAAATACATATGTGGTAGCTCAAAGGGTTAAGCATAAGACTTTTTCAAGATTTTATGATTTGTCGCCTGGCCTCAGATGTTCTGCTATAAGTATGCAAAATTTCAAATCTGCAATTTAATAAGGGGCTCAGTTAGAAAGAATTGCTTAAAATACGCATGTGGAAGCCCAAAGGGTTAAATGTACGACTTTTTCAAAATTTTATGATTTCTCGTTTGATGTGAGGTGTTCAGCTATAAGTATGCAAAATTTCACGCCTCCAACCTAATTAGAGGCTCACTTTGAAAGAATTGTTTAAAATACACATGGGGGAGCCCAAAGGGTTAAATGTACGACTTTTTCAAAATTTTATGATTTGTCGTTTGATTTGAGGTGTTCAGCTATAAGTATGTACAATTTCACGCCTCCAACCTAATTAGGGGCTCACTTAGAAAGGATTGTTTAAAATACACATGTGAAACCCCAAAGGGTTAAACTTACAACTTTTTCAAAATTTTATGATTTGTCATTTGATGTGAGGTGTTCAGCTGTAAATATGCAAAATTTCACGCCTCCAACATGTATAGTTTCTGAGAACGGGCCCAGTGGTGGACAGAATATCTCAATTTGTTGATTTTCTGTAAGCAAGTAAACCCAGATAAACCCCCAGTAAGTAGATAGGTTTACAATGGAAGTCTATGGGAATTTGGCGAAATATTAGAGGTATCGCCAAGGTGGCGTCACTTTTGGCGACTGATTTTGGTCGCCAAATTTGGCGATATATCGCCATGTTGGCGAGAAACTTGGCGGTATTTGGCGACAGAACAGCGTCCCCCTCCTGTTCGGCAAATTAAAATTTCGCCTAATAGACGCAATGGTAAAGTAAAAATGGGCACCCCTAGGTGGGTAATTCATCGATTTTCACAATTTTTTTATTTTTTTCCTTAGTTTTATAGTGTAAACGAACTTCGCGCCAAATTTGAAGTCTGTAGCTGCAGTAGGTATACGAGATCTTTTTGATGAGTGAGTCAGTCAGTCAGTCAGTCAGTCAGTGGTAAAATTATCGATTATCAGACATTTTCAAATGTCATTATCTCGGAAACTAATTATGCGTTATTTATAAAATTTTGGATTTTAGGTAATTAGGGTGGCCTTACTACCCATTTCGTGTAACAAGTACGTAGGTCTCATAGATTTTCAGTTGTAGAGCATTGAAATTTGATGAAAACAGCTCGAAATGGTTCGTGTAAATAACACACGGCTATGTCAGGCGAACTTGGCTGACACACTGCCGTGTGTCTAGATATTTAATCAAGTTTTAAAAAGTTTCTGTAATTATTTAATTGATAATGTTTAAGGTGTGTCAATTTATTTTTACAGCCTAAATTTTAGTTTAATTCATAAGTGGAAGAGTTCGTCTAAATAATTCACAACGCAAACTCTTAATTTTATTCGTAATTATTTAAATTTAATAATTACATTTTGACGCGAGTTATAATTTAATTTTATTAATGCTTCGCGTTGCTCTTCTACTAGAATTATGTAATTACGATCACTTATGTTATTTGAATTTATCTAAGGTATATAAAATTATATACCAATTTGCTATGAAGTTGCTTGGATGATTTGGATCAATTAACAATCTTGGATGTAAAATTAAAAAGAAAATAAACAGGTGTAATTATCTGTCCAGCAAACACTAAATAAATGCTTGAAGTTTTTGCAGTTGGATTCCCATTCACGCACGTTATAGAATTTTTGGAATATTGTTCAAGAGAAGCAAAATAAAATGGATTCGAATTTTGTTGAAAAGTTTACTTTCACAGTAAATTTGATCTAGTATTGAAACAAAAAAAACAAAAAAAGAAAACCAAGGCTGTGGTATCGAATCAAATTATCGTAAGATATTAGTGACCTTCTTTATTGGTTTGTTTTTTCTAGCACCAGATAGCTATTTCTTTCAGTCGCTTAAAATTAGTTATTCCTACCAATATTATCTCTTTAAAGCAGGTCTTCTAAACATCATAGTTTATTTTGTTCTGGCTTAATTAAAATATTTCGTTTCGTTTCTTTAAAAATATCGGGTTTTGGCTCAGTTCCGGTTTCTGTTTCATCCGAAATAACGATTTTTTTTCCGTTCTGTTCCAATTCAAAGCCTATCATATGTCAATAAATTGTCTAAAAGTACGCTAAAGCCAATACAAAATATCACCATGCCGTTATAAAATCATCACATTATTAAATTCTTATATTTGTTTTCTCCTTAAGTTTTCCGAAATTTTACAAAATTCATGTTTTAATATGAAAGGCTGAACATTCATATTCAATAAGCTTCCTTTTTGTATTAATGACAATCTAGTGTTCCGTTGTAAAAACATCGCTAGCCTTGAAATTAGGGAGAAAAAAAATGTATATAGTGTATACGTTTTGGGGTACTATTTTGGACAAAATTCTTTAAAATGGTTCATTCGTAAGTTCTCTTATCTTAGTTATTAATGAATGTTTTCATTTTAGGCAATTTTATAAGTTTCAGCATACATAATTTCTGATTTAACTTTTGGCAGGCTTTATATTCAAAAGTTAAATATCAGAAGTAATTGATGCCAGTGACACGAATTTATTTTTTAAATACAAAATTAAAAAAAAAATAAATTCAGTTTGGGAACTTAAATAACAATTTATATTCAGTTCTGCTTTTCGTTTCATCAGAAATAACGGATTTTTTCTAGATTTCGGTTCAGTTCTGGTTCGAAATCCTGCCTAGGTATTCAGAATAAAAGATTTCAGCAAGCATATGTGATTACTTTTCTTTTCTTATTAATATAAAACCGCGTTGTCATAGTAGCCTTTATAAAATTGTGTTTTTAACGTAGGGTACATGCACTACCGTCTTTACATGTGGACCAGTGGGGACCAAGATCAGGGCTCTGAAATAGTCAGAGGCACCGGAATAGCATTATACTTTCAGTTTTAAATTTTTAAATAAAAATAATTATACATTTGGAATTAAGGTGAATCATAACTAAGCAGTAACAGTAACTAATAAAACTAAATTTATTAATACTCTTATTGATATTATGGATAGCAACTGTAAGAAATTAGTCTCTAAATTGTGTTAGTTAAGTAATCGTTCTTTTTTTTTTCGTTCTATAATTATTGAAATGTATATATTAAGCGATCATTTTTATCCTAGATTGATGGGAATGAAATAACAACGATAAAAATATTCCATTTCTTAATGTGCACCGCGTGACAACTCTTTTCCGGTTGTTTTTTCTCCTTTATCTCCTGTATTTCGATTGTCTGTTCTCTTCCAACTGTTTTTCTCTGTCCTTCTATCTTCTATCTCTTACAGTGCATGTTAAGAGTTTAAGCACAACATAAAATTTCAAATTAAAATTTTATTATTGACTGAAAGTTACTTTCCTTTTCACATTATCTAGAAATTGCAGTTTTAAAAAGATATTTAACAGATTTATGCTTTAAATTTATCTCAAATAATAGAATTTATCAAAAGAACAAAAATTAATGTGTGTCAAAAGTTTAAGCACGGTAGTTCTTTAGTCGTTACTAGATCAAGAATAAAAAAAAAAATAATAATACATGATTATTGCTACATTCTGCTGAATTACTTTAAATAGACGGTCTTCCATCGATAAAATAAGGTTCTGTATTGTTTCTGGTTCAATTTTAAACCATGCGTTCTCAATGGCATCCTTCAAATATTTAACTGAAGAATACTGCTTTTCATTTGGATAAACTGCATGAGTGAAAATACCTCACATATTTTCTACAGAGTTTTAATCAGGGCTAATTGCCGGCCATTTCAAACCAGATACTTTTTTTGACTTAAGCCACGTTGAAATTGAATTTGAGGTATGGGTTGAAGTATTATCATGTTGAAATAACCATTTTTCTCCCCCCAAAACCTCGGCAACAGGGAGAAAATGATTGGCAAGTGTCTCTTGATAGTTTTCAGAGTTTTCACGACCACTGATGAATGCTAGAGATGTCTGATCATTGAAAGAAATAGCCCCCATACCATTACACAACCACCACCATGTTGTCGGCTAAATATACTCCTAGGTTCTTTGCGGGAATCATGCCAATTGTACTTAAACGCATCAGGACCATCGAGGCTCCATTTTTTGTCCATCACTGAATATGATATTCAGCCACTTATCAGCAAATGGCATATGCTCTTTGACCCACTGTAATCTAGCTTTTTTGTGGTGTCGTTTCAGACATAGTAATCGAGCCATTTTGCGGTTTTTGATGTGTTCCGATTCTAAAACTCTTCTATGAGCAGTTTTTTTTTCGATATTTGTCCTCCAACAGTATGTTTTATTTGCGAAACAGAGTAATTACTAGTTAACCCCTTATGGGGCAAGCAAAAATGTCTCTAAATATTGATTTCTCACCGGAATAATCGAAAAATTTTATTTTTAAATAAGGAAAAGTAATTTTTGAACGATTTTCCTCCAAAGTTAAAAATATAAAATATAGTATAAATTTTCTGGTGAGAATCTTGTTTAAATTAGGTGGGATATATTTTATCCCCCCGCCCCTCAAGGGGTTAAAGCCAAGTTTCTGATGCGGCGGTCTTTACGCAAAGTAGTCACTCGTGGCCTTCCTGAACAGAATTTTCGTTTGAAATCATTACCACCAGCCAAAACTTGATGAATACCTCGTTTTGATCTTTTTAATGCGCTTGCAATTTCAGAAACAGACATGTTTTTCTTTCATACTTCAGATGTTTATCATCTCCTCCTTTGAAAATTCTTTCGACCTAGGCATTTTGTACTAAGTCAAAAACAACAACTGACTGCTTCTTACACATCAAGAAATCGAAGCACAAGAAGAATGCATGACAAGAAGAATGCGCACCAGATTAGAAAATTTTCATAAAATCGATTTTGTGCTTAAATTTTCGTTTTATTCTTAAACTCCATGGTTTGAAATAAATTTAAAAGATAATTTTATTGAATATGGTGTTAAAACTTCTATTATTAACATATACAAGACAGATATCGAAATAAAGTTAATAGTTAAAGTTTTATTTTAAAATTGTTATTGTGCTTAAACTATTATTGGCACCCGCTGTATGAACCTGGCTTTTATTCTCGGAGCGATAGCACACATTCTTTTCCCTGATGAAGGGAGATTAATTCTTCCAAAACGTGTTGCAATTTCTATATTTTAATAGTGTATTTAGGAAGCTTTTTCATTACCTTGTGTTTCACAGCTATGTTTCAATTATATGTTTGAAAGCTTTAACAAATTTTAAATGGTTATGCCCTTTTTTTTTATTTGTTTGTTTTTCAGTGCTAACTGCAAAGCATTTTTTTAAATAGTATTTCGGATAAATTGCTTACTCTTCTTTCATTTCAATGAAACTTTTAAAATAATTCCTTCAACAAAATTATCAATCTACAAAAATGATTGTTTTCTTTCAAAATTTTTTCTCAAATGTTAATAATATTTGTCGGACACAGAGAATAAAAAATAGCAGTTCTGCAAATTCAGTTAAAAAAGGTAGGATTCCAGAAATAAGAATTATTATTTTTTAATTATTTTAAAAAAGCCTTTAAATTAACTTTTGAGAGAAACTCAGCATAACTATAGAATTTATCTGCATATTGCACACACATGGTGGACGCTGTAACTCAAGAACTAATGCACAAAATACTATGAAACTTTAAATATAATTAAATTATCCCGATGTACGTGGTGGTTATTTCTCATCATCTGTGGGATGAAAATGCATAATAAATTAACTTCGATGTAATACTTGATACGCAAAATATTCGTTATAAAAGAGTAAAATAAAATAGAAAAAATATGCCGCTTCAGTTTTGGTCTTGATCACTCAACAGTGGGCGCTCCCATTCTATGGTCTTGTATGGATTGAACATTATAGCTGTATATAATTTCTTATCAGGGTAGAAATGCTGCAGATTTTTATTTGGGGTTATTAATATGTATGTGGGAGTGGGTCCAATTTTACTCTATACTACAACAATAGGGAACACTATTGCGCATGTCCTTTTTATTCATTGATCAATGTACCTCCATGTTCGATTTAAGAAAAAAGCACAGAACAAATAGAAATAAGTTGAATACATATAAAATACAATTTAATGTAATATAACAAAGGATACCTTTTAGGCTTCTAATGAAACTCATATTGATAAGTTATATTAAATGATACATAGAAGATAATTTTGCGATGGCCACAGTCAGGCTTCTCGCGCTCGCCATTCCGCCAAATCGGGACAAAATGTTCCATTTGGCGAGTAAACGGACAATTAGACTCGCCAAATTGCGAACGCTCCGTTTTTACTCATCTTTTTTCCGTGTATGCCAGTACAGGCGACACTCTTATTTGAATTACTGAAAGATTTAATGTCGCTCATCAAGTTCAATCCTACCGCACCATTTACAATATTTTTAGCGATAGTAACCCTACATAATTTCGATTAGGTGATTATCTATTGTCAGCTAATCATTATGTCTGGTAAAAGAAATTCTAGAATTCTAGAAAACAAAGTTTGTCAGACATAATTTTCAATTTTTTCAGAATTCATTGAATGTAATATCTTAAAATTCTGAGCTCTGATAAAATTCTAATTGGAAGTTTTATTTCATAATATTTTATTGAGTTAATTCGGGTTTGGAATTTTTTTCTTGATCACGCAAGACATTTAGAATATTATTTTCTTTTTAGTTTCTGTAGCGTATAATTAAATTTATATGAATAACTGATCTATAAGCAGTTATAAAAGCTTTGTATTAAACATATTGAAAAAAAGGGGAGATCGTATATTAAGGGATTAAAGATCGAATTTTCAATGTTTTACGACGAATTTATTTTTACTATCATTTTGTTTCATTTGGCGAGCGTTTTTTATTTCTGATTAGCCAAATTGCTAACGCTGGTGAATAGTCAGCGAGAGTACTGGCCACAGTATACTAGTTATATTACGCAAATGATAATCTCAAATCCTTATAAGTATGCAAACGTGTTCGCTTTTTTAAGACAGTCATATTTTTCTTGAGTATTTTTTTTTTTTTTTTTTTTTTTTTTTAACCAGAACTTAAAAAAAAAACTTATAACAAATATAAAGGGGGGGGGGGGTTTGGTGGGGGGGGGGGGTAAAAGACGTTTAACATATGTAAAAAAATTAACATTTTTTCTTGAGCTGGAATTTGAATTATTTTGAAAAACAACAATTGGTTAGAATCTCATAAATCAGTTTAACCAGTTTTGTACTTAACCACTACTCTTCAAAGATCATAATAAGCCAAAACTGAAATAAAAAAAAAAATTGTGCGCTCATTCACACTCATGATAAGCTAAACTATTTCTCAGCTTCTTTACAGTAACAGTAATTTCTATTTTCTAGGATTCTGCATGATGAACTTTTCATCAAGGAGTATAGGACTAATACCTCCAGAGTCTATTAAGAAAGAAGTATTAGAAGATTCTTCTGAAGGAGCCCTCATGACAGTTCAGAAAGTTCCCTCCATTAGTGATCTCTCGGAAGAAAATTCCATAGGTAAATTTCCATCATTCTTTAAAAAATCATTTTCAAATGTATCGTTCACGAAGAGACGTCTTCCAAGCATAGCATGCCTGCACGATTCATAAAAAGAAAAAAATCATTCATAAAAAAATACATAAACCCAGCCTGCTATGAATATACACACTGCTTAGGTTGAACCAAATTTTGGTGTTACACTGTAAAAAAAAAAAAAAAAAAAAAAAAAAAAAAAAAAAAAAAAAAAAAAAAAATGGTTCTTGATATAGCAAGAAGATTTAAGAAAATATAACCCATGTACAGTAAACTCTCTGTAAGGCGGACTCTGTGTAAAACGGAAATCTGTCTAACTCTGAAAGATTTTTAAGATCCTGCGAGTCCATAGACATAGAGTTAAATATTTGTCTAAGGCGGAATATTGTCTACTGCGGAAAACTTTCTCGATCGATTCCGCCGTAGACAGAATTTACTACTACTTCTTTCACTTGCTAAAATGTGTAAGATAAACAAAACTTTTAAACAATTTTTACAAGTTTTATTAAATTGTTTACATGTTTCGACTCCAACCAAGCCATTATCAAAACAAATAAGAATATTCGAAAATTGCACGATCTATGATTTAATGATTTGAAACGCCATCATTCCGATGGAGCTAAAACATATAAAAAGTCTAATAAAACTTTTAAAAATGTTTTTAATACGTTTAAGAAATTGAAAGAAGTATATTATTACATGGTGTTATAATTTGTTATATATTTAATCTTAAGAGGTTTTCACAACCGTAGGCAACTCGGAACTGGGAGTTGCCTACAATTCTGAAAAGTGTTCCTTTCTTTTTAGAAACTTCATAAAACAATAATAAAACAAAATTTCCGGCATTTAAAAGTGTGTTTCTGGAATAAACGTTTCTTTTGCTGCCCGTAATTTTCGAAAATGTTTCCAAGTAGTTTTAACAGTGTATGAATCAATTTTCTCATCCAGGTATCAATATAAAATATAGATTTTTCGGATCCTATCAATTAATTCTAAACATTTTTAGCCGCGAAACAGAATTCATACATGCAAGAATAACAAAATAATGTTACTTTTACGTTATTAATTTAGCATGTTTGTCCTGTTGAATATGTTTGTTGACTTCTCCATATAACTTTTATATTCTATATGTCTTATTCTGTTATTCTAACTTGTTTATGAACTATATGATATGCAGAATCTTAAAACTGGAGAACTGGATGTCAATCACAATGAAAAAGAACATTTAAAATTCAGACATATTTTATTAAATAATTTTTATGGGTTTATTTAGAAACATTTTCCTGGAATCCGCTCTACCTTTGTGTTACAATTAAACGTTTAAGCGGAGAAAAAATTCTTATCAGTGATAAGAGATTTTATTCTTGTATTAGAATATTAAATACACGAGGTTACCAGATTAATATCCCCATAATCAAACCATAAGAGTGTGTGAAATCTAACTTTTATTGACACAAAAATCACTAAGAAATATACAAGAAAATATTTGATTTCACGGACTCTTATGGTATTGAACATGGGGATATAACTAGGGAAACATGGTATATTCTAATATAGGAATCAAGCCATGAAATAGTATTTTTTACAATACTCATAAAAAAATACTGGTAAATCCACAAAAATTACATAGTCTAACACAAAATATTGTATAAATTTCAGGATTTTTTGTTTTTGTTTATGTCTATTAGTTCGAAAAACACGCAAGATTTTATAAACCTTTAAATTTTGTAAAAATGTGCAAAATAGAAACATTTGATCCGTCTAATTGAAAAGATTTTTGAGATAGAAAGTTTTTGCAACTGAATTTTAATTTCTTTCCCACATAGAAAATATGGTGAAAATCATAATGGCCCGGAAACTTGTGTTTGTCGGAATTCTGTGAAATGGCCTCATAATAGCAAAGAATAAAAGCCTATATGGCCTGTTCAGTTTCAATTAAAAAAAAAAAATTCAAATAATTTATTTCCTAGAAAATTTTTACGAATGCTTGACATTTAGCGGTTGAATATTTACTGACTTGTATCCCAGAAACGCCGTTTATTGTCGCATCATTTGTTTTCGCCTGGAGTTCCCAGGTTTTAAACTGGGGGAAAAATTGATTCGGTAAAGCTGCTGTTCCCTTCAGCTTTTATAGCTTCTTTTTTCACTTTTTAATCACTTTACCTTTGTATAAATCATTATAGTAGATTCCAGATTACCCGATACACTCGGCTAACTGACACACATCACTATTTCAACATAAGGGTATTTGTAGCTGTCTGTACCTAAATTTTGAACAAACTTTTAAATTGCTTAACTTAAATGAATTATACAAAGCTGCATGATAAAATTGTTAATAATGATTAAAATACTGTTCAACTTTCTTAAAAATATTATAAATTTTATTAAATAATGTAGATGTATGCCAAAAAAGTCTTAAAAGTTTAAATAATAACAAATTGCGAAATACGGAGAAATTGTCACCAATAAATACTCTGCCTATTCTAATTTCCTTTGGCTACAAAAAAAAAAAAAAAAAAAAAGGATTGAAAATCAGGAAGAAGCATAACACATGTTCTTTTATTACGCAGGATCTGTAATTTTTCTGCAAGCAAATCATAATTAAAGAGAAAATAAAAATGCATTAATGATTTTTTAATTATCTTATTTGTAATTGCGATAAAAATAATCGGTGCGTAATTTCAGAATTTTCTCCATAAATTTGCTTCATTTTTATGCATAATATTTCTTTTATGGTAACAATTGTTTATTTTATTTTACGACAGTAGCTATTTATTTCATTTATAATAATTTTAATTACATTTTTTTTTTGTTTAAACAGTTAGAAAATGCATTTGATAATGTGCTTCCTATTAACCATCAGGTTTTATTTTCCGTCGAACCATTGATCCCGTGAGTGGCGGATAATTAATAATGTACTGTATTAAGGACTATGTTGAATATTCCGCAAATGCACAATAAAATACGATGCGTATTTATAAGGTCGAGTTTACAGTTTGGATAAAAAAAAGAACTCTTTTGTTTGTTTGAACAAATAACAAAATTCAAACTTTTAAAATAAACTTCTACTATTGCTAATAATAATCAAATTGATAAACTTTATATTTCTTAAATAAACGCTATTTATATTTCTTATTACAATGCGTGTCATGTCTTCAGATTTGCATGCATCTTTACCCTGAAATGTGTATTTTTTTATAACTTGATAATCTCAAAACTTCTTTATCTCATTTTTAACACTTTCCAACATAGCTGAGAAGTACTTAGGAATTCGGTTTGTCTGTTTGTCTGCGCGTCTATCCGTCCGGCCGTCTGTCTGTTCACGCTCTAACTCGCGTAAACATACTCGTATTTTCGTGCAATTGATATGTGTTAATGATGTTTACCATGGCATGTTCAGTATTGAATAGGAAGCGTGTAGCAGTAATAGTTCATTTACAGGGGCACTCAAAAGATTTCCGTTACATTATGGCAAACGGGAAAAAAATCATTTCAAGTGTATTTTAATGACACTATGTTATTTCAAATGTATTTAAATTGATATAAATCACGAAATTTTACTACAAGATGATTACTATAGAACAGGGCATTCGTAACATTTATAGGGGCATTTACAGAGACACACAAAAGAAATCGGTTACAGTACAGTATTTGAGCAATACTGCGATTTCAATTTCGGTATGAGCTTGTAAATTTAAGTAATTTTTTACATATTACTCGTTGTGTATAAATTCTATACCTTGTATACAGGGCTGCACAAAAGAATTCACGTACCATTCTACTTATTAGCGGAGATTGCTGAAGGGGAATTTTCAACTGTGGTATGTATTTCCTAACTAATATTTTCATGCATGTAGTTTATAGCTAATTTTCTGACTGTAGATGGGAATTTCTGAAATTGGGTTTTCAAATGTGTAATGCGTTTCCAAATGGTTCAGTTAGACATCTTATTTCAACTTATTAAACGGTGGAGTTTTTAAAAATTATTCTGCATTACATTCACAGTTGGAAAGCGTTTCATAATCTATGACTGACGCATAATTTTTTCTTTCTTGTTTTTTATCTTTCCATGAGATTACAAGTATAGGGGATCGATTGAATGAATTTTTATTGCATTCGTTTTTTCATGTCATCTATACGATCATTCCTAGCTTTACTTTCAAACGCTACTTTAAGTCTGTTCTCAAATCCAAAGAAGTTACTTTCTAACGCATTTCTCATGAAATTGGCAGGTGTTCTTAGTATTTAGAAGCTATGTAATTGAATGGTATTTTCCATTTTTTTGGTAAAGACAAAAGAAAATAATGTTAAAATAGGCCTTTTGAACTGAATTTCCAGACGCGACAGACAGGAAAAGGAGAAAAGAAATTGTCACGTGACAAAATTCGCTTATAACTCGATAATTAAATTTATTTATCAAAAAATAGTACACGCCACATTCAAAATTGCTTTAATATTCAGGTCTGAAAATTTTGTATCTTTACGTTTAAAAATGAGTCAGAAAATGTTTTATAAAGTTTCAAGCTTGTTGAGCAGGCAATTTGATAACCGCTTTATCGAATTGATAATGTAAGAATCCGCATTTTAAAATGATTTGCGACCCACCACATTTTCTTTCTAAGCAAATATCCTCCTTCAATATGATCGAAACTACTTTTAACTATTAAAAGATATCAATTTACTTAATGCACCTTTATTTTATTTCATTTTATTTATTTTTTTTAGAAAATGGAGGAGAATCCAAATAATTCTGAGAAATCTAATCCATATATTACACATTTATTCAAAAATTATCTTGACTATAATCCTAGTGCTTTTATCTGCAATACCTTTAATGGCTTCTTGATTTTCAGTGTCTAGTGATTTGTTATCATATTGAAATCATCTTCACCGTATTGGTTGACAAAATTATTTTGCACCTGCAGTTTAGTAATCAAGAACATATCAATTGCCTTCAGGCTCTCTGTCAATAATTCTTTAAAAATTCGTTGGCTTTCAGTCTTTAGCTTGCAAGCCGAATGGAAATTTAATCTTCGTAATAGTGAAACATTTAGCATTCTGTAACTTTAACAGGCCTCATATCTTTTGAGGAATCAAAGCATATGCGAAAATAATTCTTAAACTCCATGGTTTGAAATAAAATCTAAAGGATAATTTTATTGAATATGGTATTAAATCTGCTATTATTAACATATACAAGACAGATATCGAAATAAAGTGAATATTTAAAATTTATTTTAAAATTGTTATTGTGCTTAAGCTATTGACACGCGCTGTATGAACTTGGCTTTTGTTCTCGGAGCGATAGCACACATTCTTTTCCCCGATGAAGGGAGATTAATTTTTCCGAAACGCGTTGCAATTTCTATATTTTAATAGTGCATTTAGGAAGCTTTTTCATTACATTATGTTTCATAGCTATGCTTCAATTATATGTTTGAAGGCTTTAACAAATTTTAAATGGTTATGCATTTTTTTTTTCAATGCCAAATGCAAAGCATTTTTTCAAATAATGTTTCAGATAAATTGCTCTTACTTTTTTTTTTATTTCAATGAAACTTTTAAAATAATTCTTTCGACAAAACTATCAGTCTACAAAAATGATTATTTTCTTTCAAAATTATTTTTTCAAATGTTAATAATATCTGACAGACACAGAGAATAAAAAACAGCAGTTCTGCAAATTCCACCTTTTTAAGGTGGGATTTTAGAAATAAGAATTTATTTTTCTTTTAACTTTCTAGAAACCTTTAAATTAACTTTTGAAATCTTTTAATTAACCTTTAAAAAAAAAAAAAAAAAAAAAAAAAAATGGCCATTTTTTTTCCCCATTCTGACCAGAAAATAAGCGTTCTAACTTTTTACGCCCGCCTGCTCTTTCATCTTCACCTAACTCTTCATTTATAACGGCTGTTTGATAATAATAGAAGCCATCAGTCCATCAGAAGAAAAAAACTCGGTTAAAATTCTCATTGTAAATATACTTTGCGGAAGATGGGTGGAGGATGGGGGGTGGGGGCAAAATCCATGTTTGCCCCGGGTGCAAAAAAAGCTAGTTTCGGCCCTGTATGGTGGGGCCAAAACAACAAATTACATTTGTGATTTTCCTAAAAATTAAAACAAATTTTAAAAGAATCTATGGTTTGTAGAGGATGTACTACTATTTACTCATGAAATAATCTTAATTATTGCTCTAAATTATTGTTTTCCTCCCAATTTTAATAATCTTTAGGACCTCATTCCTCATTATCTGACTGGTTCATATCACCTAAAAATTATTAGTTTTATTAGTTATGATTACTAATAGATTATTATAGTCTTGTGACTTTCAGGCTTTTTGAAATGCTAAATTTTCGCATTGTTTTACTAAAGTTGCTTTGTATTTTTATAGGTAAACTAGAGGGCTTCCCCCCTTGTGCCCTTAGTGTGCAAATTCCTGTACTTTCACTATACTCGCGCGTTGCTAGTGTTCAAAATTCATCCATAGGGGTAACTACAATGTAATCTAGACGAATGATAAATTTAAAATTTTTGAATTTAAGAGCTTTTTAAGAAATTTAAATTGTGCACGGATTGACTGGCTGGCAGACAGATTAATTTCATATACCCCAGCAAAGAAAGAAACAGTGGACCATCAGCTGGAAAAAAGATGGCAGCCAGCACTGCCATCAGCTGTAAAGTGCGGTAATGGTGCCATTACTTAAACCTGTAAAAAAGTGTCAGTGCGGAATGCGGCTGGCCCATCAGTGATGGCCAACAGCAGGCCAGCATTGGTATACCATCATATTACTTCAATCCGGCACTTTTCCTGCAGTGCTAGCACCTATCCCACTGCTATTCCTTTGCTGGCCCAGCATTTTCCCTTACAAAAAATTCATATAGAATTCTATAAAAAACAAAGTATTATGGCTCTTTTTTCTATAAGCCAGTTTCAACAAGAGCCATAGAAATGTCTATTGAAATATTTGAACTTGCAACGGCTTCCATGTGGCCACCCACCCAATTACTAACCAAGCTCGATGCTGCTTGGTTTTCGTGATCGGACATGAACAAGTACTCTCAGCGTATGCTAGGACCGCTGGTAGTTTTCAAGCTCTCATTACACTATTTCAAGTTTGTTTCTTTTGTGATTTACGTTCCAAATCATTAAACTGGTATAGAAATTATTGTATTGTATAGAAATCCTATATATTTTATACGCTTTTTTTTTATAATTGATTCTCAACTGTGTAAATTATGAAAACCTAAATCCTTTGTAACTTAGTAAAACAGGATTTAAGGGGGGGGGGGGGAAAGTGCGTTGAAATAAAGAATTTATTTATTTATTCATTTACTTATTTATTTTGTTGGTGGCAGTGGTGCTATATTATTTACAGTTTCAAAAAAAAAAAAAAAAAATTAGTTTCACCGCTTAAATTGTGTTGAAATATTCATTTCAGATTTGTGTTCAAATACTCAATGTCTTCGATATTCGCAACGCCACCTAGCGTAAGGGTTCCCCGCAATAAAACTGCAACAGTTCGGGCACTTCTATGTTGTGGTGGGCCAGCGCATGAGATAAAACGGAAGACCACCAAAATTTTATCTGATGATTTCCAACAGCAAAGTTGACTGATGCTGTCCAGCAGTGGTCATGCAGTGGTAGACCATTTGCCAGCACTTCTCCATCATTGCCAGCACCTATCTTGCTGCTGGCCAGCAATTTCCTCTTTGCTGGGACCTTGCTTCATGTAACAACTTAGTTGGTAGATTAGTATCAGTAATGAATTGCTAATTTATAGTTATTTCTATATTCATAATTTAAAATTTTGTTTCCATTATGAAATGATTTTAAATTCAAAGTAACCACCGTAAATGTCTTCATACAGAGAAACATAAAAAAATATATATATATATATATATATATATATTAAGTTTTTTTAAGGTTGTTCTCAACTGCTCAGCTCAACAAGCGCAAAACGTTTTGATACATTTACAAATTCATTTTTGAACGGAAAGATATAAAATAGGAAATCTTGGCCATGGAAGTGATTTAGAATCGAACTGTGTTTTCCGTTTTTGGATCCATCATTTACCTATTGAGTTACAAGCGATTTGGATCACGTGACAATCATGTTTTTCTTCCTTTCTTGAGTGGATTTTCCCCTTTCGTGCTGAAATTTGGTTTAAACTACCACTTTGACACTATTCTCTGAAAGATCTATTGCGTTTTACAGCTCGAAGGCATAGTTCATGAACAACACATGCTAGTTTCATGCATTTCCGTACAAAAATAAATTAAAACTTATATCAGAAAGTTGCCCTTTTAGATTTGAGAACAACCTTAAAGGTAGATAGCTTTTTTCACGCCAGGTGTGCATAAATGCAAAAAAAAAAAAAAAAATGTTAAATTAGTATTATATATTTTTAGCTTAAAGCTGTCATACAGTGATTAAAAAAAATAATAATTAAATTCGGCTAATCTCTTTCTCGCTAGGGGGAGTTGTCAGAATCAAAGAAAGTTGAGTTCAATCTGCTCTATGTAATTTTAACATGAAACATGGTTGCATAGAGAAAACAAAAAAAATCGATTTTAAAATTTCAGTTGTAAAATTTCACACCAGAGGAACTACCAGCGTAAAAACAAAGCCTATCGTATGAACATTTTTTAACAAAACATAAATTTGACCGCGCGTAATTTTTTTTAAGGTTTATCTAAAAAAAAAAAAAAAAAAAAAAAAAAAAAACATAAAAATTAATTCTATTTAACCCTCTACTAACTAAAAACTCTGTGGCTATACGATCCATGAAGGATCAGGGCCGACATTGCCCATCTCTGTTTTCTTGACCGTGGGTCCCGAGGTGCTATACAGCATGCGTCCCGGCCAGGTGGTCAGCCTAACGCGAGACCCTCGGTGTTTAATTCCCAAGCAAGCTTGGTACTCATTTTATCGACCCCAAAGGGTTCATTCTTTTGGGGCTGAGTGAACCTTGCCCAGTCGGGAGTCGAACTCTCGACCTGCGGTGCGGCATTATTTAACCCTCGGACTACAAAAAAAAAAAAAAAAAAAAAAAAAGGAAAGAAACAGCGTACAAATTTTACAGTAATGCATCAAACTGCACTTGAAATTCATTAGTTTTTATTCGATATTCTTTTTAAATGTTTCGAAATTTTTAGGAATTTAAATTTAAAAATACGAGTTTAGAAACCAGTTTCTTATTTTTATCACATTCAGCTGGATTTTGCAGTATTTAAACTAATTCCCCTTTTCCTGTCGGGTCTATTGGACACGTATGGTAGGCGAAGGGTCAAATTTAGTTATTCTATTTTCCGGCTGGAAACGCTATAAACGGAAAAGAAAATTGCGTTGCACTGTGCTAGCTGTTTGCATCTTGAGTACTACCTATTTTTATCTTAATGCTGTCATTCAGTGATACATAAAAAACCCCTTTTATTTAAATTTGGTTAATCTTCTTCCCCGTAGGCGGCGTCATTAGCATAAAAGAAAGTTAAGTTGAATCTGTCCTGTCTAATTTTAATTTGGAGTATGGTTGTCACATGAAGAAACCTCAAAAATCCATTTTGAAATTTTAGTTATGCAATTTACCACCAGGGACACTACCAACATAAAAAAAAAAAAAAAAAATCTAACACGTGAAAATTTTTAAGAAAACATAATATTGACGCGGCAAAAGCTTATTATGAAGATTTATTAAAAATACTTAATAAATAATTTTTATTTTAACATAGTTACCCTATTTCCGGCTAGTAAAAGCTATAAACGAGAAAAAAAGTGTTTAATTCTTTTCTACCTATTTTAAATTTAGTACAGCTGTCATACAGTGAAACATAATAAAAAATAAATAAATTTTCCTTGAATTTCGTTGCCCTATTTCCTTCCAGGAGGCTCTATGAACGCAAAAGAGCTTTGTTGAATCTGTATTAGATAATTTTAACTTGTAGTAAGTTTCCCATATGAAAAAACATTTAAAAAAAGATTCTATTTTAAAGTTAATTATGCAGTTTTCCACCAGGGCGATGGCAGCTTAAAAAAAAAACTATCGTGTGAAGGTTGTTATCAAACATAAATTTGACCGTCGTAGAAGCTTATTCTGAAAATTTATTTAAAAAAAAAAACATATAAAATTAATTTTACTTAAATTTATCTTTATTATTTTAACACGATTGTTTTTAAGGGGACACAGTACCTTTTAAACTACTTTTTCGATTTTGAATAATACTGTAATATACTTAAATATAACGTCACTACAGATATTAGGTACTATAAAGCAAATGTAATTTCATATAATTTAAAAAAAAATCTTGTAGAACAGCCTATTTAACTAAAATTTAAATTTAAAAAAAATAAAAAAATAAATTTAAAATCCCTACTACTTTTTTAAATATGAATATTTTTGCTTCAAAATTTTTTTCCATATTCCTTAGATTATACTACACAAAACTGTGTATGGATTTTTAGATGTATGGGATATTACATTTAATATCAATCTTTTTCTCTTTTGTACAGTAAAAAATCAACGAAAAATAATTGAAAATTAAAAAAAAAATAACTATAACCTTGAATGTTAAATCCATGCACAGTTTTATGTAGTATGTTTTTAAGATTATGGGAAAAAAATTTGAAGCAAAAATATTCATATTTAAAAAAGTAGTAGGGATTTTAAATTTATTTTTTTCTTTTTTTTAAATTTAAATTTTAGTTAAATAGGCTGTTCTACAAGATTTTTTTTTTGAAATTATATGAAATTATATTTGCTTTATAGTACCTAATATCTGTAGTGACATTATATTTAAGTATTTTACAGTACTATTCAAAATTGAAAAAGTAGTTTAAAAGGTACTAAGTCCCCTTAACTAGCGTAAATGCCCGTCCTAGAATGGTGGGTAAAAATCGTGGTTTTTCACATACAATGTGAAATAATTGATAAAAATATTCATATTCTATTCATCGACAACAAGGACTTTCAGGACCTGATTAATGTATAGGAATCTGGCATTTTAACAACAATCTTAATTAGTGAAAGGAAATAGATATAGATTAAATGCAATCAGGGCCATAGAGAGAAACCGCGGACCCCGGTAATAATTCGAATTCACCCCCCCCCCCCCCCCCCACACACACACACACCCATCGAGCTATAAATATGATACTAAATAACCTGGTAAGACGGAAACACAAACAATCAGTGCGAAATATAGTTTTAGATTGGTTGTTTCCGTCTTTACAGGTACGCATGGTATTTTATTTTTTAGAAAATATAAATTTGAATTCGGCATTTTCTGCGTCTGTTAAAGGCACTACCAACCAAGGCCCAATATCCTTTCTCCCCTTAATATAGTCTTTCTCAAAAGTTTAAGCACAAGCATAAAATGTTGATTTTTTTAATGAATAATAAAAAGTTAAAATAAATAGCATTTTTTTTTATGTGTGTATTCTGCAACTTAATTTAAATAAATGATATCAAAAGTAGAAAAATTTAAATTACATATTTGCAAAAAATATAATTTAAATTTTTTTTTAACAAAACTGTCTCAAAAGTTTATGCACAATGGTAAAAACAGCTACATTTGTCATTTTTACAAAACTATTACATACAAATTATTCTTCCGTGATTTCGGATTAGTTCAAATAAATGCGCGTATATCGAAATTATTAGTTTTTGTAAGGTTTCTAGTTGCAAAGAGTACCATGCTTTCTCTATGGCCCCTTTGAATTCTTCAAGAGAGTCACATTGTTTTCCATTGCTGTAAAAATGGCGGGTTAAAATGCCATAGACATTGTAAATTGGGTTTATGAGTGGACTTAAAGCTGGGCGTGTCAAGAATTAAAAAAAAAATTCTGCAAAAGCCACGATTATGTAGTATGTAATATGTACATTGTGGCATTAACTTGTTCAAATATCCATTCAGGGCCCCCCAAAATGTCACTAAATGGAAGGAAATGTTGGTTCAGTGTCTCTTGATATTTTTGAAATTTTGTCTTCCGTTTAGAAAATCCAGAGATCTTAGGCTGTTGAAACCGAATATCCGCCAAACCATAACAGGCTTACCGCCTTGCTGCCTATTGAAAAAAATCTTGATTCCCTTCGGAGATCATGCCAATACATATTCCACCAATCAGGGCCATCTAAGTTCCATTTTTTACCATCACTGAATAAAGCAGTAAGCCATTTGTCCCCCGCAGGACATGTGTTTTTTAGCTCAGTTCATTCTTGCTTGTTTGTGGTGTAGTTTGAGACATGGCTTGCAAGCCATTTTCTTGAATATGATGTAATCACATTAGTTAATACGTCTATGTACAGTATCTTTGAACACCTGTGCACCGAAATTACTTTTAATTTGCTGTTTTATCTAAACAGGAATCGCCGTATTCTCCTATCCGTCTCAACAAACGTCATACGTGGTCGTCCACATCTTGGTTTCCAGTTGAAATTATCATTTCTAGAGAGTACTTGATAGAGATACACTGCTTTGATCAATTTAAAATTTTTGAAATTTAAGAAACAGTTTTATTTTGTGATTTCAATTTTGAAAACTTTTAAAATCTCACCTTTTGTTAATTCATTGCCCTTCGGCATTTTTAAAACGAGTGGAAATATTTTTTTCACTTTTATATATTTTTTATACAATTGATAAATGACGTCATACAACCTCATTACACCCATCCAATCCCGTGTTTCTGAAAAAAATTTACATAAAGTGCTTAAACTTTTGAGACAGTGTTTCTACCAAAAAAAAAAAAAAAAAAAAAAAGTAAATTAAATAAAAATTAAATGTAATTTTTATTTTAACCAACAAAAACTGCTTATTTTTTTAATTTTGATTAAATATCGAGTATTTATTGTAAATTGGCTTCATATATTATTTTCTTCAATTATTTTTAACCATATTTGAAGAATGCATAAACTTTTGAGACGGACTATAGTAATAAATATTAAAAATACTTCTTTAAAGTTTCGGACAAATTGAACTAGAATTTTAAAGTTAATAATCTTTAAACACTTACTAACTTTGAGTTCTGCTGATTTTTGATGAAAACTACTGTTTTTCGAACGTAAAACGCTAAATATTTTTATAAATATTAATCACATATTTTACGCTTATACAAGAGTAGGAGCCCTGAGCACGGGTCTCCTGGCCAGGCCGTAAAGATGTTCTAACAAATTCTGTCTTTTTAACCCATTTATACCTATATCCCATTTTTGGACGCTTCGAATTTTAATAAATTTGCATAATTTTCTTCTTCTTTAGAAAATAAAAATTATATGAAATAATTATCTATAAATGTCTTTATCTGTTATCGAGAGGTGAAAGCATGAGATGGATATTTATTTGCTAAAATGAGGCTATTTTCAGTGCTTATAGATTTTTCATTTTCCAAGATGGTGAAAAGTATAAAGTAAGTTTATTCGTATTTTTTCTATCAAGGATCCAAATAAATAAGTCATAATCTTAGCTAGTAGCCTTCTTTAAAAGTATTTTTTTTAAATTGTGAAATTATATATTTAAGGGTGTATTTCAATCCAAACTGCTTATTTTCTGATTTATTTTTAAATTCATTTTTGCTCTCAAACGCATCAAACTGTGCGTTTGAGTGTGTGTGCCGTGCCATTTATTAGCCAGTTATGGGACAATTATTTATGTAAAGTCCTATTCCTTATTTTGAAACTACATAATGTGCCGTGCTTGTCGATTTTTTGATATATGCAGAAAATATTGCAAGAAATGCTGTCAAAGTGGGCGTTTTGAGCCGAGTTTTCCGAAGCGGGAGATATGGGAATGAAAAAAATGGTCATACTGAGAAAAAAAAATGTTTAAAAATCAAATTCTAATTAATTGAGCGAAAAATGAAATCACACGTCCTCTTATACATCTCTTCAAAAATCACCTCAGCAAATTTCATGTTTCTACTTTTAAATATGAGTCTGAAAATGTCTCAGAAAATTTCGAGCTGTTAAGGGTGGAAAAATATTTTTTCGAATACACCCTTAAGCCTATTTTTCATGCATGTTTGTAACTTACAACATATAGGGCGCTAGGCACGAATGGATGTATATTTTTATTAGCCAGTTATGGGACAGTTATTTATGTAAAGTCCTTTTCAAGATGATTATGAAATAGATTGTTTTTAAACCTCAAATATTATTATTCTTTATTAATAACACTCATAATATAATGCTATTAGTCTCTCTAAAGAAAGAAATTTAATTTTTTAGTAGTCCATAAAAATACTAATTATAGTATATAATATACAATTTAAAAGCTTCTTTTATGTAAATTTAGACAAAACATATAATTATGCATATTATATGAGGGTGGTTCAATAATTATTGTCCCTAGTGGGTATAAAATATTTGTACTGCGATGGTTGTTGTGGAATATCGAAGCCTAATGTCTTAGATGCCTATATGCTCAATTTTAGAACCGTATCTCCTATATTCACATAGTTTTGGAGGGAGGAGTGAAAGGGGGGGAGTGGGGATGAAAGGCTGATTTTTAGCTTATGGGGCTAGATTTGTGACTGTGGATGAGACGTAACCACTGTCGTTTGGACTCGGGATTATAGTGATGTAGCCACATCTCATCCACTGTCCAAATGCAGCCTCATAAGCTCCGAACCAGCATTTCACCCTCACTCCCCTTCTTAAAAACTCCCCCCAAAATAGGTCTTTAAAACTTCACCCCTCCCTCCAAAACTATGTTAATATAGCAGCTACGGTTCTGAAATTGAGCATATAGGATATAGGCATTTAAGAGATTAGGCTTCGATATTCCTCATCAAGCATCGCAGTACAAATATTTTATATACATTAGGGACAATAATTATTGAACCACTCACGTACTATTATAAATATTATGTATATTTCAATATTTAGTACGTTTACATTTTATCAAATAAATACACAATGTTTTTAGCGTAAACTTTTTTAGTATTTTTCCAGTGCATTTTGCAACATTTCAAAGTGATTTTGCCAACAAATTTGAGAAAACAAAAATTCAGACATAAATGGGTTAATTTTATTATTTGTTGGCTATTTTAAATTTAAAAAAAATTACGTAAAGACGAACGGGTCAACTTTGTTTGTTATTTTATTTAATAAACCAGGACCGAAGTCCAGACCCTACCGGTAATTTGTATGGGCTCTACCCCCTCCCCCCCTCTTCTGTACGGATCTGAATAAAATACAAGTAGTTTTTACAGACTTGTACCGTAAGAAATATAAAAATCTTTAAACAGGGTGAATATCTATCTATTTATCCGACAAACTCAGAGAGTTGTTAGTGGACATAGAGACAAACAAAAATTGCAATGGAACATGGGCTCTCAAACCATGTTTAGTAGGTGAAAATTGCAAAAATACGTATCCAGGTTGTGACGTCACACGTGAATGAAGAAAAAAAGAACAACTAGAAAACAGGAATTCTGCTTTTTCAGAATTTAGTGTCGCCCCCGATGAAAAAAAATATATATGTATACAGTGTGTCCGCTCTCAACGGTGTCCAATGGCTAATTCCTATATCGTTAGTCATAGACATATAGTTCCAATTACAAAAATGTTTTAAATCAGGTAAAGAAATATTTTCAAAGCGATTTGGGTCAATAAAAACATTTCTTAAAAAATTACGAAATTTAAATTTTTATACGGTCCCCTGGTCCTAAAAGTTATATTTAGTAAAATTTTCCTATTACATTGAGAAAGAAGTAAGACAAAAAAAAGTCGCATTCACATAACACTAAAACTGCGCGAGTTATGAAACTTTAAAAATGCATGACTTATACCACTTTTCTGCTCTGAAAACAAATGAGTTCGGCTTGGGTTTGAGAGGTCACATACCAAGTGCTTAAAGTATTCGAAGATCTTATTTCACGTGTATCTGCACTTTGAAAAAAATCGTACAAGTATTATGATTGAGTTAACATTTATTAAGTTTCAGATTGGCTAAAATAACGTGTGTTTTATTTTGTCAGGATTTGAGACTGTTTCTTTTATAATTTCTTTTAACAAAAAATATGTTATTTTTATAAGTTTTTATGTTACTTCAACGATCGTATGTATATTTTTCCAGTTCAAAATTTGTACTCGAACTTTAACTCATTTTCAAATATCCGATCGAGATTACATTTTACATACAGGCGCAAATCCGATAACAATCTAATATTATTATGATTTTCGGTGGTTACCATTTACACTTATTTTACATGATAACACACACACGAAAAAAAAAAAAAAAATAAATAAATAAAATCGGACTGCCAAGAAGTTTAAGAAAAAGTTTCAGATTAGATAATACAAGACTGCAATTGTTGGGTTTTTTTTTTTAACTTTTATGTATTTTTTAGCACTGAATCCGAAAATTACCTTAATTTTTAACCATCATTTCAGGATATTTCGAAAATAATAAATTGTCAAAGTTAAAGAATAACAAAAATCGGATATTATAAAATAGAGGAGATAGCTGTGATTTTAACTTTTGATAATTGATTTTTGCGTACTTTTTAGCACTGAATCTGAAAATGACCTTCGTCTTTAACCATCACGTTAGAATTTTTTTGCAAATCGTAAATGTGTAAGTTAAAATATAGCGAAGATCTCATACTATAAAAGATATGTAAAACATATTTTTTATTTTATTTTATTCAATAATTTATTTAATATTTTTCCTTATCCTGGAATTCTTACAGCTAAACAGCTGAGTGGTCCGATGTGATTGGGGGAGAAGGTTCAATTTTAACTCTGAACTTTTTAACTTTGAAATTTGCAATTTGCGAAAAATCCTGATGTGATGGTTAAAAATGAAGGTCAATTTCGGATTCAGCGGTACAGAATACATAAGAATCATTTATCAAAAGCTAAAAAACGTGACATAACCCAACTTTTGCAGGCTAGTGCAATCTAATAATATTTTTAAATACGTATCATTCTGTAAAGAATTGAGGCTGTTAATTTAGCATAATTTTATTTAATAAAAATTCTGTTTTTTCTTTCTTCTTAAATGTTTATAACAAATTGTATATTTTGTATTGATATGTCAGAATGATTAAAGATTTTCAAATCTATATTGCAATGCTAATTTTACTCTCAACCATTTTTTTAATATATCGGACGAAATTATTTTTCGACTAAATTTGTGAATGACCCCCAATTTTCAGCAAAAAATATGCTCCAACTTTAAACAGCTATTACTCGGTCGATTTCAATCGTAGAATAACGGGACTTTTTTGTATTACTTATATAGGAAAATTTTACTAAATATAACTTATAGGATCGGGGGACCGTTCAAAAATTTAAATTTCGTAATTTTTTAAGAAATGTTTTTATTGACCCAAATCGCTTTTAAAGTATTTCTTTATCTTATTTAAAACATTTTTGTAATTGGAACTATATGTCTATGACTAACGGTTTAGGAATTAGCCATTGGACACCGTTGAGAGCGGACACCCTGTATATATATATATATATAAGTAGTACAAAACACATTTCAGTTTTAAGACTTAAAACACACGATTTTATTTTACATAAAATGACGTCATTCGCATCTTCTGAGGATTCCTCATTTGCGATCCAGTATTAAACATCTACAGTAAAGTATATACATATGACGTCTCTATCGCTGAATAATACACACACACACAAGGAAAAAAAAAGAGAGATATCGTTATTCAAGAAACTCGACAAAAAAAAATCGTCTATCTAATGATTCATATGCCGTCATTTTTTTGTAATAATAATATATAAACTACAAAATAAATTTAGTTTATAATAGCCCCATGTTTTATCAGAAATCATTCATTTATATTTTCTCAAAATATCACGTATTTTAAGTACAGTTTTTTCAGTTTTTATGGGAAAATGGCAACAAAAGGATATAATTGCTATTTTCCAACTTATTTTTCCTTTACTTTCTACAGCATTGGAGTATTTGTGTTGCCAAAATTAAACAAATGACGCTAAAAACTGCAAAACAATTAATATCCAAAATATGAATTGAGATGCAGTTTTCAAACAAATTGCATTTAAAATTACTTTTTTTTCCCAATACAACGGTGTAAAAATTGAAAATGTGCGATGCTTAGAAGTTTAAAAATTGCAGTAGAGATTATTCCGTACAATGATATATCTGCTTTGTTTTACGTCTGGCTTATACAATGGAACGTTATTTTTGGAGACGACATTTTATTTGCTGGGAGAAAGAAATAGCATATCGGAGGCTAATAATAAGAAAAAAAGATTTATTTAACATCTTGTAAGTTTAGAAAGTTTTATTCTTCGCAGAATACTTCAGTTCTTGAAACAAATGTGCATGTTTCTATTTTATAATTTAATATCAATAGTCGTCTCTGGGACAGACATCAATGTCACAGCCAATATCTCTGAGCGCATCCGGAAATCTTTTTTACGTCGACAGTACAATGACGACAATGTTACGAGACAGTACAATGATGCCCACGGTCACCACTTCTTTCTGTGTTGTAAATTGATGAAAAAAAAAAACCTTTTTATTATTATTAATGTTCTTTTATTTCATCCCCGTGTGATGTCACAACTTGACTACGTATTTTTGCGATTTTCATCTACTAAACATGGTTTTGGATCCCATGTTTTCTCTTGCTGTATACTAACAAATCTCTGAGTTTGTCGAATAAATATCTGAACCTCTGCATAGAATTTATGAGTAATAAGGAAAACTTACCCGAAACGTTAAGTTCACGACCTGATTAATCCATGGGTCTCTGGAGTTTTAACAACAAATTTTTAATCGTATGTAAATAAGATGACAGAACAGATGATAAATTACAGATCTTTCTTAATTTGTAAAAGGAAACAGGTAAAAAAAGATATAGGTATAATTTTAATTTGTGTTTTATTAACCATTCTTAATTTTGTTATGGTATATTAGCCAGAGACAAACGCTGAACTATTTACATTAAGTTCAAACTTGTAAATGTTCCGTAGTGGAGCTTTAAAATCACAAAAAGTCAGTAAATTGAAATACAGTTTTCAAACATATTACATTTGAAAGTACATTTTCTCCCCTATTCGAAGGTGTAAAATTTAGATTTAAGCGGTGTTGAGAAATAACTAAATTTTCAAAAAAGAGAAATGAATTGATAATTCATGAAATCAATTAATTTTACAAAAATAATTTATACACAGAAACTTGAAACAACAAACAAAAGACGACATTTATTACCTTTTCCATTTCAGAAATTCATACACAGAAAATCGAGTTGAGTTGTCTAAAAGTTTACTTCTAAAACAAAAACTAATATCATTGGTTCGTAGGCGAATGAACTCAAATTCCTTATGATTTCTGTTTGTTTACAGCAAAATTAAACACCGTGATTTTATGTGAAATATTAAAATGCACAAAATTTAAATATTAATACTACAGGTGGTTAAAATATTCAATGCGCGGAAGTTTTTTATTTTTTTATTTTTATCAATGAATACTAAAAATAAATTACTCACTACAGAGCTCATTGCGTTTACATTGGAAAATTTAAAAACGATTCCTGAAATAGTTTGTCGACTGCGCAAATCATTAAAATTTTCTTAGTTTTAATTGTTTTATAGAACAATATTCTGAACAGAGGTGATTTCAGGTAGAAGAGCATTGAGGCAGGTATTGAGGCAGGTGAGTTTTCTCGTATACAATCTGAAATCGAAATTAAGCCTAACATGGCTCAATCTTATCACCGACTGGCAAGATGGATGGGTTCGCAGTGCAGTCGTCGCATTGCTTTTTATTATATTTAGATTAGTAAATAAATAGTAATTTTCCAACTGAGTGAAAAAGTGTCCAGGGCAGGATTCGTGCCAGAGACTTTCTGGCTTAAAGGGACGTACGACCCATAAAATCTTTAAAAATTTGATTTTTTGTTTTATAATTCATTTAACAGCTAATATTTTTCTGAACAATTTGCCACAAACCGCATCAAAATATTCGCAATACTGTGCTCGTTATAGTAAAAAATTTAAATTAACCTTGGTAATTGATTTTTTTCGATATTTTTTTTTTTTTTACTTGCGCGCACGATAACTCCAAATGTATTAAAGGTAATGCTTCGAAACTTTATAATTTATCTTTACTAGATCATTTTCTTCAAATTGAACTAAAATCTAAGAAATTTCACAAAAAATATTAAGTTTATGGGTGTTCGAGTGACAAAAATTATCAAAATTTTCATATTTTAATTTTGAAAATCAAAAATCGTTTGAAAGTTTTTGTTTATTCATTAGATTTTAGTCCATTTTATTTTTGTAACATTCTTAAACTTATATTAAAAGTTTTAAAGTTCTAGAGGGTATAGGTATTCTTAAATCATGCGTGCAAGCTATATACATTATCATTAATTTTTAAAAAGCATGCATTAAGGGATAATTATTATCAATTAATCGTACAGTATTTAATGCAAATTATGTATTATATTGTATGGAAAACATATTATAGTATTAACAAAAGAAAAAAAAAACTGAGTGATTAGTGCAAAAATGAATGTATGGGCCACTTTAAATATTTGTCTCCGAAATCAAATTTTTTATCTGTTTAAAGGGTCGTATGTCCCCTTAAGCTATCAATGCTCTTCCGTCTGAGCTATCCTGGACAAATCTGGCGGGCACAATTCATCAGGAGAATCTTGTTTATTATGGCATCTGGCCTGATATCTGTATCAGCTCAACAGAATAATCACAGGTAAGGGATCCATTACCTGAGACAACTGTCGCTTATAACTAAAATATAATTTATTTTCGGAAAATGAAAAAAAAAAAAAAAAAAAGAAAAAGAAAAGAAAAACCGTGATTACAAATCAGTTCAATAATCATGCCAGCAAGTAATACCTTTTTAAAGTTTAAAAAATGAGTCAGAAAGTTTCGCGATGTGGAGCGGTGAAAATATTTTTTGAGAACTGCTTTAATGTAAATTCTAGAAAAAACTAAAAAAAGAAATCTTTTTTCGGGTGGAGTTGGGGTTACTTTGTTTCCGTGGACGTGTGTGGGGTTGAGGTGGGATACCATTCCCATTTTGTGTCCCGGTTTATATTCACTGAAATCATTTGGTCACGTTACAGTTAGGTACTACAAGATATGTGCAAAGCGATGTAACTTTGGCAAATATTAAAGAATATTAAATTTTAAGAGAAAAGGAAACTTTTTCTTTTTTTTTTTTTTTTTTTTTTTTAATATCAGCCCATTATTTTACAATTCTCACCTGTGAGGATAACCTAATAGCTCTACAATAAAATATCAGGGTAGTTCCATAATGAAATGAACTAAACTTCCGGCGATTGTTATGAGCTATTATCAAACAGACAATATACCCAGCATTGGTTTGAAAAATCGATTTCCAGTTGAAAAATATCGAGTTAAAAAAGTATTTCCTACTTAGTGATCATTTGTAATAGTGTATATTGAGTGTCTATATACTTACTACATCAGAAAATTCTCTGGTTCGATCTAAACGGAAATATAAAAAGAAGAGCATCAAAATAAGACATTTAGTTGTGATAATTGTCAAGTATTCTTCAAAATAGTTATTCAAATTAAAACTAGAATTTATGGTTTTCAAAAAATAAACAAACTAGTAAAATTTACCTTTTTATTTTTTTTTTCTTTCCTGCTTTATGCAGGACTGAATTAAACATTAAACATAAGAAGGTAAAGCGAGTTTGCTGATCCTAAAAATTCTTCAAGTTTGTTTTCTATTGGAATAGTGTACATTTAAGTAGCTTTATAAAGCAATGTGGAATATATATATTCCTA
The DNA here is from genome assembly GCA_963932465.1 of Maratus speciosus. Taxonomy (NCBI): domain Eukaryota; kingdom Metazoa; phylum Arthropoda; class Arachnida; order Araneae; family Salticidae; genus Maratus; species Maratus speciosus. Next base: position 470,214,211 of record OZ010789.1, read on the forward strand.
AACTTAGATGTGGAGACAAAACCCGGTATTAGACTGTAAAAAATATGATGAGTTTCATCTTCTTCTTCCTTTACAGGCACAATGTGCAATATCGGTTTAGCAATATTAAACATTTTTGTTATATATTTCTTTAAATAATACAACATAATTGAAAATATTATTCCTTATTAATCTTTGTCAAACATTTGTCATTTTTGTAAAATTCAAAGGTAGAAGAATTCTACAATGCGTATTGAAATTGAATTTTACAAGTTTATTTATCAATTTTTCTGTCATTCATTTATCCTTCTTCTTTTTATATTATATTATAATTGTTTAATAATAATAATAATAATAATAATAATAATAATAATAATAGTAAACTGAAACTGTTCGGTTAAACCCATCTGATAAATTCCTGTTTCTAAAGAAAAAAAAAATGCAAATTGAAGAAAATATGGTGTAATTAATCATCCATCATTTTTCATAGTTTGATTTTCTTCTAAAAAGAACCGTAGAATATTTTTTCCCTTTCAGAAATTTTTTTAAAACTTACCTGGAATACCGAACTAATAAAAAACAGAAGGAGAAAAGTAGAATTCGTATCTTAGGGTATTTTGGAATGAGTGCTATTTAAATAATGCACCAATAACGTTTGGAATATGATGAACGTAATTTATTCTAAATAAATTTAAGGATAATTTAATCTATATTACAAATTAAAAACATGTCTATAAGTAATGGTAACTTCATATTGACGGTGGCAACACCTGGCCAATAAATTTTGATTTTGCTGCTATTTTTTAAAACTTCTAAACATCACTCAATTTCAATTTTTACAGCGTCGAATAGGAAAAAATGTTCTTTCAAATGCAATTTGTTTAAAAACTGTATCTCAATTTGCGATTTTTTTATGGTCTTTAAAATAATTTTCAAGCATGATTTTTTAAAAAATCTATCTCTATCATGTGCAGCTCGATTACGAGAGATTAATTCCTTTGCACTTGACACAATATAAATAGTCCAGTATTTCTTTCCGGCTAATATTCTATAACGAAATCAAAATTTCACCAAGAAATAAGTAAAAATGAGTATCAATTGAATGATCAAATATCATATTGATCAAATTGAATATCAAATGAGTATCAAAAAAAAAATTTTTTTTTTTAGCACACTTTTATAATCATTCAACGTTCATCTTGAAAATCACACCTAATTTTTTGACTGCACTTCTTGCTTGTTTTTTTTTTTTTTAAATTATTATTATTCCATTTCAATAAATTATTTTGGCGTGGGTATCGAACATCGAACTCGATTATGAAAAATTCACTCCTCTTTTTTTAACGCTTTGATAGAAAGCACTAGCAAGTGAATGTATTAAAAAATATATCTGTTTTTTGATAAAATTGATATTTTTTCTTATAAAAATGAGTTTTGATTTTGTTAGTAGACAATCTAAATATATATAATTAAGTTATGATTAAATTAAAGAAAATCTATTAGAGTTTTATAAAAAAGAAAGAAAGAAAGAAAAAAGGTGGGATTTTGAGCTACGTTCTGTGATTCGGGAAGCCCGGGTTACATCCGCTAAGTTGTTTTAAAATTTAAATTACAAGCCTAAAACCTTACCTTGTTCAAAAAAATATTTCCCAGTTCTTTCTTAGAGATAGTGATATAAAATGAAAAATATTGAAAAAGGAACATCAAATGGAAAAATCCCATAAAAATTAAATTTCCTAGTTAATAATATGTAAGATTGACCTTCTTGTCACTTTTTACAGAAAGCAATGAAACATCCATATAAAATTGAAAATCAATTCATTACTTCTACAGTTCAACAGATGTAATTAAAATTATTCACTTTATTAAAGAAATAAGTAGATACAAAATAAGAAATGATGTTACTGTAAGTCATTAAACTTTCATGTTTCCAATTGAGGTAAATGTAGGATTAATTTGCAACGAGTACAAACGATAGACGTTCACAATTATGTTGATTTCTATACTGTAAAAAAATATCTCTCAAATTGACAGAAAAAAACTCTCAATTTTGACGCCTGTGGAAAACCGTTTAATTTACAGAAAATATCTGTAATTTTTCATTAAAACAGATTTTATCTGTAATAATGACAGATTTACACGTTAAAATTCCAGCGTAAACATACATTTTGTGATTTTTTATTTAAAATATATTTTTCATTTAAAATGAAAGACTTCGGAACTTTAATTAAAAAATAAACCTAATGTATTACTAATTTTCTTATTATTTAATCTACTCATCACTATTCCATCACTGTGTATTTTAATCTATCGCAGAAAAAAAAAATGTTAGAAGGGACGACATTTGGAATGTCAACATTTGGTGACGTCGTGAACAACATATAGAGGAAGCTCGGATATAAGGAAATACCGTGTACATTTTTATTTGTAAGTCAACAGAAAAAATTGAGATACATTAAAAGTTAGTAAAGAACAAACGTTGACTATTTTTTAACACATTTTTAATGAGTTTAAAGTGGAAGAAAAAAACACATATTAAAATTTAGCTTTTTAAAAAAAAGTTACACTTTTCGGGAATTGGTAACTAGTCGGATAATATAGAATATGGTTATAAGGACTAGTAAAATTAATTTTTAAAAAAAAAACATGATTTAAAAGAATAACTAAATCTATTTAATGAAAAAACCTTAGTACATCATCTATAAATCATCAGATTCTTTGAAAAATCGTTTTAATTTTTAGACTCGTCTTAAAACAGTTGTCTATCTGATATTCCAATATTAACCGACACACCATTTTGCAAAACATAACCTCTTCACACGTGAACAAGTTAGCAAAGAGGAAAACTGACTAACACAGCAATAAATATAACTGTTCAACTTTGTACTGAACTTGGCTAACATCACTGACAATCAAATTTTATAATTAGTACGAATCGCATAAAATTTATCTGCAAAAAGCTGCAGAAATTGAGAATAAGATTTTATTTCACCGCTTCGCTCCAAGAACAGGTATCCAAACAAAAATAATGCGTTAGAAGCTAGAATATACAAAAAGAAAAAATAAATTAAATATGCCTGGATCTTAATGCGATCTGTGAAAAATGAACTATCCCATATTAATATAAATTCACTATTCATGTTTATGATGTATGCTAAAAATGTTTCTCTGAGTGAATATTTCGCTTGGGCTACAATATTTTTATTTATGAAATGTAACCCTTTCATGCAAACCATCTCACTTTTAAATGTAAGAAAAACATATTTTGCACTTCAAATACATTTAAAATTGTCTGTTAAGAACAAATAATACTGAATAATAATAATAAAAAAAATCTTCCATTTATTACAAAATTAAAAAATCGAACCTGTTATATGAGGTTTAACTACATTTAAAAGATATTATCTAACAATAGTTAATTAATAGTTTTCGGCAATAATTTCAACTTTGAATGCATTAAAATAAAGTAGAAAGAGAAAAAAAATAACATTTTTGATCTGTTCATGTTTCTGTTTAGATCCAAGACCAAATAATCTTTGAAACAAAATATTTTCTCACGGAAAACAGAAACAAATTTGTCAAAAGCAGATTTTCCAACTGCATATTTGAAAAGAAAATGGTTCTTTCAACTATTGCTATATTTAACAAGCATTATTTAAATTTCATATGAGGTTTATCTATATACCAATATTATAAAGAATCGTTTGTTTTGTTTGCAGGGGACATTTCATGGTAGGGGGTAATCACTGGTTCTATCCAACCGATTTCAAAAGTAATACTCCAAAATGATGGCGACAGTCGCTGCTCCAACATAGGATATATTTTATGCCAATATCACTACCCCCAAGGAAGTGCAGAAGCAAAAACGTTCTTAATTTTCGATTTTTATAATACGGATGGGACTAGAACCTTGAAATTTTGCAAAGTGGTTACATTTAAGATGAAAATGCTCGCTAAAAACGGTTCTTCAAAAACTCGAAATTTAAAAGGAGGAAATGAGTTGAAAATCCCTTAAAAACGTTTTAAATTACGATTTATATGGAATGGTTAAGGATAATAGCTTGAAATTTTACATGGCTGTTACTTTTAAAATGCGATAAAGGAGTAAAAATAAAATATGTACTGCTTTCTGATATTTGTTTTTCAATACAACCTGATATGAGTTACCCCATGCATGAGAGAGTAATTTAAATGAGACAAGATTTACCGTTTTCAATTTTTAATACTGTGAGAAATTTATACCATATATTAATACTTTGATCATTAATTTAGTACGTGATAATATGTTACTTATTTGAGCTATTTACTCTGCATTTGTACGTGTATTTGTGAATTGTCCACTAATTGTTATCTAAAATATTTAAATTTTGATAAATTCTAAAATATTTTCTCGTTATGTGCACAATCTAAGTATTATTCTTTGTTATCACTGAAGTGCTGTTCTAGAATTTTGAAAAAATCAATTTTTTTTTCTTTTTGCTTATTCTTAAAGTTTAGACCTTTAAGAATACTAGGGAATCGTACCCTGGCTTCCCGGGTTAAAGAATATAGGTGAATGTATTTTTATTTTAATTGAAAACTAATAATTTTTTTATATGCAATAAATGTTTTAGATTGCCCACTACATTAAAAAAAGTATTTTTCATATGGAAATACGAATTATACAATCAAATAAATTTTTGAAATTTATCAAAAGCAATATTTTCTTATTAGCCGCATGGTAAGAGTTATTTGACCAAGATTTTGCTACTTATGGCATCCTTTTATATTCTGATAATTTCAGAGCTTATACAGGTCTGTTAAATTTGTGTTTTATTTATGTTATTTTATATATTTATTCATAGGGAAGGGTTTTTTTTAATGAATATTAGCCCTAAGAAAATTATGAACTCTTTATTTTGTTTTAAGGGGAAATGGATTAATCTTTCGTAATCGAGCTCCGCGTGATATATATAAATTAAAAAATATTTCATGCTTTAAAATTGTTTTTAAAACTATAGACAATCAGTAAACTGAGATGAACTTTGCTAACAAATTCCATTTCAAAAAAAAAAAAAAAATCCTATTTAGTGATCTAAAAATTTAAATTGTACGATTACAAATATGTTAGATTTGTGTTTTTTCAATATTATTCTTTTATTTGTTTATAAAAGGAGTATTAATTTCTTTAATTTGTCTTTCACAAATATATTAGATTGGTGTTTTTTTTTTTATATTATTCTCTTATTTGTTTATAAAGGAAGTATTAATTTCGTTATGCAGAAATAGTCAGAAACAAATGCTGAAAAATGTTTGTTGCTTTATGTGCAAAATGTTTATTATTATTATGTATTGAAACCGGCACGTGATAAGATAAACTTAAAAAAAAAAATCATGTGTACTTTTCGGTTAGCCGGGCGCCAGTGTTATATATACATATCTATATACATACATATATGTAAATATACATATATATTGTATACATATACACATATTGCCCACACATATATATATATGTATATATAACACTGGCTCCCGGCTAACCGAAAAGTACCAAATCATGCTTAAACATTATCTTAGAAAATATAATACAACGGTCAATTAAGATACAGTTTTTAAACAAATTTCATTTGAAAGTAAATTTTTTCCCTATGCGACGAAAATTGAAAATGTACGATGGTCAGAAGATTAAAAAATTGCAGTAGCAAAAATTTCAAGACAGAAATTTGATCGTGAAGTGTTGCCATTCGCAAAATGACGTCAGCGTTACGCACAGATACGCTTCTTCTTTATAATATAGATACTTAATCAGTAAAATATAATAAAGATCAGTTATTAGGATGTGGTTATCAATTGAGGCTCTTATGATTGGTATTCCTGAATGAAAAACAGCAATTTTCACCTTCACAAAATTTACATGCGTACTTCTCATTCATCATTTAAAAAAAATTGTACTTTGTTTGATCATTTAAAAATCATTTTAACTCAAAACTTGAAGTCAAGATTGTCATCAACATCTTTTATGTGAACAGACGCACTCTTTACTTGAGATTCTAATAGCAATTCCGGAGAGTAAAAATTTCCGTTATTTATGGTTTTTAGACGCATTTGTGTCAAAATGTTTAGTTTTATCTAAGAAAATGATCGTTTTCTTTTAAATATGACTTCATTTTCACTTAAATAAGCATTTCGCCTAGTGTCTGAAATTTAGTATCAGTACACATGCAGAAGGAAAAACAATATAGAAAATTTATGAGGAAAAATACGTGTTTTCAAAAGCAGTATGTTACTTTGCGTTATTATGCCCCTAATATAATATTCTGCTCCTAATGGGATATTGTGACACTACACTCCATACAACAATTTTTATCAACAATTTTGAATTTTTATCAGAAAATAACATGAATAAAGATAAAAATACCTCATTATTTCTCTCTTGTCTGCAATAATGAAAGGTATCTAATTTTCACCATTTTGAAGCAATTTCATAAAATGCTTTTAAAATTAAAATATAAAAGTGAGATATTTAAAAATCAAACAAACAAATAAACAAACAAATAGTGCCACATCTACAAATGAAGAGCTTTCAGTTTAAAAAATATATATATATATTAGTAAAATTGGTTCAGCAGAAAGATCCGGGCAGATGACTAAAAAACACTTGTATTCTTAATATAGATTATATAAAATTAGGAAAAATTAAATTAAGCAAAATATGTTATTTTGATATAATTATAGTAGAATGGCCTAAAAAATAGCATTAAAATTTTATTATTCAAGAGAATTTTGGACAAAACTTCAAGAACATATTATTTTAAACCACGAATTATTTGGTTGCTTGTCTGACTCGGCGAAGCAAATCCATCCAGGCGAGAATCATCAATTTCTGTAATATAAATCACTATTATTTGCATGTCACCTCTCTTTTATAAAGATACTCTAAATTTTTGTAAAACATTGCGTTTTATCAGTGCATGATTTCGATTACATTATTTTCAAATGGAAGCATTTTAACCTGTGAAGAATTTCAAAGCAGCTGGGCTGTGAAAATGACGCACTTCTAAAAAACATAATTCAGGTTTAAGAATTAAAATACACGCTTTTTTATAATATGACGTCATTTGAATCTAAACTTCGTCTATGGAAAAGTATGCATATGACGTCATTATCACGGAATAACAGACAATATTCTTGACATAGCCCACATTTTAATTTCAACTTTTTTTTCGGGTTTTATGTGAAAATGGCAACATAAACATACAGTATCTCCTATTTTCGACAATTTTCCGTTTACTTTCAAAGATTTTCAATAGAAATGGGGTACTTTTTTTGCCACGATAAGAAAAATGGTATTAAAAACTACAAAAAAATTAATATCTCAAAAATAAATTGAGGTTCAAACAAATTGCATTTAGAAGAGCATTTTTTTCCTTATACGACGGTGTAAAAATTTAAAATGTGCGATGTTTAGAAGTTTAAAAATTTGCAGTAGAGAAAATTGGAAAAGCAAAATTTTATTTCAAATTTCAAAGTGTTGCCATTCGCAAAATGACGTATGCGTTACGCACAGATATGTCTGTCCTTTATAATATAGATATCCTCGAGAGAAAATGTAAGCATAACGTACCATTCTATGACTTAGACTGCTGCAGCTGCCTGAAACTTTTGCTCAAAATTTTCAACCCGTTTTTCTTAAAACTGCTTTTTTCAACATAGTTGACATGATATTTCAAGTTCTATTTAACCGATTTACTTCAAATTTTGTGCCAACCTTCAATGTATAACTATCTACCGCCCCTGTCGCTTTTGTATCAAATTATTTTCTTTTACTATTTTAAAAAATTAAAAATTATGAAAAAAAGATTCGAAAAATGCTTTTTTTTTTCAGATTACAGTCATTTTGCAAGAAATATTTTTTTTCGTTTTCTCTTTAGGTAGGGACTATAACGACATTCTTACTAATTCCGAATCCTTTTCTAAATTTTGCTTCAATGTTGCAATCATGTCAACCAGCACATCCCCTTTTTTCCTCCCAACTTTACCAGCTTATAATTTATTTAATTTTCATTTCTTTTTTACAACAAATTATTTAGAAGATTTTTTTTTTTTTTGTATAGTTTCAAAATATTATTAAATATGTTGTAAAAGAGAGAATGGTAAATATATATATTATCGAGCTCGACAAAACGCCCAAAATTTACGCCTCTGGACCAGAATACCACCTTAAATCTGTCATAAGACTCGGCGTCTATTTCACCTGTTTTTGTTTTAATTTACTGATCTGAAAGCTTATTCGCAGATTCTCCCTTATCTACCTCATCGGTACGGTTATTTCGCAGAATCTCCCGGTATCCAGCCAGCTCTTCTGGAACGAACACGTACTCCATCGGAAGGAAATGATGTGTGATTCACCTAGAATCTGCGATTCCAGCTTATCTTCAATCCCATATCCGTTTTCTCAAACACAGAAGAAAAAGAAATCGTTTATTTCAGAAATATGTGTGCTGCCTAGAGATCTGCACCGGGCCTGCATGGGCTTAATCTTTTTTAGCAGGTTCGACCTGAGTCCGGGCTTACTTTTATATATATATGATATATACTAGAGACGCGCATGGATTTAACTGGTCGTAAAACTTCATTTCTAAAACTATTTAAGGTGGTTCTCAATTTCCATGCTGAACAACACGAAACTTTCTGACACATTTTCTGATTCATTTTTAGGTGCGTTCGTAATTATATAAATACGTAGCACCTATAGTTGTCGTTCAGTCCGTCAGTTCGCATATAATAGCGCAAAAACTACCCAACCGAATCGTTTGGAATTTAAAGTATATAATTATTGCATAATTTTGTAGAGTCATTTCAAATTTTATGAAAATCGGATGTATAATTTAATGACAGCGATAGTCAAAAGTTTTCCGTTACATTACGGCCCCAATGGGAAAAAATTATTTCAAGTGCATTTTAATGACGTTACAGACTTTCGAACAGAATGAAATTGGTATGCACTTATGGCGTGCATTGTACATTCAGTACAATATGCAGTGCAAAAAATATTTATAAGACTAGAAAAAAATATTTATAAGTACGAACGCACCTCATTTGCCACGTTTGACGTGCGATTTCCAACTTGTTAAACTTAAAAGCATAAAATGTTCAGACCAATTGAAGCAATTTGGAATGGAATCGTGTTTTCCATTTTCAGATAACTAAATTACTTATAACCGATTCGTGCCACACGACAACACGTTTTTCTCCTTTCTCACGTTGCCGCGTCGGGAACATTACCGCGTACCGGAAAAATTTCCGACCCAGCTCGGAATAAAATCCGTAAAATACCGTTTTATTGACTATTTCCTTTTTTTTACGGATTTTATTACGAGCTGGTTCGGAAAATTTTCCGGTACGATAAGGGCAACTATTTTTCCGATTCCTACAGGAAAACTGGTCGGATTTTTTTTACAGTGCAAGCAGCACCGCACGCATGTTCCGAGGCAGATCCCCCCTTCCCCTTCATCCTAAGTCATGATGCCATTTATTTAATTTGTTGCAAATTTTATCTACTTTCTGCTTTTGTAGATACCTTTTCCCTAAAACAATAAAAAAAATGATTTTTTTAATAAAAACCTTTTTTGGGGGGGCTTTTTACAAAAATTTGGGGGTGTTGCCGGGGGAAATTAAAAATTCGGATTCAGCGACCCAAAAAACATATAGTAAACCTTTTTCCAGAACTACCATGAATTTTGCTAGGTAGGGTCCCCATACGGTCTCTATTGCCTGGACTAAGTATTTTAATGCAGAAATAAGGATATAAGGGGCAACCAAAACTTGCAAAATCCTATGGAAAGCTGCTGATATTGAAGCACCTTTCTTTTTGTGGCGGGGAATGGGACGGGACTACCGAGGCACTTCTAATAAATATGTTAAATATTTTAATGGTTTTGGCATTAGCTAAATTATAAATTGATTGTTCAGTATGAAAATTAAAAAAAAAAAAATTGCAATACTCGCCTATAATTCTACTTTTATTTATTTATTTATTTTAATTAACGTTACTAAAAATAAATTGATTTCCTGAAAAAAAAAAAAAAAAAAAAAAAAAACAATCGATATATCGTTAACTGTAATAAAAGCAAAAAATAATAATCCACTTTAGTAGTTCTTGTGATAAAGGTACACCAATATCAGCTATTTTTCATAGGATTTTGTAGCAATTGTAATGCCCCACCCACCCCTCAAAAAACGAATTTACTTCAGCAGTTTCTGAGATAAAAAGTACATCAGTATCAGCTGTTTTCCATATTATTTTGAAGCAATTGTAACGCTCCCTGCCTCCACCCCTCAAAAAACGAATTTACTTCAGCAGTTTCTGAGATAAAAAGTACATCAGTATCAGCTGTTTTCCATATTATTTTGAAGCAATTGTAACGCTCCCTCCCTCTACCCCCGCAAAAAGAATTTACTTCAGCAGTTTCTGAGATAAAGGTACATCAATATCAGCTGTTTTACATAGGATTTTGAAGCAATCGTAATGCCCCCCCCCCCCCCCAAAAAAAAAACGAATTTACTTCAGCAGTTTCTGGGATAAAGATACGTCAATATCAGCTGTTTTCCATGGGATTTTGAAGCAATTGTAATGCCTCCCACCCCCCTCCCACCGCCCAAAAAGAGAATTGACTTCAGCTGTTTCTGAGATAAAGATACAGCAATATCAGCTGTTTTCCATAGGATATTGAATCAATTGCAATGCCCCTCCCCGCCCCCCCTCAAAAAAAAAAAAAAAAAAAAAAAAAAAAAAAAAAAAAAAAAAAAGAATTTACTTCAGCAGTTTCTGAGATAAAGGTACTCAACATCAGCTGTTATCCACAGGATTTTGAAGCAATTGTAATGCTTCCCACACTCCCACACCGAAGAAGGGAATTTATTTCAGCAGTTTCTGAGATAGAGGTACATCAACATCAGCTGTTTCCCATAAGATTTTGAACCTGTTGCCCCCCCCCCCCTCCCACACACACATACATCTCCTAATTTAAAAACAAGTCTGTTAAACTGAATTAATTTTAGTCATTTTAACACTAATAATATCATCGACTTAATTAGGTGTATCTAGAATGTAAGGAAAACTGAAGAACAGGTAATTACTGTCGAAAAGAAGTCTCAAAAGTTATCAGTGTATTAATTCAAAGATACATATATGAAAAGATATCTACCTTACAATTATAGTGGTATTTCTTCAGAATAAATAATAATGTTTTCGATATATCCTTGCCATCTTTATCCATGAATACACAAACACTAACAATATACAACTCAAACCTTATTTGTAGCAAATTTTATTTTATTTTTTTATTCTTATCAAGACACAGAAATTCTCCAATCCAAAGATGCTTTCTTCCCGAAATCAACTCTTACACTTATAATAAATAGCTACAATATTTGTTATCAACAGTTATTTAATTTTTTAGGAAAAACACATTCAGTGCTAAAAATATTTTAAAAGCCGCAAGAGAAAAAACTCCACTAAATTTAAATATACTAATTAAAAAAATTGCGCGTATATTCCAAATTGCTTTTCCGAAATTAAATACTATGTTTTATGTTTAATATTTTACTTTTGTTAAATATGAAAACATTCTTTCCATCTCAATGTTTGGTTTAGCTTATACAGATTCTAAAAATATGCATTAAAATATGCATTTTAATTTTTTTTTTTAATCAACTATTTAAGAAATTTTAGATCGCAGAATTATTAATGTTTGGATATTGAAAATCTGTTTACGGTAAACTTATTACATACATTAGCAAAAGTCCAGATCAATATTTAAATTCTCTTCTGAGTTACACGTTAAAGGGAAGTCAAAAATGGGTTCGATTTGATTTGAGTAAGACGTGCATAGTTTTTTTTTTTTTTTTTTTTTTTTTTTGCAAATTTTTATGTCAGAGTGATGTGTGTATCGCCGTGCAGTGTTTTTTTCTCTTATGGGAATTTATAAGAATGCTTAAGTTTTAATCTTTTTTTTTTTCTTTGTACGTGTTGAGCAGATATATTTCGAAACACACCTGAGCAATAAATAAACTAGCAAAAGCCATGTTTTGTTTCGATTCGCAAAGCATTATTTAATAAGATAAATATTTGAAAGTAACAGTACTTTTGGTACTACTTAGTTATCCCGTCGACCAATTTCGCCAAATTATATAAATCGCCAAACAACCTGCCAAATTATACAAATTGACATCATTTTTATTTTAAATAACAAAAGAACAAATAAATTAGTATAATGTTAATAAAAATACAAATAAAACTTCGAAATAAAAATCACTTGATGACGTAAACACGTGTAACTTGCTTAAAGTCAAGCGAATGTGACATTTACGATCAACCATTATTGTCTTTTAATCTTATAGTTTGGCGATAGATTTTTGGTCGACGGGATAACTAAGTAGTACCATATTTTTTATATTATTTTTGCATGTTTATTAAGCAAAAACGTTACTTTATGTTTTGGTGCATTTTAATTTTAGAAATGTAAATTCAGCCAAATAACTACGCATTTCCTCGGAATTTTTTATTTATGCTAGAACGAATTTAACAATTAATCTTATTTATTTACAATTCTTTTGTTGCCACTTTGAAAAAAAAAATCATAATATAATTCTTTTAAAATGCGTAAGTATCGTCTGCAAAAATGATTTCACATAATAAGAATAAATTGTGCATTGGAATTCTTAACACTGAAAAATACTTTTATAATTGAATGCAAAAACTGAATTTTCACAAATTTTAATTCATTAAAAATATGCTATATTTTTCATAAAAAAGATATTTTAAAAATTTCATAAAAGAAATCGTGAATCTATTTAATTAATCATGATTCTGTCTATATATACTAACTCCATGATTTATTTTTTCTTTTGAAAATATACGTGTTTCATTATTTTATTTGCAAAAATGCGTTCGTAATGGAAAAACATGTAAAATAAATTAATTAAAATAATAAATTTTTTAAGGTTATTCTGTAAAAAAAATATTATTATGCAAATCTACAGATCATAATTTATTCAATTCCTACTATTAGTTCACACTCTCCGTATATTTATTTATTTATTTATTTATATATATATCTTATTCAAATTTTCAATCGTTAATAAAATGCTTATTATTCATCCTATCAAGTTGAAATATTTTTTTTTAAAACTTGTACTGGAGGACAATTGATGTTAATACAGTTTTTTCAAATATTAATTCATTAATTGAATTTTAATTAATTAATTTTAGTTTTACATGGGAGACAAAATGGCGGCAACTGGTTATTTAAGCATTTAATGCATCTTCATATCTATAAGGGGGTTACCATAGGGGGGGACCCTGTTCTGTCGCCAAATACCGCCAAGTTTGTCGCCAACTTGGCAATATATCGCCAAAAGTGACGCCAACTTGGTGATATCTCTAATATTTCGCCAAATTCCCATAGACATCCATTGTAAACCTACTTGCTTATAGAAAATCAACAAATTGAGATATTTTAATGCAACAAAAAATAATATTAGCTTAAGGAATTATATTAAATTTTTCTTTGATGACCTAAGTAGGGATTGATTTTAAAAACAAAATTTTTACATTACTTGTTTTTATGTTTAATTTCAAGTCAAAATACTGAATAGTTTTATTTGTAAAGTGTACGACAAAATGTAATTTGTGTAGCATAGTAGAGGATTCGCATCGCTCGTCCTAATAAAGTAATTCATAGACAATATAAACTAATGCATACAGGGCCGGTTATAAAGAAAATGCGGTGGGTGTGATGTACCCGAGTCCTGCGCTCAAAAAAAAAAAAAAAAAAAAAAAAAAAAAAAAACCTCAACGAGAGTAAAAAACATTTTTTTTTAAAATCTTTCGGAAAAAAAAAAAGTTTTGCATCTGGGCTTTGCTAAAAGGAGCTGGATGCATGAAAATTTCGGATGTTTTAAATTGCGATAAACATTACTTGAAAATATAATATAATTATATCGCATGATTTTTCGTTTATTCCACTAAAAGCGAAGAGTTCATATGTGGGCCGGGAAGCAAAATATTTTGGGACCTTAATTTTTTGTTTCAGAGTTGCCGGTTTTTTTTTAGTTCCTTCAATCTTGTCGGCTGTATCGATAAGCTAGAGCCTGTGTGCATTGTATTTGCCCCTGTGCATTACTCTAATTTCTATTCCTGTCCAGGGCTGCATCTACTCCCCCCCCCCCCCCCCGCACTTATAGGGATCTCCAATGAGGCATTTCTTTTTACCTATGACAAAAACATGTAGGACCACAAAAAAGGGTTCTTGCGCCTAAAGTCTTTTAAAATGGAACGGAACTCAATGTAGCATCATATTGTATTTCAAAATAATTTTACTTCTGTGGAAAATTATAAGAAAAATATTTTACATTCTCTCATTGAGCTGCAGAATGCAGATTTATTAAATGCCACATTGTATTGTCTTTTGACTAATGTGCCGATTGTATTCTATTTCTAAACACCCAGACGTGTGTTGTTAAATAAATACAACTTCATTTTTTCTCTAAGAAATTGGCTAGTGTCCCGTTCTCAAGTAATCCAATTACTTGGCAGAGCAAATCGTTTTAGTATCTCTTTAATGTCTGCCCACGCTTCAATCATTTCTTTTCACTTTTTCTATGAGCTGCTAAGGATAGTTAGTTTGGATCTTCATGGATGGAAACCCCCCTCCTTTGCACTACCATTAATGATAATGTGATTCTGTTGTCAATGGGAGCTTGCATTGTTCGTCAATAGTTCCCATAATCTGTTTTCATTGTTCCTAATATAGATTCTTAAATTGCCTTTGCTTACTTTCTCCAAACTTTTATTCTCCTTTCTATAAAGACTGTTTCTGGAGGAAAAAAAATATTTTTATTTTCTAATTTTATTATATATACTTAATGATATACAGTCGGACCTCGTTATCCCGACACCCGGTTTTCTCGTCACACCGCTTATCACGTCAGTTTTTCAAAGTCCCGATTTTCTGTATATGATTTTAATGTAAATAAACTCCGGATTTTACGTCGTTGAATAATTTTCAACTCCGGGTATCTCGACGTTTTAGGAAAATTGTCCATTTTCCATAATCTATCTTATAAGGACGGCAATTAAACAGTAAGAAATGTCTTTGCCAAACTTTTCACAAAAGTGTCTAAAATGCTCAATGAGATAAATGAGAAATTTTACTTCAATCCTTTATCTGAATAAATGAACCCAAACTCTATGAATGACCCACTCAAGCTCCAGACAGATGTATCAGTCTACTCGCGGTCTTTTTGTTCTGGTCAGGTGGCGCTTTCTTTTGTTTACAAGGCATTTTGCTAAAACTGAAGTATTGCATTGCATTGGAACGATCAGAAATTATCTAACGTCCATTTCTGAAACAACAAATATTGATTACAATTCATTGTATAATATTGAAAAAAGGATTGTAGGACGCACATCTAGGGATAAGCAAACCTTAATTCATCAATATTTCATGTAACAATAAAAAAATAAGTCACCATAAATCTTATTTTTATTCTTTTCAATTTTATTTTTGTGTTTATTTTGTTTAATAATAATGTTTTATTGTTTAAATCTGCAAGACCACTTATGAATTTCAAATGGTCTTAAATTACTTAAAAATACAGCTTTTTATAAACATTTTCTCCAACTCCGGTTACTGCGACACCCCGCGTATGACGACACTTTGTTCTGGTCCTTAGAGTGTCGGTATAACGAGATTCGAGTGTATATCATAAACGGGACATTTTGCATCAGTCGTTATAATGGAACGTTCGCTATAATAGGCGGTCGTTATAACGAGCGTCGACTGTATCTATATCGATAAACATGTCTATAACGATAATTTCAAAGGTTTCTATTAGATTTCATATGAAATCTCATGTGTAGCAAATCTGCCCATAACGATAATTTTGCCTTAACCTATTTCTCTTAGTTTTAGCATGTTGGTTTGTCCGATTTCTTAAAAACATATTGAAAATCAGAAAAAGAAGAATCTCACTTCTTACCACGTTTAGCAAGAAAACGTGCCATATTTTTTTTTTTTTTTTTCGTCTTTATTACCTTTGTAAATATGGTTATAAGTAGTATCATATATTCAAAGCTTTCTTGCGATACCATTCATTTAAATAAAATTATAATAAATATTTGTATAAGAAGATTAGTGATTTATCCAAGAAGATTTTGTCGTCTGGTAAAACATGCAACAGTAGATGTTTTATTATTGGACTATCGTTTATAGTATGCATGATTATTACATCTCTAAACTTTATATAAATAAGATAAAAGTGTAGATAAACTGTATATCAGGTTTTGAAAAATAAAAACACTGACCGATTAAAGTTTTTAATTTTCTCTGCTTTGCTTTAAAAAGTTTGTTATGTTTAATTATTTTCTATTACTGATAAATTACAACTTTATCTCCGAAAGCAAAATATTAAAAATGTAAACATTTAGAAATAATTTTTTCCAATAAGCAGTTTACAGCATTATTAATTAAAAAATACTATAAGCTGTTAAAGAAAATCTAATTAATTAGCATGTGATATTAAAAATAGTGTTAATCAAAGTGAAAATTTCAAAACAAGGTGAAAAAATAAATCATTTCATTTTCATTTAGAGGATATTTTGCTATTTCAGTTGTTCATATTATGAGTTTAGACTTATGAAAATTAATTTGTAGATACAGTTTACTCGGAGAAAAAAGAAAAAAAAACTGTGGACTTTTGATTTAGATGTTTCGTTTTTAAATAATGTTCATTCAAAAAAGAAAAAGTAAAACAAACAAGTATTTCTTTAGGAAAAACTGAAAACGACTTTAAGTGACTGTTCCTTAACATTATACTTATATACATAATACGTATTGCACACCAGTTGGAAGAACACACGAAGCTAAAATGCGTGGAACCCGATATAGAAAATTCCATCCCAGTTTTCGTTAATACTGAATTTTAATGTGAATTTCGCCAAATTTATAACTTATATTCAAGTTGACTTCATTTGGAGCGATTTATTTTTGGTTGCAAAATTTGATGATATTTCGCCAAGTATCGCCAAGCTTGGCGAATTTGGTGCTGGCAAATATGACTATGTAGTTTTAAACGTATTAAAGAAACAACAACCATTATAACAATTAATAAATTTGCCAGAAACCACGTTTCCTAAAGCTCATAAATGAAACCTGATTTTGGAAAAATCAGCATTTACAGAATTTCAAACTGGTACATCTCAACCATTTTTTTAAGATAAAGGGAAAGCAAAAAATGCATCTATATACCAACCCCTTAAGGGTAGACTAGGGAGGGTTGACCCAACCACCAGTTTTCATATTTAAAAGAATTTCAGAGTTTTATCATTAGGTGTCAATCAAAGCTATTGGAATGCTCAAACAATTGTCTTTGCTTCATACAGATAATCGAAATAGGTGAGGAAAAAATCAACTGTGAGGCGTTTTCAACCTAAAAAATGTGTTTTTTAGAAATATTTTGTAAGCTTTTTCAGATAAAATATATCATAGAAATGTAAGTAAGTAGGTTGTCAGTAATGCAGAAATATCGAGCTTTCATTCCAGGCATAAAGACTGTACAATAAGTTAGGCTTAACATAACAATGTGCTTTTCTTTAGAAAAGGGCTATGTGGGGAGGCTTGATCCAGTCAATGTGAGGGAGGGTTGACCAGATGAAATATTTTTATTATACACTATGCATAATGAAAGATTAATGGTTATATATAAAAAAGAATGTAAATTTATTCTGTAAAGCCACTGTAAAATAGGGTGCTGGAAAAGAAAATGTTTAGATTAAAGAAAAATGTGAAAAATTTCCATAATATCCTCTGCAAGAAAAAATTTAATGAAATATAAATGGGAAAGTTGATAGGAACTTTTTCCTTTTAAATATTGCTACAATAGGTAAATAGAAACAGTGTAAAAGACTAGAAAGGACTAGAAAGTATGAAAGCAGCAGTTTTAACACTTTCAGGGGCCAGTGCCAGTCATTTATTTCAACATTTTAGTACTGAAAGTACTTTGCCACTGAAAGGGATAAAGAAGATAATGATCAGTTAAGAGCACACTCGGCTGCAAAAGAACATAGCATTAATCAGAAAACTTTTAGAAGGTATGTAAGACAAATTTCACCAGCATGAATCCAGTGAGATGAAGCCGAACTATGTGAAAATTAGAGTTGTCAGTTCGAGTTTCACAAAAAGTAGGAAAAGGAGACAAAAAAAGCGGGATAGTGGCTATAAATTCAGTGCATAATAATACATGAAATCCTACGAAAACACAACCTGTCTCTAACCGAATACTGTCTTAAATGTTAAAATTTCATTTTCCCTGCAGTACAATTATACCTACTCAGACGAAATACTATTTAAAACAATTTTTTTTTCTCCTTTGACTTGCAATTGTGTCTAAACAGCTTTGTTTATGCATCATATTTTCAAAAATGTTTTTTGTAATAATTAAAGCATGTAGCATAAAGTTATATTGCCTTTTTTAAACAGATTTTATTTCTCTTCACAAATATTTCGATATAAAACAAAGTGGATCAAGCCTCCCATATAGTGGGTCAATCCTCCCATTGACCCATTGAGCTACTGAGCCTTGATCCTTTATTTTCTCATAGTTAAAATCGATCATTTTTCAAATTTCTTATATATTACACTTATGTAGCAATTTTATTTTGATAACTGATTGTATAACAAATAAAATGATGTATAAAACTTTATTCTACGTTCAATATTTAAAAAATTAAAATTATTTTGTAAAAAGTGGGTCAACCCTCTCTAGTCTCCCCTAAAGACTTTTTAAATTAAAAAAAAATGTACAACTTTTTAAATTTGAAACCTTGAAGTGGCCGCTATTTTGAAACAACATGGCCTGACGGATCAGGCCAGCCAGCGAATTCGGTCGAGACCTTGGTAAATCCTGTACACATGCTCAGTCACATCCAAATCGATTAATAAATAGGATGCTATCGCATGAAGAAAATCAATTTGTTTCAAAATATTTGACACGCTAATATTTCAAACTATTATATCGCTGTCATTTCTTAGGATAAAGATGAAACAGAAATGCTCTGGAATCATTTTATCGAGGTCGAACACTTAAAGGAAAAAAACTTTTCAATTTCTGGTTATTTTAAACCTCTTTTTGAATTTTAAAAATTTTATTTATTATTTTTTAAATAGCTGCCATCTCGAAACAAGGTGGCGAATGAAGCTGAATTCACCGAAGACATGGTATAACCTGTACACTAGGGGTGCACAAAATTTTTGAGAGAAGGGCCACTTACAAAAACGTTTGGGTTGTCGAGGGCCACATCAGTAACTTAGACAGAATTCTATATTGGGGTGGTTGGGGGGGGGGGTAGGGATAACTCTTTATTCTTGAAGAATAATGATTTTTTGTATGTACAAAAAATAAACAAATAAAAAGAAATAATTGTTTGCAGGGCTTCTTCACATCTGTATGGATAACAATACAAGACTAACTGTTCCTTCTTGATAAATGGAAAAATTTGACAAAATTCAAGACTTTTTTTCCACGAGCGATTGAAGAATTCCGCAATATTTTTGCGACCAATTGACAAAATTTGAATTTTTTTCGAACAGCTGTCGAAATTCGTAATTTTTTTACCGCGACTGAGTGACAAAATTCGAGATTTTTTCGCGCGATAAATTGAAACTCGAGATTTTTCCGCAGCCGATCAACGGAGTTTGAGTTTTTTCTACTTCTGATTGACGGAATTCGCGATTTTTCAGCCCCCGATCAACAAAATTCGTGATACTTAAATGACTGACGAAATTTGTAAATTTTTCCCGCGGAAAATTGACGAAATTTGCGATTTTTTTCTCGCGATAAATTGATGAAATTCGCAATTTTTCCGCAGCTGATCATCGAAATTTACAATTTTTCCGCACCGAATCGACAAATTGCGCGATTTTTCCGCACTCGATCAACGAAATCCGCGATTTTTCTGCACTCGATCAACGAAAGTTGCGATTTTTCCGTGTTTGATCAACGAAATTCGCTATTTTTCCGCGCCCGATCAACGAAATTCACAATTCTTAACTAACTCTGATGAAATTTGTAATTTTTCCCACTGCAAATTGACAAAATTCGCGATTTTTTCTCACGATAAACTGATAGAACTCTTGATTTTTCGGTAAATGATCAACGAAATTTGAGATTTTACCACACATGATCGACAAAATTCGCGATTTTTCAGAACCCGATCAACGAAATTCGTGATTCTTAACTGACTGATGAATTTTGTATTTTTTCCCCGCGAAAAATTGACGAAATTCGCCATTTTTTCTCGCGATAAAACAACTAAACACGCGATTTTTCGCTGTCGGCCAATGAAATTTGGAATTTTTCAGCACCCCATCGACAAAATTCGAGATTTTTCGCACTCGATCAACGAAATACTCGATTTTTCCGCGTCCGATCAATGAAGTTCGCGATTTTTTTTAGACAAATTGACGAAACTCTCAATTTTTCCGCACATGATCGACAAAATTCGCGATTTTTTTCGAACCCGATCAACGAAATTCGTGATTCTTAACTGACCGAAATTTGTAACTTTTTCAGCGAAAAACTGATGAAATTCGCTATTTTTTCTCGCGATGAAAAGACTAAACACGCGATTTTTTCAGCCGGTCAACGAAATTTGGAATTTTTCAGCACCCCATCGACAAAATTTGAGATTTTTTTCGCACTCGATCAACGAAATAAGCGCTTTTTCTCGCGGCAAATTGTCGAAACTTGTGATTTTTCTGCAGCCGATCAAAGAAATTCGCGATTTTTCCGCACATAATCGACAAAATTTGCGATTTTTCCGAATCTGATCAACGAAATTTGCAGTTTTTCCAGCGACAAATTGGAGAAATTCCCGATTTTTTCCAGCGATATATGGACAAAAAATGCGATTTTTTTCCAGTTATAAATTGACGAAATTCGCGGGCCACAGTTTGTGCATCCCTACTGTACACTGTACACGTGCTCAATTCAATCCCATCCAAATGAGTTCATAAATACAAGAATTACAGTATGAAAAAATCAGGTACAGTGTGTTCACGTATAACATGACCGACCTTTATTTTCGCAACCGTTGGTCCTAGATGCATACTTCCAGTTACAAAAATGGTCAAAATTAGGTGCAGGGTTAAGATAAAAAAAAGTTTGAAGCGAAAAAACAATTTAGTGAAGAATTACAGAAACTAAATTTTTATACGGTCCCCCGGTCCTATAAGTTACATTTAGTAAAATTTCCTTGTTACACTGGCAAGTAAGGCAAAAAAAGTCCCGTTATTCTACGATTAAAATTGACCGAGCTGTTTAAAGTTGGAGTATACTTTTTGCTGGATATTAGGGGTCATTCACAAATTTAGTAGAAATATAATTTCGTCAGATATACTAAAGAAATGGTTGAGAGTAAAATCAGCATTGCAATATAAATTTGAAATCTTTAATCATTCTGACATATTACTGCAAAATACACAATTTGTACTGAACATCATAAGAGGATAAAAATAACAATTTTTTTGTTAAATAAAAGGATGAAAAATAACAGACTCAATTCTTTAGAAATTATACATATTTTAAAATGCTGTTAGATTACACTGTCTTTCAAATTTTGGGTTGTGGCATGTTTTTTAGCTTTTGAAAATTGATTCTTATGTAATTTTTAGCACTGAATCCGAAAATGATCTTCATTTTAAACCATCACGTCAGGAATTTTCTCAAATCGCAAATTTCAAAGTGAAAAAGCTAAAAGTTAAAATTGATCCCCCCTCCCCTCTCAACCTCATCGGACCCCCGAGCTGTTTAGCTTTAAGAAACCCAGTATAAGCCAAAAAATCTAATAAATGATTGAATTAAATAAAATTAAACTGAATAAAAAAGTCTTACGCCTATTTTATAGTATCAGATTTTCCACTATATTTTAACCTTGAAATTTACGATTTGCGAAAAATCTTGACATGATGGTTAAAAGTGAAGGCAATTTTTTGATTAAGCGTTAAAAAATACATAAAAGTAATTATAAAAGATAAAAAACACGACCATCGCAGGTTTATGTTATACTAAAACTCTTTCTTAAACTTCTTTACTGTAATCTATCCGAATTTTTTTGTGTTATTCTCTAATATAAGTACGTATAAGATGGTAAGAGTCAAAAATCATAATAATATTGCATTGTCATCGGATTTAAGTCAGTATGATCACTTCGATCGGACATTTGAAAGTAAGTTAAAGTGGAAAGACGATCACTGAAAGTTAAATAAAACCGTATGAAAATAACACAATTTTAGTTAAATGAAATCATAGCCTCAAATCCTTACAAAATAAAACATATGTTAAAATACAATTATTTTAACTAATCTGAAACTTAGCTAACTAGGACTTCCCTCAGAGGGATTAGTCTGAGCGATATTACTGAGAACATAGATTTAATAATAACATGTGGAAGCAAAGAAAATGAGATGTTATCTTTAATTGTCCATATACTGCGAAAAATTGAAATGATGAAAATAAACGAATTGTAGAATTACAAAATCGTATATATAAATTCGTATACACTGTTTAAAAAAATGGGAAATCAAACCATTCAAGACAGCCATGCATGGATATAAAATTGAAAGTACGCAATATATTAAAAATAAAATAGAAAATGAAACACTAATTTACTTATATCGGAATTTTAACTGTATAAAATGATGTCAAGAGCATAATCAGACGCTCCGCACCAATTTGAGTAACTTTAAAGGACAAATATATGATGCTTAAAAAGAATGGACTATACTTTATATGGTGTGTGATCCCCCCCGGAATAGTTAATATTGTACAATATCTGTTTTCCACGGAAGCAATGAGGTTGTCGATAACATTTAAGGAATTCTCTTCTCAAAATCTAATATAGTATCAAAGTACCGAATACATCAAAAGGGGCATGCAATGCTTCGTTAGAGTGTGTTTTAGATATGCTCGATCGGATTTAAATGATGAGTGTATGCTGGCCACTACATACGCTGTATTGTTTTGTTTTCAAACATATTCTGCACAAGTTGAGCTGTATTTAGCATGTATTAAATAAAAGAAATCGGCAATGATTACAACATAAAGTACAACACAAGATCTGAATATATCGTCTGCATAACTTTTGAGCTGTCAAAGTGTCATTTGAAGTAATTTACAAATCCATACATATTTATTCAGCAAATCATGCAAGCTAACATACGTCAATATGAACCCGATTATGAAATTTCACCAGAATAAGTTAATATATAAAAAATCTACTAATGATAATTGAGAATATGACCTTATGATAAAATGTCTAGAAAAAGGAATCGGATAAAAAATTCATATCACATTTAAAACGGCACTTCCCTCTGTTAGTGGCCTTGGCGAGAAAGAGAAAAGCCTAGAGAAGGAACACTTTAACAAGTATTTTCGGGCAACCTACTCACTGTTTCATACAGGTCTTTATTCAATATTTACACAATTTATTTAATGCTAGGTGGGTATCTGTCAGTTTTGTTGCATTTAAATCGCATGTTTTGCGGAGGAAATGCAGCATTATGAAATATTTAAAGTTGCTGTACCTAATAATTACAAATTAATGGTAATTGAGATCGCTTTCCGTTAATTTCATCTTTTTAAATTTTAAATTTTTTAGAAACCATTCATAGAGAGAATTGTATATTTTAAAACTAACCCGAAGCAAAATTTCAAGATTTTGGGCTCAGCAGTAACAGAAAAATAGAAAAATTTTGAAAGTTTTTTTGTTTCTGCACTGTTTTATATAGCGACATTTTTAGAAATTGTTCTATTGCGAGAATTTACGCCATGATAAATACAGCCATGTCAATTTTCATGTTTATATTCCTAACAGTTCCATGTTCTTCGTTACTTAGATCATCTTTAGATCTTTTTCCGCTTTGTTTAGTCTTTCTATTTTTTAGAATTCATTCTACAACGAGCATTTACATCTTATTAATTACTACCATGCCAAAGTTCTAGTTTCTAACCCCTACAGTATCCCAAAAATTTCAGTATTCCAAATAAATCATAGTTTAGAACCTTTCTAGAAATTTTTATGTTTATCCGTCAAATTGAACCTTTTAGAGAGCGTTCATTACGAGTATTCACATCTTAAAAGTAACTACCGCACCAAATTTAAAGTTTCTAACCCAATCAATATCGCAGAAATCACAATTTTAGAACTTTTTTGCTCCTGCAGCGATGTAGGTTCTTGCACTGACATAAAATAGTCTTTTTTTCGGAGCAGAGATGGCCACCAACAATTTTTTAAGTTGGCTATGTAGTTTCAGAGAGCAGTTTTCACCTCACAAACGTACAAGCATTAATAATATTATATACTCTATAATATTATAACGCTTTATAATATTAGCATTAGATGTACAGATATAAAAGCCATTTATCTGTTACAAACTAAAGTGCCGGCGTTGCCCAGAATTTGAAGGATGTTTGTTCTGAAAAATCAATTTCAAAATTTAACATACAACACAAAACAAACATTAAAAAAAGCAGTCGAAATGTTGTTGAATGAATCATATGAAAACGCTATATAAAAATGTATAAATGTATATAACAGACGCAAAAGAATACAGCTATAAATGAACTTATTTCAATTTATAATTGGAGCAATAATGTTAAAATACACCAATATTTCCCTAATCGGGTTTTTATCATGCTTCAATACATTTTTCACACTCATATGACGCTATACTATATCCACCATGCCCTTTATATTTCCAATATGACGTAATATTTTCCTGTTTCACGTGGAAACCTTGAAATGGAAAAGTTATGAAGTTATATGTTACATTCACTTTCATTTAAATTCGTCAAACCATTTATTTCATTTTCATATTTCACGTGAATATCTTGCAACAGAAAAGTTATGACGTAATATTCACCCTTTTTTTTAAAAAATTCGGCAATTTATTTATTTCATTTTCATTTTTCACGTGGAAATCTTGTAGTAGAAAATTAATTGTTGTAGTAATAATTTTATTGTGTTTTTTAATTGTTGGCAACTGCTGTAACGAAAAATGTTTAAATTTGATAAGAAATTGCTGTTAAATTGGTGGTTTTTTATTAATTAAAAATTAACTATAAGTTATTTCGATTCCGGATTACTTTAGTTGTGTCGGCCATGTTTTAATACACATGTACGTATCTCTTCACAATTTTGGCTTCCAAATTGTGGATTTTTTATAGCATTACAAACAGACAGATAGACAAGTTTCCATTTTTATATATCTCTCTATTCTATAAAAAGTAACTAACGCTGTCACCGCCGCCGCCGCCGGTTTTGAATTTTTTGTGACCGGAGGTCTTTCTTCGTTAATATAATAGAAAACTATTGCATACAAATATATGAAAATCGGTGGTATTATAGCGAAATGTTTGATCAACACACTAATGCATACAGTTTTCAAATCGAAGAATTATTTTAAGAGATATTTAATGCTAAAGTTGGACAAAATCGTTCCATTAAAAAAAAATTATAAGAGCAAAAGCTATACATGGGAATTTAATCATTTTTAGATCATTTTATTCAATAGAAGATCCCGGTCTGCAGATTTCATTAATTTTTTTAATTTGACTCATTTTTGGGGGTTTTATTTCTATTTTAAATTCAAATATTCAGCATTTTGACAGATATTTTTTACATATTTTAGAAAATGGTATTAATTTAAACTGTTGCCAACTGTATAAACAGCGCAAACAATAATGTTTGCTTCAAATAAAAAAAAATATTTACACGTTACTATTATAAACAGAAAAAAACCCTTCAAATTGGAATAAAATAATTAGGTATAAAAAGCAGGCACTTATTGGAAATTACGCCATAAAAACTATATTTACATGTGAATTTTAAAAGAGAAAGGATATTGTAAAAAAAAAAAATAATAATAATAACATGCGTTAGAAATCTGAAATACAACAAATTACGTCACATTACACTTATTATGCAAAATGAACAAAAAATAGTATTGCAAAACAGTTTAAATTTAAAAATTGCGCGAGACAAAATATTAGAGGTTAAATATTAGACTTTTTCAAAATTTTATTATTTGTCGTTTGATGTGAGGTGTTCAGCTATAAGTATGCAACATTTCATGTGTCCAACTTAATTAGGGGCTGAGTTAGAAAAATTGCTTAAAATACAGAAGTTAGAGACTGGAGGGTTAAATATGACTTTTTCAAAATTTTATGATTCATCGTGTTATCGCAAGTGTTCAGCTATAAGTATGCAAACTTTCAAGTCTCCAACTTAGTTACGGGATGAGTTAGAAAAATTGCTTAAAATCCATAAGTTAGAGCCCAGAGGGTTAAATATCAGACATTTTTCAAAATTTTATTATTTGTCGTTTGATGTGAGGATTTCAGCTATAAGTATGCGTAATTTCATGTCTCCAACTTAATTAGGGGCTGAGTTAGAAAAATTGCTTAAAATACACAAGTTGGAGCCCAGAGGGTTAAATATTAGACTTTTTCAAAATTTTATTATTTGCCGTTTGATGTGTGGTGTTCAGCTATAAGTATGCAAATTTTCAAGTCTCTGACATATATAGTTTCTGAGAACGGGCTCTGTGACAGACGGACAAACAGACAGACAAAGGAGTGAGACAGGTAGGGTTTCGTTAGATGAACGAAACTCTAAAAACATGCTGCGGATGACTGTAACAACATCCTAAAATTACATTACCATCAGCGATCTACCAATCCCGAATTTAGTTTATATTCGTTTCATATATTCTTATTCTTTTGTGCGGCCCTGTAAAATAATTATCAATATTATATACAGTAAAACCTCTGAATAGCTGACACCCCGAGAATGCAGAATTTGTCCTCTATTTAGAGGTGACCGCTACTGAGAGTAAAACATGTGCAGATATTTAAGAGTTGGTAATCGAAAAAATGTCCGCTAAATAGAGGTATCCGCTAATCGGGTGTGTCCGCTATGGAGGTTTTACCAGTAAAATTTCTGAATAGCGAACACCTCGGGAGGGCAGAATTTGTCTTCTATTTGGAGGTGTCCGCTACTGAGAGTAAAAAATTTACAGTTATTTAAGGGTTGGTAATCGAAAAAATGCTCGCTAAAAAGAGGTGTCCACTAATCGGGTGTGTCCGTTATGGATGTTTTACTGCATAATAATATCATCCTTTACAAGAAAATTGCATGCTGTATGATAGACAGACAGACATCCAGAGAAAGATAACCTCCCGGATCAATAAACACTCATGTCTTTTGTTTTAATCATCCACAATTGTATGTCATACAACATGCCAGATTTTATACAAAGGCTAAAAACGGTCACCGTGGTACGGAATACTGTATTATTATTTGTTTGCCCACCAAAACTGGTTGCCACGGGTTGTTGCAAGGCTTGTGATCACGTGGTTGAAACTGATCTATTCAATATTACTGCGTGCGTATTTTTTCTTATTTGCTCCATGTGTTCAAACCAGTTGTCTACGAAAACATCAACCGGTGAAAGTGACGCACAACAAATTTCTGTGACGTATGCAGATAAACTGTGCTTTTTTAAGAGTTTTTTCTACATAATTTTTAAACGGTTTGGAACTTATTTTTCATAGTAGGTGCATTCAGTAGGCGACCCTCATAGGTACCTTCTGGTGCAATCAGAAACGAAATCCGACAAATATTTTTTGAGTTATGCTTGACGAAAGGTTTTTATTAGGCTTTTTTTTTAGTAGGACATGGCGTTAATATCCATCGTAGTAGTAAAGTGTCCGGACAGTAATATTTCGCTGAGTATTAGCCTTCGCTTCGCTCAGACAATAAAACTTAATCGCAATATTTGTACGATTTCTTTCAAAGTGCAGATACCTTGAAATAAGTTTAAGTACTTTAAATACGAACCCTGAAAGCATGGCAGAAATCATCTGTTTTGAGACGCATAAAAGTGGTTTAAATCGTGCATTTCAAAGTTTCATAACTCGGTCAATTTTAATGTTAGATGAATGGGACTTTTATTTTCTTACTTGTTAGTGTCACAGTAAAGTTTTACTAAATATCACTTATAGGACCGGGGGCCCGTATAAAAATTTAAATTTCGTAATTTTTTAATACATTTTTTTCTTGACCCAAATCGCCTTAAAAATAATTCTTTACCTTATTTAAACCATTTTTGTAATTGGTAGTATGCATCTAGGACCAACGGTTGCGAAAATAAAGGTCGGTCAGGTTATACGTGGACACACTGTATATATGTTACATTATTAGATCTAATTCCGCGATTTCCTTATCTTATTCTAAATTACTATTTTATATTCACTAAATCCTTATTCTTAAATAACCTCTGTCGTTAATTCTGTTAAATTCCCTTTAATTTAATGTCTCACTTGTCTAAATTACTTAAATTACGCTTTTAGTATTCTTAAATTAAATGTTCCATTTCCGCTCTTTTTCCTTTAAGAATGTTCTTTTAGCAACCATTTTATTTTCCCTTCCATTTTATTTTCCCGCGCATATTCCGGGGTTATCCTTTTTACCTTCAAATTCATCCACTCGCTCTGTCAGCGCTATTTCCATGACGTGGTATTCTTAATTATTAATTGGCTGAGAGCGCGACCTACGTCATATTTGTATTCCTACAATTGACGCACAAAGCCGATGCTCGCTGTGTTTCAGCAGATTCTAGTCGTATTTCCATTTTTTCATACCACCCCCTGGTCATCGTCTACGCATTCGATTATCTACAACTTTGTTCATCCCTAAATTACCACTATGAAGCGATGGCTAATATTCTTGGTGGAAACTGCGCCGCTGAATGATGTTTTAATAAAATGATGAGCTGTCTTTACGTTTTGTCTCAATTATTTTTCGGGAAACTTTCACGGAAAAATGTATTCCATGGCCTTCACTCGTCGACTGATAATCATCCTATAACCTATAACGTCAATGTCGTAGTCTTAACACGACAGGATTCCAATTTTCGTTATGCTAGTACAACAGGAATGAATTTACCTGTTCTGACAACTTATACTAATCTATTACTGCTGGACGTGATCCACTATTGATATGGTGACAGCCAGTTACTTCATTCCAACTAGAAAAATAATCCAATGTTGCCATAATGCAATATATATATATGTGTGTGTAATATATATATATATATATATATAACCATTAAATAAACATTATCGATCACCAACGAAAACTGTGAAATTATTAATAAAATGACATTAACAAATGCAGTTTCCCCCAACACACTTTACATAGATTCCAAAAACATAGTAAAAACAGCAGAAATTGAATACAGTCGTCCCAGTTTAAACGAATATTGGCGGTTTCGGGAAAATATTCGATTAAGCGGAGTATTTGAGTGAACGGGGAGTAATAACTGTAATATTTAATGCGTTAATAAAAAGGCAAAATAACCAACTACGGTATATTTAATTAACATCATAATAAATCGTTAATAGAATAACATAAACTAAAATAAATACAAATGCTAATATAAATAGGTATTAATTTAATGGCAGTACATACATTTATATGATTTACAACACACTTAATGCAGCTCGTTTGAATTTGGTGAAAACTTTGCCATTTCTAATTTATGTTACATATACTGCCTTAAAAAAAATCGTTTAAAGTTGTTTGTTTAAGTGGAATTTTAAAGGAGTAAATATCGAATTATTTTTCGAATGAGTGCAAAATATCACAACTACCATCTCGTCTCGAAGTGACGGCGCATTGCCATCAAAGCCTGGTTCACAGCAAGAAGTGATGGTGGGGAGATCAAGGTGGGGAAATCATTTGACCTGTCCATTATGCATTTGCCGGTCGAAATCATTGCAGAAAGAACGAAAGTTTGTTTTCAGCGTAAAAGAACCGAAAATGGCAAAAGGAGGAAGGAAATTCCAGCTGAAACGTGCTTTCCGTGCCTATTTTCAAACATAGGTCACACAGCTGATATTCAATTAAGCGCGGACGTTCGTAAAAGGTATTTGGTATAAGCGGGGGAAAATAACAGAGAACCAATAGGAATAAATTCGGTTCCGGAGGATTCTATTCGAATAAGCGGGATATTCGATTATCCGTGACCCGATTAAGTGGGGAGGACTGTAACAGAAATGGAATGATGGAAATTTGTAGAACTTAGACAGAATCGTCAGGTCCCAAATGCTTTAAGTTCCGCAAATAAAATTTGTGGTTTCATCTTCGTATTTAGACATAAATTAGCTAAAGAATATGAATTTGGAGCTACCACAGACATAAAACTGAGAAATAAAACATTGAACACCAATTAAGTTCAAAATGAAGGGGATTTAGGGGTCATGATCGTGAAAATATAATGAAATTTTCCGAGATTGCTCTCCTCCGGACAGCTGTAATAGGTCGCTTTTTACTTTTTGTAATGGAAGATATCTGAAAGAATAAGACATGGAACATAAAATGTTAAAGTTGTCTAAATCGGGGAATTCGTCGCAACATGGTCCAGTTGAGATTTTATGATAATAAAGGTGACTTTAAATAAGGTCAATATCCTGTTTCTTAAAAATGTCTCAAATTAAACTGATCACTGACTTGACAACATAAGTTTTATCCTGTCCTCTCAAAATATTTAAGGAAAATATATATTAAGTACAAAAGTGTGTCGAAATCTGATAAGAATATGTTTGCTGCGTTAGTTAAATGATAGGAGCTATCTAATCTTCGAAAGGAAATTGTTACAGGAAGAAGACTCCGCAAAAAATAGTGGTGTTCTCCTCAAATATATACTGTCTCATCCATAATCCACGATACGCCTTCGAACTTCATAATATTTTCATTGCCATCTTTATAAACATATTCTAGCAAGTCGTGTCTATCCCCCCCCCTCCTTCTTAATTTATCTCTTGATCGAAACTCTCGCGTCACAGGATCCCCTAATTGCTCTCCGGGGTACGTCGGTCGTGCTCCGGCGGTCGGTGGGTCACACTTGGTCCACCCTTTTGTGCTCAAGTGGCCAAGTGGAGATCCTGTCTCGAAATTTTCTGTGCAACACGGGCTATAAGTCAGTAAGATCGTCCGTTGCCCATCAATTTCGTAATAACACAACGGTTGGAATTAACGCAGCGTTAATTGGGTCATTTCTGGAGTTGAGATTTATCCTGTCACTCGTACTGGTATCTATTTTATTAATATCCAAGTATAGATGATATCCAAAAATCTGCGAAGACTTAATATAGGGTGAAACCCCCAGTAACCTTAAGGATCCTTTCTTCTTCAAATCACTTTTACAAAATTTTAAATCTATTACCCCCCCCCCCCCCCATGATATTTCTTTCTCTCAGCTATTAAAATGTCGTCGCCAAAAAATAACGTTCCGTTGTATAAGTCAGCCGTAAAACAAAGCAGATGTATCATTGTACGATTAAATACGCTACAGCAATTTTATAAACTTCTAAGCATCGCACATTTTCTATTTTTATACTGGCATATTGGGAAAAAAAGTACTTTTAAATGCAATTTGTTTGAAAACAACATCTAATTTATTATTGAAATATTATTATTATTTTTTTTTGTAGTTTTTAGCGCCATTTGTTTAATTTTGGCAACGCAAGTATTCTATTTCTGTAGAAAGTAAAGGAAAAATAGTTGGAAATTAGCAATTATATATATATATATATATTTGCCATTTTCCCGCAACAACTTTTAAAAAAATTAATTAAAATACGTGCTATTTTGAAAAAATATAAATGAATTTTTTTTTTTGATAAAACATGGAGGTATTAGATAAACCAAATTTAATTTTAAGTATCTACGTTAATATTACAAACAAATGAAGGCATGTGAATCATTAGATAGCCGATTTTTTTTTTTTGTCGAGTTTCTTGAATGACATCTCTTTTTTTTTGGATTTGTATATTATTCAGCGATAGTGACGTCCTATGCGTACTGTAATGTAGATGTTGTGTAAGACTGGATCGTAAATGAAGAATTCTTCAGCGGATGTGGATGACGTCATTTTATATAAAATAAAAGCATGTGTTTTAAGTCTTAAAACTGAAATATGTTTTGTACTAATATTTTTTTCATCGGGGGGGGGGGGGGGGGGGCGACACTAAATTCTGAAAAAGCTGAATTCTTGTTTTCTAGTTTTATACTTATCTTTAACTTTGAAAGTATAGTAGAGATATATTAAAAAAATATTGTTGATAAAACTTTGAAAAATTATACTTTTCATTGCTAAAAAAAATATTTTTTTTTTTCATAAATATAATCAATAACTCCAGTAACTGATACCATCCCTATTTTGAAAAAAAATAAAAATAAATAAACAATAAACTGCCACTAACTGAGCCAGTGTCTGACGCTTTATTTGCAAAGGTAACACATTTATTTGTAGAATTTTACGAAAAATGCTTATTTAAGTTAGACTTTTGGTGAAGTGTCAGTTATTGGTTAAGTGTCAATAACTCTGGGTTTCACCCTAGTTAGAGTATGTCTTGAATGTGGATAGCTATTCATAAATGCAAACTGGCTACTTCCTGACACATTTTTTTACTTATTTTTATTCGAAGACGTATCAAATTGGCAGTTGCTATTTGTAATTTAAATTTTTTTATAATATGAATTATGAAATTAATATTCGAAAACAATATGAATCGCAACATACAATTTTTTGATAGGTTTATATTTATTATGTCTTGCTTTATGCGCATTCTCAATTTCAATTTTTTTCTTTCAAGTAGCCTTCGAATTATGCTTAAAAAACGTCAATATGATGATGGTTTAAAGAGCCATCTATGACGTGCAGAAAAGTATAATTTGAAAAAATATATATTTTACTCATTTTATTAAAACATTTGGGTTGGCAATAATCGAAACATATTAAGCGAGTGAAATGGTCATATTGGCAAGAAATAATACATTAATAGAAGTGATATGGTCATTCTCTACCATTTCAAGAATCGAGTATCGAACTTCAATTTGGATACAGCCCTTAAAATATGCTCATTTTAATATAATTAATTTCTCCGAAACTAATCGTAGGAATTTCATGAAAATGTGTATTTAGGCTAATTGAAGGGTATAGAATTTATTGCTGGTGTCAAACTTGGGTATTGCTATTAGTCTAGGCAATAGGGAACTTTACCTAGCAAAATTAATGGTAGTACTGGAAATCGGCTTTCTAGATGTTTTTTGGGTCGCTGAATCCGAATTTGTAACTTCCCACCAAAATTTCCCCCGGCAACCTCCCCAAATTTTGGTAAAAAGCCCCCAAAAAAGGTTTTTATTAAAAAAATCAATTTTTTTATTGTTTTAGAGAAAAAGTATCTAGAAATTCAGAAAGTAGACAAAATTTCCAACAAAGTAGATACATGACATTATAACTTAGGATGAAGGGGAAGGGGGGATCTGCCTCGGAACATACGCGCGGTGCTGCGTAAACTAAGTTGCGCAATTCCACTTAACCACTCACACGTTTACATTCGCCCTCCCATCTCCCCTCGAAACTTTCTCTATAAGCTTTACTTTAAGATTTTTGGGTCGCTGAATCCGAATTTTTAACTTTCCCCCCAAAATTTCCCCCCCCCCCGAACCCCCCCCCCCAAATAGTTGTTTTTAACCTAAATTTCTTATTGTTTTAGGGGAAAAGCATTGCGAAATTCAGAAACTAGACAAAATCTGCAACAAATAGGATATATGACATTATGAATTAGGATGAACGGGAAGGGTGAGGGCTACCTCGGAACATGCACTGCTGCGCTATGTGCACTAAATGAGGAAGTCCAGGCAATATGGGATTTTATCTGGCATAATTAATGGCAGTACTGGAAATCGGCTTTCTAGATGTTTTTTGGGTCGCTGAATCTGAATTTATAACTTCCCACCAAAATTTCACCCGGCAACCCCCCAAAAAATTGATTTTTTGAAAAAATTTGGTTTTTTAGAAAAGCGCACGGGGATGTTCTGAGGCAGCCCCCTCTCTCCCCGTTTATCCTACGTCATAATGTCATGTATCCTATTTGTTGAAAATTTTGTCTAGTTTCTGAATTTCGTAATGCTTTTTTCCTAAAACAATAAGAAATTTAAGTTAAAAGCAACTATTTGGGGGGGGGAAATTTTGGGGGTAAGTTAAAAATTCTGATTCAGCGACCCAAAGAACTTAAAGTAAACCTTATAGAGAAAGTTCGGAGGGAAGATGGTAGGGCTAATGTAAACGTGTGAGTGGTTAAGTGGAATTGCGCAACTTAGTCCACGCAGCACTGCGGCGCATGTTCCGAGGCAGATCCCCCGTTCCCCTTCATCCTAAGTCATAATGTCATATATCTAATTTGTTGCAAATTTTGTCTACTTTCTGAATTTCTAGATACTTTTTCCCTAAAACAATAAAAAAAATTGATTTTTTTAATAAAAACCTTTTTTGGGGGGCTTTTTACCAAAATTTGGGGGAGTTGCCGGGGGAAATTTTGGTGGGAAGTTACAAATTCGGATTCAGCGACACAAAAAACATCTAGAAAGCCGATTTCCAGTACTACCATTAATTTTGCTAGGTAGAGTCCCTATACGGTCTCTATTGCCTGGACTATATTGAAAATACAAAGTTTGTGTTTGTTTTGATATGTACAGTCGTGGAAAAAAAAAGTAAACAACCCCCCCCCCCCCCACTAACTCCTCAACAAATTATTGTAGAAGAAAGTTGCTGGTACCGAACGATTGGAAATAAAGTCTACTTTTAAATGATGTATATAAAATTTGCTTAGAGGGCCATCTACATATTAAAACGAATCCAAACGTTGTTTTTTTTTCAAGGGCAGTACACAATTCTGACAACATAAATGAACTCTACACCCTTCAATTAGGCTAAAAACAAATTTTTATGCAATTCGTACGATAAGTTTACGAGAAATTAATTATTTTAAAACGAGTGTATTTTAGGGGCTGTATTCAAATTGAAGTTCGGAACTCGATTGTTAACCGAGAGAGCCCCCATCTTGATCAAGGTACCATAAAAAGTCAATGGAGCCTGCTAGATTACAAGACAGTAGAAGAAATTTCAAAATATCAGTCACTTCAATTATAGACGCCCCCTTAAACCATCATTTTGCCGTTTTTTAAGCATAATTTGAAAGCTACTTGGAAGAAAAATGTGAAATTTTGGATTTCGATAAAGCAGGACTTAATAAATCTAAATCCATCAAAAAAAATTGTAGGTTGCAATTCATAATTTTTTTTTTAATATTGATTTTATAATTCATAATTCATGTCATAAAATTATAAAAATTGCAAATTCAGCGTATTTATGTTTGGGTATATTAGTATTATTGCTACACAAAAAATTAGCACATTAGGAGCATAATTTCTGGAGATATAAATAAAAATATGAAAATGTAATTTAATATTAGAAGCACTAAATTTTGAATGTTTATAATTCAAAAACTTGTCATTCAAATGACTTGAAATTCGGTGTCTAGGCATAGTTTGAACCGAAGATTTGAAATATGTCGTTAAAATTGGGTATTGTTATTGAAAAAAATGAGGTTTGGGTTCGTTTTAATATGTCAATGGCCCCCTAAGCAAATTTTATATACATCATTTAAAAGTAGACTTTATTTCCAATCATTCGGTACCAGTAACTTCCGTCTACGATAATTTGTCGAAGAGATAGTAGAGGGTGTTTACTTTTTTTTTTTCCACGACTGTACCTGCGAGCCATCAAGTACCTTGCAGCACGAGTAAAAGTGATCAGCTGTACCCAATTCTGACAGCATAAATGAACTCTACACCCTTCAATTAGCCTAAAAACGAATTTTTATGCAATTCGTACCATAAGTTTCCGAGAAATTAATTATTTTAAAACTAGTGTATTTTAAGGGCTGTACCCAAATTGAAGTTCCGTACTGGATTGTTAACCGAGAGAGCCGCTTCCTTGATCAAGGCACCTTAAGCGCCACTCAAGGAGTCAATGAAGCGTGTTAGATTACCTTACGGCAGAATAAATTTCAAAATGTCTACTCACTTCCATCATAGACGGCCCCTTAAACCATCATTTTGCCGTTTTTTAAGCATAATTTGAAAACTACTTGGAAGAAAAATGTGAAATTTTTGAATTTCCATAAAGCAGGACTTAATAAATCTAAATCCATCAAAAAAATTGTGGGTTGCAATTCATAATTTTTTCGAATATTAATTTCATAATTCATAATTCATATCATAAAATTATAAAAATTGCAAATTCAGCTTATTTATGTTTGGGTATATTAGTATTATTACCAGAAAAAAAATTAGCACATTAGGAGCATAATTTCGGGAGATATAAATAAAAATATGAAAATATAATTTAACATTAGAAGCACTAAATTTTGAATGTTTATAATTCAAAAACTTATCATTCAAATGACTTGAAATTTGGTGTCTAGGCATAGTTTGAACCGAAGATTTGAAATATCTCGTTAAAATTGGGTATTGCCATTGAAAAAAAATGAAGTTAGAATTAGTTTTAATATGTAGATGACCCCCTAAGAAAATTTTATATACATCATTTAAAAGTAGACTTTATTTCCAATCGTTGGGTACCAGTAACTTTCTTCTATGATGATTTGTTGAGGAGTTAGTAGGGGGTGTTTACTTTTTTTTTCCACGACTGTACATGCCACTTTAAGAAATATATATATATATATATATATATATATATATATATATATACATATCATTTAAAAGTAGATTTTATTTTCAATCGTTTGGTACCAGTAACTTTCTTCCACAACAATTTGTTGGAGAGTTAGTAGGGGGTGTTTAGTTTTTTTTCCCACGACAATACCTAAAATCAGAGTTTAATGATTTATCTAGTGGCGGTGTATAGAACTATGTTAAACGATAGAATTGAATTATGTACCCAACTATATAGGCATATTAAAATCATTCAATTAGGAGCCGATATTATTCGTTGTTTTGATCCATTGGTTGCGGTACTCTTATGTGGATAATAATACAGGGTGCCACAAAAACATGAACGTCAGAAATAAACCCCTGAAGTCGGCTTTATCTTTTTGTTGTTAAAAATTACTTGTTGGAGTTTAAAATTTGTCTAGAGAGACTTTGAGGCGAAAGCATTCCAATTACTAGAAAACAGGAATTCCGCTTTTTCAGAATTTAGTGTCGCCCACCAAAAAAAAAAAAAAAAAAAAAAAAAATAGACATAAATATAGATTAGTACAAAACATATTTTAATTTTAAGACTGAAAACACACGCTTTTATTTTATATAAAATGACGTCATTCGCATCCAGAGGAAGAATTTCTCATTTAGGATCCAGTCTTAAACAACACCTATAGTAATAGTATAGTATGCATAGGACGTCACTATCGCTGAGCAATATACAAATCCAAAAAAAGAGATGTCATTCAAGAAACTCGACAAAAAGAAATCGGCTATCTAATGATTTATATGCCTTCATTTGTCGAAAATGTGCGATGCTTAGAAGTTTAAAAAATTGCAGTAGAGTATGTAACAGTACAATGATACATCTGCTTTGTTTTGCGGCAGGCTTATACAACGGAACGTTATTTTTTGGAGACGACATTTTAATTGCTGGATGAACGAAATAGCATATCAGGTCTAAAAAGAGCTTTAGTTAGACTCTTAAATGAAATGGATTTTCATATTTTAATATGAAAGTTCAGTTTCAGAAAGTTCATTTTAATAACGATCCAACTTTTATTACATACTACATTTTATAGCCGTTTTCCAATTTTTATAACATTACATACCTACCGAATTGCAAAGTCAATATAAATGGAATGAAAAAATATACAAAATTGTCTTTCTGATGTCTCTTGCGTAATACATTTTCAAAAATATTTTAGTGACAAAAGAAATCAGCTTAAGTCGAGTCTGAAATGTTTTGTTTTCATGTCTGATTTAAACATATGCTAATATAATTGTTTTAACATTCGTATTCGAAATGTCTGATACTCATTCAAAAAAAGACCTTGAAAGCAATGCTTTGAGCGCTTTTGGAGAATTGTGAAATAGGGAATTACCTTATAATGTTACTGTCTTTAAAATGAAATCAATAAGTTTTTGCCCTTGAATGGCATTTTTGTATTAGGAATTTCCCCCTTTTTCTTTCAAACAAATACAGATAAGTTTTATTCTCGTATAAATATTTCCATTCAAATGAAATAAAGTATAGATCTAATTTTCCCACAAATACTCATGACTAGGTATAAGATCTTTATGCGGGTCCATTTTGAGTCGATTTTTGATTCTTGCAAATCAGATTCGAGTAAGGTAAAGTAAGAAGCACCCACCCTGGGAACCTGCTTTTGGCTTTTGGTAAGGTAAAACCCCAAGCCCGCAGGTGCAGAGGAAACTACCATTTTACGATTTCATATGAAAATATTTCACAAGTTTGTAGGTTTCAGCTTAGAGTTTGAAATTAATTTTTTACATTTTTACAATTCTTTTAATTAATTAAATATAATTTTTTTAGTCAAATGGCCATAACATGTTGTCGAAGGTTATTATTTTGTTATGTTTATAAATTTACCAATTAAGATTTAAATGGGATGTAATCCAGTATTGAGGCCAAAATTTCATTTTTGTTATTAAAAAAAAAAAAAAAAAAAAGAAATCAAAGTTTAAAGAAGTTTGTTAAGGTTATTTACTATAGTATATTTAAAGACAAAAATATTTTACAGCGATTATAAATTAAGTGCCCAATCATCCACCCCACGGCCCATATCTGGGGGCGGATGAGTGCTCACAGATTAATGTTTGAGGAGGGCAATGGGCCCGGATGAAATCCATAAAGTCAAATCAACGATGTGGCCATCCGACACTGCACCCCTTAAAAAACCATTTAAGTTTCAATAATTAAATTTTAATATATTTTGAATTAAAATCTTGAATATTGTTTTATTTAAAGAATATCTATATCCAGAGGCGGATTATCCATTTGGCTGAGTAGGCTGAAGCCTAGGGGGGGGGGGGGGGTTATAAAACGAGCACCGGAGCTAAGAATTTCTTTCAGGTTTTTTCGTCCTATCTGGATAATTTTTTATGTAAAAGAGAAATAATCTGCAATATTCTAAGTTTCACTCGTTTATTGAATCTTGTAGGTAATTAACATATAGATGGTATTTCAAATGCTACTCCCCTTTTAATTATTTTGATATTCATAAGAAAAAAATATTGGATCTTGCAAGTTTTCCACTTCCAGTTTGTGATGGATTTACACAAAGGCGGCTTTTGTTGCCACAGGCATCCTGGGCGGGATTTTGTCAGCACCTCTACAAATGGTAGCTTTGAATGAAGCTATAAGTTTTAAACAAGCATTTTTTCTATTTTTTGCCAATTAATTTTTAGTAATATTGACAACCATCCGACATTGTCCACTTATTCTAATAAAATTAATT
Source organism: Maratus speciosus (assembly GCA_963932465.1). Classification (NCBI taxonomy): domain Eukaryota; kingdom Metazoa; phylum Arthropoda; class Arachnida; order Araneae; family Salticidae; genus Maratus; species Maratus speciosus. The sequence goes on from OZ010789.1 coordinate 470,253,628, forward strand.
GCTCAAGTAAGAAAGTTCTTTTGAGGTTAGAGATTCCATATAAAGGTTTATGTGAAAATACATTAATTTTTAAATTTACTTACTAATCTAATCTAATCTGCCCACCCTGGGAATCTGCTTGTGGCTGATGGTTGGGTCAAGCCCCTAGCCCACGGGGGGGGGGGGGGGGATGTTCCTACCACCTTTGCGGCCCCGCAAACCAGGGAACGTTAGTTAGTATATTGGTTTGAATATAAACTAAGTATTTTCAGATAATAATTACTAAAATTAATAACACTTAAAATATGTTGCAATTACAGTAGTTACCAGGTTATATGCATGTTTCAGTACAATTTTCAAGATATGACACAATATGATACGATTTACTACAATTACAATAATTACTAAGTTATTTACATTATTTACAACACTTTTCTAAATCAGTTTTAACCTCAAAATCACACCACAGGTCACATTGTTCAGGGCGAACCGAGATCTGACAATAAGTTCAGGTTTGAAAAATAATAGTTACATTTAATACCACAAAAGAAGAAAAAAAAAAAAATCTTTTTTATGATTAATTTATAGAATATTAATTAAAGAATAATGGAATATAAGAAACTGTGCAACAATAAATCAAAATAATAGTTAAATGAAATAAAATTACATTAGAGTTAATAACGAGAAACATATATTAGATAATTATATTTTTTAGAAAATCTGTGTAGTAAATGAAACAAACCGTCCAAAAGTAAGTTAGAGTTAATTTAAAAAGAGCTATAAAACAAAAGGTTGAAAATTAATATTTAAACTTGATAATGGGACGTTTGTTCATATTCTCACAGTCTAAAACTTACAATGAGAATAAAAAGATAATCAATTGCGTTACACAGTGCATAAAGAAATCCCCCATCAAACCCTGGCCTAAGAAAAAAGATAAATTTAGAGAAAAGAATTAGTTAATTTGTAAAGGTAAAAGATAATCCAAAATTATAATAATAGATATTATAAGCTGCATCCAATGGGGGAGAAAATAAATTCTAAAATATTTGACATAACAACACCAAAACTATTATATATACTATTATGTGGGGTTTATAGGTAGCCCCACAACTTTAAATGATCAGATATTAATATGCTTAAATGATAATAAAATATGATAACAGATGAAAAACTTCTTGCAGACGACACCTAAAGCACAACAAGTAAGGAAAAAGTTTTACTATTATCAAGTTATACTGTAAATCCATTCTGAAAAAAAAAAAATATTTCAAAAGATTCAGAAATGTTCTCAGAGCAGTATCATACTGGGTGATTCAAAACAGACGCTATGGCGATTATCGTTTAAATCGCTAATGATAAAAATATTTTTCCAATTACAAGAAAGCTTACAAATCAAGTACAGCTTTTGTTTTATAATATGCTGTATATATAGCAAAATACGACATTTTATTTTTTATATTGCCGCTGGATCGTAATAACCTATATCTAGGAAAATATTGATCTACGTTTAGGGAGGAAATTTTAAAAATCCCATTTTTTTACGACCAAATCTTACCGAATTATGACATTTTGAATTTTATCAAATCTAAATGTTTACCTGCACTAGAAATACTTTTTACTGATTTTAGTACCGGCAAACACTGAAATATATCGCTTCGAAGGAGGAGAGGAGGTCCCAAAAAGTCTAGCCTTGGGGTACCGGAGGTAGTTTATCCGCTTCTATATATATCTGAATATGAACCAAGTAGATACTATACATTCAATTTACTTCATAACAAATGAAATTGATATTAGAGAGATGATTGCCAATTACTTTTTCATAATTGTATTTAACCATGTTATCAATTTACTTTCATTTTGGCTTTCGGTGTTTCAGAACGTATTCGAATATTTACCCTGGAATTAAAAAATGAGTAATATTGACTCCATAGTATGTTGAAAAAGGGATTCTTATATAATAATCTGCTTACATATAGATTTGGTGCAATTACATTTTATAAATGACGATATATAATTTTGAAGCAAATTGTGGAAATGCCAGTCGTCACATCAGCGCCATTTCTTGTGAGCAATAATTGCTGAAAGTGCATTTTCAGTTGTGCTTTGCATTTCAAATTTTAATAAATTACGTGGGGTTTTTTTGTGATAAGCTATTAAATGGGAACGAAAACTAGCTCATTAAAGAGAAATCAGATAACACCAAATCAAATAGCTAAGAAGATTAGCATTATTTTTTAATAATTTTCATTTTATAATTATTGGTCATTGATTTAATGTGAGTTACATTTGGATTATTTTTTTAAAAATAATCAAATTTTACCATTTTATATACCAAACAGTTTTACAAATATTTCGTCTTGCAAATTTTTATTATTTCAAGTGTTGAAAAAGAAAGTAAACTTTAATATAATTAAGTTATTGCGATCCAAAAACATTAAAACACCACTGTCAATACTGAAATAACTAATTCGCCTTGCATTTTGTCAACGCTGGGAATCGAAAGAGTCTAATTTTCCGCACACTATTAGGAGTCGAAGTGACTAAAATGCACTGGTTTCGGATTCGAGTTTGGTTTCGTTTCGGGTTAAAGTGCTTTAGGTTTGGGCACGGCCAAACTCGATTTCCAAGATTGTGAAAACCGTATAAGGCAGGCGATCGAGTTTGGCCGTGATTTGGGTTGGGTGGCGAATCGACGAAAACCGTTTTTGCGAGCTCAATTCGGTTTGCTAATCAACAAAATCCATTTTATCGGATTCATTATGAGTTCAAATAAAAGTTTTGTGCTTGGATAGAGTATAACTAGAGTCTAAAACGCTAAAATATATATATATATATATTTTTTTTTTTTTTTTTTTTTTTTTATGACTGTCAACAATTTTTTAACTTATGCATATATGTCTCATGCACATTATTACTAGGATTTACAGTGAGACTTTCACTGACTTCTATGCTTTTCTCAAGAGCAAATCGTGAAAGAAACTATTTCATAACGCAGAAGTTGAAGAATAGTGTTGTGTTGATTAGATAAAAGTGTAAAAAATAATTGTCTCATTCCTTTTTCTCGTGGAGCTCAAAGTCAATGTGATGTCACCAAACCAACTTTATCATTATCACTATGTAGTGTGTTATTATCCACTACAAAAAAAAGTTGCAACAAACTCAGAGCTGCCACAGGCGACTATTTTTCTATTCTATTCGCACCACTATTTAAAAAAAACAAAAACAGATTTTGTATTTTGTCTTTCAAATGTTCTCGAACAGTGTGTCAATAATTTTTGTTTTAAGAAAGTGGTGTGAGGTAGAATTTAAAAAAAGTCGCCTGTGGCAGCCTGCAAACTGCACAGTCATTGAACCGTTTTTATATACAACGGAGCGTGCTCATTGATCAGGATAGTAGTACAATTACGGTTAAGTAACCTTTATCTATGAAAAATAATTGAGTGCCTTGACAGTTTGCCACAAATTTTAACAGTGTTAGGTATCGGCTATTTTCAATAGCAATACTGTTTTAGATAGAATTCATTCAGGGAGGGCATTTGGGGAAAGACTTACGTGTTCATCCCGTTAGGCCGGCGCTAAAACGAAACTCACAAATATGGAAACTGAGTTCCTCATTTTTATTGCTACACGCTAACTCAGAAGCAGAATTTTCTGCGTCAGTCTACAGCAAACTAAAATTTATCTGTGGCCTAACAATGTTAGATTAAGCTTACTATCATAAGAAATAACAGAAACCCATAAGCAAAATTTGGATTTATAAAGAAAATATAATAAAGAGGATACAACAAGTACCATCAACCAAGAGACAAGGTAAATTTCAGCTAGTTTTTAAGCTCAGCATTCCCTTTTAAGCTGGTGTATTAATCTGCAAGCTTTAAAATAATCTGCAGCACCCACTGTCGTACTGGACTGACTGTTTCTGCTACTGGGCACGCTAAATACCAAGCTATTAACAACTTTGAAAACGCTTCCTCTAGATTATCTTTTTTAAAATGCTAAAAAGTATAGAAATCACACACAAAAAAAAAGTTCGAGGGGGGGGGGGGAGTGGCTGCCTCATTGCAGCAAAGGATAATCAGAGGGACAATAAGTCTCATTATCTTTTTTTTTCTCTTCTAACTAAGAATGATATATATTTTTGCTTTAGTTAACGAATATTTTCAATAATTCTATAAACACAATAAAACATACGATATTCATTTAAAAAGTTAGTAATTATTGTGGTTTATCACTAATGTGAATAAGAAAATTTTGAAAAACAGGTCGTCTCAAACATGTTTCACCGAACGTTAAAGTGACTTTCGTACATCTTAAAATATTTAATAAATATGAAAGTGAACATCTACGAATCTTGAAGATTTGAGAAAATAAATAAGAAAGCTTAACCGAGGGAGAGCAGAGAAAAATTCGAGTCAAGGTCAGCAGATGTTTGAAATCTAACTTCCATTCATAAGATCAGATTACAGCCAAGCGTGGGCATCTAGATGCTAACCCAATCATAGAAGACGGTACTTCAGAGACAAAATGGCGGCGTTCTCTATCCATTAGAGGTTCTCCATGCTTTTCAGCTTGTTGCCACTTTCGAGATCTAAGCCAATTACTCAGTTCAAGCTGGTTGCCAAATTTGAGATCCAAACCAATTACTTCTTTGGCAACCACCCGCTTCTAAAAATCTTTTAAATAGCTCTCACTTTGCTCATCTGTAAATTAAAAAAAAAAAAAAAAAGAAGAACATATGCGTTAACGTTCAAATTATTTTATTTCTAACGACTGGAAATTGGATAATTGCAATTAAAATGAAAGCTGAAATTCTCTTTAAAGATTATGATTGTAACCATGCGCGCCAGCAATGGGTGTAGGGGCGGGGGGGGGGGGGAGAACCATTGCCCCTCCCTGAATTTTGAAATTTAATTAAAGTTTCATTATATTTGATGATTTAGAAAAAAAAATAGTAAAAAATTTTATTTTCCAAGTGACTTAACAATAATTAAATATTTAGAGAAAAAAAACTCTGAATTTTTCATTAGTCTCCCGTTTAAAATATTCTTTTAATATATGAACGTAAAAATGTAGAATTAAAAAAAAAAATGTGTTGAAAAGTGTTAGGCGTGCAGAGTTCCCTCTGACGCAAAAAAAAAAGAAAGAAAATTAAAATCTTTTCTTATTGTCCATTTTTTAAAAAGAAGAGGTGCAAATGTATTTTTTAATATTTAACATTTCTTTCTTGTTAAATTTCTGTGTTATTTTTTATGTTGATAAGTTGAAAAATATTCTTTCACCGGAAGGGCTATCAATTCTGACAAAAATATTTGGTTTAGCTTATTTCATGCTCACATTCTACATTTTCTTTTTCAAAGAAGAAAAAAACAACTCATGCCTCGGTTGCGGACAACTGTCATATTTGTTCCAAATCTTGTCCCTCCCTGAACTCTGCCTTGACGGCGCATGTGTTTGTAACGTATATATAAAAAAGAACACTATTTGTATTCACTAATTTGCTTTGAGGTAAAAATCTTTTAAACTTATTGCGAATCCGCTTTATTTTCTTTAGGATATAAACAGAGATCGGAAATGAAAATTTTAAGCAAACTATTAAGATAAAAAGTTTGCAGAATTTCGCGTGATTTTGTATGTTTGTGTGTGATGTAATATTTATTACAAAATTGGATAAATAACTAGGTTAATTCTTAAATTTATTCTTACGTTTAATGAAAGGTATTTTATTGATTTATTTTGTTTTATTTTTTTATTTACTTTATTTATTTATTAAGCTTACCAATGAAACTTCAACCCCTTGGCGATGAGCGTCGCGCATACGTAACTTATAAGGAGCATACAATCTTTAATCTTTCAACAACAACTTTTTTCAAATTTTCAATTTATTTCATCACATAACTTCAGAGATTAAATTAAGAAATATTTATTTCATATTTTAAATACTGATGCTAAAAGATTAAAAATTGTGCCGCGGTCTCTTGGTCGTAAAAAAGTCAAAGCTTAAAAAAAAAAAAATAAATAAATAAATAAAAATAAAAAATGTTTTCTTGCTCTCTCAGTCTCTCTCTCTGTATCTGTCTGTTCAGGCTCTAACTTTCTTAAAAATTAGCCAATTGCTACGAAATTTGAATAGATAGTTAAGGCATACATACTTTACATTTTAAAAATGGTCATCGTATTGTATTTAGTAAGATTTTACTTAGTAAGACAAGTACCAATAGGAATAAAGGCTGTTCTCAAATCCAAAGGAGCTGCTTTCTAACACATTTTTTAAATCCTTTTTGCTCGGAAATGGATGAAATTGGTAGGTGTTGTTATTCAGAAACTATGCGTCATCGACAGACGTTTTCCATTCCACGTCTCTTCGTTTTGATAAACGAAAAAGATCTTTCAAAAATACTGTTAAAATGAACACTTTGGGCCGAATTCGTGATACTTCTGCATGAGAAAGAGGGAAAATCTGTCGTCATGTGACCAAGAATGTTTTAAAACTCGATAACTAACTTTTTATCAAAAATGGAAAACGCTATTCGATTCCAAATAGCTTCAATAGTCAGACCTGCCAATTTTATGCCTTTACGTTTAAAAACAAGTTGGAAATTGCTCGTCAAACGTGGCAAATGAGGTGCGTTCATACTATAACTAGTTTTATAAATATTTTTTTTTGCACCGCATATTGTACTGAATGTATATTTTAGTGCATTTCATAAGTGAATATTCATTTCATGCTGTTCAAAGGGCTGTAACATCATTAAAATGCACTTGAAATAATTTTTTCCCATTGGCCTCATGCAATGGAAAACTTTTGACTGGCACTGTAATTAAACTATACATCCGATTTTCATAAAATTTGAAATGACTCGATAAAATTTTGCAACAGTTATATATATAAAATTTTAGACCATTCGGTTGGGTAGTTTTTGCTCTTTTATATGCGGACAGATGAACAGACGGACAGACGGATCAAACGACGACTATAGGTGCTACGTATTTACATAATTACGAATGCACCTAATGAGTCAGAAAATGTGTCAAAAATTTTCGCGATGTTAAGCAAGCAATTTGAGAATCACATTTGAGTATGGAACTTTTGTTTTTAAATAAGTTTAAATATATCGCGGGAATTTTTGGATCGCCCCACGTACTGGTATCCAAAATAGCCCCCAATGTCACTATTTGTGTTATTGATCACAATAGTGATATTGTGTCATTGTACATATCACCTCAATGTTTTCCTCAGCTTATTGCAGGTTATTATTCGAAGTTTAATATAGAAAATGAGCTTTCCCTTATTTCAGATTTAAAACATGCTTGTGTTAAGAGAATATTCTAAAGAGGACTTGTCCAGAATTTATACATGGTCTCTTTTGCGCAACTTTAAGCAAATAGTTGGCAGCGGGCATATTCACAATACCTACTGGGTTCAGATTCGACAGTGGTATTTCTCAGTATATTTTTCTGGTACGAAATTTTGAATATCTTGATCACTTAGTTCAATTGTTATCTTCATGTAGTAATGAAAGTATCCTAATGCTAATATTATTATAAATGTAAAAGTGTGAATATGTCTTTTTGAAGTCAAAGTTAAAATGGATAACTAAATGTTTTTGTATTCATCATCCATTACATTATTTTTTTCCCAATGTTTAAATATTTCCTAAGTTAATAAAATTTACATATTTTATTTATTTGTACATAAAATAAAATAATAATAATAATTATAATATAATAATTATAATTATAATATTATGCACAAATAAATAAAAAAAATATTTGTACATAAAATAAAAGTTAGAAAAATAAAACGTACTTTCAATCAAATGTAGCAATGGAATATTCTATTGTATTTGTAATAACTGTGACAAGTATTAATAGGTACAGCAATGTTAACCTTACTAAAAATGCACCAGATTCGAAAATCCAAGAATGATGTTGTTTCCAGATTTTTTATAACCGATATTTCCTTCTAATAGTTATATTCGCCTTATAAATACTTAGATTAAAAAAACGAAGAAGACTATTTGGAAATAACGATTATATAAAAATCAAAAAACACAATTACCCTAAAAATCAGAGCGGAATACTTAATTCGAAATCTCTACCAGACTTTTAAAACAGTATTTTCATATTATTTAATCGACGAAAGTCTGCCATTTAATAAACCGAAAAGTAATATTTAAATTTCTGGTATATATTTTGAATACAAAAATATGCTTAATTTTAAACTCTGATCTCTATCATTGTTACTTGAACTGTAATATCAATACTGGTAAAATATTGGGTTTGAATTGGAGATATTTGTAATACAATGTCACTACTTTTAATAGTAATTATCTCCAACAAGATGTCAATATTTCGAAAATATTTATTTTATTTTGAAATATTAATAGTGAAATTGCATTTTTTTTTTTTTTAAATATTGCGCTTGCAATTCGCTTGCAACTTTTATTTTATGTATAACAAACAAATAAAATAATATATATTTTATTAGCTTAAATGAAAACTTTAAACATTGGAAAAAAAATATATATAATAGATAATGAATTCAAAGGCATTTAATTATCCGTTTTGACGCTGATTTCAACCAAACATTTTCAAATTCATAACATTATTAGAATAAGGATACAGTCGTTACTACATGGAGATAATAATAAAACTAAATGTTTTAAAATATTCAAAATTTCATTCCAGAAAAATATTCTGAGAAATTCCAATGTCGAATCTGAACCGAGTAGGTATTGTGAATATGCGGGCAACGGCGGATTACCCACTAGCTGAGTAAACGGAAGGAAAGGGATCCCGATGTTAAGATTTTCTTCTGGTTTTTTCTTCATATCGGACTAATATTTTACGTAAAAGAGAAATGATTTGCAATATTCAAAGTTTCACTCATGTATTGAATCCTGTTTGTGATTAACATATAGATGGTATTACAAATGTTACTGCCCTTTTAATTTTTTTGATATTCATAAGAAAAAAATATTGGATTTTTGCGATTTTTCGGCCTTCAGTTTGTGATGGATTTACACAGAGACCGCCGCAACATCCATAGGTGAGATTTAGTCAGAATATCTATCAATGATATATTTTAAGAAACTATTAAATTTTAACCAAGCATTTTGTCTATTTTTTGCCTGCCCGGTGACCCGACCTTGCCCACTTATTCTAGTAAAATTCATTATTAAACTAAGAACGTTCTTTTGATGTGAGAGACTCCCTATAAATGTTTATGTGAAAATACACTACTTTTTAATTTTACTTACTGCAAATTCATTCTGAAAAGAAAAATAATGCATGCAAAAGATTCAGAAATGTTCTCAGAATTGCATCATACTGCGTGATTCAAAATAGAGGGCATGGCGATTATCGTTTACGCTGATGATGAAACCTTCTTCCAATTGCAAAAGAGCATACAAATTTTGTTTTATAAGGGGGTTATATATATATATATATATATATTAAAATACGAAATTTTATTTTTATATGGCTCTTGAGTTCTATATTGTTCCATGACTAGGAAGGAAATTTTTAAAATCTGGCTTTTTTACAACCAAAATTTACCGAATTATGACATTTTTAAATTTAAATATTTACCTGCACTAAAAGTAATTATTTTCTTTTTTAGTGCCTAAAAACGTTGAAATATTTCGCTTTGAAGGACGGGAGGGATCCCCAAAAAAGTCTGACCTAGGGGTCCGGGAGGTAATTTATCCGTTACCGCTTCTGATAGTGGGTCAAGAAACCGACTTCAGTTAATGTTCGTTTTATTTTCAGTTTTGTAATTACATATTATGGGCCATGTTAGAGCAATGAATGCTTTATTCTATGTAAAAAAGGAAAGAAAGAAAGAACTATAGATTTACAACATGCATGATTTGAAAGTGTATATCTATTTATTCATCTATAAGAATGCGAGTTCACACTTTGTTAAACTTCAAAAATCTTTATGGGACGTAGAATTTTTCTGTTTATAAATAAGTTATAAATTTCCCCTTACGTTCAATAGGAATATTATAGAAGAAAACAAACCCTTTTAATGTCTTAAGGTAATTGTATATAATAAAAATTTTCTTTCGCAAATTTATTATTAACACCACACTGTGTTATATTCTAAATCCTTGTGAAAATTATTGCTGCATTCTGTGTTTTATGATACGATAACTCCATTTTATTGTACACAAACAAAGACTATACTCGCTACCGAGGTTGAAGAATGCTTTGGTAGTTCGCGATTGTAAAAGGAATACTTGTAGTGCTGATATCGCATGTTGAGAAAAATTTATTTCAAAAAATTTAATGCACTTTTTAACACTTTCCAATAAAGTTGAAAAGTGTTTATGCATTCGGTTTGTCTGTCCGCCTGTCCACGCTCTAACTCCCGTAAATATACTCGGATTTTCATGCAACTGATAAAGGTTATTTAGGGTCACCAAAGCATCGGTGGTATTGTATATGAAGTATGTAGGATTAATAGTTCATTTACGGGGGCACTCAAAAGTATTCCATTACATTACGATATATGAGGAGGGGGGAATCGTTTTCAGAGAATTTTAATGACATTACGCTATTTCAAATGTATTGAAACTGATATAACTCACAGAATTTCAGTACGATTACATTACAACAAGTCATTCATAGCATTTTTTATTCATTTACAGGCACACACAAAGGAAATCGGTTACAGTATTGCCTTTGAGTACTTATTGCTGGAGTGTACGGTTTAAAACTCGGTATGCGATTTTAAATTTAATTAATTTTTTGCATGTTACTCGTTATATCATATATATGGAATGAGACTCTATTTAGGAATCATAACTCACTTCTGAGACGAACACTGACATTTATTAAGAGGAAGACAAAAAAAATACAGTTAAAAAGCACTCTTCTCAATCTATATTTAGCTTAAAATCTACAACTTTGGCTTCATTTATTTAGCACCGTCGAATATTTCTAAGATTTTCTTACGTCGTTTAAATATTCTATCTTATTTCGTCGAAAAATGTTCTGTTCCTTTTAACAAAACCTGCGTCGTCGAACTCATTTTCCGTTCTATTTACTTTTTCTGCATTTTCACTTCACGCAGCTTCGTTGACTTTTTAATCTCGAAGCGGAATACAGCATCGGAGACATTCAGTCTGATTCAAGTGTTCTTACGAAATTCTCACATGCGGCCTTCCTGATATCTGGAACTGCCGCAGCGACATGTGCTAAAATAGAATCTGAAAAAGAAACAAAAACAAAAACCAGTAACTGTTCTTAGGGGGAAAAGAAGAAGAAAAAAAAATTAATCTGCACGTCAGAAAGATCAGTCAGTCTATTTGAAGTGGCGTAACATCATATGGAAATTTCTTTAAAAGTATTGACTTATAAAATTTTCATAACACACAAGAAGAAAAAATTTAAAAAAATGTTTTTTTTTTTTTTTTTTTTTTTTTTTTTTTTTTAAAGCTTCAGTTTTCGTCAGGCCAAGGTTTCATGTATTCAGCACAGGAGCTAGTATTTATCGGTCCTTCGGTTGATCAGATTTTCGCCACGTCGTAGATGTCGTTAGACTTTACTTTGGTTACTTTATACGGACCTAAGAATTTAGATTTCAACTTTAAACCTGGTCCTTGCTGGGTTCTCTTAATTGCTACGAGGTCACCAAGCTTGTACTTCTGCGGTTTCTTACGTCGTAAATTATAGTGCTTGCGATTTTCTTGTTGAATTTCCAGAATATTCTTCTTGGCTTCTTTACGGAGCTCTTCTCTGTCTTTCATGAATTGTTCTTCGACTGCACTGTTTAAGAGGTCAATAATTTGTACATCTTCTTTCTGTTTCATTTTTGTATCAAATAATATTTCAAACGGTGTTTTCTTAATGCTTCGTTGGTAAGTTGAATTAATGACTTGTTGAACTTTCGAAACATGTTTAAACCATTTGGTCGGTTCATCTTTGGACATTTTAGAGATTACAGAAATTATGGTAGAATTAGGTCGTTCTATTTGACCATTGGCACAGGGAAGGCCAGTTGTAACTGTCTCGTGCTTTATATTTTCATCTTGACAATAATCAGCAAATTCTTTGCTTGTGAAGGCAGGACCTTTATCGCTAATGATGGTGGAAGGATTGCCAAAAGTGTGACTTTGTTGTCGTAGTTTTGATATAACTTCGGTAGCAGAAGTGGTTTTACAGGGATACAACCAGACGAATTTAGTACATGCATCTATTAAAGACAAAATATGTTTATAATTTTTGTTAGTTGTTTCAAGAAGGCCTAAATGATCAATGTGGTAGGTTTGGAGAGGAGTCTCTTTTTAGGTAAGGGATGTAATTCACCTTCTTCTTTTCGTCGTTTGCGATTATACAAAAGGCATGTTACACAATTTGCTATAATATTATCAATTTTATTTGACATATTAGGGATGAAAAATTCTTCGTTAAGGAGTTCTTCACAGCGTTTACGGCCAAAATATCCTTTGTCATGAACGTGTTTAATGACATTTAGCTGCATTTCATCCGGCACAACTACCAGATCGATACCTTTATGATTTTTATAGGGAACGTTATATTTAAGGAAGTAGTTGTCATATGGCTTTGTTTTCAAAATTTCTTTGATGGTCTGTATATGTTCGTCAGTGTTCTGTGATTGTATGATTTTGGAAGTAAAACTATCTTGAATGATCATACATATTGGATTTCTACTTAAAGCGTCGACATGGCGCATGCGTGTACCTTGTCTGTGTTCGATTGTATAGTTATAGTCAGCTAACATTAAAGACCATCGAGCAATCTTGGTGCAAAGATCTTTTTTATTCATAGTAAGGGCGAATGCGTTGCAATCTGTGACTATCTTGAAAGGAATACCTAGAATGTAAACGCGAAATTTTTTAAGGGCTTCTATGACAGCTAAAACTTTTAATTCATAACTCGAATATTTACGTTCGGCATCTGGGGTTTATTGCTCATAAAATAGACAGGGTGAAATTGGTTGTCAATAGAAGACTTTTGAAGGAGAACTGCTCCGTAACCGTCAATAGATGCATCACAGTGAACTTCTGTTTCGTTACTAGGATTATAAATGCTTAAAACAGTACCTGAAGAAAGGATGTGTTTCAGCTGATTAAATGCATTTCATTGCTGGTCACCAAAGTGAAATTTAGTGTCCTTTCTAAGGAGATCTGTTAAAGGCTTAGCTATTAAAGAGTAATCTTGAATGAATTTACGAAAATATGAAGTTAGTCCAAAAATTAATGTACGTCTTTTATACTTTTAGGTTCTGGGAAATTAAGGACAGCTTTAGTTTTTAAGGGAGAAGGGTGCAATTGACCATTTTTAATGTGGTAACCCAAAAAATCAATTTCTCTCTGTAAAAAGTGGCATTTTTTAAGATTCAGTTCTAAACCATATTCGGATGCAGTTGTAAGGACGCGCTGTAATTTCTGGAGTCCTTCGACTTCGTTTTCAGCTGGTATTATGAAGTCATCCATATAGACAATAATTACATTTTCATTAATGAGGTCTCGAAAAACGTTATAAATATATCTTTGAAACACTAAGGGTGCATCGCTAAGGCCATAATTCATATATAAGAATTCAAATTGACCAGAATGTTTTACGAAAGAAGTATATTTTCTACTATTTTCTTCTACTTCGACATGAAAAAAGGCGTTTTAAGGTCAAGAGTAGTAAATACTTTTGCAGAATGCAACTGATCAATAATGTCATCAATTACTGGGAGGGGAAAACGTTGCTTATGTGTTTTAGAATTTAACTTCCTATAGTCAACACACAATCTATATGAACCATCTTTCTTTTTTACTAGGACAATAGGTGATGAAAAATTACTAGTGCTTTTACGAATAATTCCCTTTTCGAGCCACTCAGAAATTTGTTTTTCGACGAAGTTTTTCTCTATTTGCGCCAAGCGTCTGGGAAGACAAGTGACAGGTTCTTCGTTTTCCAGATGAATTGATAATTTAACATCAGTTGTCTTTATTTTTCTGGGAGAATAATTTTGAATAAGTTCTGAAATTTTTGAACGTATTGTTGTATCGGTAATATGAGATAAATCAAGGTTAAGATCGTCTAACACATGAGCAACATTAATCAAAAAATTATTGGACGTATTGTCATTTTTCTCGATTTTTTGCATCGAAATATTATTTCCAGAAATTGTTAAAATACTTTGTAGTATAACATCTGTACCAATAATAAGATCAAAAGATATGGAATAATCTGGGACTACATAAACATTAGTTGTATAATTAAAATCATCTATCATAATGTCCGTAGAGAAAAAACACAGGGGTTTGATTATAGTATTTCCTAATCCAGTTAATGTGATAGTTGGATGTTCGAGGTTCGAGATTGTAGGGAGTTTGCGGTAAATACTTACCTTTAGCAAACTTCTTTCACTACCTGTGTCTACCAATGATATAACATTTACAGATGAAATAATGACTTGTTTGGTCATGAAAGTGTTCGACATAACTGTGGAAACATTGGAGGGTTCTGACTTAACTCTAGGCCTCCTTGGTTGATCACATTGAGCCGATTTGTGGCCCAAGTTTGAACAATTAAAACAACGAGGGCCTTTGTCTTTATGTCTGCATTGGCTACTTTTATGATTTGACAAGCCACAATTAAAGCAAAAAAGATCAGATTTTGGTCGAAAAGATTTCTCCTTCACTGGCATTTTAGGTTTGACTTTACGAAATTTACTGTTCTCAAAGTCATGTCGAATTTTGTCATAAATTTTGAGCTTTTGCTTGAATTCTACAATGAATTGGCATCCATATAACATTGATTTTCTGAAAACAGGGTCGGGTATACCATTTATGATGTATTGCATTAATGCGGAATCCTCGATGTTACCACGCGAGCATAAATGTTTCATGATAAGAAAATATTCTTCTATCGATTCACTTTCTTTCAATTTTCGTTTATTTAATATATCATGTAACTCGGCAGAATTACTATAAGTGGTACTGAATTCTGAAATTAAGAGTTGTTTAAGTTTGTCATATGAATTGATATGAAATTCTGTCTGTACTAATAACTGGGCTTTTCCTCGTAAGGATCTTTTACAAAATATAAATTTATGAAAGTCAGATAAGTTAAACATATTAGTGACATCGTCAAAATTATTGATCCAGACATTTATATCACTAAAAGAACTTCCGTCAAAAGGAGGTATAACACTTTCAGCATCAGAGAAATTAATAGACGATGGCACAAAACTTTGAACTGGAAGTTGCTTCTGTTTGTCACAATTTGATAATTCGGTGTTATTACTTGAAGTCATATTATTTGAAAGCAATTCGGGTTCCGAGTCAGTGTCACTTTCATTTTGTATAATATTAGTTTGTAGTAAGCTCAAGTCTGAAAGGTATGTAACTAATCGGGTTGCAAGATCATTTAGAGATCCTTCGTTAGCAATACAAAGTAGATTGCACACTGTAATCAGATCATTTAATGAAAAATCAGTTTGAACTTTAGTTATTTTATTTTTGAACTCGGTTTTTGTCGGTTTGAAAACCGAAACCAGTAAAATCACGTATTCTCTTTCTATTAGAGCGATCACCGTCAGCATCAAATAGGAATTTATGTAGTAATTTAATTTTATTTGTTCGTTCGTTTTTAAATGCAAGTTCCAGTTCAGGTATTTCAACTAACTTCATAATAAAATAATAACAATGAACTCACCGTTAGAATAATATCCGGCTTGAATCCGTAAGATGGGTAATTTTCACCAATTAATAATATTGGTGGGTTAACTGGGACTTCTGACACCACTTTATGGGATGAGACTCTATTTAGGAATCATGGCTCACTTCTGAGACGAACACTGACATTCATTAAGACGAAGACAAAACAAAAATACAGTTAAAAAGCACTCTTCTCAATCTGTATTTAGCTTAAAAGCTACAACTTTGGCTTCATTTATTTAGCACTGTCGAATATTTCTAAGATTTTCTTACGTCGTTTAAATATTCTATCTTATTTCGTCGAAAAATGTTCTGTTCCTTTTAACAAAACCTGCGTCGACGAACTCATTTGCCGTTCTATTTACTTTTTCTGCATTTTCACTTCACGCAGCTTCGTTGACTTTTTAATCTCGAAGCGGAATACAGTATCGGAGACATTCAGTCTGATTTAAGTGTTCTTACGAAATTCCCACATATATAGGGCTGCACAAAAATATTCACGTACCAGGACGTCCTTGTTAGAGGAAATTGCTGAAGGGAAATTTTCAACTGAAGTACATCTATTTCTTAAGTGAACTAATTTTTGGCATCATGTAGTTAATTTGTATATCATATACAGGGCTGATGAAAAAATTCGGATATTTTTCCGATTGTAGATGGGAACAGCTTACATTGGGTATTGAAATCTGTTGTGCGTTTTCATATGGCTAAATTAGACGCAATATTTTAATTTTTTAAATGGTGTAGTTTTGTTACATTTGTTACATCCCGTCTATGATATTCTGATCGTGTTGGAAAGTATTTTATAATCTATGTTGACGCATGATTTTTTCTTGTTTAACCATTATCTATTCTTTTAAGTAACTGGTTTTTCGTTTGTTTGTTTTTTAAGTACTGAAGAGTTTAGAACTAACTTTGTATTCACGTGAAAATATATATGTTAACTTTACATCAATAATATCATGTAAATGTATAATGTCGAATTAAAAAAGCATTTTCAAAATTTGATTTTCGATTGTAAAGGCCATTTTTGATAAAAGAGCTTATTTTTCCATTTATGATCTCAGTACACATCAACAATACCAAAAAAAGCATTTTCATAAGAAAAATATCAATTGCTAAATGAATTTTAAAATATTTTTAAAATTTATTAAAAGTCATACTTTCGTATTAGCTTCCCGCCAGCGAATAGCCAAAGAAATCGACAAAGATTTCACTAATTACAGAAGCCTGTTTTGATTCTGACTTTTTCAGTTTCTAAACGCATGATTCGATTACACTTAGATTAAATTTGGGTTTTATTTATTTATTTATTGATGAAACTTTAATTTAGTTAAGGAAAATTATCCAGAGATAAATACTGAACTATTTATATTTTTTTAAGTTTAAACGGTTTAATATTCGGTAATCGGATTGCATGCGATAGATTTTTAAAAAAATCATGCCTGGAAATTACTGTAAAACCATAAAAAATCAGTAATTTAGGTTTACTTTTCAAACAAATTGCAATTAAAAGTACATTTTCCTCCCTATTCAACGGTGTAAAAATTAATTATGCGATATTTAGTAGTACAGACGAACTCGCTTATAGCGAGCGCGAAGGGACCGTGATATTTGCCCGTTATAACCGTGTGCTCCTAAAAAGACGGGTTCGTAAAAAATTACAAAAATTCATGCATACTTAATTTATTATACATATTTAATTTATTTTTTATTTCTGTACAGTACAAAAGAAGTTGGTTAATTTGTTTTGAACTGTCTTATTGTCCCTTAATTGTGTTATTGTTCTTCGGAGAAGACTCGTGGCCCAAAAAACATCGTCATTTGCACGCCTGGCTTCGAAAAACGTTTGAAGTTTTTCTGCGCATTCAATTTCGGTTGACTTCGAAATGTTAAAGGAATTTTTACAAGAAATGATTATCTGAGCTGGAGAGGTGGAAGTCAATAGAAATTTTATGATCACAAAAATATTGCTCGCTATAACCGGGGTTTGCTCGTTAAAAGCGAGTTATGATCCCATATATTTAACATTGTACCAACCAGTAGGATTAGTGATTTCCTATTATTAGGGGTAGTATTTAGGATTTCCTCGTTAATTCCGGTGTCTCGCTAAATCAGGGCTCGTTATAAACGAGTTCGACTGTAATTAAATTTGCGAAAAAGGTAAATTAATTGCTTAAATCGTTTCCACCGTCAATATAATGTCAACACTATTCAAATACATGGTTTTGCTTAATAATATAAATATTTTAAACCTTAATAAACTTTAGCTGTTTTCAAATCCAAACTGGCTACTTTCTGACACATTTTTTAATTCATCTTTCTTCGCAAACGTATAAAATTGGTTGATGCTCTTATTAAGAAACAGTGTAATCGAGATTTTTTTGTTTGCCTCGGGTGCAAAAAAAAAGCTAATTTCGGCTCTGGTTGGAGGTTGGGGTAAACTTCGCCTTTCTAGAAGAAAATAATGACAAATTCGAAGATTAAACCTCTTACTTTCATAATTTCTAACTACACCATAGAGCTTATGTACTTCAATAGTGCAAACCCAAAATTAAATCTGAATCAAATGAATGTATGAATGAAACAACCACCTTCCTCTCAAACCTGTCTCGCCACTTCACGGTTCGTAGTATTTTCTTACTACCAGTCTTGTGACGTCATCATCTCATTGATGAAAGTGCTCTAAGATCACGACGCCCCATGATTTAAATGAAGACCGACAGAAAAATAAAAAACTTTCTTCCGGCCCACTTAAAGTTGGGAGCTCGTCTTTCAGCAGCGAAGAGCAGCTTGTTATGGCGGTGATGCTCTTCTCTCTTGATGTCAGTAGTCAGCAGCCACTGCAGAAGGGTTGAAACAAAACTTGCAGTTTCTCTAAGAATAGATATCTGTAGCAAGTGTTAAGTTCATCCTTAACAAAACTAACGATTTTTTAATCAACTAATATATATAATATAGAACTTTTTTTAAAAAATATTCAGAAGAATTAATAGTATGCTAAGCGCACCATTAACAATACTCATGATTTTTCAGTATGGAAAATTTATTAAAATGAAAAGAAGAAAGCTATAAAAAAAGTACTGATTTATACAGCAGATTTACCATTAATAAACTAATGTTTGTTTTTTTTTTTTTTTTTTTTTTTTTTATCAACCTATAGAGATAGAAAATTTATTAAAGTATTGAGAAGAATTTTGTAGAAAAGATCATTTTTAGCATGTTAGCTGAATCAAAGATGCCTAAGAATAGATATCTGTAGCAAATGTTAAGTTCATCATTAACAAAACTAACGATTTTTTAATTAACTTATACATATAAGAAATTTGTTAAAATATTCAGAAGAATCTTATATAAAATGTATTAATAGTATGCTAGGTGCAGCCATTAACAGTTCTGATGATTTTTTAGTCAGCATATTTAGGTGGACATTCATTAGAGAAAAGAGAATGTGATAGAAAATGTACAGATGTTATGTAGCAGGTGTTAAGTTCACCATTAACACTACTCCTAATCTAGCAGAGATTGTGAATAATTAATTTACATAGATGGAAAAGTCATTCAAATAAAAAGAAGACTGTTATAGAAAAAATAAGGATTTATGCAGCAGCAGGGGCGCGCCAGTAGTATCCAGCGCCTGTGTGCAGAATTTCAGTTGGCGCCCTTTACCCCCACCACCCCACCCTCCGACAATAAATCTTTATAAAAAAAAATTCTTTGAGTATCTATAACAGCATAACTGCCATCCTGCTGGAGTTTTATCCCAGATCAAATAAACTTTCTTGAACCACAAAATTTTTTAATAAAATGTGTCTTGTTTCTATAGGGTTTGTATTTTATTTGATTTATTAAACAAAATTTCTGGTTTCAAACATTTAAATTACTCGAAAAATAAAGGAGATTGGCAGCTATGTAAATAAAATTCGAAATACAATAAAGCCCGTGAAAATAAAACCTGTCTGTATCAGAATCCTGCATTAAATGGTAAAATTTCACTATCCCACACAAAATAATACAATACAGTAACACTAGATTGCATCCATACTAATGAAATAAAGAGGTTTGCCATCTCTAATTTGCATATCGATATTAATAATAATAATTAAAAAAAAAGATGTTTGCCTTTACTCTGCATGTGTTAGCGATGGCTAAGAAAATCTACGGAACATAGAGGTCTGAAAATTTAAGATAAGGATAGGCGATGGTAGGTCCAAATGCACCTGAGGATCAGATTTTTCATTTTTTGATAATTAGCCGAAATATAATTAAAAGCCATAATGATAATCGCAAAATGACGAGCTTCCTTTCTTCAAAGTAATCATACCTTTACACTTCTTCAGACTGACGAAGGCGTAACGTTCGATTTTTACTGCATTTTGAAACTGCGATGGCCGGGACCCCGTAGAGTTTAAAAAAAAATTGTCTTATCTTTCCAATTCAAATCGTACCTTTCGTTACTCTTTCAAAAAATCTTTTTACTTGGCCGCGATTCAAGTCAGTTTTCCAGTTTTTCTGAAGTTTCAAAATTTCAAAATAAAAAAAAAACAAAATCCTATTAATGCATTCTTGGTATTTTTCCGAATCTAACGATATCGCTGGTGTGAACAAATATTAATATTTAGTACTATTTCAAAAAAAAAAAAAAAAAAAAGTCTAAGTCATTTCAAGGATTTGTCTGAGATGTTTTTCTCCCATTGCAAATTTTCTCAAGATATCGTTTCTTGTCTCCGTGATATGTGCTTGTGCTTTGAATATCGTTTCGCGTTTCAAAAATTAAGGGGATGGTACACATTTTATATTATTTATGATTTATCATTAATTTTTGGTCAGAATTGAAATTTTTATATATCTAAATGCCTGAAATTAAATACAAATTCGAGGTTCCCTTGAAAAATCAGGCCGGAGCGTGGATACCCCCCCCCCCCCCCCCAGTGTACGCTGCAGAAGACAGTGGAGCCATCAACTCGATCTACGTTTGGATAAATTTTCATTTAAAAATGAAAAATCCGAGCTTGTACCCTGCCGAAGGCAGTGCTGCTGACAAGATTAAGCTCGTTTGGAAAGATTTTCAAAAAAATATATAAAATCATATATAAAATCAAAACCAACCGGAGCAGCATATGCACAACCGGTGCATATGCTGTTGAAGACATTGCACCCCCCTCCCCATCTCTTGGTTCGTTTGGAAAAATTTTCGTTTAAAAATATAAAATCATTCAACGTTTGATTTTAGACTACTTAAAGTTATTATAATTTGAAATGCCGGGCAGGTCGGTTTGTGGGGCATAAACACCGGAATTTAAAACTCTTTTTATAAATCTATATTTTCCCATTCATAATATGGCTATCATTGTAGTTTCTAACTTATTTATGTCTAAATTGAACTCTTTTTTGCCATTCTAGTCTCTGAAGCGTCTAAGGTTATATCTAAAGCTAATAAGTGCTCATATTTCAATACTTTTAATTTCATGTTCTGTATTAAAATGAACAAATCTTATAATCATCACCATTATTTATTTAGTGTGTGATTAGACACGAGCGTACGAAGGGGGTGCAGGGAAAGGTCGCTTCTCACAATCTTTGAAAAAGTAAGAATTTATCGCTAAATTCAGCCTATTTTCACCATACCCTCCTCATTAACAAAAATTCTATTTCCGCCATGGTGATAGGTTACAGAGTGCAAGATAAAAAAGTACAGTCTGTTACAAAATTATAAGACCACTTAGAATTTCACCTTTTTTCAACAAAGAAAATATTAGTTTGAATTTAAAAGTAGTTGTACGAAAAGACATAACTCTATAATGTTTATTTAGCTCAGGAAAAAAAGTTTGAATAATTTTTTGTTTCGTGCCAAACGATTTTACGCAAACCCACTGTTTCATAAATATAAGGCCACTCTTATATTATTAATAAAGCAGACAATTTTATTTTTAATTCAGAATTTAACTGTAACCTAAACAATCTGTAAAACTTAAAAAGAAGAATAAAGTGGAGAAATTCTGAATAGTATCTGATTCTTTGAATTTATTAGTAAAATGCCTCGTCGGAGTGAGCTGTCTGAAATAGAAGTGAGAAGAGTGTGGTCCTACAAAGGAAAAGGAAAGTCTGAACGTGAAATAAGTAAGATTCTTAATCGTTCTAAAACTGCGATTCATAATGTTTTAAGTGAAAAAGAATTGTATGGATTGCATAAACGATCTGGTCGTAAAAAGAAGTTATCAGATCGTGATAATTTGCTGATTGTCAAACTGGCAACGAAAAATTACCAATCGACTCGTAAAATAACACAACAGATGACTAAATAGGTATCTCATGCAACCGTGTGGCGAAGTTTGAAATCTAATGCTGTCGCAAATTAAAAAGTAAACCACTACTCCTGAAATGTCAAAAAGAAGCTCGCCTTAAGTGGGCAAAAAATGTCATGTCCTGGAACTCTGCATGGAGAAATATATTGTTTTCAGACGAGAAAAAATTCAATCGAGAGGGCCCCGACGGCAACAATTACTACAGGCATGATTTAAGGCAAAGATCTCGCGAGTTTTTCAGTAGGCAGATGGGAGGCGGTTCCGTTACCGTGTGGGGCGATTTTCATATGCAGGAAAATGCGATCTCCAAGGAGTTGAAGGGAAAATGAACTCGGACAGTTATCAACGGATGCTATTTCAAAGTTTGATATCCTTCGGACCACTTTTAGGAGGTGCAAAATGGAAGTTTCCACAATGAAATGCTCGCAATCATTCATCGAAATCAACAAAAGAGTGGCTTAAAAGAGAAAAGATTGATGTTTTACCTTGGCCAAGTCAAAGCCCTGACCTAAACTCCATAGAAAACTGGTGGGGTTATTTGTGTCGGCAAGTGTATGAAAATAACAAACAATATCATTCAACATATGAATTAGAAATGGCCATTATGGAGAAATGGCCCGAATCTTTACTTAAAAAAAAATGAATAAACTCGTGGTGCCAAATCGTGGTTTGAAGTTGTTCAGAGAAATGATGGAGCAACATCTTACTGAATTTGAGAAAACTGTTTTTTATCACAGGTGGTCCTATAATTTTGTAACAGTTCTTTTTGACACTGTTTTGTTATATTGATATTTTATTTTTTCCGAATTAATTTCATTTCTCTAAGTTGCTACATTTTACTAAAAACTTGATGTACTAACGTAAAATATTCTTTATTTTGATTGAAATATTTCTTTAATTACCTAAACAGCAAAATAGGATGTGGTCTTATACTTTTGTAACAGACTGTATTTGTTCTGCACGAAGGTCTATGGTCCAAAAAAAAAAAAAAAAAAAAAAAACCCACAATTTTTGCCCAATACATAATAGTTTCTACAAAAGTAACCATTTGTAGGAGCGCTGAAAAAGTATAGTACTTCGGCCACCTAAAGTACACTTTACTCTAGAAGCGTAAAACTTAGTGTTAAACCTTAGTAAAGGAATGCCATAACTTTCTTTAACGGTTGATGGGTTGATGCTTTATTTTACCACTTAAAATTTCTTCCATAGCCGACGTCAGTCTCTCCAATCTAAAATCTCTACATAACAGCACACTCATACAAGTTCTGGTTTTATATTGCTTCTCTATTCAGGGTAGACAGAGGTTTACCCGGCCCGGAAAAATGAAGGCAAACTTTTAAACGAATCGAGCTGAGCCGGCGGAATAAAGACATTTTACTAATTTTTTTTAATAATAAAGACAATTTTTAAAAAAAATTAAAGACAATTTTGACAATTTTTTTTTAATTAAAAAAAAAAATTGTCGTAAAGACAATTTTTTTTTTAATTAATGGACATTTTTTAAAATTTTTTAACGGCCCGTAAAAAATTAAACGGGCCAGCCGCAGCCGAGCCGATAGAAAAATTAGACCCTATCCAGCTTAGAGATCGGCATCGGACAGCTATATCGTGCCTGACACCGGGCTTAATTTTTTCAGCAGACTCGGACCGGGTTGAGGCTTACATTTATCTTCTACATAGTCGAGCCGGGCCAGAATTGGACTTAATTGTTCCCAGGACGTGTCAGGCAGGCAATATATTTTGTAAAAATAGTAATAGCTATAATAAACTTCTGTTAACGGAATCACTGTAAATATACCTTAATAAATTACAGAGAAATATTTTCAAAAATCTACTTTTATAATACAGCTTCAAAAGTTGTGATGCTTTTAACCCTCTTTTTTTTTTCTTTTATTCTACACTACATTAATTTTTTCAATGCATCTTTATTTGAATGTTGAAAAGTCTAAGTAATCATTAATGTTGCTATTGTGTAATTCCTGTTTTGGAAACACATAGCAATCTAACATTTCTTCGTAAATATGTATGCAGTATTCTTTAAAAGAATTTTAATTAAGAAAAATCGGAATTTTTTGGCCTGACTTAATTTATTTTTGAACGGGCTGGGTCGTGTCTGTTTTCACTAAATTTTGTACAGGACGGGTCGCGAAATGCAAAAATATAAACGGGCCGGGCCCTCCTGGTCTGGAAATTCCGGTCTCTAATCTAGGTCTGTCCAACGCATCTCTCGCGGTCGCTATGGGGGCGCCCATTAAAATATTTCTATTAATAGCTGTTTTTAAAATTAAAAATCCACTTTAAAGTAATGCTTTCTTTAAATTCAATAATATTTGAATGGTATTATTTTAATTGATACCAATGACCGTTATTTAGTGTTAATTGTATTATATTATTAATTTGTTATTTAGTGATTAAGAATTAGGGCAACTTCACTTACAAAACTTTTGAGATATAAGTTGGCCTTCTGAAAAATTTAATTTTAAATTTACTATGATTTATATTATTTCTGCAAATTATTTTTAAATACAGTTTCTGAGTCGTAGGGGTCTTATGGCTATCACCATGAGATGTACATGCATCATATAAGAGGCTTGTAACACATAAGTCTACCACTATTCGTGGCCTGATTATCGCAGGGGACATTTTTACCAATATTTCCCAATTGTAATTGTCATCTTATTTATGACAGAAACAGAGCTGCCAAGTCTCCGGCTTTTTGGATACCAGTATTTTAATGAAGAAAATGTTGTTTTATTTAATTGGAACATTTGGTCAATTTAAAAGAACCAGAAACCAGATTTTCTCTAAGATAAAAAGCTGGAAACTTGGCAACTGTGCAGAAATTCTGCAATAAGAAGAAGATTGCTATTTAAAAATAAAAAAGAAACCAGTGGAATTTACCCCCTGTGGTAATAAAACTGTACTATGCTTTATCACTACTACAGTGAGATAATAGTGTTGCATGTTTTCAGCCATTTGAATTATGGAGCCTTTCATTATTTGCAACTACATGAGGTGCGCCTTTTTTCATTGAAAGGTTGGACAGGTCTACGTCTAAATCACAGGAGACTCAGAAGTAGAATAAAACGAAATAAATAAATAATAATAGAAAAAGAATTAAATATCTATAAAAAGTTTGTCACTGGTAAATCTACAAAACATAATTAAGATGTCGGGAAAATGTAATAAATTTTAGCGTAATTAAACTAGGGATTTTTTAAAAGTATTTGCTCCTCAATTGAAACCTTTGGCGGCTTTATTACTCCGACGCCTGTGTGCGCCGCACACTTTGCACACTGGGTCGGCGCGCCCCTGTGCAGCAGGTTCACTATTAATAGATTAATGTTTTTTTCGTTTTTATCAACCTACAGAGATAGGAAATTTATTAAAATATTGAGAAGAATTTTATAGAAAGGGTATATGTTTTTAGCATGTAGCTCTGAAGTGTAGCTCTTAACATGAAAGTCTTAACTTAACTCATTAACCAGTACCCTTAATTTTATTTTTTCTAAATCAATGTACACAGGTGGTAATTGGTTAAAATAAAAAAAACATAATGTTATAGCAATAACATAAATATTAGGTTGCAAATGATAAGTTCATTAAAAACACTTCTATTAATTTAGCAATGATTATAAAGACTCAACCTATATAGAAGGAAAATTTATTAAAATAAAAAGAAGAGTGTTATTGAAAAATAATAGATCTTTTGGTAGCAAGTTGATCACTAATTGTATTAATGATTTTTTAATTAATTCATATACAGTCGGACCTCTATTTAACGAACCTCTATTTTGCGAATTTCTCTATTTTACGACCTTTTCCTTGGGACCAAGAACATTTCGCGAATTTCTTCGTAAAATAACCCCCAAATAGCGAAGTCTATTCTCTATTTAACGAACTTTTTCTTAGGATCTAAATTTTTTTCTCCCTATTTGTCAAAATATTACTAGACATTTCAAACTTATTCTTTCTTTTAACACATTTTATGATGATCAATGAACATGAACAAGTCTTACCAGGCACCTAATTCACCGAGAGCAATAAAATCGCTGTGATTCTTTGCTTTTCATCCAGAAAGTGCCTGCCTCGTGTCCTTTAAAGCTGTTCTCAAATCGAAAAGGGCAACTTTCTAACATAAGTTTTAATTTTTGTTCGAAAATGCATGAAACTAGCTTGTGTTGTTGTTCAGAAACTATGTCATTGAGCTATTGTTTCCCATTTTTTTTTTTACAAACGCGATATATCTTTCAGAAAATAGTGTCAAAGTGGGCGTTGTCACGTGATGAAAATGGCTTTTAACTCAATAGGTAATTGATCGATCAAAAAATGGAAAAACAGTTCAATTCCAAATCGCTTCCATGGCTAGGCTTTCCAGTTTTATATCTTTCCGTTAAAAAATGAATTTGTAAATGTGTCAAAACGTTTTGCGCTTGTTGAGCAGAGCAGTTAAGCAGAGCAGTTAAGCTGTTGAGCAGAGCAGAGTCTGTCGTTTTTTAGATCATTCAGTCGTGCTGGTAATTTCGTTTTTTTTTAGCTCGAAAATGTCAAAGCGAAAGTGCTTGGCATAAAAGAAAAAAAATCTTGATGAGGTGGATAAAAGCGTGAAGAAAAACAATATTGCTTTATAATTTGGTATTCGTCCAAACAGCTTATCGACCATAATAAAAAATCGCGATTTTAATGCAAAATTATTTTTTTTAACTGAAAATACAATGTATTTTCAGACAATGTTTTGTTTCATTCTTATTTTCCTGGCAGATTTCTTTTTGATGGGTAAAATATATAACACAAATAGAAATAATTTATTAAAAAAAAAGTGTGATTAATTACGTTTTTTTAATTATATTTAGTGTTTATAAGCTTAAAATACGTTTTATGTAGTTTAAAGTATTTTAAAAGGTGACTCTCTATTTACCGAATTTTCCATATAACGAACTTTTTTTCAGCATTTAGCGACTTCGTTAAATAGAGGTCCGACTGTACATAGAAATTTTACTAATTTACTAGATATTGAGAAGAATTTATAGAAAATGTATAGAAACAGAAATTGTTAATTTCACCATTAAGAGCATTCTTGATTTTCTAGTCAACCTATACAGATGAAATGTTCTTTAAAATAAAGGGAAGAATCTTAGAAAGGTATAGAAATAGAAAGTGTTAACTTCACCATTAAGAGCATTCTTGATTTTCTAGTCAATATATACAGGCGG
Source organism: Maratus speciosus (assembly GCA_963932465.1). Taxonomy (NCBI): domain Eukaryota; kingdom Metazoa; phylum Arthropoda; class Arachnida; order Araneae; family Salticidae; genus Maratus; species Maratus speciosus. The sequence goes on from OZ010789.1 coordinate 470,280,814, forward strand.
AAAGTTCTTTAAAATAAAGAAAAGAATCTTAGAAAAAATATAGAAATAGACAATCTATACAGGTGGAAAGTTCTTTAAAATAAAGAGAAAAATCTTATAAAAAATATAGAAATAGAAAATCTTAACTTCATCATTAGTCAACCTCTATATAGGTGGAAAGTTCTTTAAAATAAAGAGAATAATCTTGAAAAAAAGTATAGAAATAGGAAGTGTTAACTTCACCATTAAAAGCATTTTTGATTTTCTAGTCAACCTATACAGATAGAAAGTTCTTTTAAAAAAAAGAGAAGAATCTTAGAAAAAATATAGAAATTATGTAACAAATTTTAAGTTCATAGTTATCCACACTTATAATCATTTAATTAATCTTTATGGATGGAAAATTCGTTAAAATAAAGATAAGAATGTTGCAGAAAAACTATAGATATTACGTAACAAATGTTAAGTTCATCATTAACAGTACTCCTTATTTTTTAATCAATCTAATGTAGTACATTCGTTCAACTAAGGGGGGGGGGGGATAACATAGAAAAAATATAGATAATATCTAAAAAGTGTTATGACTGTCATTACCGGTACATGTGATTTTTAAATGAACCTAACAGATGAGAAATTTACTAAAATAAAGAGAAGAATCTTACGGAAAGAATAATATTTATGTGGCCTAAAAAATCTTATTTATTACCTTTTTTTTTTCCTTTAATATAATCTTGAAAGAAAATTGTTGAAATTGTAACTATCGTAGTTTCAATAAATTGAAATTGTAATTTCTGAAATTCGATATTCCGATATTAACCGTAATCAGTGCCATTGGGTCCACGGACTCCTACATATACCTCACCATACACAAGAAATTACCGACGTGACTTACGGGTTAATGAATGATATAATAATAATAAATCTTTGTCTTCATTTTTATGATGTTACATCTGCAACACAAATTCTTCTCAACATTATAAGTAGTTTTTGTAATTATTTTTGAACGGGACTAACAAAATGAATTTACTATATATGGAAATAAATACTAGTAAATGGAATATTAAACAGAAAATTTTTATGCTTATTTTTACTATGCAGAACACGAGTTTTTGGCGTATTTGAATTTATTTTTACATTTTTATTTTGTTGGGATTTCAGAGAAAGACAAGAAAATAATTGTGACATTAAATTGCTTTCAAATGTTAGGTGAGCGCAGTAAATGTTGGCGTCTGAGGTATAGGCACGATGCGAAACATGTTCGAAGCCTTAAGTTTGAAAAAATGGTCTTTTAGATTAATTAGAGAACTTTTATGTAACCGCGGATTTTGGGTGCATTGCATTTGCTGCACCCTTTTCATAGCCGTCCTTTGGTTGGATGAATGTTAGAATTTAATTGGAGGAAATAAATTATTCGCCAGTTTGATTGGTGTAACATTCCAGAATGAGAAGGTGTACGTGGAATATTCGTGTAAATGGTTATAAGTACGATTATCATATATTTCCGCAAAGAATGGTTAATTTACGTTAATCCTTAAACGGAAGCAAGATTCAGCAATCTTACTTTATAGATGGGCCACTAATAATGCTTATTCAGCTGTATGACTCCTTAATTTGCATTTTTTTTAGATTGAAGAAAAGAGAAACGGATAGGATTTTGAATCGACTTTGTAATAAACTTCTTTAATAACTTCTTTAAGCTTTACAATAATAATCTTTGCATACTGCTTTTCATAAGGAATTTTTGCTCCAAAACTAGTATATTGGCTTCCCTTTTTAATAGAAAAAAACTCTGTCGAGATTGAAGCAATTTAATCAAAATGTGTACCCCTAAGTTTCCTGTGTCTCTCTATCTTCTGCTAAATTTAATTTTTAGAACAAGTCGGAAATTGTAGGTTGAATGTATCAAAGAGACGGTGCATTCGTACCGTAACTAGTTTTATAAATATTGAGATCTTGGTGCCATAGTTGTTGCACTCTTATACAAAAATGCTTGAATACAAAATTTATTACGGTACAGTATATACAGGGTGCAATATGTTATCTATCGCCGACCTTTAATTTCTCAACCGTTGGCCGTAGACATATAGTTCCAATTACAAAAACGGTTCAAATGAGGTAAATAATCATGTTGTGGCATTATTTAAAGTGAAAAATCAATTTTATAAAAATTACGAAATAAAACTTTTTATACGGTCCCCCAGTAAAGGTTTGATATCTGTACTACAAAAATTGACACAATTATTAAATTTCAAATTTTGAGATTTTTGCACATGATTTTGTCTTTCATTGAGGGATCAATTAAAAGATGAATTAAAGTAATTCGAGATCAAAATTTGGGTACTTTTCCTTTTTACGGCGAAACCACCTTTAGCCGGTATAACCAAAGAAGATTATTTCATCTAAAAATTTGAGCTGACTTTTAGAGGTCGTATACAAAACGAAAAGTGAAATATTGAAATTAAACAGAAAAATAAATATCAATTTATTATAATATCAGAAAACTGTCTACTATAGAAAATGAATACATAAAACACCGGAATCTACTAGAAATACTGCTCAAAGTGTTCTCCATTAGTGGCAATGCACAATTGAATGCGTGACAGTACTGAGTCCTGGACACGTCAGAGCATAGCAGGTGCGACTATCAAGGATGATGCGCCGCTTCAGATAGACCTTAGAAGTGGTCTCAGTCACATAGACTTATGCCTTGATTCAATCCCAGAGGTAGAAGTCCATGGAAGTCAAGCCCGGTGAACGTAGTGGCCACTCTATCGGATCACCATATCCAAAGATCTGTTAGCCGAATTCGGTGGCCAGATACGCCCGGACGTTTGATGTTTTATATGTGGAGAGGGCCCCATCATGTTGAAACCACACCCGACATGCATATCGGAGAGGAAGCTCTTCATACCAGTCACGTACCGTGTTTTGTAAGCAGATGCAGGTAACAATCGCCGTTAAGGCTCTACTTCAGTCACGCGAAAAGACCCGTTCGCTAATGCTATTCCTATGGAAGAAATTTATAAAGATATCTCGGTCGCATTTCAATATTTTTAAATGATTTCTTTTGCATTGAATAGTTGAGATCGATCTGTATGCAGGCCGATGTTTACTTTTTCGATTTTGATTGTAGATATTTTTTATGAGGATGCTTTTACTTTCGAAACCGGTTCCGAAAATTAAAATGTCCTCATAAGAAATACCTGTAAACAAAATCGAAAAAGAAAAAAGCGGCCTGCATACAGATAGATCTCAACTATTCATTGCAAAAGAAATCATTTAAAAATATTGAAATGCGACCGAGATATCTTTATAAATTTCTTCCATAGGATTAACATTAGCGAACGGGTCTTTCCATTTGACTGAAGTAGCCTCTTAAGGTCCCATCGTAGAAGAATGGCCCAACAATCTAGGTTCCCCATATACCGCACCACACGTGTCGTACTGTCCGGGCGATGTGGAGGTTTTCCAGGTCGCATCATCCTTTTAATTGTCGCACAGTTTGCACACCTGGTATGCTCTAACGTGTCCAGGACTCAGTACTGTCACGCATTCAATATTGTGCATTGCCACCAATGGAGAAAACTTTGAGCAGTATCTCTAGTAGATTCCGGCGTTTTATGTATTCATTTTTTATACGAGACCGTTTTCTCATATTATAATAAACTGATATTTATTTTTCTGTTTAATTTCTATATTTCATTTCTATACAACCCGTAAAAGCCAGCTCAGATTTTTAGATGAAATTACCCTCTTTGGTGATACACCGATTTGGCGATGCCGGCTAAAGGTGGTTTTGCCGTAAAAAGGACATAGCACCCTGATTTTGATCTCGAATTACTTTAATTCATCTTTTAACTGCACTGTAAAAAAAAATTCCGCAACGTTCCTGGGAAAAAATGGGCAGCTGAGTTGCCCATTATTTCCAAGAAACATTTCTTGAAAATGACTGGAACTTTACTGTATATGTTAAAAACTTTCTACAGAAATGCCAGTAAGTTTCCTGCGAAATACCAGGAATATTTCTGTTGACAGCAAAACATTACTGACATTTCACAGCATGCGGGATCCGCAGACGATTTTTACATTTCCAGTTCACAATTTTCGCTTTATTATCATTATTTGTTAGAATGAAAAAATATTTTGAAATTGACATCAAAATTATTATTTATAATTTACACGAAAAAATAAATTTTCAGTTAAAATTCAATAAAGTAAATATATATATGATATATTGTTTCTGAACTTTGCTTGAAATATAAAAATATATAAATGTAAATAATAATTAGAAAAAAAATCTAGACATAAAATATTTTGGATTTTCGTTAGTAATTATGTTAGTTTACAAGTTAGATAAAATACATATAAATTTTCATGAAAAAAAAAACCTAAACGTAATTGTATATTTTTTCCGAAAATAAAAAAAAATTCAAATTTGCAGCAATTCAAAGTGTCAAATATATATCAAATTTAAATCAAATTGTAATAAAGTGTTAAAATATAAAATTAATTAAAAAAGAAAAAAAAAAGTCCAGAGGTAGCATCGAACTCGGGCCGTACGGGTGGCGTGCGAGCTTTCTGCGTCCACACCACGAAAGACATGTTGAGAGCTGCAAACTAATGGGTATTTGAAACGTATGCTAAACCTCGGCATCTAATTTCTGAAAATCTAAGTCCCATTTGAAGAAATCCTTTCACAAGAATAATTAGAGATAAGAACTCTAAAACATACTTTAAATTAATCAAAATCGGTGAGAATCATGTTTGATGGTCCCCTGGTTAATGGAGATCCAAATAATAGGTGTATTTTTTTTACACGGTCTGCTCCTTAAACATTCCACAGAGAAGTACGAGAGATAATTTCTTAGCGATGTCACGGAGGTATTGTATTTTCATCTGAATTGTCTTGACAATAGAGACGTAAAGGATTATGTCGTCTATTGATTTATTTGCATTCCATATTGATTTTTTTACATTCATTTAAGGAATTCTTTTTAGACACTCGCGCGCGAGCAACGGATTATAGCAAAAAAATAATAAATGGCAGCCGCAGCGTTTTGCTGTTTCCAACTTTTGTTCAGGAACGTTTCAGATAAGAAAACCAGAATTTCACAGGAAAGAGCTAAATTATTCTGAAAACCTGAGAAAAGGCGAAACGTTCCTGGATTTTACATGGAACGTTACCATTTTTTTTTACAGTGTGATCCCTTAATGAAAGACAAAATCATGTGCAAAAATCTCAAACTTTGAAATTTAATAACAGTGTCAATTTTTGTAGTACAGATGTGAAACTTTTTGTGTTGTGTGTGTTATGATATGTATAAACTTTTACTAAATATAACTATAGGGACTGGGGTACCGTATAAAATGTTAGATTTCGTAATTTTTATAAAATTGACTTTTTACTTTAAATAATGCCACAGCATAAATATTTACCCCATTTGAAACGTTTTTGTAAATGGAACTACTATATGTCTGCGACAAACGGTTGAGAAATTAAAGGTCGGCGATAGATTTCATATTGAAACCTGTATATGTTAAATTCAGCAATACGGAAGTAATAGGACTCCATCTTAAATAGGACGTAATCCTAGAATCAATACCTATCATGGTACATATATCATTGAATTAATTACGTATGATAGAATTTCGATTTAATAGAATGAAGAAAACTTTTATTAACATCTTTTTAAGTTTTGATTCGATTTTCATAAAATTTGAAATGACTCGACAAAATTCTGAAACGATTATATACATTCATTTTCAAAATATTCGGTTGGGCAGTTTTTGCACTGTTATACGGACACACAGACGGACATAACCAGACGACAACTATAGATGCTTACGTATTTATATAATTACGAACGCACCTAAAAATGGATTAATCTTATCACGAGATAGATTTATCGGTTTGTGTTGAAATGAAACAGTCGATCTTATATAAAAATAGCAATGTCCGCTATGCCCAAGTTCAAAAATTTTAATCGTTCTTATTATGGTAAACAAAAATACATAAAACATGCTTTTTACAGATATTGATTAAGTGGTAATAAAAAATTGGTCTATTTTAACCCTTCTGTAACGCAATCTATTCTTGGGGTTCGCATTCTAAAATCTACCAGGAAGTCAAATGTTTGGTTCCAGATTCAAATCTCGATATTCGGAATGCACTTTAAGACGAAAGACTTTTGTGTGTTCGTGAGAGAAAAATGCCCTCAAGGCCGCTTAGAATAACTGTAAATGAGCTGTGTTACATTTTGTGAACCTAATAAAAGGGGTTCCCAGTGTAGAGGATTCGGTTTCAGCCAGACTCTGAGTTCAAGCTTGAAAAGGTGTAGATACTAATAGAATGAATCTTCGTTTGAGTCGTACTCAAAGTAAAAATTTCATTTATTCAAATCTCGATGTTCGGAATAAACTTTAAGACGAAAGACTTTTGTTTGTTTGTGAGTGAAAAATGCCCTTAAGACCACTTATAATAACTGTAAATGAGCTGTGTTACTTTTTGTGAACCTAATAAAAGGGGTTCCCAGTGTAGGTAAGACGGTTTCAGCCAGTCTCTGAGTTCAAGCCTGAAAAGGGGTAGATTTTGATAACCGAAATATGAATCTTCGTTTGAGTCGTACTCAAAGTGAAAGTTTCCTTTATTCAAATCTCAATGTTCAGAATACACTTCAAGACGAAAGACTTTCGTGTGTTTGAGAGTGAAAAATGCCCTTAAGACCACTTACAATAACTGTAAATGAGCTAGCTCATTTAAGCCTTAAGACTTTTGTGTGTTTGTGAGTGAAGAATGCCCTGGAGACCGCAGTGCAAATCTGAGTAACTATTGTAATAACTGTAAATGAGCATTACTTTTTATGAACCTAATAAAAGGGTTAGTCAGTGTAGATGAGACGTGTACAGCCAGACTCTGAGCTCAAGCATGAGAAGGGATAGATTTTGATACCCATAATCATCGTTTGAGCCGTGCTGAAAGTGAAAATTGCATTTATTCAAATCTGGATGTTTGGAATACACTTTAAGCCGAAAGACTTTAGTGTGTTTGTGAGTGAAAAAATGTTCTGAAGACAGCAGTACAGATCTGACTAATTATTACAGTAACTGTAAATGAGTGTTACCTTTTTGTGAACCTAATAAAACGGATAGTCAGTGTATATGAAACGGTTTCAGCCAGACTCTGAGTTAGATTTTGATACCTATAATCTTCGTTTGAGTTGTACTCAAAGGGAAAATTTCATTTATTCAAATCTCGATGTTCGGAATGCACTTCAAGTCGAAAGACTTTAGTGCGTTTCTGAGTGAAAAATGTCCTCAAGACCGCAGTACAATTCTGACTAACTATTATAATAACTATAAATGAGTGTTACTTTTTCTGAGCCAAATAAAAGGGATAATCAGTGTAGATGAGACGTATTCAGCCTGAATCTGAGCTCAAGCCTGAGAAGGGATAGATTTTGATACCCTTAATCTTCATTTGAATCGTACTCAATGTGAAAATTTCATTTATTCAAATCTCGATGTTCGGAATACACTTTAAGCCGAAAGACTTTAGTGTGTTTGTGAGTTAAAAATGCCCGCAAGACAGCAGTGTAATGATGACTAACTATTACAATAACTGTAAATGAGTGTTACGTTTTTGTGAACCTAATAAAAAGAATAATCAGTGTAGATGAGACCTGTCATTCAGACTCTGAGCTCAAGCCTGAGAAGGATAAATTTTGATACGCTTAATCTTCATTTGAGTCGTACTTAAAGTAAAAATTTCATTTATTCAAATCTCGATGTTCGGAATACACTTTAAGCCGAAAGACTTTTATTGTGTTTATGAGTGACTTGTGTTTATGAGTGAAAAATGCTCTCAAGACCGCAGTGCAATTCTGACTAACTATTATAATAATTGTAAATGAGTGTTACTTTTGCGAGCCTAATAAAAGGGATAATCAGTGTAGATGAGACGTGTTCAGCCAGAATCTGAGCTCAAGCCTGAGAAGGGATAGATTTTTAAACCTTAAATCTTCATTTGAATCGTACTCAAAGTGAAAATTTCATTTATTCAAATCTCGATGTTCGGAATACACTTTAAGCCGAAAGACTTTAGTGTGTTTGTGAGTTAAAAATGCTCTCAAGACAGCAGTGTAATGCTGACTAACTATTACAATAACTGTAAATGAGTGTTACTTTTTGTGAACCTAATAAAAGGAATAGTCAGTGAGATGAGACGTGTTCAGTCAGACTCTGAGCTCAAGCCTGAGAAGGGATAAATTTTGATCCCTATAATCTTCGTTTGAACATACTCAAAGGGAAAATTTCATTTATTCGAATCTCGATGGTCGAATACATTTTAAGCCGAATGACTTTTGTGTTTGTGAGTGAAAAACCCCCTCAAGATTGCTTACAATAACTATAAATGAGCTGTGTTATTTTTTGTAAACTAATAAAAGGTATAATCAATGTAGATGAGACGGTTTCAGTCAGACTCTGAGTTCAAGCCTGAAAAGGGGTAGATTTTGACACCCATAATCTTCATTTGAGTCGTGTACCCAAAGTGAAAATATCATTTATTCAAATCTCGATGTTCGGAATACACTTTTAGCCGAAAGACTTTTCTGTGTTTGTGAGAGAAAAATGCTCTGAAGACCGCCGTGCAAATCTGACTAACTATTACAATAACTGTAAATGAGTGTTATTTTTTGTGAACCTAATAAAGGGATAGTCATTGTAGAGGATACGTGTTCAGCCAGACTCTGAGCTCAAGCCTGAAAAAGGGTAGATATTGATACCTATAATTTTCGTTTTAGTCGTACTCAAAGTGAAAATTTTGATTTATTCATAAATTGAAAAAAAAAAGAACTAAGAACCTTACTATTAAAAAACTAAAAGTAGACTAAGTTTAAGTGTTTTACAATCCGTTAAAAGTCAGTTTGAAAGAAAATTGGTGGGATATAAGGAGAAATACTCTGATTACGAATAATTTGTACGATCAGTTTTGGTAACATAAAAAAGCCACGGGACATCGTCGCTTTCTGTTTGAAGTTCTTTTCAAGAATTACTGGCAAACAGAAATCAAGTTAAAACACCAAATAAAATAAACTAAGACAGACTTGAGCACAGTTAAAAAATAAAATTTATAAAGAATATACTTAAAAACAATTAAAAATACAATATGTAAACGTTTCGCCAAGCGACACGCAAGGCATCATCAGTACAAAAAATATCCATTGCATTTCAAACGACAGAACAAATCAAGAACAGTTAAAGTTAGTTATTTTAAAAACAAACAATATTCACTAGGGACAGAACGAGCATCATTCAAAGCCTGCGATCGCAATTCAGTGAACCAAGCCTCAAGGAGCAATCTACCATGGTAGTTATTGCAACCCGATTTCAAAATACTGGCGTTCGCAATGAGCGGAATGTGATTCGTTTGAAGTGAATGCTGGACAATTTTTGAATTCAAATTACCCTTTTTTAAAGCACCAGTATGTTCTTTTAGGCGAATTTCCAATGATATACCAGTTTCACCAATATAAGCACTATTGCAATCTTTACAAGGAATAATACAAACAACACCGGGTAATTTAGACTTATCATATTGAAATTTATGCTTATTGAAAAAGGAACTCAATTTATTAATAGGTTTAAAAGAAACCCCAATATTGAATGATTTTAGAATGTCAGAATTTTTTTCAGAAATGTTCTTATAATAAGGGATACAGATAAAGGAGCTTGGTTTACTGCGTTGAAAAGGGGGGGGGGGTAGAATTTACAAAATTTAAAGTATTTTTAAAGATTTTTTTAACAAGACCAATAGGGTAGCTATTATTAACCAAATCGCGATAAATTTTACATTTCTCTATTTCAAAATCATTACTGGAACGGCAATATTTTATGGCTCTGAAGGCTAAAGTCTTAATAACGGATATTTTATGGCTGAAAGGGCATATTGAATTGAAATTAGTGTATACCAGTAGAAGTAGGTTTTCTGTAAACAGTAGTGGTGACAGATTGAGAGATATAAGTCGTGAGTCTGCGGATTAGAATGTCGAGAAATGGTAATTCAACATTATTTTCAATTTCAACAGTAAACTTAATAGCGTTACCAATAGAGTTAGAAATCGTGAGAATATCATTTAAGTCTGCTTCTTTCACTATCAAAAAATATCGTCGACATAACGTCTCCAAAAAAGAATACGTGGGCCAAGTTCAGAATTAATAGTATTTTCAATATTCTGCATTACAAGTTCAGCAATTACAACAGAGAGGGAGGACCCCATAGCGGTACCAGAAATTTGACTATAAAAGCAGTTATTAAATACAAAACAGTTTGAGGTCAAACAAAACTTAACCACTTCAACAATCTCTTCGACATTAAAATCAGTAGCGTGTGTAGGAGTAGGCCAGATATCTTTAATAACTTTACAGACCAGATCAAAAGGGATTGAAGTAAACAGCGAAACAACATCGAGAGAAGCCATGATGTAACCGATAGGGAATATTACTACTACTCTGTAAATCATCAAGAAATTTGTAAGGTGAATTAAGACTGTAACTGGAGTTTAAAGTAAGAGGTTTAAGAAGTGCGGATAAGTAACTAGAAAGATTATATAAAGGGGATTTTGAAAAATCAATAATGGGGCGGAGTGGGATAGATGGTTTATGAATCTTTGGTAACCCATAAAAACGAGGGACAAGATCGGTTTAACATTTCAGTTTCGAAGCAGAATTTATAAAGCAGAATAAAAGAACATACTGGTGCTTTAAAAAAGGGTAATTTGAATTCAAAAATTGTCCAGCATTCACTTCAAACGAATCACATTCCGCTCATTGCGAACGCCAGTATTTTGAAATCGGGTTGCAATAACTACCATGGTAGATTGCTCCTTGAGGCTTGGTTCACTGAATTGCGATCGCAGGCTTTGAATGATGCTCGTTCTGTCTCTAGTGAATATTGTTTGTTTTTAAAATAACTAACTTTAACTGTTCTTGATTTGTTCTGTCGTTTGAAATGCAATGGATATTTTTTGTACTGATGATGCCTTGCGTGTCGCTTGGCGAAACGTTTACATATTGTATTTTTAATTGTTTTTAAGTATATTCTTTATAAATTTTATTTTTTAACTGTGCTCAAGTCTGTCTTAGTTTATTTTATTTAGTGTTTTAATGGTTTTTAAATTCAGAAGTTAAATGTATATGTACTGTAGAAATCATGTTGTTTTGCCATCATTGTACAGGGATATTTTAAAAGAATCAGAATTGAGACCTGGTGGTGATTGGATATAAATTTATCATTTTATGATCGTCATGAGAGAGTATTTAGGATAAATACTTAAATCTATGTAAGAAGAGATTTTAAAGATAAAATTAATTTTAAAGCAATTTTAAAGCGTTATTAAGAATTTTCTACAATCGTACTCTGGCTCTGGGGACACAAAATTTTTCGGACTCGGGCAGGCTCAGATTTCAAATCGCCGGGTTAAAAAAAAAAGAACCCGAACTCATCTCTATCTGTCAGTCATTATTTCTCGTTACATGCCTCGAGAATTCTCGTTATATGTAGGTAAAAATGTGAAATGTTACAAGGCTGCTCCATTGAAGACAACACTAAATCAAACTCACAAATTCTGAAAAAAAAAAAAAATGTTATGCAAAACACTAGCTGACACTCCCAGCATTGCTGGGCCCATGAAAATAATCTTAACTAAGCCTAAAAAGTCAGTGTTGAATGATTTCATATTTTTAAACGAAAATACTTCGAAACGAACCTAGGGTAAGGGCCTTTCTGCGTTTGACAGTGTATAGAGTAGGCGGGCGTGTTGGTCTTCGACCCTTTAGAGGCCCCTCTATGTACTAGCCGATTTAATATCTAACATTTAGATATATTACACTTTCAATTCTGACCAATATCTTCTTTTGAAAACATAAATAATAGGGGAAAACAGTGCCCAGTAAAGTGCCGTTATAGAGGCACAATACAAGAGGCACCTCTCAATAATGGTTGTGATAGTTGCTCTCTCACATTTAACTAATGAACCCACAAAAAACTCGATCCTAAGGTCTATAAATTTTCAATTTTCGCATTATCATTTGAACCACTTAGAGTGCTCCCAAAAACACTAAGTATAGGAAGAAAGATTGAAGTTTATGCCCAATGAAATAAAACAATTCTTTGAATAAAAAATACAGAAATTATTTTTTAAAGATCTTGAATAGGGAAGACGGAAGACTGGGGACGAAAGGGACGCAGAATTTCAGGAAGAAAATAAAATGTAGAAATTTTCAACTTTGGCTCAATCGATGACGATACTTGTTCTGTCTTAATAATCCTTATAACTAATGCCAGCAATTGTAGCGTTGTAGGTGGTGAAAGCAAAACCTATTTTGGATATAAAAAAGCAAATTTTGATCTTTCTTTTCTTTTTTTCTCCAAAATATTAATATTGTGTTTAGTATTGCAATATTTATTTTATTTAGCACTGTAAAGTATGCAGTTTATGTGAATACCAGTATATTTTATTAGCTCACATACTGTCATGCATGAATACATTTTTAATTTCGCTAGGTGGGAATGGGGTTGAAAGGGACGTGTCCCTTTCAACCTCTCGTTGTTCATAATTATTTCAACAAAATATTATTTACGTTTCGTAAAATTTAAGTTATGGGTTTTAGTTTTGTATGTAGAAAGAATGAATGCATTATTATATCGAACAAAAATATGCAAATATTACAATAACAGATACCTAAAATTTATGTATTTTTTCCTTTTCCAAAAATCATAAAAAAATCAATATGCTTCGAAATTATAAAAGGAAAATTAAGAAAAATTGAATTACTGAAAAAGATATTATGAGTGCTGTATCTGAAGTAGAGGAAAAAGGATTGTCTGTAATGTCAACAGTTAAAGCCTACGGCATTGAAAATGTCCTGATAGAAAGAATTTTTCTAAAATTTAAGAATTCACAAGCAGACGAATTTCAATACATCCATTTGGTAATAAAAAGAAGTTTTTAGTGATGGTCAATAAAAAGAGTTAACTTCAATTTTGCTCTAAGCATCTAAAACGAACTATGGTTTAACAAATGTGCATATGAGTATTCAATTTCTTTGAATTCTCGAAATATGTTCCTGCCTTGGGAAACAAACATGCAAGCTGGAATTGATTGGTTCCAAGATTTTAATCACCGAAATTCATTACTTTCTCTTAAGAAAACCTATAGCCATTAGTTTAACAAGAAGTACAAGTTTCAACAAAGCTAATGCTGATATTTAAAAAAATCTTTAGTCAGTTATGAATCGCTAAAAATTCACACGGAATGTAATATATAACTGTGATGAAACAGGTTTAATGACAGAGCACAAGCCACCAAAACGTGGTGAAAGCAATTTTCTGACGTAACATCAGCTGAACGTGGTAAACTTGTCACACTTTTGTTTCTGCATCAGGTAAGTCTGTTCAACAGTAATCGTTTTTCCAAGGAAGAATTACAAAGTGTTCATGCTTAGAGCTGCACCATCTCAAAGGTTTGGACTTGCTCATCAAAGGATGACCGCAGAATTTTTTTTTAAGCAATTGTGCATTAGCTGAATATTCTAGTTGTTCCAAACTGATCCTACTCTTCTCTTATTTGATAAGCATGAAAGCAATATAAATATTAAAGCAATAAAATTTTGCGAAAGGTAATGGAATAATTATGGTAAAATTCCTTTCGCACATTATCCACAAACTCCTAAAAAGCACTCGAAATGAATTCGAAGTACATTTTTTCAGAAAAAAAAAAGGATTAAAGTCACTTTGTATTTATTGATACTATTGACATGAATGACGTGAATATCAATGATATTGTAATGAAGTTATCTAAATCCGTAACTGGTGGTGAGACAGGTAAAGCTAAATCTTTCTTAAAATTTTTCATTTAAAGCTGTTTTTTGTCAAGTAGACCTAAACAAGTCATTTTTCTTGTTTTTGTTTTATCATATGTTGCAATATATTTTATTTTTATTTGTGTATTATTATCTTTTATTTTTGAATAATGTAATCGCAAATAAAAAGAAAAAAAATGTTCATAAAAATGTTTTATTTATGTGTGTCCCTTTAAACCCTGCATAGTGTCCCTTTCACTCCCTACAATGGCGTTAAAAGGGACATGTCTCCCAATTTATAAAAATGCGTACAAATTTTAAATTACTGTATTTGAGGATAAAAGGTTTTACTAGTATTAAAGCAAAGGTTTTTGACGAGACTTAAGTGCAATCATGATAATGGTACCTTTTAATGTCATTATTTTATAAGCTTATAAAGAAAAATGTCCCTTTCATTCCCACTCTCCCCTGCCAGTACGCACGCAAATGTAAACATTGAGCAGTTTTTATTTATTTAAAGTACTTATAATTGTACAAGTATTTTACGATTTGTATATGTTATATAAATTATATATCTGATAACAATATACAAAATTCGTGTTAAAATCCTGGTTTTTAGTAATAAAAAAGCCGGTTTAAAATGAAAAAAACATATGAACACGTGAAGTACATGATACAAGCCTGAAATGACGTCGAGAAAGGTATTTTTTTGACAAACTCAATATTAATTAATTTATTAATTTAATTATTTTTCTTAAACTGAAGACATCGTTAGAAAGGAAAACATTTGCTAATGAAGAAGCTATGGTTTGTTTTTTTCATATTTTGATTTCTAAAGCCTATGAAGAATATTTAAAATGTGCAGAAAAAAACAAAAGTCGCGTAAGTAATTTTCGGAAATAATTTTTTTACAGTTTTAATATTAATATTTATTTAATCTGCAGACGTAGTTTTAAAGGAAAACGTACACTGGTTAAGTAGGTATTTTTTGTTTCACCGTATTTTGAATAGTTAAGCCGATGTACTTTTCGAAAAATGCTGCAAAAAATGAAAAAGACGTTTCGAAAATAAATTTTATTGAAAGGGTTAATATTGTTATTTTTTTGTGCGAATTACCCCGTTAGAAAGGTTAAAGCACGGTTGTTATGTATGATTTTTTTAATCGTTTTTCAAGTAGTTAAGCCGGTGCCGGGCTTCGAAAAACGAGAAAAAAAAAACTTACGGAAAAAAAAGCCGTATCCACACCTATCTTTTTTGCTTTGATATTTGATGCTTGTGAATGGCCGTGGACGTCACGTTGAGAAAACCATGACTTTTTTATGGGTGTCTGTTGTGGTTTTTAATTAATATCTCGGAATATTATCGAAAAAAAAAATCAGAGCTCCAGGGGCATTCGGACATGACTTGAACGGTCCTCAGACCGATTTTCAGACCTCTACGTGCGGTAGATTTCCCTAGCCATCACGGACAAACACTTTTATTTTATTAGTATAGATAAGTACTTTGATATAACAGCTTAACAATATGTAACAAACAGCTCATTTGGAAAATTGTGCAATTAAGCAATTTTATAACAATTTTATATTGTACAAAAAAAAAAAAAAAAAAATCCTAAAATCTTTTCAGTTGCAATCAAAGTGACTTTTAAAGCGCAACAATTTCTAAATATATTTAAACATATCAGTATAAACTTCAGCCGAAAGAAAACATCTAAAAATGGAATGGAAATCATCGCCAATAAATAGAATTCGATCGGGAAAGCAAAAAGGATGAAACGAAAATGCATCGGAGTTTCAATATGATTGATTGTCAACGATAAATTTGAAGCTGGGTCTGCTTACTTCCTTTGACGTCAATTCGAAAGACTCTCGACGTGTCTGTTTGTATCGCTCATTTACACCAAGCAATTTTCTACTTACATAATTGTTGCCAGCTTGTAATTGACTGTTTAATTTAACTCATGTTATAAGTGTTTCAATTACGGCTATTTGAAGTAGGTCATCTGATGCAGAAGCAACGGTTAGGAGGAAAAAAAAGCTTTGAGCTATGATTAATTCGTGGCATATAAAACTAACATAAAGAAGAGCAAGGATAACCAGAAAAATTAGCATTTAACCCCTTTACCTACAATTAGGTGTGAGACACTTGGTCTTGTATTCGGGTCAAAACTGATTATCACGGGCCTGGCTCGTAGTACATCGGTCGGGCCAAATGTAAATATCACGGACATGGCCTGTGATATTTACAATCAGTATTTATACTTCGTACTCAGTATTATATTTTATCAGTTGATTTGCCGAATCGTGGAATAGTTCGAAGGCTGCGCGATCTTGTTTACGTTTTGGACCCAGGCTTTGAAACGTAAATCGTAGATTAAGGGTTTAAGTTGTTTTACATTTTCATAAAGTCATTGCTTAATGCAAATTGAAAGCATAACGAAAATTCCTCCACCAGACATAGATTGTGAAACACTTTCCAACACTAACAGAATATTATTAAGAAATTTCAATTTTTCCGCACAATGAAATGCGATATCTAAATAAGCTATTTAAATAAAATGCACAGCAGATCATTTTTTCCCCATAGACCACAATGTAACGTAATTATCTTGTGCGTTCCTGTAAACGAACTATAAATGTACACACTTTATTTTCAATAGTGAACATTCTATAAAGAATCTTATTAACATATAAAAATTGCATGTCAATCCGAGTATATTTATGCGAGTTATAGCACTGACAGGACGGGTAGCCAAACAAACCGAATTCATGTAAACAATTTTCAACTATGTTGGAAAGTTTTAATTAAGAGAGTAAGGAACAATGCCAGAAATGCTCGTGCTTGCTAATGACGCCAAAAAAATCTAAGTGATTGACTAATTGTTTAAAGGTGTACTAAAATCCAAACTGCTTATTTTCTGACTCATTTTTAAATTCATTTTTGCTTTCAAACGCATACAGTTGGCAAGTTCTCTTATTCAGAAACTGCATAATGTGCTGTATTGGTAGATTTTTGATAAAGGCAGACTATATTTCAAAAAATGCTGTCGAAGTGGGCATTTTGAACCGAATTTCCCGAAGCTATAGGGCTGGAAACGAAACAAATGGTCCAAGAAATCGTACCGAGAAAATAATTGTTTATAAATCAAATTCTAAATAATTGAACGACAAATAAGAAACACAGGTCACTTATAAATCTCTTCAAAACTCAGGTCAGCAAGTTTCATGTTTTTACTTTTAAAAATGAGCCTGAAAATGTGTCAGAAAATTTACAGTTGATGAGCATGGAAAAAAAAATATATTTTTTAATACCGCCTTAAACGATGGCCGCACCTACACCTTCCAACTACAATAATACCCCCGCTAACGACTGCTTCGTCTGACGAATTTTTTCATTGTTTTTCTAACTCAGTAACAAATGTTTTGTTGGAGGCTGATCTAATACACTGTATGGCCAAAGGTGACCGGTCACTTGCGATTTTAGACGTTTTCTTAAATATCTAGAAAAATACATGAGGAATTATCTTGAAATTCCAGGTGTGTAAACAGAATATTACAGGTCATATATTTCCGTGAAGATTTTTTTCCCGAAACCCCATAGGGAACCGTCAACAAATTGAAAAATAACGAATCCCTTTTGGATAACCCTGTAAAAACTAACGTAGCAAAAGCATTCAACACAGTAGATTATGATAAGTGTCTTATTGCAATAAACTGTGTTCATTTTTATAAGAATAGCATTTATATTCGTAGAGAAATTAAAGTTTTTATAAAAAGAGTCCCAAATTTTGCCAAGTTTTTTGCTTATAATTTGTAGAGTCCTTAATATGAAAAAAGTTCTTTTCAGAAAATATGACAAACAACATTGTACAGACACAATACTCTGCAATCAGAATTAAAAAATAATAAAAATTGGATGAAAATTAAGCTGGTTTACTAAAAAATGTTTCACTGCACATGCGCGAATGCAATCAAAATATAATGTGCATAATATATTAGCGAAGTGTATAGATCAACTTTTGTGAAAGTCTCAAAAACATAGCTTGAAAATTCTGAAAATTATCGTTGATAGAATAAGCTCGAAATCTGCTGTTCCCAAAATGAAGCAAAAAGATGAGGGGTTGTATCCATATATCCATTAATTAGTGCCAATATAGCATACATAATATTGCACGTACTACTGTATTTGGATACAGCTCCTCATCTTTTTGCTTCATCTTTTTCTACAGGCAAGCGGAAATGTTCCATTTCAATTGAGAGAAACAGGAAAATTCCAGTTTAATTTTCGTAATTGATGGCTTGTCCCACAACCAAGTCACTGGATTCGGCCCGAGTTCGAAGGGTTAGAAAGTTCGAATCTGAAAGAAAGCAAGGTAATAACAAATGGGTGTAGTAATATGCAATACAAATACTTATTGCACCAGTATATTAATTATATGCATCAGTATATGTAATTATTATTTAGATTTTTTATTATTATTATTTCCCTATTTCTCATATTTATTTCTAAAAACAGAAATTTTAAAAATCTAAATCCACAAACATTACGACAAATCCACAAACATTACCCAAATCCGCAAGCATTACATTCTACAAACGTTTAATCCACAAACATTACAATTTACATCATGAATTGGAAATTTTGAGAAACGCTATCTCGAAACTTTTCTAAAAGTGGCAAAGAAATATGTACAGTAAAAACTATGATAACGGAATCACGCTTTAAACTGAAAAACTTCATTGCATTGGTGAAAATAATGTCGTACAATCTTATATATTCTAAGAGATAACCTGTCTAAAAGGAAATTTTTCCCGATCTCTTGCGATTTCGTTTTAGTGAGTTTTACTGTATTAACAAGCCAAAAAATGTGATGTGGTAATAGAAGTGCATTTATTTTATCGAGTAAGGAAACCATTTCTGCATCTGCAAATGTTCGATGAAATAGAACCTAATCTTTACAACCTGGGGAAGGATTTATAGATCATTGCATGCTTCCCTAATTGCAATTATTCTCTGCTGAAGGCCATGCAACTTTATGCAATTTAGACACAAAGTGAAATGAAGAACAAATTTTATGAAGACTTTAAAATTTATATTAATTTATTTCGTAAAAATAATGATATTCTAACTAAAATATTAAATAATACTACTTCAGTGACTATTAACTTTGGATATTTTCTTTTTTTTAAGCACAAAGACAATATTTTATTCAATGAGAACATTTTAATAACTACCAATATCAATCATGAACAGACATTATTGATTATCTACTTGATTATCTATCATTGGCGTCGGAGTTAGAATCAGAACAAGAGAAGCAGCTTCTATACTTCACCAGTATTTATAAAAAGTTATAACATATATAAGTATTTTACAAAGAGCCATAGGCGGCAGTTGAATACAATAGAGAAGGGATGAGTATTTTGGAACAGATGTGTTTTTAGTCCCCAGTCTAAGCATGGAGAATTTTCGAAACCGTGCCAAAACGACATTGA
Source organism: Maratus speciosus (assembly GCA_963932465.1). Lineage (NCBI taxonomy): Eukaryota > Metazoa > Arthropoda > Arachnida > Araneae > Salticidae > Maratus > Maratus speciosus. The sequence goes on from OZ010789.1 coordinate 470,300,148, forward strand.
TCGCCAAGTTGAAAGTGCGGGGACACCAAGCTAAAATGTCTATAAGACATAGTGTGGCAACCGGCTATTGCAATGATGGTTTAAAATGTTCTTAAAAATTGAATCCACAAATGTTGATCGGTGTTGAGCGACAATGTCGATCGCAGTGACATCTGCCAGCTCTTCACCGACAAAAAGCTTTCCCATTTGAATCCTTATACAATATTTATGTTTGAACTACTAGATGTCGTTGCGATCACCATTTACCGTTCAGCATCGCTCAAGATTTCGTCGCCTCAGAGCAACAGTAGGACATCTAGTAATAATCGAAAAGAGATGTCTGACTTATTGCTATGAAAAGCTGTGTCTGCATCTAGTGGAACAGCAGGGAATTTTTATAAAACACATCTGAGATATAGTATTAAACATAACCTTGTGTTTCAGAAGTTGTTCCACTAGATGCAAACACAGTTATTTATATTCATAGCAGCAAGCCAGACATCTCATTTTTAGGTGCGTTCGTATTTATATAAATACGTAGCACCTATAGTCGTCGTTCTGTCCGTCTGTCCGTCCGTCCGTCCGCATATAACAGAGCAAAAACTACCCAACCGAATGGTCTGAAATTTTAAATACAGTTGACTCTCTGTTTAACGACTTTCAAGGAACCTCGAAAATCGTCCTTAAATAGAGACGATCGTCCTTAAACAGAATTTGGAGGAAAATAATATTTGAAAAACATTTCCCTTCACACTTTACAGGCTTAAGACACTGTCAATACCTTTCTCAATGTATTGGCGTGTTTAGAACTGCTTTATTTATTTATTTATTTAAATTTATTTTATGTTTTCTTTCTTTCTTATTATTTTATTGATACGGATAACGAATATAATAATTCACATTTCTATTGCACAAATACAAATTGCATTAATTATACTGCATACAATGTTACTTACAGTACAATAAAAATATTTATAATACATTTAATTAAACAAATTAAGTTTTTAAAAAATGAAAAAGTGTAGATTGTTTCAATGATGGTCTAGTTTTTAGTACCCTTTCTTCAAGCTTTTTAAGAAGTTTTGAATGAGTCATCTTCCATATTTAATGGAACAATGTACTGGCGAAAAATATCCAGGGCAGAATTTGCATCTGAGTAAGAAGGAGGTGGTGTCTCGCTTTCTGTATCATCAGCATCCTCACCATCTTCTGCATCTGAAGTTGAATTTTCATTTTCGATGCCTTCATAAATTTGGTCTAAATTTCTGAAGTTGGTCGTTAAAAGTCTTCGCCACAATCGATAGAATCTTTTACTGAAACATCTTCATCACCAACAAGACTTTTCCATTCTTCGGTGGTGATAACTTCTGTGTCGAGTTGTGCATCTGTTATATCCATTTGTTCTTGAATGGCAATTCCAGATGCCCAAAAGCAGTTTTTAATTGTGCACGGAGAAACTTCTTTCGAGGTTGATGTAATCATGTGCATGTCTCCCAAAATTGTAAATTTTTTAATTTCATTTTTGTCAGCAAAATTATTTAATAATTTCCTAATTAAGGATTTTCGGTAATATGCTTTTACACTACAAATGATTCTCAGGTCTAATGGCTGCAACTTACTTGTATAATTAGCGGTAAAAAATGAATTGACACATTTGTATGTCCTGGAATATACGAAATATACCTGGAAAATACGTGAAAATCGTCGTTAAACAGAAACAATTTCGTCTTTAAATAGAGATTTTTTTACTTAAAGGAGCCGGGACCGCAAAAAATCGTAGTTAAGTAGAGCGACGTTAAACAGAGAGACGACTGTATATGATTGTTGCAAAATTTTGTCGAGCCATTTAAAAATTTATGAAAATCGGATGTATAGTTTAATTACAGGGACAGTCAAAAGCTTTTCTTTACATTACGGCCAATGGGAAAAATTATTGCAAGTGCATTTTAATGATGTGACATCCTTCCGAATGGTCTGAAATTTTAAATATATAATTGTTGCAAAATTTTATCGAGCCATTTCAAATTTTAGGAAAATAGGATGTATAGTTTAATTACAGGGACAGTCAAAAGTTTTTCGTTACGTTACGGGGAATGGGAAAAAAATTATCGCAAGTGCATTTTAACGATGTTACAGACTATGCACTTATGAGGTGCAAAAAAATATACATTCAGTACAATATGGGGTACAAAAAATAATTATAAAACCAGTTGTAGTACGAACGCACCTCATTTGCCACGTTTGACGAGCAATTTACAACTTGTTTATTATTACTAGATGCCCCACTGTTGCTCTGAGGCGACTATTTATGAGATTAAATTTTTTAGCACTTTTTAATTAGTCGATTGCCATACTATATTTTCTAGCCATTACTATAACTAAGCATTCAAAATGGCAACCACTTTCAAAATTTCCTTAAATCTGCGTTTTTTAAAATAGAAAATGCAAACATGAATTAGGTTAAACTAAGAATATTTTGCCAATATTTTTAAGTGTCTTAATCTGAAAATTAAGACTCATAGATGTCTTAATTAAAAATACATACGTGTCTTATTATGATCATGGTGTAAATGAGCTGAGAATAGTGTTTAAAATATCTGCAAACGTCTTATTTTAAGATACTTAGTTGCTTCAAACGTGTCTTAATTTAAAACGTTTTCTTTATTCCATTCTTCCTACGTAATAACTACCAGGGGGCACTCTCAGTTGCGCATGCGTTTTAGATGTCTTTCGTTCGAACTTCGTATACGTTGTAATTCGAACTGAAAGTTTGTTTTTATGTACGCGTATATTTTAATTCGTTTTTTTTTTTTTTTTTTTTTTTTTTTTTTTTTTTTCGGAATGTAAAGTTTTGTGATTTTAAATCGTATTCATTTAGTTTATTTATTTATTGAATACATATATCTGACTTATGTGCTTGACACCAAATGTCTCTTACAAGCTGTCGTCGATCTAAAGGCGGGATAGACACAGAAGTAGACAACACTTGAAGATTACATCCGGGAACATTACAAAGTGTGTGCAACGGACTTAGTGTTAATTTGTATTAATTTATATGGATAATATTGTGTTATTCGTCTTCGTGTTCTCAAAGCTGACAAAATAAAATAAAATAAAATAAAACTTTTGTTTGGCGGGTTATGTTTTGAGGATGAAGCATCTCATTCTTTAAATATGGCTAGCCGGATATATTAAGGGATTTCCTTCTAAAATGATGCAAGTTTTTCTCCCTCACTGTGATAGTTTTTTAAATTTCAAATCGAGGAATTTTTCGTGCCTCTTGCAACAGCGATTGAAGTAAGTGTCAAAATTTTCTTTATACAGTCGAAATCGCTTATAACGAGCCCTTATTTAACGAGAACCCTGATTTAACGAGGAAATCATAAATACTTGGTTGGTACAATGTTAAGTCTATGGGAGCATAACTCGCTTTTAACGAGCAAACCCCGGTTATAGCGAGCAATATTTTTGTGATTCATAAACTTTCTATTGACTTCCACCTCTCCAGCTCAGATAATCGTTTCTTGGAAAAATTCCTAACATTCCGAAATTAACCAAAATTGTTTGTGCGGAAAAACTTCAAACTTTTTTCGAAGTCATGGGTCCAAATGACGATGTTTTTTGGGCCGCGAGTCCCTCCGAAGAACAATAACACAAGAAAGAGACAATAAGATAGTTCAAAGCAAATTAAACAACTTCTTTTGTACTGTAGAGAAATAAAAAATAAATAAATTATCTATAATAAAGTAAGTATGCGTGAATTTGTGTAATTTTTTACGAACCCGTTTTTTCCGAGCACCCGGTTATAACGAGCAAATATCACGGTCTCCTCGCGCTCGCTATAAGCGAGTTCGACTGTAGTACTAAAACTAGTGTCTTTTATGATATTTTCTATAGTACTACAGGGTTCGTATGCTTCAAGGACTCTCCAGCACCTTTTACCAGAATTTTTGTAAAGCAATATTTGACTTATTTAATGAAAATAAATTCTATCTTCAGTTATCACGACCAGTACTTTACTAAATTTCTGGTACTAAAACATCTAAAATACTCTGAATCCTTTGATGCTTACGAGCGCTGTACTAAACAAAATCTTGCATGAAATGTAATTAGTTTTGAATCTATTTGGAAAAAACTACTAATTCTAGTGGTATACATTTTTAAGACTTATGACGTTGTTACAAATTATATATTCTAAATTCTCATCTTTTTCCAAAATTTAAAGCAATAATATATTAGCCCCCGGTCTCCGGTATGCTATTTCTTTCTCCCAGCTTATTTTGTAGCGTCTCCAAAAAATAACGTTACCTTACAGAAGCTAGCCGTGAAACAAAGCAGTACTCTTAAATACTCTACTGCAATTTTTTTAACTTCTAAGCATCGCACATTTTCAATTTTTATACCGTCGTATTGGAAAAAAAAAGTACTTTTAAATGCAATTTGTTTGAAAACCGCATCTCCATTTATTTTTGAGATATTAATTTTTTTGTAAGATTTTAGCGGCATTTGTTTCATTTTGGCAACTCAAGTACTCCATTTCTGTAGAAAATAAACGAAAAGTAGTTGGAAAATTGCAACTATAGCTTTCTGTTGCCATTTTCTCATAAAAACTGAAAAAAAAAAAGTACTTAAAATGCGTGCTATTTTGAAAAAATAGAATGATTTAAAAAATAAATGAATGATTTCTGCTAAAAGATGGAGCAATTAGAATCTAAATTTAATTTTAAGTATGTATATTAATGTTACAAACAAATGAAGGTATATGAATCATTAGATAGCCGATATTTTTAACGATTTTTTTTTACATTCAGCGATAGTGACGTCATATGCGTACTTTACTGTAGATATTGTTTAATACGATCGCAAATGAGGAATTCTTCAGTGGATGCGGATGACGTCATTTTATATAAAGTAAAAACGTGTGTCTTAAAACTGAAATATGTTTTGTACTATCTATATATACATACATTTTTTTTTCTTCATCGGGGGCGACACTAAATCCTGAAAAAGCAGAATTCCTGTCTTTTTTTTTTTCTTTTTCTTTTTGCATAATTTATTATTACTTTAAATTTGGGCTTCTTTTTGAGATATATCTCTAAAAGAAAAACATTTTAAATTCATTATCTTGTTTTACTAGTTCTTATCTGTCATTAACTGACCACAAGGGAAAAAAAAAGCTTTAAAAGATTTTCTAATGCTTTCTTTGTTTCCTCATGAAGTAAACGTATATTCCCTAAGTTTTAATCAGCTGTTTCTTTCTATCCTAAACCTCAGAATTAAAATAATATAAATAAAGTACATGGAAATGTCTTACATTGACATAAGACTCATGTGAATCTACGACTAATTTTACTTCTGCTAGTAAAAATATACATGCATATTTGATTTGAAATCAACTCTAATATTGATTCTTCGATTATTTTTAGTAAAAAAAAGGCGGATTAAACTGAGAAGTTCATTAACCAACGGGGAAACAGGAAAACCTGGGTACCAGCCAATGGGAGAATAGTAAAGTTAATGCCACCAGAAGTGTGGAAAAAAAAGGTAGTGATTAAGAAAAAGAGGATTTTATGAAATATTTCCAGCAATATGATAAAGGGGGAATAGCAAATTCACTATTAACAATATTGTCATAATTTTTGTAGATATGAAATGCTTCAAGAAAGTTAAGTTCGTGTACAGAAGTGAGTTTAGAGATGATTTTGGCTGAATTAAAATCAAAAGAGTGATTCATCTCCCAGCAATATTTAGCAATTGAAGATTTATTGGTTTCCTGTTTTTGAATATATTGTTGGTGTTCTTTAATACGAAATTTTAAACCCCGTTTGGTCTGTCCAATGTAAGAAAGACCGCACTGGCAATTAATAATATAGATACCCCATGAGTTGTATACTCAATAGGATCTTTGAGTTTCGAGAGGGTAAGCTTATTCGTAGGGGTAAAAGTTATTCTGAAGTCATGCTGTCTAAGAATTTTGGCAAAAGGAAAGTTGGATTTAGGAAAGAAAGGTAACACAAAGCTGCTTCTGGAGAGAGAAAAACTGATTTGAGAATCTTCAATTGCTAAACATTGCTGGGAGATGAATCACTCTTTTGATTCTAATTCAGCCAAAATCATCTCTAAACCCACTTCTGTACACGAAATTAACTTTCTTGAAGCATTTCATATCTACAAAAATTATGACAATATTGTTAATAGTGAATTTGCTATTCCCCCTTTATCAGATTGCTGGAAATATTTCATAAAATCCTTTTTTGCTTAATCACTACCTTTTTTTTTTTCACATTTCTGGTGGCATTACCTTTACTGTTCTCCTATTGGCTGGTACCCAGGTTTTCCTGTTTCCCCATTGGTTAATGAACTTCTCAGTTGAATCCGCTTCTCCTCTATATAAATGAGCAGTTTCCTTTATTCTTTGCACTGAGGACGGTACGCTAAACGCTACCGAAATTAGTCTGCGGAATATTTACTTATTCTGGCGTTTTTAACGTTGCTTTTTAAATTTATATCATTCTGCGCCAAGTAGCATCTTAATAAATAGTAGTCAATACTATGAAAATACTATTTATGTGTATTCGTATGTGAGTCAAAACACTAATACTAATTGTATGACATTTCAAACAAAAGTCCTGGCTTGCATTTTAAATGTTCTAGAAATTATGCTATGATGCTTTATGAATGTTGGTGAAATATTTGTAGAAGTACTATTATGAGATACAAAACAGTTGGATTTGCTAATGCAATTTTCTATTTTATATTTCTTTCGTAATAGCAAGTAATAGTGTTGTAACTAAAATATTAAAGGATACCATTGTGGCTATTAACTTTGGATCTTTTTCTTTTCAAAGCACAAGGAGTATTAATCAATGAGATCATTTTAATAAAACGAGAATTTCATAAGTAAAAAAATAACTACCTCTGTCGTCAGAACAGACTTTAAGAGGATTAGAACAGCAAGTGAAGAACATCCAAGAATGGTATAAAGCGGCAATTTCTTGAGGCCGAAATGGGTCATGGATTCTCCTTTGTTGATAGCGATTGCTTAAAAGGGAGTCAACTTGGAAATCATCGAAGCATGGTAATTTTCTTCAAGATTAAGGTCTTGAAGATGCTATAACTCGTGACTTACGCAGTGCTCTTCCAGAGTGCTAGAAGTTATCGGCATATGCACACGCTCTGGAAGCTGGCCATTGTGAATGTTTGTTTTTTGCTAATCCCGCTGAGTGGTTTGCATCGATGATCTTGAAAAGAAATTAGCATTCTTTGGGTTAAAAAAAGGGGGAAAGTAATGGCTCGGATGAGCAGTGATTGCTGACACTTAAACAGATTTATTTTCTTTTGATCAAATGACTATATACTTCGGTTAGTTAAGTCTCTTACAATTCAAGTTATTGTTGCATTATATGATAGTCTTTTAATTATCAGCATCCTTTAAAAACAATACAGGCTAATAGGAAAAGTAAAATAACAGTAAAATAAGGCTATGCACACCATATTCTACAGTAAGAATCTTGTAGTGTACCTCAGAAATATATATCAATTTCGATATGTTTGAAATAGTCTAACATCATTAAAATAAGTTTAAAAATTTATAAACACAAACAGTATCAAGTTACTTAAAGGTATTTTTTTATTTACAATACGATAAATTTAAAAACCTAGTACTTTCGAGCATATCATGCTCATCACCTGGTTTAAAAACAATAAAAGTCAGAGGCTGTGTCCTTTTATACCAGATGGGCTGATCCAAACTTCAAAGTGAAAAAAAAAGAGGGGGAGGGTGGAGATCTATGCTGTCGGACTGTTCCAAAGTTCTACAGAAGTGGGGGTGCTCAGGTTATTCTCAGTGTACTATACCAAATTTTTTGAATAATGTATGATAACCAAATTCCAAAAATTTGGTATAGTAAACTGAGAATTTGTATTTGAGAGTTCAGGTTATTTAGATACGTCTTAAAAATTATTATAATTAGAGATGATCAATCCTGTTGTTAGTGAGGTTTTAAATGTACGTTATATCGCTGCTTTGCTTTATAATGCACATTATAGGCAACAAAAAAAAAAGGAAACTTGTAAAAATCATAAGCACATACGACTGCGGTTTGATAATCCTATTATGTTTTCTATGTTTTCTTTACTATTAGCTATACTAACCATATTTTTTACACAAAGATTAAGAAAGATAATTTTTATTAAAAGGAAGAACAAATTATATTGGTACTGATTATTACAAGTACTAAATATAATTTTAATAACTGGGTTGTGCTCCAAAGATTTTTTTTCTGTTAAAAAAAATTAGTCTAGTAGAAAAATTATTTTTGTTTTGTTTTATCTTGGGTTGCAAAGTATTAGGCAACCATAAAGCCATGTTGGAATCCATATTTATTTACCGGTTTTATTCCAGTCGGTCCTATAAGAAGAAACAATGAGTTAAAGTGGAATACAATTAAATTTTAATCTAAATATACGTAAAAACGCAATTTTCGACCGTAAATATATAAATGAAAGCTCTAAGGTTCACTTAGATTTTAGACGATTAAATGTGTAAATAAGGTCAGTTCCTATTATACAAACTACAATTCACGTTTACTACGCGATCCCGCTTAATAGGTGACTTTTTTCACTACCTTGAAATGCGTCGCAACCGGGTTCGACTGAATGTCTAAACTTAACTATAAAAGCATATTGGGTTGAACATTTATTTAAGTATAATTTTAGTTTATTTTCGTGTAGTTGGAACACACAGACGAGACTTTCAAAGTTGAACTACTTGCGTCCCCTCCCGTTTTAGAGGCACGGGAAGACTCCGAAACAAAGTGCCGATAACAATAATTCATGAATAATGAATGAGAAACCGCAAGATTTACGTAAATCTTGTAAAACACTCCTGAGAAACCTGGCTTCTTTGAACGGAAATGGATTACGTTAGGGAGGTTCCGATTACTTCATTAGAATAATGGGAATTTAGCTTGGTTTCTAAAAACTGAGTTATCGCACATTTTTTTTTTTTTTTTTTAACGAAGTTCTATTGACCCTATATTCCTGATGTATGAGTATTGGGTCACGAAAAACACTGGAGTGATTTATAATAACATGGCTGCCAACTTCTACTCTTGCTAAAATTCTATAATCATGTTTTGAACCAAAAAATGTATTTAATAAAACGTGTGGTGCGAATATTTAATGAAATGTATCACATCTTTTATTTATTAAGTAAAATTTCTGGTTCAAATATGTTTATTTGACTTAAAAAAAGGAATAGAAGTTCCAACCGTGGTGTAAACGCGATTTACTTTTTTATTTATTATTTGTGTAATTAGATTAGTTTCTTATAGGTACAAACAAAACATTAAAAAAAATTCATTAACTGAACACGTTGCACGTGTTTTCTTTGTGCTCGGTGTAATATTGATTTGTTGTAAAGAAAAACGCCATTTCAGTATTTTACTTTATGTACGAGGTATAAGTCTGCCAAGTATGACAAGTGAATAAATGTCTTAAATTTAGTTTCATGAGAAAAATTTCGCATTACATTTACGGAAAACGACATTTAAAACATATAAATCATCAAATACATCCTAAAATTGTTGAAAACAAAAATAGTAGTTTTGCTTAAAATCATTCAGAATTTGTTTCAAAAATAGAAAATTTTATTAAAAAAAATTAGCACAGTCGTATATCATCACTTAGATTGTCAACAATAACCTTCGACTTCAATTGGCTTGGCGTTAACTTAAAACACCAAAATATTTTCATAGGATTAGTTTTATGATATTTTCATGCATTTAATTTAGTTAGTGCAATGTATAATGACGCAGAATTATTTACCCGTATTTATTTTACCGGGCAATGCATACTTCGCAAGTATAAGTGATTAAGTGCCAATTCTAGCCAACTCTTTGTTTTACTCACCAATGTACACCTTTTACATCATGCTAATTATTCAAATAGTCCAAACAATTTTTTTTTTCAAATCACATTTAATTTTAATAATTTTTAATCTGTGTTTGTGTAGTAATATATATGTCCCCATGCTTGATGATTTTTTAAATAAAATATTTTTCTTTCAAATATATTTTTAATGTTACATGTATGGGCTTGACAATTCTACCATGGTTCTACAATTATTTCATTTTTTTTTCATGTATGGTTATTTATGGATATTTTTTTTTATAAAAGTTATGAGTTTTATCTTTCATATTTCTATATATATATATATATTTCAAAACGAAAGATAAGGTTGTAGAATTATTAATTTAATTACAACATTACTGTAATTTAAGCAAACATATTTACTTTCTAATTGCATTTTTTAAGTTCTCTAAAATCGTTCAAGAAATAGAGGAATACCCATTATGTTTTTAATAATTTTAATAAAATAATTAAATTATTATATTAAATATTTAATTTTATAATAATTTAATTATTATCATTATTACTATTATATTTTTAATGTATGTTTTGTTTTATCTTCTATTATGAAAACTGCGAAATTGTAGCAATAATTTAATTGAAACTACTCATAGTAATAGCGGAAAATTACGCGTTAAACATAGATTATGAAACATTTTCCAAAACATTCAAAATACTGTTATAAAACTTCCCTGTTAAATAAAGGGAAAGAAAATATGTTAATAAACAGTTTAGAAAATACATAACACATTTTAAAATTCAGTTTCAGCAGTTTCCTTTCATTGTAAGAAAAATATTCATTATGTCGCGCTGCCCTGTATATGTTCAAAAGGTTTGCATACACACTACACAGCATGCTAAAATTTAATTCAGTTGGAAAGCGCATAATATGTAGTTTTCACTTTTAGTAGTTTTTGCCAATAAACAAAAATTCAATCTTAAATCTTTTGAACAGCCCAGTATATTACCTACAGAGATTTTTATAAACACTACACACTAACAAGGAGAGGGCCTTGTTAATCACAGATTTTGATTATTTTAATATATGTTGTAGGGTAGAGACCCCTTACTGTCAGGTTCAACGGATTTTATCCAAGGCTCCTTAGTTCTTGAGAAACCGGGGGGGGGGGGGGGGTCTAATAATAGTACACAGCTTAAATACTTATTTCACAACCGCGATGATAGGTTGGTCGTAGCTCAGTTGGTATGGAGTTCGCGGGCCCGGGTTCGGTACTTGAATGCGCTGCATTTGTCTTTCTCATTTTTTGTTTTATATATATACTTGTAAGTATAATTAATAATCCCATTGTCAATTAAAATTTATAATATTGTATATCAATTATAATTTTAACCTATTTAATTTTTTACTTTTAACTAAATAGTTGTACAAAACATCATAAAACTGTTAATTTTTTAAAAATCACTTTTAAAATGTATTTCATATATTCTTTATCGATGCAATGATATTGAGCAATTGTGTCAATTCGTGATTTTAAAGAAACATCCTTTACGCATTGCTTTAACAAAGGAAGTCAATGCGATTATACTATTATTCTGTTTTTAAAGTAACAAGCATAATTATATTAAAAATTAGCATCAGAATTAAATTACAACCGATTTTTTGCATATTAAAGATTTTTAAATTTATAATACGTATGCTTGCACTTTCAATTATTTTGCTTTCACCTTTATCTTCTTTCTACTTTTATTTTTATTTTATTTGAATTTTCTTTTATTTTATCATAACTAGATGGCACCACAATAGATTTTGGTCACGATTTTGGAATTTTTATCATTCAATAATAGATCCAATTTCTTTTTAAACCTCTTTAAAGGATGGGAAATAATAGTTTAAAAATAAAAAATGATAAATTTAAGTTTTTTAACATTATAATTAATGTATGATATTAAAATTTGTAATTGAAATTATTAAATTATAATTAAAAGTGTATTTATAAAACAAAAAATGACAAAAACAAATGTAGCGCGTTCAGGTACCGAACCCGGGCCCGCAGATCAGCCAGTGAACGCCGTACCAACTGAGCTACGACCAACCTATCATTGCGGTTGCAATGTAAGTATCTAAGCTGTGTACTATTATTAGACCCCCCGGTTTCTGAAGAACTAAGGAGCGCTGGATAAAATCCGTTGGACCTGACACTAAGGGTTCTCTACCCTACAGCATATATTAAAATAATCAAAATCTGTGATTAACAAGGTTGGGCTTCTCCTCGTAAGTTAAAATTTAATACCGCTAAAAAACGCATAACACAAGTAAGGAAGCTCTTCCACAAATTGCCAAACATAAACGGTAATGTATTCAGTTCTTTGCATTAGTCTGCGGGCTATAAATAAATTCATGTACCGCAGCATATGAATTTATTTATATTCCACAAACTTCTCTTATGCCAGTCCATTATATATAATACAGAAGGAAAATGCATGACACAATTAAAAACCACCGTTGAGCAATTCCCACACATAGGCACAAATTCTTTTCTACAGTCCTGTATATGATCTATAAAATTTATACACATTACGTAATATTAAAAAATTTTGACTCATACCACAACTCTAAACGCCATTCCAACAATTATCGCTCATGGACAGTACTCTACCCGAATTACTTTATGTGCCCTTGTAAATGAATGATAGATGAACACAATATTTTATAGTAATCATCTTATAGTACACCTCAGTAATATATCAATTTTATTAAGATTGAAAGAGTGCAATATCATGAAAATACGTACTTCAAACGGTTTTTACCCCGTAGATCATAACGTAATGGAATTCTTTTGTTTGGCCCTGTAATTGAATTTCTACAGAAAGCATATTTGACTGCACCTAAGAAATGCATAAAAATTTCTTTCACTATGAAATAGTGTAATACTGTTAAAATGCAGATGAAGCTATTTTTTCCTATTGGCTTTAATGTAACGGGTTGTGTCCCTGTAAATGAACTATAACACTTCATTTACAACAGCGTTCCTGCTATACTAAATATCAATTACATATGTCAATTAAATGCCAATTCAAGTATATTTACGCTAGTTAGAGCTCGGACAGACAGACAGACAGACAAACAGACAAACCGAAGTCGTAAACACGTTTCAATTATATTGGAAAGTCAGGTGAAACAGCACAGAAAAACTGGCGATAAATCACAATTAGAAAAATAAAATTCTGTTAAAATCACCATAAAATGAAAAAAAATATATACATTTTACGGAGCATCAGTGCCATGCATTATTTAGTGTTTATCAGTGCTGCATTAAGAATAAGATATTAAGAATCGTTGACTGTGCAAAACTGCCAAATGTGGGGAACGAACTTGATTACAGATTAGATGTTTGTCGTGTTAAGAAAGGTTCGCACATCGAACATTTGTAACTGAAAAAAACTTGGAATATTATTCTTTATTTTCATATATCTCTTATTATAATATGTGTAATAGTTTTGAAAATACAAATTTTTAAATTCCGGTCATTCATTTATGCTAATCTTGTATAGCTGTATATACTATATAGTTATATAGTTCTCAACATATTTGTTATTAGTGAGAACTTTGAGTAATTTAAAAAATATATGGGAAAATAAAACCGTATCAATTGTTTCTCAGCTGTACACAACAAGATCAAAAGAAATGTTACCTCTGGAACCCGCACCCCCCTCAAGCCCCTCAAGAAAGATTTGAAATGGCGTCCCTGTTTCCACCCTCCCCCTTCTTCTCATTGTTTCTTAGTTGCAAGGCATATGCGATGGACATCTGAAACGCTTAGTATTTCATTTTAATAGAGGTGTGTAAACTTAAAAATTCTTTTGACCTCTTTAAGAATACTATTACATAAGCTTTCTAGAAATAAGTAAAATACTAAGTATGATGGACAATAAAAAAAAAAAAAAAAAAATGAAAATGAAAATGAAACAGGGAAAATATTAGAAACGAAAGATAATTAAGAAGAAGGAACTAAAAATACAGCATAAGACTTTTTTTTTGTTTTGTTTTTTTCTGAAATCCGGCCTTTGTTTTTTATGCGCCGACTCAAATATTTCGAATATTGTAAAAGAATAGACAGTGTCAAATAGTTAGAAAAAATATTCTTTTATTCGGTCTTTATTAAAATTTAGTCTGTTAACTTAGAAGTCAATTGGAATGGTTTGAATGTTGAGAATGCATGATGTCAAATAAATCTGTTTATATTTCAAAATATCATAAAAATATTAATTGATTTTTGTATTGGAGAGTTGTTTGCACTGTAATACTTATCAAAAACTCAGATTTTTTGTGGCAAAAGAAAATAAATAGTTCAAAAATTCTTTGAACTATTTTTTGCTACAAAAATTTCGATCATTTGCCATTTTTTTCTTTGGAATTACACTTTTTTTTTTTTCTAAACTTCAGAAGCTACAAACAGCATTTGTATTGCAAATTTTGTGTTATGTTTATGATGGTATAGACAAAAAGACAAGATACATGCAAAATACAAACTTAAAAAAAATTTAAGATTTATTTCAATTTTATCTGAATGGAATATAAGTTTTTAGGGTGGTTTAACTATCACATTGCTTTAATTTAATTTCTGTTTTTTTAAAGTTCAATTGATTTAACCATATTTGTTACCAAAATTTTAACATTAAACGTAGAACTAACTGTAAGAAATATCTTAATATCTGTGCATTCTCGGACCTAATCAATGCAGAAAATGTTTTATTATTTTTTTTTTCTGCAAATTATGCTTTTTCTGCAAACTTTCAGACGAACACATTTCAAATTTGACAGAAGGAGCTACCATTGGGATTTGGGTTATGCGGTATCGCTTCACAATTAGTGACATGAATTAATCTATGATTAATCCAAAATGTTTCACCAGTGTAGTAATGAGGGTTGCTGTACACTGTAAAGAAAAATCCGACCAGTTTTCTTGTAGGAATTGGAAAAATAGTTGCCCTTATCGTACCGGAAAATTTTCCCACCCAGCTCGGAATAAAATCCGTAGAAAAATGGAAATTGTCAATAAAACGGTATTTTACGGATTTTATTCCGAGCTTGGTCGGAAACTTTTCCGGTACGATAAGGGCAACTATTTTTCCGATTCCTACAGGAAAACTGGCCGTATTTTTTTTTTACAGTGTAGTTTGAGCAAAAACTTCCAATCTGAGCATAAAATATCAGTAATAACAACATAAACAATTAATTTTATTTAAATTTAGTTAACTTATTTTCGACCAGAGGACACTCTGAACGCAAAAGTAAATTGTGTTGAATCGTTACTGGTTATTTTAAACATCAGTATAGCTGTCAAACAGTAAAACATAAAAAAAAAAGTTTTAGTTAAATTTCCATACCCTAATCTCCTGACTGGGAACGCTCTAAACGCAAGTTGGTTGGTTGGTTGGTTGGTTGATTTTGTGACGGCCGATTATCTACACTAGGGATATAGGCCCGAGGGGGAGTGCCCTTCGTGGGGGTCTTTCTAAGGGAACCTAACCCGTATTAACGCATGGAAATCCATGGTTCGAAGAAAACCACGAAAACTTCGAACGATTAGGCCGACGGGCGCGATACGGATCGAACCCAGCACTTCCCGTCTACCGGTTTCGAGAGCAGAACCTCTCAGCCACTGGTGAGGCTCTCTAAACGCAAGAGAAAATTTTGTTAAATCTATATTAGCTAATTTGTATTTGGTGTATGGTTCCCTTATCGGAAAAAAAAATCCATTTTAAAGTTTTAGTTACGTAATTCCCTACTAAGAGCGCTATCAGACAAAAAAAAATCTATCATATGATTTTTTTAAATCAAAACATAAACTTCACAGAGACAGAAGATTTTCTGAAAATTTATTTTAAAAAGCATAAATAAATCAATTTTATTTAAATTTGATTACCCTATTTCCACCCGGGGGTACTATAAACGCAAAAGAAAAATTTGTTGAAGCTGTAGTCTGTAATTTTTAATTAGAATGTTGTTGTCATATAAGAAAACATAATAAAGCCCTTTTAAAATTTTAGTTATGCAATTTCCCACCGAAAGTGCTTCAGCATAAAAAAACAAGTTGGAAATTGCTCGTCAAACGTGGCAAATGAGGTGCGTTCGTACTATAACTAGTTTATAAATACTTTTTGCACCGCATATTGTACTGAATGTATATTTTAGTGCACTTCATAAGTGCATATCAATTTAATTCTGTTCGAAAGGCTGTAAAATCATTAGAATGCGCTTGCAATAATTTTTTTTCCATTGGCCGTAATGTAACGGAAAACTTTTGACTGTCCCTGTAATTAAACTATACACCCGATTTTCATAAAATTTGAAATGACTCAACAAAATTGTGCAACAATTATATATTTAAAATTTCAGACCATTCGGAAGGCTGTAACATCATTAAAATGCACTTGCAATAATTTATTCCCATTGGTCGTAATGTAACGGAAAATTTTGACTGTCCCTGTAATTAAACTGTTCATCCGATTTTCATAAAATTTGAAATGACTCGACAAAATTGCGCAACAATTGTATATTTAAAATTTCAGACCATTCGGTTGGGTAGTTTTTGCTCTCTTATATGCGGACAGACGGACAGACGGACGGAGGGCAGACAAACGGACTGAATGACTACTATAGATGCTACGTATTTATATAATTACGAACGCACCTAAAAAGCAAACTATCATGTGAAAATTTTTATCAAAATATCAATTGCACTTTGTCAGAAGTTTATTACGAATATTTATGATAATAATAATAAATAATAATAATAAAGCAAATTTTTAAATTTAGTTACCATTTTGCAAACCATGGGACGGTTTAAATGCTGAAGGAAATTGTGTTGTATCTGTTCTACTCATTCTAACTTCCATGTAACTGTCATACAGTGAAATACATAAAAAGTCCATTTTACAAATAAAAAATAAATTTGGTTATCCTATTTTCTCCCAGGAGCGCTATAAGCGCAAGAGTAAATATTGTTGAATTTGTATCAGTTTTAACTGGGAGTATAGTTCCCATATGAGAAACCATACAAGAAAAATCCATTTTAAAGTTTTAGTTATGCAGTTTTCTACCAGAGGCGCTATTAGCGTTAAAAAAAAAAAAAAAAAAAAAAAAAAAAAAAAAAAAATGCTGTCATATGAAAAATTTTATCAAACATATTTGTCCTTGGCAGAAGTTTATTCTAAAAATAAAAAAAACATACAAAAAACACATAAAAAATCAATTAAAAATTTAATTACCCTATTTGCCGCCAGGAAACGTTTTGAAGACAAAACAAAATTGTATTAAATATGTGCAACCCATTTTTAACTTCAGTGTTGTTATCATATGATAAATCAAAAAAGAAAATCGATTTTTCTTAAATTTTTTTACTCTATTTTCACCTGAAGCGGCGCTTTAAACGCAAAAGAAAACTGTTTTGAATCAGTCATGCCTATTAGGTAGCTTTCTTTACAAAAAAGCTACCTATTGCAGCCGTTCGGAGGAAAGCGATTTCAAAAAATTTTGGTATATTTTCATCGATCATGACCCCCAGACCCCGAAACCACCCTCCGTTCAAAATTGATATATATATATATATATATATATATATATATATATATCTGACCTATGTCACACTGTAACTCCCGTAATTATGAACCGATTTCGATGTAATTCGGTGGGTACATAGTACATACCAATGTCTCGACCGAGTTCGTTGGCCAGCTTCATCCGCCGTTTTGTTTCAAAATGGCGGCCATTTAAAATTTATAAAAAATTTTAAAACTTGAAATGTGGTACCAAAAAATTAAAAATGGAAAAATATTTTTTCTTATGTATTTGACCTTTATACAAAGATTCCGGAGCAGTTTTTGTTTCGTCTATATCTTAAAAAATGGCTGAGTTATAGCATTTTGAATTTCTAGCGTGGCTGACATTTTGAAACGTCCTGAATTTTGTCACGCGATAAAAGGCGTATTTATGAACCGATTTGGATGTAATTCAGTGTGTACATAGTACATACCAATCTCTCGACCGAGTTCGTTGGCCAGCTTCATCCGCCATTTTGTTTCAAAATGGCGGCCATTTAAAATTTTTTTAAAAATTTAAAATTTGAAATGTGGTACCAAAAAATTGAAAATGGAAAAATATTTTTTCTTATGTATTTGACCTTTATACAAAGATTTCGGAGCAGTTTTTGTTTCGTCTATATCTTAAAAAATGGCTGAGTTATAGCATTTTGAATTTCTATCGTGGCTGACATTTTGAAACGTCCTGAATTTTGTCACGCGATAAAAGGCGTATTTATGAACCGATTTGGATGTAACTTCGTTTATACATAGTACATACCAATGTCTCGACCGGGTTCGTTGCTCAGCTTCACCCGCCATCTTGTTTAAAAATGGTGGCCATTTAAATTTTTAAGAAAAATTTAAATTTGAAATGTGGTACCAAAAAATTAAAAATTGAAAAAATATTTTCTTCTTATGTGTTTGACCTTGATAAAAAGATTCGGGAGCAGTTTTTGTTTCGTCTATATCTTAAGAAATGGCTGAGTTATAGCATTTTGAATTTCTAGCGTTGCTGATATTTTGAAACGTCCTGATTTTTCTCACGTAATAACAGGCGTATTTACGAACCGACTTGGATGTACCTTGGTGTGTACATAGTACATACCAATATCTCGACCGAGTTCGTTAGCCGGCTTCATCCGCCATCTTGTTTCAAAATGGCGGCCATTTAAAAAAATAAAAAAATAAAAAAATTTAAATGAGATACCAAAAAATTGGAAAGTGAAAAAGATTTTTTTTGTATGTGTTTGACCTCAATACAAAGATTCCGGAACAGTTTTTCTGTCGTCTATATCTAAAAAAAATGGCTGAGTAATAGCATTTTGAATTTCTCTTGTGGCTGACATTTTAAAACGACCTGATTTTTGTCACGCGATAACAGGCGTAATTATGAACCTATTTGGATGTAACTTGGTCTGTACATAGTACATACCAATGTCTCGACCGAGTTCGTTGGCCAGCTTCATTCGCCATCTTGTTTCAAAAGGGTTGCCATTTAAAAAAAATTAAATTTAAAATTCAAAATGAGGTATTAAACAATTGGAAAATGAAAAAGATTTTTTTATGTGTTTGGCCTTGATACAAAGATTCCGGAGCAGTTTTTGTTTCTGAAAATTTGTTCTTTTGTTTATATCTTAAAAAATGGTTGATTTATAGCACTTTGAATTTCTAGCATGGCTAACATTTTGAAACGATCTTGTATTTGTCACGCGATAACACACGTATTCGCCTATTTCGGTGTAAGAAGGCATGTGGATAGTATACATCAACACCTCGACCAAGTTCGCTGGCGAGATTCATCAGCCATCTTGTTTCAAAATGGCGACCATTAAATTAAAAATATATATATATATTTAAAGTGAGGTGCAAAAAAATTAGAAATTGAAAAAGGTTTCTTTCTTAAGTATTTGACCTTGATATAAGGATTCAGGAGCATTTTTTGTTTGTCTTTACCTTAAAAAATGGCTCAGATATAGCAGTTTCAATTGCTATTGTGGGTGACATTTTGAAAAATCTGATTTTTTGCATGCGACAGCACTCCTATATATTAGCCGATTCCGATGTGAGTGAGCATGTGCACAGCAATTACTAAGGTCTCGACCAAGTTCACTGCTTAGCCTCATCCACCATGTTGTCTTAAAATGACAGGCACTTTAAGAAATTGCCGAATTTGGCAGCCAAATATATGTTACTTTAAAGAAAAGCAGCTTGGATAAAGCTGACTAATTTCGCGAAATTCTCATTCATTATATTGATAAAAATTAGTATTGAATCTCCTATATTCGGTTTCCACTAAATTGAGCTTCGTGTGTTTGAATGATATAATTTGGCTTTTTTAAAATAAGGATTATGAAAGCTACCTCTTCCTCCCGGCACTGGCCGGAAGGACTTTTTTTTATCTTGAGTACGGCAGCCATACGGTGAAACAAACAAAAAAAAACTTTTGTTCAAATTTTCTTTATGTATTTCTTACTAGAGATGTTTAAGAAACTTTAATTTAAATTACTCTATCTAATTTTAACAGGGAGTATGGTTGCCATATAAGAAAACATAAAAAAAAAGTCTATTTTAAAACTTTAGTTTCGCAATTTGCTAGTAGCGTAAAAAAAGTATGTAATTTTTTTTATCAAAACATAAAACTGACGCTTTTTATAAAGATTTATCAAAAAAAAAAAAAAAAAAAACCATAAAAGTCAATTATTTGTTTATTCAATTACCCTATTTCCAGCCATAAGCCTCTATGCACAAAAGAAAAGTTTTTTTTTTTCGTTTTTTTTTATTACCTACTTTGAACTTGCAGTATGGTTGCGATATGAAAAAACATATAAAAAATCCTTTTGAAAGTTTTAGCTATGGAATTTCCCACCAGGAGCGCTACCAGCTTAAAAAAAAAACCTATCATGTAAAACATTTTATCAAAACACGAATTTCACAGTGGCAGAAGCTTAGTCTGAAAATTTATTTTTCAAAAACCATAAAAAATCAAAGTTATTTAAATTTATTTCCCCTATTTCGCGCCAAGGAATGCTAAACACAAAAAGTCGTGTTGAATCTATGCGACGTTACGGTTAACCTATGTATGGTTATGATGCAATTAAACGAAGGGGGAAAAAAAAAAGAATTTTAGTTAAATTCGGTTACTCTATTTCCTCACAGAGGCATTATAAAAGCAAAAGTAGTGTTGAATTAGTACTACTATTTTTATCTTGAGTACTGTCATCATACCGTGAAACACAGAGAAAAAACGCTTTTATAGAAATTTAGCTAATTTCATAAGAAGTAGTTGAATTTAAATTACCCTATCTAATTTGAATTTGAAACTTTGAAGTATGGTTGCTATATGACAAAAACATTTAAAAAATCTGTTTTGAAATTTAGTTATGAAATTTTCTGTTTTGAAAATAAAAAATGGCATCAGGGACAAAACGATTCCGTTTTTGCAGGTTCTACTCCATTATAATTATTTTTTTAAATATTATTTTTCTTAAACATTGCCATTTCTTCTGCTGCTGTAAGGTTTTATCTGAAAAAAGATAATATTAATTAGGAATGTTTAAAAAAATCGTGTTTTATTCACATCCCGACTTTTTTAATCGGAGAAATGTTTAAAAGATAAGCGTAAATTCGGAAGTAAGGAAGCATTATCTAAAATTTTAATGATTTTAAAATAATTTTATTGCATTTACTAATTTTCATTTTCAATCCAGGATTAGTAATAGTGTATTCTCCCATGTTGTGATATATTCTCCATGTCCGTCTACGAAATTTCCGGCGTTGTTTTCGCTGCCGGCCACATTGCAACGGACTATCAGCTTGACATTGCTTGTTTGTGAATTGTGTCTCTCACAGCTATGTGTGCATGCTGCCGATTAAAGTGAATCTGCGTTCATCAGTTCGTTATTTCGTACTGTAAACGTATTAATCGCCCCTTTATTAATATATATATATGAAAGTCTGTTTACGAGGGATGGTTTAAAACTCAAGTAATTAAAACTTAATTAGTCTTTAATAATAATAGCAAGTAAAATTCTATCAGGAAAGATGCTTAATTATTTCGATAAACTTTAAATAAAGTAATCTTAATTTCAATTTCATATAACTGGTATAGAAACAACGAAAATTGCGAAAACAGCAATAGAATATTTTCTAAACATCGCACAATTTCAATTTTAACAGCGTCGAATAGGGAAAAAAATGTTCTTTCAAATGCAATTTGTTTGAAAACTGTATCTCAATATATTGATTTTTTATAATTTTTAAAATAATTTTTAAGCATGATTTAAAATATATATATATATGTCTGTATAGCGTGGGCTTAAAACAATATAAATAGTTCAGCATTTGTTTTCAGCTAGTATTCCATGATGTAATTAAAACTTTATCAATAAATAAATAAAATAATATATATAAGAAGACAAATTTAACCGACATCTAATCGAACTACGCGCTTAAACTACTGACATTATCAGAATAAAAAGGCTGCTGTTAATAGCAGTCTTTGGCGATTTCTTCGGCTGTTAACTCTTGGAATGTGGCCAATACGAAGGTATCCCTTTTAATGAATTTCAAAACTTTATTTGAATACTTTATTGATATTTTTCATATAAAAATGCTTTTTAACAGTTCATAGTAGAATAATCTAAAAAATTATATAAAAGGCAAAAAATCTATTAGCATTTTCAATATAAAAAAAAGAAAATGGTTTTCCCGTATGTTCTGTAATCCGGAAAGCCCGGATAGGATCTCCTAATTTTCATAATGCGGTATTATAATCAATGTGTTTTCAAATATTTTTATTATTATGATAACTTAATTTTTATAAGTAATCCTGTTTTTCTTTTTTTATATTTTAACTAACACACAATGTAATTTAATTTAAAATTTCAAATTTTAAATATTACGATTAAAAGCAGGAAAATATTGAAAAATACATCATAAAAATTATTGTATTTACACGTGAATATTAGAAAAGAAAGAGAACTTTAAAATAATGAATTCATTAATATGTTTTAAAAGCAGTAAATGGGGGGGGGGTACGTCCTAATTAAAATGGTCAAATAATAACATTGCCAAACAGTTTAAATTTAAAAATATATTTACACGAGACATTTATTTCACATTTCGATCGCGGTGATCTTTTTAACTATTGCCAATTTAAGACAGCGCGAATAATAATATTTCTTTTCTAACAATAAAAATATTTTCACGTGAATATTAAAAAGAGAAAGGAAACTTTGCGGAATATAACGTCAGATTTAAAACGATACATTTAAAATGTCTTATTAAAAAAAATTCTTGTAGCGTTGTTAAAAAATATCGGGAGGCAAAGACTCTAGGTTTACTTAGTTCATTTTATATTAGCTGATTTTCAAATGTTTAACTAATCTTATTTAATCAAACAGGAAAACAGCCATTAACAGCAGCTATTCGGCCGCAGAATTCCTCATTAAAAGGGAAATGAATGGAAATCCGTTTATAGGAAGATCGCCACTGGTTTTTTAATTATAATTCAATCTTCTGTAATATTTTTAAAGCCGATCAAATTAGCGTGTTTTTAGAGTCTGAACGGAGTTTGGCGAGCGTAACTCGTAAGGGGCAGAACCCCTAGTTACGGTAAAATTTTGCAGTTATCCTTCTAATTTTCATACTAATAGCTAACATTTTTATTATTCAAATGTTAGATTTTGTGAGTAGATATCTTTCTTCTAAGAACTTGTGCGTATCTCTTTTTCCCAGGCTGACATTCTAAATGTAATGCTAGAAAATCATCTTCACTGAGTGTCTAGACACCGCAACAAGTCTACGAAGTGTTTGTTTTTGAACTGTCTTCATCACTGCATTCGTTTTCGCGTCTTTCTCAGTGGTGGTCAATGTGATAACTTTTCCACACACACATCATATTATCATAGAAATTTTCTGGCACGAGCCTTGTTGCAGAGTCATAATCCTTTTTATCAGGCTGGTGCAGTCGCCTCAAAACCCGCGCCCCCTTCCTTCCGGTGCCAGAACTGAAAAATGAGAGATAAGAGCCTGCAGCGGGTTACCAGCTAATAATTTACCAAAATCAACATCAGTTCAAACGAAATGTTACAATGGAAAACACAGCCAACTAGAAAACGCCAATATGTAACAGAGAACGCAATGACAAATTTCATTATTTAAAACAGAAAATGCTTCAGGGTAAAATATAAGGCAGTTTCAGAGTTTAACTACCCCCCCCCCCCCCCCTTTTCCTTCTGTCTATTAAATTTTTTTTAATACAAGCAAGCATCAAGTTTTGGTTTGCCTTCAAAAGTTAGTAATGTAACTTTTAAATCCAAAGCAAGATGTTAGTGAGGAAATAATTGAGAAAAATAATGTTTTTTTGGTGCGTCCGTAATTATATAAATACGTAGCACCTATTAGTCGTTGTCTGGTCCGTCCGTCTGTCTGTCTCTCCACATATAACAACGCAAAAACTACCCAACAGAATGATTTGAAATTTAATATATATAATCGCTGCAGAATTTTGTCGAGTCATTTCAAATTTTATGAAACTCGAATCAAAACTTAAAACGATATTAATAAAAGTTTTCTTCATTCTATTAATCTTATCATACGCAATTAATATAATGATATCCCATGATATGTAATGATTCTTGATTGCCATGGTGATTACGTCAGATTTAAGATGGAGTTATATCATTTCCGTATTACTGAATTTAATATATACGACAATCGTAATAAATTTTGTATTCATCCATTTTTGCCTAAAAGCGCAACAGCTATTGCACCAAAATCTGAATATTTACAAAACTAGTTATTGTACGAAACGAACGCACCTCATTTGTCACGTTTGACGCACAATTTTTGACTTGTTATAGTAATAAGGAAACAAATACAAGTTTTTATTTTAGTAAGTTTAATATCATTAGTGCAACTGCAACATCTAACTTAAAATAATCCAAGTTTCATAAAAAAGTTATTCATGATTTATTTAATTAGGTCTTTTTCTATTGTACATTCGATGGAGATTTCTTCATACGTGGTTCATATTTTGTCATTTTTAATAATATGCATAGACACTTATCATTTTATTATAGTGACTTTTTTTTTTCATTTTATCATAGAAATTTGTTTGAAGACTTAATACTTCGTAAATTCACATACAAATGCAAAATAGTTGCATGTCAAAACACCGCATTGTATCACAGAAAAGAAGATTTTTTAGTGTGTCAATTCATGCTATCTAATTTGCATTATTTGTGATTATATGTACACGTTCAGCAATATTTATGTATTATAACAAATAGAAAAGAAATATAATTTTTCACGAGTCGAAGAAATTTTAGTACATGAGACTCCAGGCATGCGTGCCATAGTTCGTCTTCACTGATTTTAGAGCTAAACTCAACAGTCAATTTAACCCTTTAGTGAGCAGCTTTGCATATATGCAAAAAAACAGTATTTTGAATTTAATAGTTTTTTTTTTTTTTTTTTTTTTTTTTTTTTTTTTTTTTAATTCGTATATACCTAATTCACACCAGCAAATTAAAATAGCAATATCTACTTTAATTAAAAACAGACATTCCGTATTTAAATAAAGCGAAATTAAACATTGAAACTTTCTGGTGTAAAGTCAGATTCTCTGAACTACGTAATTTCTAGAACGCATTCTATCATGGGAATTAAAGGGTTAAATGTTAAATTTTATAAAATAAATAATTATATAAAATAAGATATTTGGAGACATACTTATTTAAATATTTACTAATTTGCAATATTGTAGCGTAAAACAGCCACACGACAGTAGTTTTTGTTTGTATTGCAAATGTGCAACAGAAGAAAAAATTGACGTATTATATGAAAAATGTATCTCTGATTTTTTTCCATTATTTTTCCTGTATAATAAACCTTTCTGAGAATCATGTATAATTTTTTCGAAACAAAATAAAAAATCCCGCATTTAAAAGTTAAGAACTCTTATACCGTCGAACTCGGTTAAAACGAGAATGAAGTGATCACACCATTTGCTCGTTATAACAAAGCCGTAACCAAATTTATGATTTAAAATATGATGGAACTTTTAATTTCAGATTATTTCAGATAAATTCAGATTATTTCAGATTCAGATAATTTTAACAGTTCAGATAAATTATCAAAAATTACCAAGTGTTTGCTATGACTACTCTGATAGATGCCTATTTACATTCATAGATTTAAAAGGCTAAATTTAATTACGAATTGCGAATTAACCTTTAAAGACATCGGCGCGACGGTTTGTAGTAATATAAAAAAACGCGGTTGGCGTATTGAGTGTGCACCAAGACATTTTAAAGCCTAAATAACAACTTTTAATTATATCCTTTTTTAATTCAGTGACCAATAGTTGTATAAAAGTTATGAACATCAAATGGATAAAAAAAAAATAGACTAATTTAATTAAAATTAGTATAACACGGGCGGTTTGAAATAACATAAAAACAAGAACGGTGTACGGCATTCTCCAATGCCTTTTAAAGCCTATATATCAATTTTTTATGATAATCTAATTTAATTAAATATCTAGTAATAGTATAAAACTATGGTAAACATCAAATTTATATTAAAAAAAAAATAATGAAAAAAAAATGAATAATTATACAAACACACGTACGGTGTATTTCGCTCGCCAGTGGTGACTTAATTTTTAAAAAAATGAAGCAGAGCAGAAAAAAATGTTAACTTAAACTTTAAATATTGGCTGATCACTGAAGAGTTTGGGAAGAGGTTAAATGCGCCGCAGGTGTTAATCGCCTAATTATTTTGGAATTCAAAGTTGTTTTTTTCACTGAGTGGCGCACCCCGTGTTTTTAAAGGCTAATAATCAATTTTTTAAAAAATTTAATTCTGAATTTATAAAAAATTCTATTAAAGAGTGATAATTAAAAAAAAGTGCTTACTATTTATTTACGAATTTAAATACAATTAAAAAAAAAGTATTCTACTTTATTTCATTTTATTTGGTCTATGTCTGGATTATTTATTTTTCTTATAATTACTTTAATGTGTTTATAAAGGACTGCTGTTTGTTTGGGGGGGGGGGGGGACTGTATCATGATTGCATAAACAATATTCTTCTCCGGGTGCTTCGCATCATTTCTTTAAAAGTATAGAAACACATGAAATATAACATTCTACTTAGGGAGAATGAGATATACAGAATTTTTTTTCTGTGAATTTGAATTTTTTTGCTCACTATATCCGAGTTGTTCTTGTTACAGCCGAGTTTTTAAGATGCATTTTTATATTAGACAAATGATTTCCTTTTCGTTTTCTCGTTAAATCCGAACTCACTATAAACGAGTTCGACGTACAAATATAAATATTTTTATTTCTTTCCCAAATATGATAACATTTTTTTTTTTTACATCCAAAGCATTATATTTGTGATAAAATAATTGTGAAAAATATTTTCCTTTCTCTTGGCGAGGAAAGGTCGAAATAGGCTATCACTGCTAATATTTTACTGGATATGTCTATTTATATTTTCAGATCCCTCCAATATACTTAAAAAACTCTTATGCTAATACTTAAAGATAGCATTGTTTTAATTTCAGAATTTGATAAAGCAATTTTTACAGCAAACTAAAGATATTAGTGACGAAATAATTGCGAATTTTGATTTCTTTTCCTTGCCGCGGAGAGTCGAAATACAGCTAGCATAGTATAATAGGTCATTTTTAGAGTTCAGCTCTCTAGTCTACTTAAGAAGTATTGTGCAATCATAAAGTTATCTTTTTGTTTCTTTTTTTGATCGGATTTTTTTTTTTTTTTTTTTTTTTTTTTTTACATTCAAAGCGATACATTAATGACGAAATAATTGCAAATATAATAGTTTGACTTCTCCCCCCCACCCCACCCCCATCCCCCGCCTTTTCGAGAGAAGTGCAATTTTATGCATTACTTTCTCGGTTTTCGTTTCTATACCCCCTTTTTCTAATAACAGGGGTCTGTCCAGACTTTTCTCAAAGGGTCCTGTTTTTGTGAAATTGTGAAGTTTTTCTTATATTTGTGAAAATTCTAGTCATAATTTTGTGAATTTTAAATTATCGATGTCTTCATGTTTTATCCTTCATATATAAAAAGCTAAGTAATATGCTTTTTGGTGAGTTCAACTGCTTACTTACAGGCCAGATTTTATTTTTAAATGACTAAATTTGTGAAAAGTTCAATTTGAAGGTGAAAAAATTCTGTGAAAGGTCTATATAAAAATCAAATAATCTTGTGAAGGGTCCTGTTTTGGGATGAAATGTTTTGTGAAGGGTCCTTTTTGGGGATAAAAAATTTTGTGAAGGGTCCTGTTTAAGATAAATTATTTTGTGAAGAGTCCTTTAAAGGACCTAAAATTTTCTTAAACATATCCCTGAATAAGTTAAATTAACCAATAAATGGATTTCATTGCAGTCAGGGTGGAATAGCATTTTCTAATATTATTTTTTTAAATATTATTTTTCGTTTTATGGCTTCAGATTTTGTTTTGTTTTTTTCTTGTGATGGATTTATAAGCACATTTTAAAGAAATGAAACGATAAATAATATATTAATAAAAAATATATTTGGATCTTTTATTTATATTTTATTTTATTTTTTTAGAAATTTATTTAATAAAACTGACTTTCTTGATAATTATTCTATTAAACTTTCTTCCTGTTTTGTCTGTTTTCCTGTTACTTTTTATGTTTTGTGAAATGGTAGGACAGTCAAATGTAATGGTATGTAAGAGTTTGATACAATTTCAGTATGAATACAAATTCAGATGAAGTTATTTTTCAACATTAATTGAAAAAAAAAGACATATTTCCAGTTGAATAGCTATTTCCCTTTTTTTACAGCGATAAATATGGGGATAAAATGTATGAAGGGTTTTTTTTCTTTTCTTTAACTGGCTGCACATTGCTTTTATTAAATAATTAATATGCATGCAGTATTGATAATTCAAACTTACGAATCAATTAATAAATAGCTTAATTAGCCTTTTTATTACTTTTTTTGAAAATGTAGAAGCGAAAATCGCATGCTAAAGAAATTGCTTAAAAAGGAAAAAAATATTTATTGTGAGTAAATTTGCACTTTTATTTTCGTTGTCTTAAGAAAAAAAGGCGCAGTGGAAACACCTTTTTTAGTTTCATTGAATCATACATAGTTAAATATTAAAATTATAAAACACGGGAATTTGGAATTACTGATGCGATATACTTAATATTAAGGAATGAAAATAGCAATTTACTTTTTAACGAAGCTGATTACTACTCCCATTAGTAGTTACTCCTGATTACTATGTTACATTAGCTACTCCCAAAAGATGTGTTTAAAAATTAGTTTCTAGAAATATAGATTTCTTTTATAAGCAAATAACATTATTAAAAGATAAAAATTATTTTGGTTTACGGTATGTTTTTGATAAAAACATGTGTATGAATGTATTAAAAATATCAAAATTTTTCATTAAATAAATAAAATTAATGAAGCGAATTGAACCTTTAAGGTTATACAAACATTGTTTTTTACATTTTCTAATCTTTGTTGAAAAGAGCTTATGAAGTCTATCTACTTCTATCTTTGTGCATTACGTAACTTTCGTAAAAATGCTCAGTTGCAATGAAATTGGAAGTTTTGAGCAAGAATGTGGAGTTAAAAAAACAATTAACTTATTTTTTTGTACCACTTTTTGAGTTTAAAGAATAGATTTTAATACATTCTATTTATTCATTTATATTTAATCATTCTTTATATTCTACGCACTCTTGTTTTTTAAAGCAGGTAGCCGTTAATATTTTCACTACCACTTTCAATTGTGAATTTTTTAAACACGTTCGCTGTCGCATCCGCTGTCACCCCCCTCCCCCCCCCTCTTTTCCAAACACATATTTATAGTGTCTGCACACAGACATGCACAATGAAACATACATAAAAAGTAGATGATATCGGTTTATAACGTAAAATTAAATTTGCCTGATTATATTCCAACAGAAGCATGCTATCACCAGTGAAAATGACATCGTATTTAAAAGAATAATCCTAATAGTTTTCAAAAAGTTCAAACACGTTAAAGCAGTTACTTTAAATAATGATACCCTAATTTCGCAAGGACAGAGTGGTTCTGCTGTTTAAAATGGCGTCATTCTCAAAATAAGAGATATATATCGTATTGCCTATAAAAAAAACTTATTTTACTACAATTGGGCCAATATGATGTCATATTCACTCACCTTCATTTTTGCACTAAATAAGCGGAAATTTCTACGATAAAATTAAAATTAATATCTTTATTATAGATGGGCTAAAACGTTCCTTAAAATTTATTTTATTTCTTAAAATTACGTAATCATATTTATTCAATTTTGTGAATCAACTTCTTTCTAATAAAAGGGATCAAACTTCCCTATTTGCAAAAAGTTTTCGCGGCTGAAATGACGTTATAGTTCGAAGAAAATACTTATTTTCATTTATATATATTTTTAAATTGTATGACAAAATACACAATATGAATTCTAAAAAGATCACCGTTTTACTTAAAAGGCAACAAAGATAATAATAATATAGATGTTACAAGTTAAAAATGTACATTTTATTTAAATTTCTTAGTACTTTCGGCCTGCATTTCCGCGTTCATCGTCAGGGAATATTTTTATTAATTGCTTTTCCATTTATTCAAATACGTTATTTTATTTGAAATGGAAGTCTATAATTATTAGGGTAGCTGTAATTAGAGGTAGCATTGCCTTGGATTGAACTTACGTAGAGAAAATATTTTACTGTCATTCCATTTATTTTGTTATATTCTGATTAAAATTTAAGCGTGACAGAGCTCTGGATTGACGACAAAATTTTATATCTGCTTTATGCTCTTTGATTCTTTCTTTCAGTTTTCTTTTTGTCATTACTATGTATTCCCTTATGCTATTGCTACCAGTTATAAAAGGGATGGAATATACACCAGACAATTCATCTTTCGGTGTTGGGTCTTTTTCGTACAAATTAACTCTTTCAATTTTCTTAGTGGACGGACTATTAAATATATATTGTGCTTCATTAAAGCATATCTTAACTTCTAGTAAAGACCAACAAAATAGTTAAACTTTTTGTACTTCATTTCTTCATGGTTTACTTTCTTGATATTTCATGAAATCTGAATCCATATAGATTAGGTTATTAATGAAGTTTGTTGAAAACCCCTTTTCTTCAGTGATATCTAATGGTATTAAGCTTTTTTTCTAAATATTTATCTGAACATACTTTAAAGGCTCGTGTAATGTAAAATTTGCAAACTGCTATTTTATATAAAAATGGGGATGAACTATTAAACGAGATCGTGTTATTTGATCAAATCGGTTTCCTATAAACAGTTCTGACAATATTAAGGTTTTTGTTGTTTTTAATTAAATTAACGTCGAGAAAAGGTAAACTTCCATTTTCCTCAACTTCAAGAGGGAATTTTATACTTTGATCAATCTCATTTATTGTATCAAGGAAAAGGTGTAATCCATTCAAACTATGCTTCTAAACAAAAATTTAATCAATAAAAATCAGCGGTTTTATTTTATTTAAAAAAATTATGGTTTTGTCAAAAAGACGTAACTTTCTGCGAAATTAAACAAAGAAAAAGGTTGTCATTTTCTGTAAAAGAAACAATTCGTACACATTTTGGTCAAGATCCTTAGTTTTAAAATATAAGATGTTACCTGTTAATTGCTTCAGTTACTAATGTAAAGAAAATCGATGAAACTTTGAATATACTCCGTTATCATAAATTTAATATGGCGTGTCTTACAAGAAGAGGGTCCGAGGTTGGTCTCACCGAATGCGGTGAACATTTGTGTATCGATAAAGTACAGTTAGTATATAAATATATGAGCGTCATAAAGCGCAACCCCCAGGGGGTCTTGAGAAAATAAGTCGCAAAGTTTAAGCTAACGTTCATAATCGGATAAATTTCCTTCTTAGGCAAGCGGTTCAGTACCGCGATCGGTAGCACACTGGAGTTAAGTCTTTTCTGTCCGGGTTCAAATCCGGTTCGGACTTGTTTTTCGAAACGAAAATTTTTATCAATCACTTTCAAACCGTAATTGAAAAAATATGTATAATAATTGAAGTTTACGAAAAATATGAATTAAATGTATGTTTTGTAGCATATACGTTCTTTTTTAACTACGAAATTTTACATGTTTAAATATATAATGAAAAGTAAAACAAAACACCCGCATATTTATATGTCTATTAACCAGAAATTTTTTTGCTGTTATTTAAAATTATTTACAGTTATTTCAATGAATATCAGCAATTTTTAAAAGAAATAAATTAAAATAAGTGAACAAATATATTATTTTCATTTTGTTTCCTCATTCAAATACTTCTAATATTTGATGGTTTATTAAAAATATGCTTTTATATTTTTAAATTTTTAATTAGAATAAGTGTCTACGTAGTAATTTCTTTCGGAAATACATTTTTTTTCTTATTTAATATTTCTATATAATGCAGTTTAATTATATAAATACAATTTTAAGTGCGAATCTTTGCATGTTTATTTTATGAAAAGTAAAGATAAAATAAATAAATAAATAATAATAATAACAGAAAAAAAAGTCAATTGAAACTTTTATAGACCATAAAATTAAGCTAATTTTAAAATTTATTTACTGTTATTTACATAAGCTACTATTTTTCACAGTGAAATAAATGTATCGTTTTTTACCAACTCGCTTTTTAACTTTTGAATTTTTTAAATCTTGGATTCTTATGATTATTATAGTTTGAATAACTGTCTTTGTGCTTAAAATAAGTTCTAAAAAGATATTGAATTGCTGAAAATAGTTATTATGTAGGTAATAAATACAAAACCATAATTAGGAAACCAAAAATCCGAAATAAAAAGTCATATTAAGAATTTTAAAAAGGGTATTAAAAAAAATCATCAAATATTCGAAATACTTTCATACAGAAACAAAATTAAAATAATATAATTATTCACGCATTTATATCATGCGTTTTAATTTATTTCTGTGTGAAAAATAGTACATTATTCATTGAAATAACTGTAAATAATTTTAAATAACAACAAAAAATTTCTGATCTATAAACATATAAATATGTGGTTTTTTTTTGTTTTTATTATTATTATTATTATTATTATTATTATTATTATTATTATTATTATTATTATTACTTTTCATTATATATTTAAACATGCAAAATTTCGTGGTTAAAAGAGAACTTATATGCTACAAAACATACATTTAATTCATATTTTTCGTAAATTTCAATTATTATACATATTTTTTCAATTGCGGTTCGAAAATGATTGATAAAAATTTTCGTTCCGAAAAACAAGTCTGAGCCGGATTTGAACCCGGGCCGAAAAATCCAGTGTGCTGCCAATCGCGCTGCGAAACCGCTTGCCAAAGAAGGAAATTTATCCGATTATGAACTTTAGCTTAAACTTTGCGACTTATTTTCTCAAGACACCCTGGTGGTTGCGCTTTATGCCGCTCATATATTTATATACTAACTATACTCTATCGATACACAAATATTCATCGCATTCGGTGAGACCAACCTCGGACCCTCTCCTTGTTAGTATATAAAATGAATGATATCGGGAGAATAGAATATCAAAGATATAGTATTAATAATGAAGTGTACAATGAAGATGTTTATGATTAGTAGAAATTAATACAATCCAGCTTTCTGCGATGTCCACTATTTATCTGTATTTTAGAGTGGTGCTTAATTTTTTTTTCTTCTTTTTTAGTTAGTTGCTCAGCGTTGGAATGCAGGGGACCGAGACCTTAATAGGTATACGATAATTTTTCAAGTGCGCCTGGTAAAAAAGATTTTTTGCAACCGTAAGATATACAAAGGATGAAGTAATGTCCAAAAAGCTTTCTTCGCAGAAGATTTGATTTTACCGTTTTGCATTTAACGTTTAAAAAATATTTCTTATTGCCCAAATTTTTTGATGAGTGTTCGTTGTAGTTTTTAATTAATATCTTGACTAATTAAAAAAAAAAAAACAAAAAAAAAAAAACAAAAAAAAAACAACAAAAAAAAAAAAAAAACAGAAAATTCGAGACTTAGGTGCATTAATTGTGCCTTGGACTATTCTCATCCAAACTGCGAGATCTACATGTGCGGTATATTTTCCTATCCATCGCACACACAGAGAGAAAGAAACAAACTCTTTGTTAACACGTTCCAACATAGTTGAAAAGTGCTTATGAATTTTGTTTGTCTGTCTGTTATCTGTCTGACAGGGTTCTAATCGCGTAAATATAGCCGGGTCGCCATGAAATTGATATATATTATTGATATTCACTATGACATGATCGGTACTGAAAATAAAGCGTGTAGCAGTTATAATTCCCTTACAGGGACATTCAAAAGAATTCCGTTACATTATGGCCTGTCAGGAAAAAATCGTTTGCGGTGTTTTTTAATAATATTCCACAATTTCAAAATCATTGAAATTTATATATACATGTGAAGTGCACGACAAGATTCTTACTATAGAATATAGTATGGATAACATTCATTTTTCATTTACAGGGACAATAAAAAAAATTCAGTTACTGGTCGGTCTACGGAGAAAAATCTTTACCTGTGTATTTTATTCCTGTTATACTAATTCAAGCATATTAAAATTGATATATATCTCTGAGCTGTATTGCAAGATACCTATTTATTGATGTGCGTATTATTAATCGTTGATATGCAGGGACACAAAAAATAATTCTGTTACAGTACTTTATAATGATCAATAAGGAATTCTGATTTTTGAAAAGCTTCTTAGAATTCTTTTAATGTTATTTCTTTTTCGAAATATTTTGTAAATTTCATTTAAAAAAAAAAATTCATTTATTCTATGCTATCTTGTTTGGGGGAAAATATCACACGTATCGTGTTTTGAGTACTAATCGAAAGAGCATCTAAAAAAGAGCTTGCCGCACTAACTGAAACCCACTAAACGAGAAATACCTGTAATAGTAATCTGCCATTGAAGTGGTACCAACCCCCTCACTGACAAGCCCGTGTTAATACGTTCACTAAGCTCCAGATTTCACTGCAATACAAGCAATATTTAAAGTAATATAATTCTATTGATTTAATGTATTTTTAATACTTTGAACAAGGATTAATACTTCCAAGGATTGCATTCATATTCGTTATTAATTTTTTTAATAAAATTTTCAAAGAATATTTTTTTTTTATCATTTAAAACAAAATGCAGAGAAAACAACATTACAATTTTGCCCTTTTCCAGGACAGTCGGAGGGAAGGAGACCGCGAACCTTCATTTGAGCAAAAATCGACTCCAAAATCGACATTTCTTTTTGTGTGTATTATAATTCTCCAATTTGTACTACATCATTCGTGGATAACTGGATGCAGATGCGATTTTTTTTACGCAAAGTTACAAGTGTTTTAATTTTCTTCACAAACAATTTTTTGGCCTTTTTATATACTTTAAATCTGTTTTCTCAATACTGATGTTTCAGTTTTTTTTTTAATTTTTGAAATGCTCCTTGCTATTTAATTTTTGAACAAAATTCATGAAACTGGATCAGGAGAAATCCTGATATTGTTTAAAAAGAAACTTTGGATGCATTTTAAAATTCGACTTCAATAAGACAATTAAATTGGATTTTTAACATATTATAAAGCAGAATTTTGATGAAAATCGATATGGAATTCAGAAAAATATCCCTAAAAAATGAACTATTTAAGGGATTAAAAAATTGATACAGATTTGTTTGTAATAGAGTTTTACTTGATTAAAATCCAAAATCGAGGAAATATATGAAAATTAAGACGCAAGGAGCATTTTAAAATTTCGCTTTAGAAATTTAAAATTATAATAAGATTGGAAATTTCTTTTAAGGGTGCTCTCAAATACAAAAGGGCAACTTTCTGACATAAGCTTTAATTTATTTTTGTACGAAAATGCATGAAACTAGCTGGTGTTGTTGTTCAGCAACTATGTAATTGAGCTGTTTATCCCCCCCCCCCCTTTTTTTTTTTTTTCTTTTTCTTTTTTTTTTTTTTTTTTTTGCACTCAAGAGCGGGCGAAAAACGTGTTTGTCACGTGGTCAAAATTCCTTATAACTCAATAGGTAATTGATTGATCAAAAAATGAAAAAAAAAACAATTGAATTCCAAATCGCTTCTATGGCCAGGCTTTCTAATTTTATACCTTTCCGTTAAAAAATGAATTTGTAAATGTGTCAAAACGTTTTGCACTTTTTGAGCAGAGCAGTTAAGGTGTTTTATATACTTATGATGAAATGTACATTTGCACAAAATTTCAAATCTCTATTATGAAAATTAAAAGATTTTTTTTTTAACGTCCACTGTCCCCTTAAAATTAAATTTCCGAAAATTATTCAGTTGCGAAAATGACCAATTAATTTGCGTCCACCCTGTTTGTGTCATTGCCATCATTTGGAATTCATTGAATTCTGATAATTTTAATTTTCTACACAGTACTTTTATTGCCATTAAAAAAAATATGCAAATAAACATTTTTGGTAATTGCTGATCTAAAAGAGATAAGTAACACAAAAATATGTACCGTAATTTAAAAAAACACACAAATATGAATGCAAAAATTTCAATATTTTGTTCTGTTATCTTAGTTTTATTTTTGTTAATTTTCTTAGTTTTCAATTTAATTCATAAAAAAAAGAAACTGATGTTAACAATTCATAAATAAAGTATTTTACCTTCAATTATTTTCATGCTTGCAATACATAATTTGTTAAACAATTTGTTGCAATTTGTTATACATAACTGCCGCATGCGTGATTCACTGGTTAATATTTTAATCATTTTCGAGAATTTAATCTATGAAAAGAAAACATAATCGCAATTTAATTTTTATTGAGATATGGTATCATTTGCTTTATCGAATCTCATTCTTATAACGCAAGTGTTATTTATTTAAAGTATCACTAAATTGCTATACCACATTAACAATTATACAATATTGTTAAGCAACACTCAAAAAAATAAACACAATAAATTTTTAAAAATTTAGTCGGCAAATAATAAAAAATTATCAACACCCAAAACTTCACAAAAATTTTACTCGCATTCTTTGTTCTCTTATTAAAAATAATAACAAGGACGAAAAATCATGCACTAGACATAGATTATGAAACACTTTCCAACGCAAACAGAATATTATTAAGAAATTTCAGTTTTTCGTGCAATGAAATTACATTAAAAAAAACCCCACATAACTGAATAAAAATCTATTTTCAGCAATCGCTTTCTGTATCAGGTGATTAGTGGGAATTTTTTTTTTTTTTTTTTTTTTTTTTGTGCAGCCCTGTACATGATTTACGTTTATATACATCACATAATACAATAAAAATTGGATAAGCTTAAAAGTGCATACCACAGAGGAAAATGCACTTCCAGCAATTACCGACTATTAGTCAATCCTTTAACCGAATTCTTTTGTGCGTCCCTGTAAATGCATGATAAATGACACGCACTCCATAAGCGCATCACAGCGATCCTTTTAAATTTCATTACGTTTGAAGTATCATAACACCTTTAAAACCCACCGCAAACAACTGTACCATATTATTTTATTTATGTTATTTTCATAGAACTTTTTTAACCCTTAAATGCCTGATTTTTTAAAAATCATTGTAATAATGTTTTTCGACTTTCATTTCTTAAATAAATCATGGGAAAGATATTTTTAAAAATCATATTTTGTTTTAAGTATAGTTTACGGCTAAAAAACAGTTTTTACTAATCGGCAATATTGGTGTTTAATTGAAAAAATAATTTCCCTTGATAAAATTCTATAATATTAAACACACAAGAATTTTAGGAACTATAATAAGAAATAAATTTTACTTGTTCACTGCAAGTCAAAATAAGGTATTTCGCAAGCTTCCAAACAAAACAAAAAGAACAAGTAGCAACAATTGAAAAAAAAAAAAAAAATCTTTATTCTTAAACAGCACAAGTGAAAATCGATCGAGTGAACATCTACATGTTGAAAATCGATTTAATAATATTTTCAGAATGTATTTTATTGGCAACATTAGGCATTATAGCTTCAATATTATTCTAATAGTATTTTAGAGCCTAAATTGGGTATGTTGCCGAAAAGCAACACCAGGCATTTAAGGGTTAATCTGATTTTGTTTTCTCAGCTACTTGGATACGCTTAGTTTTGATGTTGTGATATATTTAATTTCGTAATAAAAATCTTGTGTGGATTATATTTTTAGGTATTTTTTAACACTTTTGTTGAAAAGTGTTTATGGCTTCAGTTCGTCTGGCCCCGTCTGTCGCGCCATGCTGTAACTTTCGTAAATATACTCGGATTGTCATGTAATTTAATAAATTATTTAGGCTCATTGGAGAATGTTCTCCATTTAAAATGAAGTGTGTAGCATACATAGTTCGTTTACAGGGACATACCAAAGGATTCCGTTGCATTATAGTCGATGGGGGGGGGGGGGGATCTTTGCGGTACATTTTCACTGAGTTGGATTATTGCTGAAGTTCACTGAGTTGGATTGTGCGGAGTATAGAATAAGTATCATTTATAGTTCGTTTACAGTAACGCACAACAAAATTCCATTACATTATTATCTATATGGAAAATGCCTTTGCTGTTTCGCAACATTTTAATGCTGTTACGATACTTCAAACATAATGAAAGTGATATGGATCACTGAGGTGAACAACAACATTTTTTCTATACATTATAGAGAGCATTGCATTTATTGTTTATTTACAGAGACACCCCAAAAATTTCTGTTACAATATGGACTATAATCGATAATTGCTATTTCAGCTGCGGTATATACGTTTAAACTCAACTAATTTTTAGTATATATTATGTGATGTGTATCAATTTTAAAAATCACATGCAGTGCTGCTCGGAAGAAGTTGCCTACATTACTACTAGCTAGGAATATTAATTGCTGAAAATAAAATTTTACTGCGTTATGTTTGTTTTAGATTATTTATTTGGATACCTGATTTACTTGCATGAAAAAAAAAATATCTTAACAATATTCTAGTGTTGAAAAGTATTTCGTAATCTATTCCGGATGCATGATTTTTCAATTTTGTTTTTAATTTATTATTGCACTAATTTTATACATTGCGTCTGTTTTTACCATAAATTTTAAACATACTTTTTCTAACAATTTTATTACAATATATTTAAAACTCGAATTACTACACACACTTTTGTATTACTTGTAAATTAAAAAGACGATGATCAAAGTTATTTCATTCGTATCATATTGTTAAATATCATTAATTAATGTAGGTTTTGTTTTATTGCATGTAAATAATACAAAATAATAATGCAATGCATAAGTATTATTTTCGTAAATTCAGCAATATTTTTGTTGACACGTTTGATTATAGAGAAAACAAAAGTTGTAAAATGTAAATTCAGCCTTTAAACATAAATAAATAGATATTTAAAGAAGTATGAGATATTAAAAAATTATGTTCAAAATGTTCAAAACAATTTTTAAAGATTATGAATATATTTTTTATGAATTAAATAGAAATAGTAAATTTATATAGAATTTGATTAAATGATAACTGTTTAAAAGTATTATTAAAACATGGAATATGCATTGATATAGTTAAATAAAAACAGAACTTGTTAGAAACATCGCTTAGCACAACATTTATTTTTTATGTTTCATTTTTATTTATTTTATTTTTTTAATCTACCAATTGAAAAAAATAGTATAACTAATTTGGAACTTTACAAATATTTTACTTACTTTTAGAAACTGGTATTTGTTTAGTAAAAATTATCTTTATATTAATTTATCCCTAAAATGTATATTAATATTTCCTTTTATCTATCGCTTTGATATTTCAGTATTTTATGAATTTTTTAATCTGTTTAATTTATGTTTTAAAAGTAATTTTACAGTAACATATTAAAGGTATAAATGTATACCAACCACTTTGAAATGCATCTTTATATATTTTTTTACTTTTATTTTTAAGTATGCATAAGATAAAATAAAAACAAAAACCTGCTTTTGTAAACAAACATAAATCGTGATAATTGGAGTACTTATAAAAATGTTTTGCCAAAGCTTATATCCATTAAACAATAAGGAAAATTATAACATGGTATATTTTACTTGAGTATATTATTTTTTAATACATTTTTTTTTTTTTTTAAATAAGACATGTCCAAGAACATGCGTATCAAGATACTTTTATTCACAGAGAATGGAGTCAATTAGATAAGATCCAAGTGTCTGTGAATTGTATGCAGAAGTGCTTCTCAAAGTTTTTTTTCATTCCATCTCTCCTTAAAAGTATGCTCATATGATACTATATTTCTAAGTAATCTGCAAAATAAAATATCAAGGTACGCATTAATAATTAAGGATGAGTGGTAAATATTGCGGAGTTGAATTTCATTAATTCATTTATGCCTGAATTTTTGTTTTCTCGAATTTATTGGTAAAATCATTTTAAAATGTTGCAAAATGAATTGAAAAAATACAAAAAAAAAAAAAAAAAAATTACGCTAAAATTTTTTTGTATTTATTTGATAAAAT
This sequence comes from Maratus speciosus, assembly GCA_963932465.1. Lineage (NCBI taxonomy): Eukaryota > Metazoa > Arthropoda > Arachnida > Araneae > Salticidae > Maratus > Maratus speciosus. The sequence goes on from OZ010789.1 coordinate 470,340,179, forward strand.
GTAAACTTACTAAATATGGGAATATGCATAATATTTATAATAATATAATATGCATAATTATATATTTTGTCTAAATTTATATAAAATATTCTTCTAAGTTGTTTATTATATACTATAATTAGTATTTATATGAACTACTAAAAAGTTATATTTATTTTTGTACAGAGACTAATAACATTATAAGTATTATTAATAATAAACTAAGAATAATCGTATTTGTGGCTTAAAATCAATTTATTTTATAAACACCTTGAAAAGGACTTTACATAAATAACTGTCCCCTAAATTGCTAATAAAAATATGTACCGATTCGTGCCTACCGCCCTATATTTTGTACGTTACAAACAATAGGCTATAAACGCATAAACAATAGGCTTGAGCATATAATTTCACAATTTTAAAAAATACGTATTTCAGAGAAGTCTACAAGCTACGATTATGGCTTGTTTATTTGGATCTTTGATAGAAAAAATACAAATAAACATAATTTTTATATTTCGTCATCTTGAAAAATGAAAAATCTATAAACACCGAAAAATACTTTCATTTAAGCAAATATTTATCATATGTTGTCATCTCTCGGTAAAATATAAAGAAATGTACAGATAATTATTTCATACAATTTTCATGTTATAAAGAAAAGAAAATTATACAAATTTATTAAAACTCGAAGCGTCCCAAAAATAAGAAGCTAAGCATAAATGGGTTAATTCCAGGGCAAAATATTATAAATCTATCCAAAAGATTTAAAGTTTGCATGATATACGTTTTTAGCCTGGGAAACAGCAAATGATGTAGAAATGTTTAAATTATAAAAATTAATTTTGTGTCTAAATAATTCCTGAAATTGTTGATTTCTAACATTCAATTTATACATAAAATAAATAGATCAATTTATTGCATTTACTTTGTGTAGATGAATATAAAAAAATTCGATAATTCATACCATTTGTCTTATTCATGGATTTAACTAAGGAAAACAAAGATCTAAATTTCCGCATAAAATTTAATGTTTTAGTTCATGAACAGTATTTTACACATTATTTACATATCGATAAGTTTAAAAAGCGAAATCAGCCAATATACTGAGAATTTATTTTAAGCTCTTTTTAGCTTTGGTAAGTTATTATATTTGGTTTTTAATGGAGTACTGAGTATGATTCCTGACAAAAATGAGTTCAATATTTTTTATGAATGAAATAATCTATGGTAAGCAAGTGACTACTGATATAAAAAAGACAAAAATATTACTAAAAAATTTGAAACTAAATACGAATAGTTTAGAATTTTAAATTAAATCAAATATATTAATTTTAAATATTTAACATTGAGAATGCATTCAAATTATTTTATTAGCATAAATAACTTTGATTTGAATCTAGAATTATCAATTACTAAATTCTTAACCATGTAGACAACAGACAACAGTAAATGTCTAATACTTCTACAATGATTCATAAAATATGAAACTTGTACATGAAGCAGCATTTTAATATAATAATGATTAATTTCTATAAATAATATTTAAATTTTTAAACGAACTAATAAATTTAATTTATACGGATGAAACTTCAAGTTTTTAACAGAAATAATCAAATTAGTTATACCTCATTATGCTAAAAACAATATGTTAGACTCAGGCGCCAATCAAACTAGAGAAACAAAGCGATAAGCAGCCAAAAGTAAACACCCACTGACATTTACCACTTTCCCTACTGCGAATTCATCTGAATATGTTGGTTGACTGGAATTTCTGTATATAGCACCTTTGCCCAACTTCTGTTTCACTCATAACATTGACGTCCATCTGAACATCTTCAACGTAACAGAGTAGCATCCCGTATGTTAATGCTTGTCCTGAGTTCTAATCTCCTGGAAGGAAAGGAACTTTCCGATTTCCTGATCAGCTGATTGTTTTGCCGGACATCACTTGCGGACATTAGGCGGGACATCGTATGGAGACCGGACACAGGATATGATAAAAGGTAAGAGATTCCACCGACAAAAGTTATAAATTAATCCGGATGAAATAGTATTTGAGGGAAATTGCCAGTTGCTCTGTCTATCTTGTTGCTACAGACCACATCAAGTCTTCAATGTTATTTAAAGGATTTAATGAGGATAGTCTACCAAATATCATATATGCTGATAGTTTAGTCTAATATTGATTTCTTCTGATTTTGGCATGAAATTTTTATTGGATATCTTTTATTGCCACCTTAGAAGTTCTGACAATCTAGAACTGTCAAATATGTTTACAATTTTATCAGTTTTGGATATTCACTTTTCTTTCGGCCTCACGAAACCTTTGAATCTGATTTCATCATCTAGCAAGATAACAAAAAAATTGACGGACAAATCTTATGTCACGTTTTTGGTAGTTCCACACCTTTTATTGGTGAATTTAACTTCATGTATATATACTGCTTGTATACTACATTCATTACTGCATTGACGGGCGAAACTTATTTCTTTATGACGCAGAATTTAATTTCGAAGACATATTTCATTTCCGTGATGATCCTAAAGTTTAAAGTTTTTCTTCCCTCAATCCGTGGATTTAAGCCTGTTGTAGCATCATTATAAACTATCTAGTGGAAATTTCATAACAGTACAATTAATTTTACATAGAAAAAGTGGATCTTTATAGTGCTATTTATTACATATACCGACAAATTTTGCTATGAGTGTGTATTTTTGTTAAACTTAGAGTGCATACGGACACACAAGAAGAATATCTCTTTCGGATTTTAATATTTTTAAATGATTTTTATTATTTTTATTATTTTTATTTATTTATTTATTTATTTATTTTCGCATTGGATAGCTGAGGTCAATCTCTTCAAAGGTCTTTTTTATTTTTGGATTTTTTTTTTGCAGGTTTTTTTAATTAAGATACTTTCACTTTTGTAACCGGTTTCGAAAGTAAAAGTGTCCTCTTACAAAAATAATTGCAAAAAAAAATCGAAAAAATAAAAAACAGCTTTTGTTGGAATCGATCTCAGCTATCCAGTGCTAAAAAATTATTTTAAAATATTGAAATGAGAACGAGATATTCTAAAAAATTCCTACTATAGGATTAACATTAACAAGTGGGTGTTTTCATTTGAGTAAAGTGAAGTAGTGCTTTAAGTTACGAGCCTTTTTCAATAGTGGAATGATGTTTAATTCAATTTAAAAGCAGAATTTTATTTTAAAAACATTAAATATAAATAAGCTTTTTTAAAATTATGATTGGTTGCACTAGATTAATTTTAACACAATTATTCTAATTAGTAAATAAATCATATGGGATATAAATTTCCAAATGGGCGAAAAATGTCCAGACCAGGATTCGAACCAAGGATCTTTTGGCTGAAATTGCCAATGCTCCGCCATCTAAGCTATCCCATCACCTGCTATTTATTCTGTTGATCTGATTCATATATCAGACCAGATACTATAATCAATAAGGTTAGCTGGGTGAATTAGATCCACCAGATTCGTCCCGGATAGCTCAGATGGCAGAGCATTGGCGGCTTCAACCAAGAGATACCTGGTTCGAATCCTGATCCGGACATTTTTTCGCCCAGTTGGAAGTTTACATCTCCTATCATTTTCGCTTACGTAGTCGTATATCGCATGAAATAAATGTGGATGTCAAAAAAAAAAAAAAAAAAAAAAAAGAACTGACACTAGAATACCGTGATGTGCTTTAATAATATACTTAACTTTCTTAATACTGCCTTTGCTGTTAAAAAGGTTGAACGACTTGATAAAATGCATTTTAATTCTGTAAATGTTAAAGTGATTAATTTAAACTTGAAATGTACTATAATCCTCCTTAAGAACAAACTTAAATTTCAAAGAGATGTAATTTGAGATGAATAGAAATTATTTATACAGATTTTTGTAATAATTTTTATAATAAGATTGAACAAAAATATTTGATTAAATTATCATGTGCGAACAGTCTCAACTGAAAGCAATCTGTGTGTATAATAGTTACTTAAAACTAAATGATATTGTTTGCTTGTGCACAAAATATCTGAAATATATTATTACATATGGTCGGTTATTTTTTAAATTATTTATTAATATATTTCACCGGTATTTTCCTTAAAGGACTTTTAATGCTTATTTTGGTAAATTATGAACGAAAATTCATAAGACATTATGTTTATATAATTTTTGCATAATGTGGGAAAGTAGTTCCGAATTGATCCACAAAATATTTTTCTTGGTATCTAATATTTTGCATTTTAATCAGAAAATTGAAGCTGTGGAACCATTCATCAGTGATGTTACTATCGCTAATGTTACGTTTTGCTCTGTAATTTTGCTGTTGTTGTTATTATTATTATTATTTGCCTTTATTATTGTTTTTGGTTTTTTATTTATTTTTTTTTTTCAACTAGTACTGGCTATCTCGAACTGGCATTTTTTTTTCACGCAGTATAAATTGCAGAGGGATATAATCACACAGATAATTTGTTAAAACATTTCTTTTTATAATTTTTATTTACAAAAATTTTAAATTTTGATAAGCAGATCGTGATAGCTGTATTTCTCAATATATATTTCTTAAATACCTTTTTAATTTAGAAATCATATCTCATTTGGCTATTTATATCTCTACAAATTTTAATTGAAAGTTTTTTTTTTTTGAGTTGTAGTCTGATTTTAAATTATGGAATTTTATTTCCAATTAATTATTAGTAATTCTATTTTTAAAAATGAACAGAATTGCCAGAAAACGCTTTATTTATTTATATTTTATTTACATCTTTCCAACGTTATTTAAAAAAAGCGTTTTTTTTTTTTTTTTTTTCAAAATCTTATTTTAGCCAAATATGCAATATTGAAATAATACAGAAATAACAAAATGAGCTTTTAGAGCAGTTTACGCTAAAATGCATCAAAATGAATTGATTGCTTAAATATATATTCATTTTATTTCCCCGTGCTTCTTTATATCGGTATCCCATTATATCATTGTATCGGTATTCCTTATATTGGTATATATGTATCTGGCCATCCACTGAATTCATCACTGGTGCAGAATTCTGGATTTCCTATTTTATTATTTAAGCATTTTTTTACGCATTTAGATTTGTTAATAAAATGACATATTGTTTATTTCATCTCAGACATTTAATAATAGATATCCGTTTCAAAATTACTGTCCAATATAAAGAGTTTACGTAACTCAGAATTCAAAATTGTTGCTCTTGTAGACAGAAAATAAATATTTATATTCATTCATCTTAGAAAAGGAAGTTAGGCAAAATAGGACTCCATTCTTAACTAAGAAAATTATGTTCTTTATTTTTCCCCATCCGACACTGCCACTGTAACTGGTTCTAATAAGCGTAAATGCTTCCAATGTAAATCACAGTAGTAGCATTTAACCCTTAAATGCCTGATTTTTCAAAAATCATTGTAATAATGTTTTTCGGCTTTCATTTTTTAAATAAATCATGGGAAAAATACTTAAAAAAATCATATTTTGTTTTAAGTATAGTTTACGGCTAAAAAACAGTTTGTTTCTAATCGGCAATACTGGTGTTTAATTGAAAAAATAATTTCCGTTCATAAAATTCTATAATATTAAACACACAGGAATGTTAGGAACTATAATAAGAAATGAATTTTATTTGCTCACTGCAGGTCAAAATAGGGTATTTCGCAAGCTTCCAAACAAAACAAAAAGAACAAATAGCAACAATTGAAAAAATAAATTTATCTTTATCCATAAACAGCACACTTGGTGCCATCTACATGTTGAAAATCGATTTAATAATATCTTCATAATGTATTTTATTGGCAACATTAGGCATTATAGCTTCAATATTATTCTAATAGTATTTTAGAGCCTAAATTGGGTATGTTGCCGAAAAGCAACACCAGGCATTTAAGGGTTAAAACCGTATTTTAAGTGTAGCTTCTTTAGTTTTTGTATTTTAATTTATTATACAACTACTATGAATTTAACTCGTTATTTAAATGTAAATTTTATTAAATTGGTAAGCTCACAATCTTCAATTTTGACTTTCTCACCTGCCCGTGGCATTTCAGTCCTTGGAAAATCTAAACATCTGCCCAGATCCTACACATCAACCTACTGTCTCAATTATACAGAACGATTTATTGCAAAAGGTATAGCTTTAATCCAAGATTGACTTAAAGCATGCTGTTGAATAAAAAGATAACCGTTATATAGTATTAAATAATCCAATGTGTTCTGTTTTTAGGAGAATAAAAGTGGTTTTAATTTGCCTTTGCAGTTGTTTCAGTCGGACATTTCTTATCTACCTTTTGCAAAATGATACTGTTTTCCCCCCTTTTAAAAAATCAGTTTATACTATACAAAAAAGAGAAGAAAAAAAAGTAAGTGGGATACTTTTTCAAAATTTGAACAGACTTTGAAAATTTTGAAATATTCGCGTGGAATCACATATGAAGAGAAAAAATTGCTAAGTAGTACATTTTGCCCTAGAATAGTTTTCTTTCCTTTAAAAAAAAAATTAATTAATTTTTACAAACTGTAATAAAGTAGAATGGTGTTGCAATTTGTTTTTTATAGTAACAAATTATTTTCGATTTTTGGCTGTAGTTGTTGTTATTTTTTAAAAAATGTATGATTTATTTAAAATATCTTTTTCAACCTACGGCTTTCTACAAATCAAACCCAGAATTCTAGATAAGCAGCTTCACTTACGCTAAATGCAGGTACTAACGTACTACGCTAAATATAATCTATGTACGGTATATTTTGTCAATTTTAAGGGAGGGGTGAGTGTTGGATATGAGCAACTCCTACTAATTCGCAGATCCAAATACAGTTGGCTCTCTGTTTAACGACTTTCAAGAAACCTTGAAAAATCGTCCTTAAACAGAATTTGTGGGAAAATAATATTTGAAAAACATTTCCCTTCACAGTTTACAGGCTTAGGACTATCAATACATTTCTTAATATATTGGCGTGTTCAAAAATGTTTTATTTATTTATTTAAATTTATTTTATGTTTTCTTTCTTTCTTTTGTTTTTATTGATACAGATATACTACATATTTTTATTGCACAAATACAAATTGCATTAATTATACTACATACACGAACAACATTACAGCATACAATGTTACTTAAAGTACAATAAAAATATTTATAATACATTTAATTAAACAAATTAAGTTTTTAAAAAATCAAAAAGTGCAGATTGTTTCAATCGTGGTTTAGTTTTAAGTACCCTTGCTTTCCTGCTTTTCAAGAAGGTTGAGTCATCTTCCATATTTGATGAAACAATGTACTGGCGAAGAATGTCCATGGCAGAATTCGCATCTGAGTAAGAAGAGGTGGTGTCTCGCTTTCTGTATCATCAGCTTCATCACCATCTTTTGCATCTGAAGTTGCATTTTCATTTGCAATGTCTTCATAAATTTGATTTAAATTTCTGAAGTCGGTTGTTAAAAAGTCTTCGTTACATGGGTAAAGTTCATTACACCCTTCTCCTTTATCTGTATTCATCTGATTTAGAAGAAAACTTTTTTTTTTCTATCAGAGGAAGTTCCCTCGTTTAACATGTTTAAAGGGATCGGAAAAAAGAAAACTACTTGAAAATCGTCGTTAAATAGAAACAATTTCGTCATTAAATAGAGATTTTTTTTTCCTTAAAGGAGCCGGGACCGCAAAATATCGTCCTTAAATAGAGATCGTCGTTAAGTAGAGCGACTTTAAACAGAGAGTCGACTGTATATGCATGGAACAGATATGATGCCCATTTGATTCGGGATAGCGCTTAAATTTATTTGGCATGCATAAATTATACTACAAAAATCAAATTGAAATTAGGACAAATTTTCTAATTTTCACAGATGACCACACTAAATTTCACACCATATTTCGAATTTAAATATTTAATCCCAAATATAATATATTAGGGACTATATATAATTTTAATATATCTTTGTTATATCTCAATTATTGAATTGATATTAGCAATCAAACATTAATTCTAACACATGTATATTTTCATACATTTTGATATATTACAACGTATTTTGTTTCGGAGAATTTTTTCACTAAGGTTTAAACAGCTTCGTTTAATTAAAAGGCTAGCTTAAGAGACGTTTATGATTTGAAAATAATAATAATAATAATAATAATAATAATATTTAGAAAGGGATAGTACTCGTTTTGCAGTAATATTTCAAGTGTAACATTGTTATTTTATATGTTAGTGTATGTTTCTTCATAGCTAAAACTGAATTTAAAAAAGGAAAGAAAATCCGTATTATTCAAAGAAAAAGATTTAAAAAAAAAAAAAAAATCCTATACACCAAAGAGACAAGTTCTTAATGCCGAAAATTGTTCACAGACAAGGTAAAGATATAAAAGTCAATTAGAATCGTAATTCAAATTGTCTAAGCCTAATTAATATGGAACATAACTTTATGTTGCCTATTGAAATTAGCGTGAATAATTTTTTGCAAAATCATTGGAGATCTTTTTTAAAAATAGAAACGACTTACTTAAAAAAAGCGAGAGAGAGGGAATTTAAAAAAGTCCTTCCGGCCAGTGCCGGGAGGAAGAGGTAGCTTTCAAATACCTTATTTTAAAAAAGCCAACTTATATTATTCAAACACACGAAGCTCAATTTAGTGGAAACCGAATATAGGAGATTCAATACTAATTTTTATCAATACTAAATCATTATGAATGAGATTTTAACGAAATTAGTCAGCTTTATCAAAGCTGCTTTTATTTAAAGTAACTTATATTTGGCTGAGATGTTGATGTATACTATCCACATGCTTTCTCACATGGAAATAGGCGAATACCTGTGTTATCGCGTGACAAATACAAGATCGTTTCAAAATGTTAGCCATACTAGAAATTCAAAGTGCTATAATTCAACCATTTTTTAAGATATAAACAAAAGAACAAATTTTCAGAAACAAAATCTGCTCCGGAATCTTTGTATCAAGGCCAAACACATAAAAAAATCTTTTTCATTTTCCAATTTTTTAATACCTCATTTTAAATTTTAAATTTAATTTTTTTTAAATGGCAACCCTTTTGAAACAAGATGGCGAATAAAGCTGGCCAACGAACTCGGTCGAGACATTGGTATGTACTATGTACAGACCAAGTAACATCCAAATCAGTTCATAAATACGCTTGTTATCGCGTGACAAAAATCAGGTCGTTTTAAAATGTCAGCCACAATAGAAATTCAAAACGCTATAACTCAGCCATTTTTTTAGATATAGACGAAACAAAAACTGTTCCGTGATCTTTGTATTAAGGTCAAACACATACAAAAAAAATCTTTTTCATTTTCTAATATTTTGGTATCTCATTTTAACTTTTAAATTTTTTAAATTTTTTTAAATGGCCGCCATTTTGAAACAAGATGGCGGATGAAGCTGGCCAACGAACTCGGTCGAGATATTTGTATGTACTATGTACACACCAAAGTACATCCAAATCGGTTCATAAATACGCCTGTTATCACGTGACAAATATCAGGACGTTTCAAAATGTCAGCCACAATAGAAATTCAAAATGCTATAACGCAGCCATTTTTTGAGATATAGACGAAACAAAAACTGCTCTCGAATCTTTGTATCAAGGTCAAATATATAAAAAAAAAATATTTTTTCAATTTTCAATTTTTTGGTACCACATTTCAAATTTAAATTTTTCTTAAAAATTTAAATGGCTGCCATTTTTAAACAAGATGGCGGATGAAGCTGGCCAACGAACTCGGTCGAGACATTGGTATGAACTATGTACAAACGAAGTTACATCCAAATCGGTTCATAAATACGCCTTTTATCGCGTGACAAAATTCAGGACGTTTCAAAATGTCGGCCACGCTAGAAATTCAAAATGCTATAACTCAGCCATTTTTTGAGATATAGACGAAACAAAAACTGCTCTCGAATCTTTGTATCAAGGTCAAATATATAAAGGAAATATATTTTTTCAATTTTCAATTTTTTGGTACCACATTTCAAATTTAAATTTTTCTTAAAAATTTAAATGGCTGCCATTTTTAAACAAGATGGCGGATGAAGCTGGCCAACGAACTCGGTCGAGACATTGGTATGTACTATGTACAAACGAAGTTACATCCAAATCGGTTCATAAATACGCCTTTTATCGCGTGACAAAATTCAGGACGTTTTAAAATGTCAGCCACGCTAGAAATTCAAAATGCTATAACTCAGCCATTTTTTAAGATATAGACGAAACAAAAACTGCTCCGGAATCTTTGTATAAAGGTCAAATACATAAGAAAAAAATATTTTTCCATTTTCAATTCTTTGGTACCACATTTCAAATTTAAAATTTTTAAGAAAATTTTAAATGGCCGCCATTTTGAAACAAAATGGCGGATGAAGCTGGCCAACGAACTCGGTCGAGACATTGGTATGTACTATGTACATACCGAATTACATCCAAATCGGTTCATAAATTCGAGAGTTACAGTATGACAAAGGTCAGATATATATATATATATATATGGATATATATATATATATATATATATATATATATATATATATCAACTTTTGAACGGAGGGTGGTTTCGGGGTCTGGGGGTCATGATCGATGAAAATATACCAAAATTTTTTGAAATCGCTTTCCTCCGAACGGCTGCAACAGGTAGCTTTTTGTAATGAAAGCTACCTAAAAAAATCTATCGAGCCGTACAGTGGGGTTTATTGAGAGTTTTAAAGTGACAAAACCACGGTTTTGCTCTTGCACAGGTTTATGGATTTTTCATTAATTTTTTTATGCAGTTTCCATTGAAGATGAACTATATAAACTAGAAAGTTCAACATTAGATAACAAGGTTTAAAAATCTGTCATAATAACAATAAAACACTATTTTCGTTACGATTGCCTGCATTTCTAAAGATTTAAATATTGAATACATGTTTAAGTTTTTTCTTAAAAGCAAAATTTCCTTCCATAAACAAATGAATCGCTGAAGACTTAATATTATCGTGTATAAAATCATCTTCAACAAATTCATGCAAAAGCATCGCATGTTTAAGAACAAAACATATAAGCTTAAAAGAGAACTGTTTTCTTGAAAATATACGTTTTTTTTAACATATACGAAAAAAAAAAGAGTGATTTTATAAATACTAGCGGATATCCGTGGCTCCGGTCGCGTGGAAATGATTTTTTAATGGCATTTTTTTTTCAATAATATTGTTTTAAAAGTGTGAAGTAAAGATAATTTTTAATGGAAGTTTTTAATCAATTTATTTTAAAACCACCTTTTAAAATTTGCATAAATTATGTGTTTTAATATAAGTGCCAGTGGAATAAAAGACTTCAAAAAATGACGTCACTGTGTTGCAATTGTAGTAAACACTGTATTTTATGAAAAAAAAAAATTGCATGCTTTTTCGTTTGAAAATTATATCATTTTAATGCAAGAGCATGCTGTTATATTAAGGTACTACAAAATTTAAGGGAAGATAAATATATTAAGATGCTAAAATGTTATTTATTGTGCTTCGAAAACTAATTCTTCCAGGAATCTTTAACGTTAGGCATCCGATAAATGGTTGATTTTTTTAAAAAATTTCCTAACTCAAAGCACAACATTACAATTTTTACTTTAGGACCTTTTCTCTAAGCAATATGTTAGATTATTATAATTATGCTTAATTCTTTTTTTTTTTTCATTAATCGGACAATAAAAACACACATATATACTCAATACGATGTCAAAAAAGTATCGTCTATTGAGATGAATGCAATTGCAGATTTTTTTCTTTTTTTTCTTTTTTAACACTTTCCAACAAAGTTGAAAACTGTTTATCCATTCGGTTTGTCTGTCCGTCTGTCCACGCTCTAACTCCCGTAAATATACTCGGATTTTCATGAAATTGATAAAGATTATTTAGGGCCACCAAAGCATGTTTGGTATTGTATATGAAGTATCTAGGGTTAACAGTTCATTTACAGGGGCAGTCAAAAGCACAGGGGCTCCCCATATACCATTACATTACGGTATATGGGGAAAACTTGTTTGCAGAGTATTTTAATGACATTACGCTATTTCAAATGTATTAAAACTGATATAAATCACTGAATTTCAGTACGATTATGTTACAACAATTCATTCATAGCATTTTTTATTCATTTACAGGCACACGCAAAAGAAATCGGTTACAGTATTGCCTTTGAGTACTTATTGCTGGAGTGTACGGTTTAAAACTCAAAAGCGCTTTTAAATTTAATTAATTTTTTGCATGTTACTCGTTATATATAAATTCTATATCACATATATAGGGCTGCACAAAGGTATTCACGTACCAGGACGTCCTTGTTAGAGGAAATTGCTGAAGGGAAAATTTCAACTGAAGTACATGTATTTCTTGAGTGAACTAATTTTTGGCATCATGTAGTTAATCTGTATATCATATACAGGGCTGATGAAAAAATTCGGATAATTTTCCGATTGTAGGTGGGAACAGCTTACATTGGGCTTTGAAATCTGTTATGCGTTTCCATATGGTTAAATTAGATTTATATTTTTATATTTTTTTATTTATATATTTATTATATATTTATTATAATTTTTTAATTTTTTAAATGGTGCAGTTTTGTTACATTATTCTGATCGTGTTGGAAAGTGTTTTATAATCTATGCCTGACACATGATTTTTTTTCTTGTTTAATCATTATCTGTTCTTTTAAATAACTGGGTTTTTTTTTTGTTTGTTTGTTTGTTTGTTTTTTAAGTATTGAGCAGTTTAGAACTAACTTTGTATTCACGTGAAAATATATATGTCAATTTTACATCAATAATATCAAGTAAATGTATAATGTGAAATTAAAAATGCATTTTCAAAATTTGATTTTCGATTGTAAAGGCAATTTTTGATAAAAGAGCTTATTAGAGATAAAAGAGCTTTGATAAAAGAACTTTATGATCTCATTAAATATTTGCCACAAAAAAGAAAGAAGAAAAATGGTTACTACAGTATATTTCATTTTGCATCAAATCATACTCGTTAGAACATACAACATAGGTGAAAAAATGTTTTCATTCAAAACTGTAATAGATTTTTTTTTTTTTTTTTTTTTTTTTTTTTTTTAGAGTACACATTAACAATACCAAAAAGGCATTTTCATAAGAAAAATATCATTTGCTAAATGAATTTAAAAGTAGTTTTGAAAATTATTAAAAGTCATACTTTCGTATTAGCTTCACGCCAGTGAATAGCCAAAGAAATTGACAAAGATTTCACTAATTACAAAAGCCTGTTTTCATTCCGAATTTTTCAGTTTCTAAACGCATGGTTCGATTACACTTCGATTAAATTTGTGTTTTATTTATTTATTTATTGATGAAACTTTAATTTAGTTAAGAAAAATTATCCAGAAACAAATACTGAACTATTTATATTGTTTCAAGTTTAAACGGTTTAATATTTGGTAATCGGATTGCATGCGATAGATTTTTTTTTTTTTTTAATCATGCTTGGAAATTACTTTAAAACCATAAAAAATCAGTAATTGAGGCTTAGTTTTCAAACAAATTGCACTTCTAAGTACTTTTTCCTCTCTATTCAACGGTGTAAAAATTTAAATTGTGCGATGTTTAGTAGTAATTAAATTTGCGAAAAAGGGAAATGGCTTGCTTAAATCGTTTCCACCGTCAATATAGCGTCAACACTATTCAAATACATGGTTTTGCTTAATAATATAAATATTTTAAACCTTAATAAACTTTAACTGTTTTCAAATCCAAACTGGCTACCTTTTGACACATTTTTTAATCCATCTTTCTTCGCAAACGTACAAAATTGGTTAATGCTCTTATTAGGAAACAGTGTAATCGAGATTTTCTTTTTATTTTTCGCTAAAGGTAAGAGATTTTCCTTAAAATGATGTCAAACTTGGTCTTTTGTACCGAATTTCCACATGTAATAGGAAATTGCTGTCCTGTGAGACAACAAATGCTTATAACTCAAGATGCAGGTCATTTATCTGAAAGAAAAGAAAACTGTTTGATTACAAATCCCTTCAATAATCATGCCTGCGAGTGTCATGCTTTTACGTTTGAAAATGAATCAGAAAGCTTCGCGTTGTTGAACGACGAAAAATATTTTTTTGAGAACTGTCTTTATGATTTCATGTTTGAATTTTTACTCTCATTATTTCAGGTTTATTTTATTTTTTTTTATTGTAAAATATAAATTTCCGATTACGTTTCAGAGTTTCAGAGGGGGAGGGGAAATGAGAGGTTGAGAATCAACCATAGGGGAGACCGTGGCTAGTTGGCTACAGGGTAAGTAGGCGCAGTTCTCATAAATCGCCTGTTTGTGGATAGATTGCGCAACCAGTCACAGAGTACCTTTCTTATTGCTTTTTACAATTCTCATTGTAGTTTTGCAGCGTTACCTACGTGCAGTGGACATTTATTATGATTTTTCTGTTTTTTGCACTCATAAGTAATTTTTTGTTGCTTCATTCTTTTTCTAATTTCTAATACTTATCTTAATAATTGCGATTTAACTTGTGCAGTTTTTCTTAGTGTATGATTAACTGTACCTACCCCATATGTGATTTACTTGGATTATTTATGCTTAGAGGATTACGTGTCCCTTTTGTGAAGAAATTTATTATGGGGCTAGTAGGTGCATTGAACACGGAGCAAGTTGGCTCGGTGTTTTGTGTGTGCTGTTAGCTTGAAAAACAGCAAACAACGAGAAAAGTGGTTGTAATGTAAGATTTTGGTCACACGAGGCTTGCCCAAACGGAGACACTCGATTTTTTATTTGTGACAACTGTCACTCTGATGATGATATAGAGTAGGATAGAAGTTACTTAATGTTTTATTCATTATTTTTATATCTGTATAATTTAGAATTTACATTGTACGGCTATAACGCCTTTGTTTAAACTTACTGGTAATAATGAAATTGATTCCGCTTAACTGCGTGTCTTATTTGAGCTTCATTTAAGTTTTTATAAAGAGTGTGCCAACTTACCCCATAGGTATAAGCAACTTGCCCCGTAACGGAGTAGGTTGGCGCACAATTTTCTTTTTACTTTAGGCTTCCGCTAAACATAAACTACAAAAGCTACAAACTCAAAACTCCGGGTATTTATAGCCCAATGCCTGTTCTTTTCTGCTGGTCGGAACTATCTTTTTATCTTCGGTGCTAACAGTGATTGGCATGTTGTGCGGCTACATATGATGGTCTTTTAAAAACTTTTTAATAACATTATTATGTCTTTTTACGAACATTTCGGACTACTTTCTACAGACTTTGTGTTTCAGAATGTATGTGGTGTCCTTCTTAGGAACTATGATACGAACAATTATTTTGTAGGACTTTGGCGATGGACTCGTTTATTTTAGTCTATTGCAATTTGTATATTTGCAGGTCAATTTAATTTATAATTTAGTTCAATGTGTGATTCCAGTTTTGTATAAGTTTTCAAGTCAGTGACTTGAACATCTGTGATATTTTTGTTTTGGTACTGTTGGTGTTTAACGAGAGGTGTTCTCGTTCTTTGTTTAAATTTTATTTTGGTTTACAAATTATGTAACCTTATGTATGTAGATTTTATTTCTAGTGAGAGTCTCACTACTGAACGTTAGTCTATGTTTAATTATTTGCCATCTGGTTTTTCTGGGCCTGTTTTCTTAGCGGTGGTTTTGCTTGGTGGTGCATAGGGTTTACCGCCGGAGCAATAGAACCTATGCCAAATTTGGTGGGTGCTCCGGTTGGGTGATTCTGCCTGTTCTTTAAAAGTACAGTTAAAGTTTTATAAAAAACTTAAACAAAAAATTAATAAAAATCAACAACTAAAAACTGCGCCTACTAGCCCCGGTCTCCCTACTTAAGGAAAGGCCTACCTAAAGGCTCAGGGTGGGTATAGGGAAAAAGTGTTGTTAGTTACCCACGACTTATCTTAGGGCTGCCGTTGAAGTGGTTAATCCGTAAATTAACTTCGTAAGCAGAAAGCAACGAATAATAATCAGTGTCAGTACCAATCAGCATGCACACACGCGAGTGCCACGCGCCTTTAAAAAAAAAAACTGCAAAAAGCACTGCAAAAGTTTATGTAGATAAGCATCTAAGATTCCGGAATGAAACGTGTCAAACAATGGAACTGTGCGTGTCCAAAGAGGTTCTAGGCGTTACTTAGATTTCTGCAACTGATAATGAAGCTCTTAATTTAGAGAAGGTTGTTTTCGATGGTAACTCGAAGAAACTTACTACAAGCGGTCATTTTTATTGTAAAGTACGATTTATCAAAAGTGGCAGCCAGGTAATAATTATTAAAGGAATAATTATGTTAACGGTCGTCTTAGACGTTGATAATAAATATGTGTTCCACGGAGCGTGTATGAAGCTTGTGATGTGTTTTCTAATGTAAATGAATTTTAGAAGTAAACAATTGTCTTATTAAGTGAAGGACATTAATGTTTTCATGAAGTAGGCCTTTCCATAAAGTATGGTTGAATCTCAACCTCTCATTCCCCCCCCCCCCCCCCCCCTCTGAAACGTAATCGGAAATTTATATTTTACAATAAAAATAATAATAATAATAACCTGAAATAATGTGAGTAAAAATTCAAACATGAAATCATAAAGACACAAATTAAATTTTGCAAAATAATAACAAACCTACAGCGGTCAATCGTAGAAATTAAAAGGTCATCTCTTTGTGAAATATTTGTCACTTAGTCAAGGCCGTAGCCAGAAATATATTTCGTAGGGGGGTTTAATCCTGATTTGATCATTTTCTCATTTTGGATTTTTTTATTTTTAACCGAGTTATTTTCTTCTGATGGACTGTTGACTTCCATTATTATGAAACAGCCATTATAAATGAAGTGTTAGTTGAAGATGAAAGAGCAGTCATAAAAAGTTAGAATTCTGATTTTCTGGTCAAAATGGGAGGGAAAAAATGGCCATAATTTTTTTTTTTCAAAAAAAAATTATGGGCATTTTTTTAGGAATGTGTGACATGTACAGATGTGTTTAGCAGGGTGTAATATGTAGGCGTGTGTTTAGAAGTGTCTATATATACATAATTCCCGATATACTTAATGAATACATTGCATTTTATAATGTGTACAGCACGTATGCTGCTGTGAAATATAAATAACTCAGTGAAATCTTTGTCATCGTGCTTTACTGCGTTCATTTCGCATTAAACATAGGTTATTATGTGACTTCTACAGAAATTAAATTGAAATTCTTTTCTGCTTTAGTTGGGTAGGGAATCTACGCTAATCCAAATTATTTCATTTTCAAATTCTTAAAATTTTTGTTAAAAATATATCGCAGTAACGATTTTTAGTCCAAAATAATTTGCATTTAAAAATTTGAGCATTCACCTTTATGAAAGAGTAGAATTCAATTTGTCTGTCCGTCTGTCAACACTCTAACTCCCATAAATATACTCGGATTTTCATGCAATTGATATATGTTAATAATGTTTACCATGGCATATTCGGTAATCAATATGAAGTGTGTATCATTAATAGTCCATTTACAGGGGCACTCAAAAGAATTCCGTTACATTATGGTCAATGGTCAAAAGATCACTTGCAGTGTACTTTAATGATATTGCACTATTTAAAACATATAGAAATTTATCTAAATCACTGAATTTCATTACAAGATGATTACTATAGAATAGGGCATTCATAGCATTTATCGTTCATTTACAGGGACACACAAGGGAAATAGTTTACAGTACTGTCTTAGAGGAATAATTGCTGAAAGTGCGTTTTCAATTTCGGTATGAGCTTTTAAATTTAACTTTTTGCATGTTGTTCGTTGAGTATAAATTCTATACCTCGCATACAGGGGTGCATAAAAGAATTCACGTACCATTCTCCTTATTAGCGAGAATTGTTGAAGGGGAATTTTCAGCTGTGGTATGTATTTCCTATCTGAAATAAATTTTTGCATGCGTGTAGTTTATTATAGATGTAAATCTATATATCATATACAGGTCTGCTCAAAAAATTCGGATAATTTTCTGACAGTAGATGAGAATTTCTAAAATTAGGTTCCCAAATTGTTCAATTAGAAATCCTATTTCAACTTATTCAACAGTGAAGTTTTCTTACATTATTCTGAATGCGTTGGAAAATGTTTCATAATCGATGCTTGACGCATGATTTTTTATTTCTTGTTTCTTTTATCTTTTAAATGGGTGCTTTTATGTAAATCTGATTTTAAAAAGACAAAAATATAGAGGGGATTTTTTTGTTATTGTTTTTTAACTACGCATAGTGTTTATAGTTTTTAGTTATATTTTGTATTCAACTTTCAAATGCTATTACAGTATCCAGTAACAAACATGTCATTTTTTTTTTCACAAATTAGAAGATAAAGTGAAGACCATTTACTATAAGAAATACTTAAATATTTTCTTGTTTTTCATGCACAATAGACTGGGAAAATATCTGGAACTCGCAAAAGACTGGGAAAATATTTCGTTTTTGACAAGTTTTTATCTGTAGCAGGTATACCGTCAATTCAGTCGTATTGTGGTTGCTAGAACCATTAAATTTTCTGTTTGAAGCAGGATTCTAATATAAAATTGACTGTACAAGTAATGGTCGATGAGTTTTTGTAGTTTTAGAAATTAAATATTTTTAAAATGTTATAATAAACGCATTAAAAATTATTTTTCAAAAAATTTTATAATGATACAAGAAAACTGAAGTCAGATTAGTAAATTTCAGTAAAAATTTATTAAAAACATCTTTTTTCAATTATGGAATAAAATGCGTGATGCACCGTGTAGTGACCAATACCTCATATCACCTTCCGTTTCCCTTCTACAAATACCTTTAAAAGTACTTTCCCTGCGCTTACACTATACAAGAGGTAAAGCGTAATGAAAGCTGTTAGTATGGATATTTACAGAAATCTTGTCATTTATTATTATTATTATTATTATTATTATTATTGAAAGCGAAGGGAGGACGAGAAGAATGCTATTTATTTATATTATTATTATTATTATCTATAATTGCTAATGCGTTGATGCCAAGAAGTAAAGATCACTCATTGTTGATCATCATTTTAATTTTCGATAGTTTAAGTAGCTTTTGAATACGGATATTCTTTTTTTAGCATTATTACCCATTGCACGCTTTAAAAAATATTCCTCAACTACATATTTTTATCTGCGCATCAGAATGGCAAAATATGCATTTTGAAATAAAAAGCAAAAGTTCTTATTTTTTTTTAAACGCGTGCTTTTTTATTTAAAAATAAGATTAACCAGTCCAATGTTTAACCTTTCGTACGTGTTTCAAACATCAAAAGTTTAAATAAAAATAATTATTTGAAATCTGCTGTATTTGCAGCTATTATAAACACTTACTAGAGTGCTACGATTTGGGCATTTTTTCGGATTTTTTAAATTTTATTTAATTTTATTTTAATGTTAGCCGCTCTGGCACATAAATAAAATCTGTAAATGATTCTTTTTAAATATTATCTTTATTTTAAATAAAATAATCTCGAAAAATTATTTTGTAAGTTTAACCAGTTTACGTATAATTCATGAATGACTTTAAATATTTACCAGGGGAAAAAATTATAATACTAATAAGTATATTAAAACTTCATCAATAAATATAAATTTCTTCTCATAGTTTCTCATATTATTATTGTGGTAGTTCTTTATTACAATCATTAAATATTTATATATTTTCAATTTTATCAAATATTTGCATTATATTCATCGATTTAAAGAGTAGGCAGTTCAAAAGTACATGAGCCTTAATGTTGAGCATTAAGTTTGGCATAGTGGACCAATTTGGATTTATTTATTTAGTTTTGCTATTATTATCATTATTGATATTATTATTATTATTATTTTGAGAACGTACTTTCTCTTTTCTGTATTTCCAGTATAAAGTTTTAGAAAGACCTGCCTGTTCAGGCTCGATGTTTGGTACTTCGGGACCCACTCAATACATTTTAACCTCCTTTTTCCGCATGGAAAAAGCGAAGAAAAGCGAACCGCAGAGAAAAGCGAAAAAAATCGAGCCTGTATTTAGCGCCTATTGCTTACAGCGCCATCTATTGTTTGTGATTCGAACTAAAATCGAAAATCACTGTAAAAAACTTTTGACCTTATGCATAACCTTCCTGCAAGAATTTTTTAAATATCTGCCACCGTTTGCAAGTTATTGAATTTTAAAATCAGTCAGTCCTTTTTAGGACACCCGGTATATATACAACCGTTGCAGAATTCTCTCGAGTCATTTCAAATTTTATGAAAATCGAATCAAAACTTTAAAAGATATTAAGAAAACTTTTCTTCATTCTATTAAATCCCTATCATTCGTAATTAATTCAATGATAGGTAATGATTCTAGGTTGCCATGGTGATTACGTCCTATTTAAGATGGAACCCTATTATTTCCATATTACTGAATTTAATATATATAATCGCAATAAATTTACATACATGCATTTTTGCATAAGAGTGCAACAGCTATTGACCAAGATCTGAATATCTATAAAAACTAGTTACAGCATGAATGCACCTAATTTGCGACGTTTGACGTACAATTTCCGACTTGTTTTTCTTTTGTTAAAACTGAATAGTAGAATTATAATACAAAGCAGTGATTCGCAAAATTTTACCCATCCCTTTGAAGCACGTGCTTGGCGTATCCCCTATTATTTAACTTGCAAAAATCAGGAATAGAAAAATGCAAACAAAGAAAATAATGAATGGATACAAATATACACAAGTTGGAGTCTACATTTAACCCTATAGGAACCTGGGCCCGTGTTTTTCCGTTTCTAGAAATCACATTAAAATGGCTGTAGACAAGAATATTTTTACCAGAGTTATGTTTTGAAAATTATATTGGATGAAGGAACGTTAAAGATATTATATCGCTCACCCACAAGAAAAGTGACACATCTCGCAAAAAATCATTTTGCGTTTTATCCCACTAATAGGTCTGTCATAGGTGTGTCTTTCCACGCAAAAAGTTTCATATGTATAGTTATACGGAAAATCACTTTATTACGCTATTTGTCCATTCGTGACCACCGAAGAGGGGTGGATTGTGTAGGAGGTAAATTTATCCAACCCCCTCCAAACCTCATCCTATGTCTTCATTCTTAAGGATGTTACACTTTTGTGCTCGTTTTTACTCCTGCATGCAGAGCTAAGTGCTATAATATCATGTCACAGAAAAATCATGCAAATTTTCTTTTGCCTCTCCTGGGAAATTTACTTTTGTCGAGATGTGTCACTTTTCTTGCGGGTGAGCGGTATCATCAAATCGCGATTAAAAGTATATAGTATATATTCTGGGATTTACAAGCATTCTTATGAAAATCCAGAAAAATCGCCAAGTTTTACAAGTAGTATGTTTTTTAATGTGATTTGGTGCGTCTGTTCACCTTTGCATATTTCATGCATGTTTGATATTATTCTGATGAAGTAGAGCCGTAAGTGAATTTTACCATTTAGTGCATTTTATAAATTCGTTTTTATAACAGTTAATGAGATGAAAAAATCCTTTTAACTCACTGATTTAGCGGTCTCCCAGCGACGTATGCTTGTTGTGAACACATACTCTCCCTGTACCCCTATAACCTCTTCGCATAGCCCAAAAAAGTACGCGTACCCCACTTTTAGAAACCCCGATATAGAATAAAATATTAAAGTGAAAAGACATACTAAGACGGAATCGCAAGAGCTTATATAGAAATGTTATTTTCGGCAGGTTTATATAAAACTTGTACTTCTTTTTCATAGAGTCCTTCGCGCAAAATAGATGAATATGGCAAGAAAAGCAAAAATTTTGAAAGCCCTTTCTGGGAATCTTTATTATTTACATTTTAAAAAATCTCATCATTCATCAGATTATTATATATCTTTATGAAATAAATGTAAATATAACATACGCACGAGTAATTTGTTCAATATTTACACCATTACAAACTGTGAGGAGCAGTTTATTAATATATGTATAAATAAGCCTTATAATAATATAATACAAAGTAACAAATGTCGACATAAATAAGCTATATAATATTGGGAATTTTTTTATTAGTCGCAGTTTCGTTTTTTGTGACTGTTTATAATATTTAGCGCAAAAGGCTGTTCTCAAGTTCCCTGCTCAGCAATGTGAAACTTTCTGGTGCTTTTACAGACTCATTTTAAATGTAAAGGCATAAAATTGGCAGGGCTAACTATTGAAGCGATTTGAACTCGAACATGATTTTTTCATTTTTCGATAAATAAATTGCTTATCGAGTTATCAGCAATTTTGGGTCACGTGATGACAGGTTTTTCTCCTTTCTTGCGTTGGAAATTCGGTTCAAAGCGCCAACATCGACCGTATTTTCTTGAACGATTTTTTTGCGTTTAACAAAAAATGGAAAATGTCTTTCGATCACATAGTTTCCAGATAATAACTCCTGCCAATTTCATGCGTTTCGAACAAAAATTAATTAAAGAATATGTCAGAAAGTAGTCCATTTGGATTTGAGAACAGCCTTATGACTGAATTATGCCAATGCCTCTATAACAAAGAAATACCTAAAAATTATGTTGCACTCTTTTCGACGGGACCATAAAAATTTCCTGCAGGATTTCGTTATATAGAGGTTCAATTTTCACATGGTTTATTATATTTCCATAAACTCTCAGTTATATTTTAATAAAGTATACAGGTGGCATATCTGAAATCTGGATATAACAAAGCCTACAGCAATATAGTCTGGTATCCTGAAAATTTCAGATGCAGATTTCACCGTCATCGTACAACACGAGTGAAAGAAAAGTAATTTAAATTCAATTTTACTAACCACAGGGCCTGACTAAATAAGGTGTTGCCCCACTCCGCCCCCCCCCTTTTTTTAGAGGGATCCTATGGGAATAATCAGGATTTTCATTAACAGGTGCCAAATGGCTGAAATTGGCCTAAAGGGAGTAAAATTAATATATTTTCAAACATTTAGGAAAGGAGTGTAATCCTTCCTCCCCTATCTGCTTCCAGTATCGCTCCATCAACTCAGAAAAATGAACTATAAAAAACTAATAATTAAAATTTTATTATAACAACTTATTATTCTATTGTTGGAAACGAGGCAAGTTAAAAACATTAATTATGACTAAATGGGGGCATTTTTTTAGACATCTTATAACATACGTAGATAAGCAAAGTAAAAGTTTGCAAACAAATACTCCTCTCAAACAATCCATCATTTTTCTGCTGTTATCCTACTAGGAATTTTTTTTTTTAAGTTGTGATCATCTTTTTATGATGCCCTGTATACAGATGTGAATAGTACCTGGTACGAAATTTATGCATACATACAATATGTATGAAGTTTAGTACTAGTCACTTCCACGTTATTCGCGAAAAAATTTCTATGGATAGATTGAAGGAGGGCCCCCCAAAATGATGCTTACCCCGGGTCCCTAGATAACCTAAGTCGGACCCTGCTCCCACCCCCTCCTTTTTTTATTTCAATATAGCCATTTTTCCATTTTTAACTACGAAAAACGGTGCTTACTTGCTAAAAGGAATAATAAAATGATTGAGTTTTTTAAATTATGTAATATCATTGACATTTTATAGGAAAATTTTTGAAGCGAATATTCCTATTTCCATTTTCGACTATCTCTCTGTTTTTCCTTTTCAAAAAGATATTGAATTTCCCTCCGAATTTGCATGTCTAAATAGCTAAAAAAGTATTAGTTTCCTTCTAGTTTATAAAATATTTAAGAAAGCGTTATATTCAACTCAAATATCAAAAGAGCTTGAAATGTTCTCGAATAAGGAATTACTTTAGTTTATTTTTCTTTTTTATCATTTGAATCGATATGATAAATGCGACCTTCAGACTGGTTAAATTTCCAAATTGTAAAATCCAAAATATTGCGAAATAATGTATATTTTTCAGCAAAATTAAAATAAAGCAACCTATTTCCAAAAAGCTTGCCTTATTTTGAACCTTTTAAAAAGTCATGTGATACCCGAACACCTGGCTATCCCAAATGTGTTATATACAGAAAATGTTATTCTTTCGGTACATAGTACGTTAATTTTTACAAGAATATATATTTTTACAATGTTTTATATGTTTTACATTATAAAACATATTAAAAATATATATTTGATGAAGATTGATGATTTGTGATTTCTGAATTTGTTATTTGATATTTTTTATGAACGGCGACATATTTGTATACCTCCGTTACATGTACACCTAATTCCCTCTATTAGCATCTTCTCTTATTGTGCGAATGTTATAAATATATTATTCATTCAATAACGTGGTTTTTTTTTTTATTTCTGGAAATTCTTTTATTTGTAAATTAAATTTTTGTTTAAATTAAAAAAAAATTGTTTAAAAAATTATGCAGTCGAACCTCGTTATCCCGAGACTCAAATAATCAGAAAAAAGTGTCGTCATAAGCGGAATGTCGCGGTAACCGTAGTTGGGGTAAAATATGTACATAAAAATCTGTATTTTTAATTAATTTAAGACAATTTTAAATTTATAACTGTTTTTGCAGTTTTAAGCAATAAAAAATTATTATTAAACAAAATAAACACAAAGAAAAATTTAAAAGAATAAAATTCAGATTTATGATGACTTGTTTTTTATTGTTACATGAAATATTGATGAAGTAAGGTTAGCTGAATCCTAGATGTGCTTCTACAATTCTTTTTTGAATACTATACTATGAATTGTAATCAATATTCGTTGCTTCAGAAATGGATGTTAGATAATTTCTCATCGTTTCAATTCTTTGGTTTTTGTCGGATGAAAAACGCCGTGTAACCACAAGAAAGCGCCGCCTGACCAGAACAAAATGACGCGAGTAGACTGATACATCTATCTGGAGCTTAAGTGGATCATTCATAGTGTGTGGGTTTATTTATTCAGAGAAAGGATTGAAGCAAAATTTCTCATTTATCTCATTGGGTATTTTAGACACTTTTGTGAAAAGTTTGGCAAAGACATTTCTTACTGCTTAATTGCCGTCCTTATAAGATAGATTATGGATAAATGCAGTGAAACTTAAAAGCGTATATCATAATTAAAAATGCATTCACTGCCACCATCTCTAATAATACTGTACTTTGGATAGAATATACTATTTGAACCAGTAAATGCTATGCATTTCGTATTAGACATGAAATAAGTTATAACAAGCCTCAGCGACGTATATAAATTTCATTATATATGAAATAGTTTAACATAATTAAAATGCGCCGCAAAAAATCCACCTCCCCTCCCCTATACTATTATGCAACGGAATTCTTTTGTCTGGCCCTGTAAATGAATAATAACTATTCTTTGCACCACATATTTTATAGAATACATATTTTAGTGCACTTCATAAATGCATATAAATTTTGTTATGTTTGGATGCGTGTAACATCATAAAAAATCATTTGAAACGATTTTTTCCCACTTGCCGTAATGTAACGGAATACTTTTGACTATCCCTGTAGATGAACTAAACATGCTACAAACTTCATTTGAAATAGGGATCGTGCTGTGGTAAACATTAATAATATCCAAAAATTTCAGGGCAATCCGCGTATCTTTACGAGAGTTTAGAGTGTGTACAGACGGCCCGACAAACCGAAGTCATAAACACTTTTCAACTTTGTTGGAAAGTGTTAAAAAGAGACAACGCTATGGTATAATAGTGCGGTAAGGAGGGGGGGGGGGGGGGGGGGAGAGAAAAATAAACTATTTTGTTAGGAAAATATTTATTGTAACAAAATTTACGCTACTTTGTTCCAGAAACTCTACTTTACAAAAGTTTATGTTTTATATTGTAATCTTCTTACCGTTTCGATAAATACGCTCTTGCAATCTTCTTTGCATACATACATACCACACAAATGAAAAAAAAAGGACTCGAAAAAGTCATGGGATAGAATGTCCTACAAAGTACACCAATGCTTTTTTATTCCATAATGCCTGTGAATACTGCTTACAAACAGGTTTTTTGCATCGATAACCAGCTATTTTTCAATTAAAATCTGGAAAGTTTAGGGACATACACTGTAAAAAAAAATGGTAACGTTCCATGTAAAATCCAGGAACGTTTCGCCTTTTATCAGGTTTTCAGAATAATTTAGCTCTTTCCTGTGAAATTCTGGTTTTCTTATCTGAAACGTTCCTGAACAAAAGTTGGAAACAGCAAAACGCTGCGGCCGCCATTTATTATTTTTTTCCCCTATAATCCGTTGCTCGCGCGCGAGTGTCGAAAACGAATTCCTTAAATGAATGTAAAAAAATCAATATGGAATGCAAATAAATCAATAGACGACATAATCCTTTACGTCTCTATTGTCAAGATAATTCAGATGAAAATACAATACCTCTGTGACATCACTAAGAGATTATCTCTCGTACTTGTCTGTGAAATCTTTAAGGAGCAGACTGTGTAAAAAAAATACACCTATTATTTGGATCTGCATTAACCAGGGGACAATCAAATATGATTCTCACCTATTTTGATTAATTTAAAGTATGTTTTAGAGTTCTTAACTCTAATTATTCTTGTGAAAGGATTTTTTCAAATGGGCCTTAGATTTTCAGAAATTAGATGCCGAGTTCTAGCATACGTTTCAAATACCCATTAGTTTGCAGCTCTCAACGTGTCTTTCGTGGTGTGGACGCAGAAAGCTCGCACGCCACCCGTACGGCCCGAGTTCGATGCTACCTCTTGACTTTTTTTTTCTTTTTTAATTAATTTTATATTTTAACACTTTATTACAATTTGATTTAAATTTGACATATATTTGACACTTTGAATTGCTGCAAATTTGAATTTTTTTTTTATTTTCGGAAAAAATATACAATTACGTTTAGGTTTTTTTTTTCATGAAAATTTATATGTATTTTATCTAACTTGTAAACTAACATAATTACTGACGGAAATCCAAAATATTTTATGTCTAGATTTTTTTTCTAATTATTATTTACATTTATATATTTTTATATTTTAAGCAAAGTTCAGAAACAATATATCACATATATATTTACTTTATTGAATTTTAACTGAAAATTTATTTTTTCGTGTAAATTATAAATAATAATTTTGATGTCAATTTCAAAATATTTTTTCATTCTAACAAATAATGATAATAAAGCGAAAATTGTCAACTGGAAATGTAAAAATCGTCTGCGGATCCCGCATGCTGTGAAATGTCAGTAATGTCATAATGAAGGGAACAAACATCCAGAGTGAATTATGTCAGCCAGGTATCGGTCCGGATAGCCTAACAGGTAAGGCATTGGCACGGCACGCCAAGTATCCAGGTTCGATCCCTGGTCTGGACATTTTTCGCTCTTGTGCTACTCCAGCCTTGAATATGTCAGTAATGTTTTGCTGTCAACAGAAATATTCCTGGTATTTCGCAGGAAACTTACTGGCATTTCTGTAGAAAGTGTTTAACATATACAGTAAAGTACCAGTCATTTTCAAGAAATGTTTCTTGGAAATAATGGGCAACTCAGCTGCCCATTTTTTCCCAGGAACGTTACGGAATTTTTTTTACAGTGTATGAAGAACATATGAATTCCATGATACGTGCAGCATGTAGCCGAGCGTTATCTTGCTGATAAATGGCACCTAGGTTACTTAATAGCATAGGCCATACCACCGGCTGCAAAATGTCGTCTACGTACCTGCGAGTCATCAGAGTACCTTGCAGCACGAGTAAAAGTGATCAGCTGTCCCAGGAAATTTTAGTGCTTGCTAATCATTTGAGGGCCTATTTTTGATAACAAACATTAGAGGTCTGCACGGGCCGAAATTTCCAGACGCGTGCCCAGCCCTACCCATAGAAAAAAGTTCGGCCCGGCCTGGCACAAAAGTTAACAGTTCGGCCCGTATAACAAATTATTAGCACGGTCTGGTCCGATATAAAAGCTAAAAGTTCGGCCCGAAACCGGCCCGACCCGCAAAGAAGTTAAAATCTCGGCCCTGTTCGACTGAATTTCTACAAAACATGAATTTTTACGTCAATATGGTTAAAAATTGTCTCTTAAGAGAAGTTCTGACCAAAAAATATTTATTTTAACTTTCCAAATCTTCATTTTTAAAGAAATGATACCAGGTTAAGATATTTATTTTTTTTTAATTAATCTCTATTTGTATGTAAATGTTTCAGTTATCATTCATATCGCTTATTCATATTCGGAGTATTGGAGACTTTAAGATCTGAAAAATACTATACAATAAAATCTTCTAAGACGGAATCGCACAGGAAATAAAAAAACGCGTTGTAGACAAGTTCCCTTCTTAGCAGGTGTAAATATATTCTTTACTGGAGTATTATTGTATTCATTTGGTATGGATCAACGCATTTTTCCGTTTAAGACAGGATTCCGTCATAGGCGCGTTCTTTTTTTCAGACTTTTACTGTATTTTAATTTTATTTCCTAGAAATCTACTATTCTTTAAAAAGAATAAATTTAATTGTAGATGGTTTTTATTCTATGGCAGATGGGTTAATTTTAAAGTTTAATTGTAGTTTAATTGTATGGCGATTTAAAAATATGTGATTTTTTTTTCCACAAATTTTTAGACCGGGCCAAATTTTGCTGTTTTTTGCGCGGATCAGACCACGACTAGACACAATGATTTTCATACCGGCTTTGTCGAGATCGGGACTAGAAATTTGATCCGTGCACACCTAGGAAGAATAAAGCCAGTCCCGGCTCGGTACGGAAAAAATTAAGTTAGGTTCGCCCCGGCCCGAGACCAGCGCGGCCCGGATAGAGTAAAGACTAAGCCTGGCCCGGACGAGTCTTCAGAGAAAAGTAAGGCCCGGTCGGAGTGTCGTGAATAAAAATAGATCCTAGCCGTGAAGACCTCTGACCAACATATCTCAAAATTTCACCAATACTCTGTCAAGAGACCTTTGAACTTACAATCTTTACCTTTCAGGTTGTACTTTGGATGGTAAACTGCAAATTGTCCCACACTACGTCGATCGTTCGCTTGCAAAATTTTCTTCCGACGTGATCTAGTTTTCGGCTAAATGTCTTCATCCTATTCAAATCTTTTCATCGTTTGATAACATGTTCAAATAAATATTCCTGTTCTCAGACTAGCCTTTTTTCTGTCCCCAATAGCGTATTCTCAAAGAACTAGGAGCCTCCTTGTATTTTATCTTTCCATAATTTTTTTAGTATAATTATATTTTTATAGGAAGAAATCTGTCTTTATGAAAATTAAATTAGTATTATAAGCTGTCATTAACTGTAGGAAAGTGCAAGCTACAATATTTATTGTTATTGCTTTTTTTAATTTCTATTAAAAGAATTTTTGCCATTTATTTACTGTAGTAACACTAATAATTGTATTATCTTCATCGCCATAAACTCTACCGCCATTACAGAAATAATGATTACAGTGAAAACAATTTATTGTTGATATTTTCACAAGATAATGTTAAATCTTTAAATTTCTATCCTGTGTTCTCACCCACTACGAAGCTTAAGCTCCTTTTCTTTCTAACGCTTATCTACCGTTTCTTCTCTTTTATTTTCTGGTTCTTATCGTGATTCGAATTCCACGACAGGTAAAAACATTTACTCTGAATCGCTTAAGAAGCAAATATGCAACAAAGCGGTACAGATGAAAGGAAATGCCGACACTTCGATAAGCTTCATTGACTCACCACCCACACTCGCAAATATAGAAAAAGAGGTCTTTTCCAGGTTTCAAAAAGGGCGGGACCTTTTGCAATGGCCTGATGAAATTTGTTATCACTTGTTTCAATCGTTTAACACCTCCCCTCCCCCAGTACTTCGTGTTTAGTAGTCAGCTGATTAAATAATATTTTTTCGCTCTTTGCAGATGATTTTTTGTTTTTCTTTTTCGCAAACTTTAGGAAAACGTCTGACCTGTCTATGTTAACCTTATTTAAGTGCTAATTTTAACCCCAATTTTTATCTAATTAAACAATGAACGTTTTCTCATTTCTCGTGCAGTATGATAATTTGAAATCACTAACGGACAAAATTTATGGAAGAAATGCATTAAACTTCAATAATGACTTAATAGCGTCAAATAATTAACTAATTAAACGTTTAATATCACTCCTGCCCTAGTAATTCGTGTTTTATAGTCAGCTGATTAAATAATATTTTCTCATGCATGGTAGACGATTTGTTTTTCTGTTTTTTTTCTTTTTCGCAAACTCTGCGAAAATGTACAACCCATGTTAGGGCTACTTTCAGACATTTTTTTTTAGTACTTTTTGTTCGGAAATGCATGGAATTGGCATGTGTTGTTATTCAGAAACTATGTAATCGAAAGACGTTTTCCATTTTTTGATAAACGCAAAAGATCCTTCAGAAAATATTGTCAAAGTTGGCATTTTGAACCGAATTTCCCTACGTGACATGGACAGAATGAAGAAGAACCGGTCTAACTCAATAACTAATTTATTTATAAAAAATTAAATCTCATTTCGATTCCAAATCGCTTCGACAGTCAGCCCTACCAATTTTATGTCTCTAAAGTAAGTTCGAAAATGTGTCAGAAAGTTTCGCGTTGTCAAGCAAGGAACTTGAGAACAGCCTTAACCTCTAATTTTAATCCAATTTTTGTCTAATTAAACAATGCCTCTCTTAGTAGCCCAGTGGTAGGGGAGCAAAAAAAGGCCTAATTCGGAAATAATTAGGGGAAAGCTGGAAATTGTTTTAATCCCTTCAGTTTATGTCTAGAATGAATATACTACGTTTTCCCACTCGTACTAGGTGAGCGTTAGGAATTATACATTGATTTATAGTCAAAAAACACGCTTTTTTTTAAATACCATAACACTATCTCGAAATCACTAACTTTTTCAAAAACATTGTCAATACAAATGTTGTAGAGTTTAACATTCTGAATAAAATGAGTACCTACACTTAATACTTTTGTTGAATATTAAGGTCACAATTCTACTTTAAAGCTTAAAGTTAGTTGGTCAGAGGGTTGAACTCAGAATTAATTAGGGAAAACCGGAAATCGTTTTAATCCCTTCATATTAGGTCTAAAATGAATATTCTATGTTTTCCCCTTCGTACTAAGTGAGCGTTGGGAAATATGTACACATTTACATTCGAAAAACACGTTTTTCTTTAATATTTTTAACATTATCTGAAATTGAGACCTTAATTTTGAACAAAAATATTAATGTGAGTATCCATTTTATTCAAAATTTTAAACTCTACAATATCTGTATTGGCAATTTTTTGATATAGTTAGCTGTTTTGAGATATTGTTAAGGTAATCCTTGTCTTACCTATCTTGAAGCTCTTTATTAGTGATTAAGGCAAAATTTTGAACTGGAATTGCGACCTTAATTTTGAACAAAAATATTAATGTGGGTACTAATTTTATTCAAAATTTTATGCTCTACAACATTTGTATTGACAAGGTTTTTGATAGACTTAGCTCTTTTGAGATATTCTTAGGTAACTTGGTCTCTAAAGACTTCAAGCTCTTGATTAGCGATTAAGGCAAAATTTTGAAATTAGAATTGCGACCTTAATTTTGAACAAAAATACTAATGTGGGTGCTCATTTTATTCAGAACTTTAAGCTCTACAACATTTGCATTGACAATGTTTTTGATAGAATTAACTATTTTGAGATATTGTTAAAAATATTAAAGACAAACATGTTTTTCAAATGTAAATACGTACATATTTCCTAACGCTCACTTGGCACGAAGGGGAAAACATAGAATATCCATTTTAGACCTAATCTGAAGGCATTAAATGATTTCCAGTTTTCTCTAATTAATTCTGTGTTCAACTCTCTGAACACGGGGCTAAAACTTTAAAGTAGAATTGTGACCTTAATAGTGAACAAAAGTATTAAGTGTAGGTACTCATTTTATTCAGAATTTTAAGCCCTACAACATTTGTATTGACAATGTTTTTGAAAATGTTAGTGATTTCGAAATAGTGTTATGGTGAAAAAAAAAAAAAAAGTGTTTTTGACTATAAATCAATGTATAATTCTAACGCTCACCTGGTACGAAGGGGAAAACGTAGCATATTCATTCTAGACCTAAACTGAAGGGGTTAAAACAATTTCCAGCTTTCCCCTAATTATTTCCGAATTCTACTCCCTAACCACTGGGCTATAGATGATTTGACAAATTCACGAAAGTTATGCATTCAACTTTTAATAATGACATAAAAGGCGGAATATAATAAAGTTTCAAAGTACATAGAAGAAAACACATCCTTATTTATTAATGAAATTATTATTGCCTTTTTTCAATTGTTTAACTCCTCCCCTCCCCAAGTAGGTCCTTCACATTTAATTGTCAACTGATTAAATATTATTTTTTTGTACGCTGTAGGTTTGTTTTTTGAAAACGTTAGTAAAGTATCCGACCCATGTTAACCCCAATTTTTATCAAATTAAATAATGACTGTTTTGTAGTTTGCCTGAAGAAACATTTAAATTCCTTCAATAGAACACATTCATTTAAAAAAATGTAATAAACTTCAATAATGTCTTAATGGCGTAAAGTAATTAATTTTTTGAGTACCCATAAGAAATTACACATCTATGTTTGATAGTGAATATGTTATCAATTGTTTCAATCTTTTAACACCCCACCCCCATCCCATTACTCCATGTTTAATACAAATAATATATATATATATATTTTTTTTTTTTTTTTTTTTCGTGTATTGTAGATGATTTTTTCCCTTTTTCGCAAACCCTAGTAAAACTTCCGACCATTTTAACCTTAAGTTCTAAATGTAACCTCAGGTTTGTAATACACTTTATTTAATATTAATTATAATATTTATTAAACCATGGTTCTTATGTTACATGCATGGACATTTCTTTTTACCCGACTGAAAAGAAGGGTTATGTGTTTCACGCGTATCTGGGTATGTGGATTTCTTTATCCCATACCCTCGAAATATCCCAACGGTTGAATGGATTTTAATGAATGAGGCCTCTATCAATTCCTCTTAACGGCTCGATGGTTATAGGCTAGGTTTTGTTTTTATAAATTTAAAATGGTGGCCGTAAAATACAGAATGGCGGTAGAGACGAAAAAAAAAATACGCACCCTATTGAGTGCCATATCATTGGATAGGTCTTTCAAAATGGAAACGATGTTTCATTGACTATTTACAGTCAGAAGCTCCATTAAAATATTATACAACCTGGAAGTTGTGTATGTAGGATCTTTAGCTTTACTGCAACTCTAACCATCATAGACATCTATAGACCTCATCAAAACAGTGTTTATAGATAGGAACTAACAATTAAACACAACTTAAAAGTCATCAACACAAGTAAATAAAAAAAAAAATAGGTAAGTAATATAAACAAGTAATATATATATATAAAAAAATTAAGTCAATTCCTACTTATGTCGGTAAGAGAATTTTTTTTCCCACATTCTTCTTTCCTCTTGAGTGGCGTTTAAAATGCCTTGATCAAGAAGAGGGCTATCTCGGTCTTGAAATACGATTATAGAAAAATAATTTAATTTAATTAATTAATTAATATTTGAAAAAACTGGATTAACATCAAGTATCATCCACTACAAGTTAAAAAAAAATATTTGAGCTTGATTGGATGAATAATAAGTATTTTATTAACGATTAAAAATTTGAACAAGATATCTATAGCGAGAGTGTGAGCTAATAATAGGAATTGAAAAAATAGTTTCACATTGATGAGAAATAATTAATTAGTTCGCTTTTTACGCAGTTGGGTTTTTTGATTTTTTTAAATTTAATTGTTTATGTTACTCTAGATTTCTCTTCGAGAAAAATGAATATAAGTGAATATTTAAGAATATATATATTTGCGTTGTTTTCTTTTGTCACC
This sequence comes from Maratus speciosus, assembly GCA_963932465.1. Lineage (NCBI taxonomy): Eukaryota > Metazoa > Arthropoda > Arachnida > Araneae > Salticidae > Maratus > Maratus speciosus. The sequence goes on from OZ010789.1 coordinate 470,374,063, forward strand.
AAAGGAGTGGTGTTTGAGGGTTGAGGGGGGAGATTTGACAAATATGAGAGAAAAAAGAATATATATAAAAAAAAAAACTTGCTATATTTTTTTGCATCCCCATCTTTTGTTACGAAAAAAAAAAAAAAACGCGAAACAAATTTGAAAAATATGAGAAAAAACTGAATATATATACATTTTTTTTAATCCGTAGTTGTTCTATCTCACTTTTTTGACATTGAAAAAATGAGAAGGAGGGATTGGTAAAATGTAAAAGAATAAATGAATATTTAATAATAATAATAATAATAATAATAATAATAATAATAATAATAATAATAATAATAATAATAATAATAATAACTCGCTCAGTTTTCACACCCGCCCCTACTGGCACCAAAGAAACGGCCAAAAATTGTAGAATACTATGAGAAGGAAATTTATATATAGCATAGTTTTTAATCTTCCTCTTTTGGCATAAAAAAATGGGAGCAAAAATTTTGAAATATGCGAGTAAATAAACATCATAATTGGGGTATCTTTTTACCTTACTGGAACTGAAAGAGTAAGAGTTATAAAATAATGTCTAAATCTCTCCAGTTATCTTTTAATAAGAATTATAGTATAAACATTTTTAGTCTGTCTAACATAATGGCTATGTTATTGCAAAGTTCCTGATATCCTAAAAATTCTACATTCTAAATCTACGTCCTCATAAGACATAGTTTAAATGTAAAGATTATTTGAATAGAATTTTATTTTTTTAATAATTATTATTATGATTATTATTATTATTTATGATTTTTTAAACATATATAATGACTTTCAGGTATGATTTAAATCGAAATGATTTTTTATAAAGTTTGTTGTTGTTGTTGTTGTTTGATGTTTTTCCCTTTTGCATTTGCCTGGTGGAATTTATTATCGCTTGTTTTAATCGTTTAACACTTCACCCTCCCTCAAAATAGTTATAGTAGTATGTGCATAGTAGTCAGCTAATTAAATAACACTTTTTGTGCACTGCAGAAGATTTGTCTTTTCTTTTTCTCAAATTCTAGAAAAATGCTCGACCCATGTTAACCTTATTTAAGTTTTAATTTTAACCCCAATTTTATGTAATTAAATAATAAATGTTTTCTCATTTACCGAGTATAATAAGATAATTTCAGTTGCTCCAAGGAAAAAAAAAGAAAAAAAAGAAACGTATTAAACTTCAACTAGGTTTTAATACTAGATTAATTTTAACACAATTATTCTAATTGGTAAACAAATCATATTAGATGCAAATTTCCAACTGGGCGGACATTTTTCGCCCAGTTGGAAATTTACATCTAATAGGTTTTAATAGCGTAAAACAATTAACTTTGTCAGTACCTAGAAATTGCCCACATATATTTTTAATGATGTTTATTAGCCCCCGGTATGCTATTTCTTTCTCCCAGCAAATAAAGTGTCGTCTCCAAAAAACAGCGTCCCGTTGTATCAGCCAGCCGTAAAACAAAGCACATATATAATTGCACTGTTAAATACCCTATTATAATTTTTTTAACTTCTAAGCCTAGCATATTTTCAATTTTTATATCTTCGTATAGGAAAAAAAAAACTTTTAAATACAATTTCTTTGAAGACTGCATCTCAATTTATTTTTGAAATATCTTTTTTTTTTTTTTTTTTTTTTTAGCGTCATTTGTTTAATTTTGGATACTCAAGTACTCCATTTATGTAGAAAGTAAAAGGAAAATAGAAATTATATCTTTTGTTGCCATTTTGCCGTAATTACTATTTAAAAAAATGTAATTAAAATACGTTCTATCTTGCAAAAAATATAAATGAATGATTTCTGATAAAACATGAGCTATTATAAACCAAATTTAATTTTAAGTATCTATATTAATATTTCAAACAAATGAAGGCACATGAATCATAAGATAGGCGATTTTTTTTTTTTGGTTGAGTTTCTTGAATGACGAAATCTTTTTTTTTTTTTTTTTTTTTTTTTTGTGTGTGTGTGTGTGTGTGTGTGTGTTATTCAGCGATAGTGATGTCCTGTGCGTACTTTACTGTAGATGTTGATTAAGACTAGATCGTAAATGAGGAATTCTTCTGCGGATGCGGATGACATTATTTTACATAAAATAAAATCGCGTGTTTTAAGTCTTAAAATGGAACTACAGTAGAGTCCCGATTATCCGAATCTCGCTTAACCGAGATTCCACTTTAACAGAGTTATTTTCTTCTGATGGACTGATGGCTTCCATTATTAATTATGGCATCCCCCCCCCCCCTATTCTGACCAGAAAAGGAGAGTTCTAACTTTTTACGACTGCTCTTTCATCATCATCTATTAACATTTCATTTACAATGGCTGTTTCATAATAATGGAAGCCATCAGTCCATCATAAGAAAATGATCCTTTCCAAAGGTATGAGTTCGATTGAAGAAAACTATTTAATAATTTTTTTTTTTTCATCGGGGGGCGACACTAAATTCTGTAAAAGCAGAATTTCTGTTCTCTAGTTTTTGTTTATTTCAATCGTTTAATACTTTTCTTCCCCTTCCTTCCAGCACTTCGTGTTTAGTAGTCAGCTGATTAAGTAATTTTCCCCCCGCTTTCGTAAACTCAAGAAAAACGTCCTATCCATGTTAACCTTATTTAAGTTCTAATTTAAACCTCAATTTTATATAAATTAAACAAGGAAGTTTTTCTCGTTTAAAGCATAATAAAATATTTTGAATTTATCTAAAAGGAAGAAAGAAAACCTCAACCTAAACAATAAAACTTTAATAACAAATTTAAGTACAACATACATGAAATTACAATAACGCTTTAATAACGTAAAATAATTAATTTTAACTTAATATCTTAACACCTTTATTCTGCGGTTCTTCGTGTTTAGTAGTCATCTAATTGACCAATATTTTTCTATTATAATAAGGGTTCAAAAATGAATGTAAAATGGGACCTCTAATTCCCATTTTTATTTTTTTAATTGCGTTTTAAATTATTTTTTGGAAGATAAAGTTTACATTATTCATGAAAAAACCCACATTACTTCCGGTATAGTGCCTAGAAGATATAGTAATGGCAATCGACCAATCGTGCTAAAAAATGGAATCCCATAAATGTTAAGCGATGCTGAACGATTAATGTCGATCACATCGACATCTGTGTGTTCAAACGTGCTGATTATACATCTATTTCAATTTCAATACATCTTGTTTAGAAATAGAAACAGTGCATCCTGTTATGCACGAACAACTCCCACACATAAAAATGACCACGAATCTTTGAAAATTGAAGAACTGATTAGTTTTAGCTTTAAATAAAAAGCTGATCTGAATGAAATAATCTGTTAGGTTTAATTATGAAACATTTTAATGCCTTTGTGGCGCAATTGGTTAACGCGTTTGGTTGTTAGCCAAAAGATGACGGTTCGAGTCCGTCCAAAAACGATTATTTTTTAACTAAAATCTACAAATTTTGTTACAGTTTAAGTAAAAAAGAAAAAATATTGCTAAGTGATAACAAAAAATTCATTAACTGCTCGAGAAAATCCTGAATTAAAAAAACCGGGCACTATACCGGAATTCAACTGAGAAAGCGTTCCGGCCGGTGAAAGTCAAGACGATGTCGCCTCGATCGACATCTGCATCTTTCATCTTTCGGCATCTTTCAACATTTATGGTATTCAATTTTTTAGCACATTTTAAAACATTTCTGAAACAGCCGGTTGCCAAACTATATCTTCTAGCCGCTATACTTCAAGGAAACTCGGCCCATCATATATCATGTATGGCCATTTCTACTATTAGGCAAGTTGAAGCGGTCGCCTAGGGCGGCAAAAAAACAACAGCAACAACAAAAAATACTAATGTTAAATAAAAATGCGTACTAGGAGTAACAGGGAAAGGTCAACATTTTTAATTATTGCCCTACAGCGACAAAATATTTAGAAGCATCTAGAAACGCCCCTGATATCATGGGATAGGGTTTTGCTTCCCTAGGCGAGAGTGAACTAACTTTTGAAAAAATCCTCCCTATCCCATACTAGTCCAGGGGAAATGTATGATTTACTTTGCAAAAGGTCGGGTAGAAGATTTTTTTTCTGACTGCTTTATAATGATGCCAACATGGAAAAGTCAAGTGTTATAACAAAATCTCTTAAGGCTAAACTTTCTGTGGCCAAAATACAACTAAATTTTGGGACCTTTTTTCATTTTTTAAAAAATATCTCGGAACCTGCTGCCGTAATATATTATTTATCAATTACAATATTACAGAAGACGAAATTCTCTACAACTTTCATATTTACAACTTTTTTATACACTCAATAGCAAGCGCAGTACGCGATTTCAAAAATAAGACTTTTTTTTTTTTTCAATTTTCTTAAAAACCATGAAAAACGTAGTTTTGCCACGATTATTAAAATGTTCCCCGCGGATTTAATCGTGTATGTTGACTTCTAAAAATTGGTAACAGTAAGTTATCTATTATTTGCACACTCATGTCTCCATTTTCATCTCAACATACATTTTATGTTCAGTAAATTTATATAATTTTAAAAGTAGGGCAGAGTGTAGATGAATGAGACAATTTTCATACTTAGACAATAACATTAAGTGTATACGGTGTTAACTTCAAAGCATTGTTTAAAAGAATACTTCAATATTTAGTAACTTAGTGGCACGATAGTTTCAAATAAGAAAGAATTCTTGTTTAATTTTAATAATTTAATAATTTTTATAATGCATACATATTTTTCCAGGTATCAATGGGATAGGTATGAAAATTTGCGAAAAACGCATTTTATTCCACACTACAATGGTATATTTTATTTACCAATGATTGATATGTTTTAATGTTTTACCGTTTTAAAGATAGCAAACGTTGTCTTGTGGTTCCATATAAAAGGGGGGGGAACTCAAAAAATAAATATATTTTAAGTAAGAAATACTTTTACCTTATAAAATAGCTAGAATAAAAATGACAACAGATTATTTCACTAACTAATGTTATGCATTAATCTCTTTTAAAATTTAAAAACTATGTCACTAAAATATTTGAGATCACTAGTTTCATAAAAATATTTAAAAGATTAGCTTTAAAAAATATTGTCAATTTCCCCCCCCCCCCCCCCCCCCGCTTATATATATAACTATAACAAGAGATTATATCTCTTTAGCATGCAAAAACATATAAAACTTTAAGATTATCTGTTAATTGCTTTAAAGCTCAAACAGAAAAACTTACTTTGGTTTGAATTTCAATACTTTTTTTTTTTTCATTTGATACCTGAAGTTGATATCTAACGTTCTGCGTTTTTAATTTTTCTAATTTGGTTGCATTTTTTAAATGAGGATACTTTAAATTTCAGAACAGGTTCCAAACAGTTTTCAAAAAATAAAAGTGTCCGAATATTAAAAAAAAAAAAAAGAAAGAAAGAAAGAAAAGAAAAAGAAAAAAAAAATGCAACCAAACCCAAAAAAATACAAAAGCACAACATTAGATAGAGATCTCAGGTATCCCATGAAAAAAAAAAAAATTATTTAAAGATAATAAAATGCAAGCGAGATATTTGTCAAGAACGCTCCCATAAGTTTAATATTACCTTGCGAATGTCTTTGTGTGACTAATTTAGTCTCATAATTCATATAACTGTGACTTTAAACGCCTCAATAGTACAACTACCAAAATCTTTGAAAATGAAATCTGTATATACGGAATCCGGTCTTTAAAGAAAAAATTATATATTTTCAAGAGAAAGAATATGAACAATTATACCTTCTAAAATTGAAACCTGTTTAAAGCGGAATATATTTCGGTTCCTTTCGCTTCGGTTTTCAAGATTCTAATGAATCAATAGTTGACAAAGCTAATTACGTAAATCAGCATTACGTATTTAATGATTACACACTTAAAATTTTTCAAATCCGGCTATTAGAGATTTATTACAGTTCTTGTGGTAAATTTTCTTTTTAAGGGGGGGGCGGGGAGACGCCAAAATCCATGTTTGCCACGATAGTGCAAAAAAAGCTAGTTTTGGCTCTAAAACACATAATTTACTGCTACCAATCTATAGAAGTTGACATACACGATTAAATTCGTGGGAAACATTTGAATAAACGGGGCAGAACTAAGTTTTTCACGGTTTTTCAGAAAATTGAAAAAAATGTCCTATTTTTGAAATGGCGTACTGCACTTGCTATTGAGTGCATAAAAAAGTTGTAAATAGGAAAGTTGTAGAGAATTTTAATCTCTTTAATATTGTAATTGATAAATAATATTCTACGGCAACAGGTCTCGAGATATTTTTAAAAATTCAAAAAGAGTCCCAATATTTTTTTGTTTTTCGACCACAGAAAATTTAGCCTTAAGAAATTTTGTTAGAAAACTTAGTTTTTCCATGTTGGCATCATTATAAACAAGTCAGAAAAAAGAAATCTTATACCCGACCTTTTGGAAGGTAACCCCCTTTTTTTGGTACCTTTCCCGTGGACTATACCTATGCTTTTAGATTCAACATGGTGCAAACTGTTATCTCTACGGACATGAATGATCTTGAGACAGTTTTACCTTCTCGTGAGGACAGTAGAAGGATTTTAGAAAAATTCTCTGTCATTCTTTGCCCCACTCATGTCTCAGACGCATCGTCATTCTAAGTTCTTTCTCTTTAATTCTATTACATTTCGAGATCTAGCGATAGGTTAATATAAAAAATAATTATTATTAAAATTCTTCTTAAAATAAAATCAAAAATCTGATGCTTGGGTATTTAAATCGATGTTCCATTGTGCAAAATTCTTACCACTGCGGTCACCAGTCTCCGCACAAACGCGCACACAAACAGACTGTCAAACATTTTAGGTAGCTTTCATTTACAAAAAGCTACCTATTGCAGCCGTTCGGAGGAAAGCCATTTCAAAAAATTTTGGTATATTTTCATCGATCATGACCCCCAGACCCCGAAACCACCCTCCGTTCAAAATTGATATATATATATATATATATATATATATATATATATATATATATATATATATATATCAATATATATAAATATATCCATATATATATATATATATATATATATATATATATATATATATCTGACCTATGTCACACTAATTTTTTTAAAAATTTAAAATTTGAAATGTGGTAACAAAAAATTGAAAATGGAAAAATATCTTTTTCTTATGTATTTGACCTTTATACAAAGACTCCGGAGCAGTTTTTGTTTCGTCTATATCTTAAAAAATGGCTGAGTTATAGCATTTTGAATTTCTAGCGTGGCTGACATTTTGAAACGTCCTGAATTTTGTCACGCGATAAAAGGCGTATTAATGAACCGATTTGGATGTAACTTCGTTTATACATAGTACATACCAATATCTCGACCGAGTTCGTTGGCCAGCTTCATCCGCCATCTTGTTTAAAAATGGCGGCCATTTAAATTTTTAAGAAAAATTTAAATTTGAAATGTGGTACCAAAAAATTGAAAATTGAAAAAATATTTTTTTCTTATGTGTTTGACCTTGATAAAAGATTCGGGAGCAGTTTTTGTTTCGTCTATATCTTAAAAAATGGCTGAGGTATAGCATTTTGAATTTCTAGCGTGGCTGACATTTTGAAACGTCCTGATTTTTGTCACGTGATAACAGACGTCTTTATGAACCGATTTGGATGTACCTTGGTGTGTACATAGTACTTACAAATATCTCAACCGAGTTCGTTGGCCAGCTTCATCCGCCATCTTGTTTCAAAATGGCGGCAATTTAAAAAAATTTAAAAAATTTAAAATTTAAAATGAGATACCAAAAAATTGAAAAATGAAAAAGATTTTTTTCGTATGTGTTTGACCTTAATACAAAGATTCCGGAACAGGTTTTGTTTTGTCTATATCTAAAAAAATGGCTGAGTTATAGCATTTTGAATTTCTATTGTGACTGACCACTACCCCCTACATACTACATGCCTCTCGCATTTGACTCAAAAATGGAAGTCAGCAAGGTTGATAGATGGCGCTACTGTTTGGGGTATGTTATTGCTGTATTTACATGGATCGCCTCATAGACCTGCCTTTGAAAGCTATTATTATTTTTATTTTTTGCAGTAATTTGTGATTTTTTTAAACAGAATGTTTACTTTTAATGAAGTTAATATATTCTCTATAAATTGCCATATTGCTGTGTGCCTTACTGCTGTTCCTCCAGCAAAATAAAGGAAAATATTTCTTTTCACCATTCCTGTAGAAGACAGTCAACGAGTCTTTTAAACTTTTTTTCATTGTATTTTTAAAAATACAAATAGATATTTTTACTACTATTATTTGCATATTTCTAATAACATTCCGTTGTATAATAATAAATTAAATTAATGTACAGTTGCTATTAATAAGATGTATTTTTATTAATTTACAATGTCTTAAAAGGAAAAGAGTACCTTAATCTGAAAGAATCCGAAATAATAATGTTATTATTAATAATAAAAATGATAGATCAGAGTATTTTTTTTTTATCAAATAATTATGCTAAGCCTTTTCTGTATGAAAATGAAAATACAATAACATTCAAAATTATTTAAATTTCTTCCAGCAAAATCATAATGATAATAATAATAAATAATACACGATGAAATCGAATACGAATTAGTAATGTGATCAAAATAAATATGTATTCATAGCATTGTGTTTTGAAGCAATATAAATATTATGTAATTCAAATATATCAATAATTTCATTCCTGAAAGTACTTGATTATTACTTGTAATAATTAATAATACAAATATAAAAGAAATGAAACTAAATTAAATGTTAAAAAAAAAACAAAAAAACAAAAAAACTGCAGAATTGACGTTTTGAGGCCTTGACCGGAAGACTTGCTAATTTCATTATCATAATAAATGTTATTAATATATATAGTATTAATATCACAATATCAATAAATTAATTTTTTTACATAGAAAATATAAAATAGGGAATTAAAAAAAATACTATTATCAATTTATTGAGGCAACGTGTGTGTGTATCGGGGAGGGGGGGGGATAGTAAAAAAGATGAAAAAAGTGTCTTGGAACATCAGTGCACAGAATCGTATTTCCAACTTATTAAATTTCTTGAAAGTACTTGATCTGTACTTGATGGCAAAAAAAATTATGCCCATTTTTTTCCCATTCTGACCAGAAAATCAGAGTTCTCGAAAAAAAAAATGGCCATAATTTTTTTTTTCAAAAAAAATTTTGCCCATATTTTTCCCATTCTGACCAGAAAATCAGAGTTCTAACTTTTTACGACTGCTCTTTCATCTTCACCAAACACTTCATTTATAATGGCTGTTTTATAATAATGGAAGCCATCAGTCCATCAGAATAAAATAACTCGGTGAAAGCGGAAACTCGGTTAGGCAGGACTCGGATAATCGGGACTCTACTGTATATTTCATTTTAAAAATGATCTTTAGAATATTTTTGCTGGTGTTCAGAGGGACCTCCCCCTTGGATCCGCGACTGTAGATTACGTAGTTCAGTATTACATATTTTAAATTTTGAAATAAGTCGTCTATTATAAAATTAGTAAAATTCTTTTTGTAAATATACTTTGTGGAAGAGGGAGGGGGGTGTGCCAAAATCCATGTTTGCCCCGGGTGCAAAAATGGCTAGTTTCGGCCCTGGTGTGTGGGGGGGGGGCGGAGGGGGGGTAGTCAAAAAGATGAAAAAAAAGTGCCTTGGAGCATCATTGAACAGAATCATATTTCCAACTATTTAAATTTCCTGAAAGTACTTGATGATTACTTATAATAATTAATAATTCAAATATAAAAGAAACGAAACTGTGAGTTAAATGTTTTTTAAACACTTAAAAAAAAGACTTGCTAGTTTCATTATTATGATAAAGGTAATTAATATTTATAGTATTATTATCACAATATCAATGATTTAATTATTTTAGATAGAAAATATTAAATAGGGAAGTTCAGAAAAATATTGCAATCTATTTATTGAGGCAACTGTATGGTACTAGTACTGGAGTGTCAAGTAATTATGTTATTATTAGAATTAAATTTTAATTCACAATGGGAAGTACAACTATGAAGTTAGTTAAACATTGTTGATAGATTAATATAATGTAAAAAAAAAAAAACAAAACAGGAATATAATAATTATAATTATTAATTAAAAATTATTTTTAAAGCAATTCCTTAAGATTATCCTTCACTGACACATTCACCTCACATTAACCTTGTTTATTATTAATATTTTGCCTGAAAGAAATACATGTCTTACTATTTAGTAAAATTTAATTTAATCAAATACTTTTATGTTTTGCAATAACCTTTTTAAACTTGCTCATAGTTTTTGATCCATTGATTAAAATTCATGTACCATTTTATAGTGTTAATAAATATTTTCACTTCATAAACCTTGTTTATTTTATTTTTGATGGAAATCTATTTACAAGTAAATGTAAGTGCTATTAATTTATATATTATAATTAATTTTAAAAAAGAACATATAATTTAAAATGCATATAATAAAATAAATTATGTGCGTTATTTTATCATTCATCATTTGAAATTGAAGAGAAATTATGAAATAATTTCTCTTTTCAAATATTTTATAAAAAAAATATCATTTAATACAACAATTAAAATAAATACGAAAAGAGAAAAAAAAAAGTAAAATTCTAGGAACAAATGACAAAAATTTTTTAACAAATTTTGCTTTTTAGGCTAATTTATTTTAAAATTTTCTATTTAAATATTCTCAAAACAACTTTTGTTTACGTTATTTATCTATAGGTTTTTAAAAATCATGTCAATTGTCACCGATAGATGGCAGAGCATTTTGGGACTAAACTGACTTCCAGTTCTTATATGGGGAAAGCAGTGAATGCGAGAGGCATTTAGTATGTAGGGGGTAGTGGACTGACATTTTAAAACGACCTGATTTTTGTCACGCGATAACAGGCGTATTTATGAGGGGTAATCTTGCTCTGCACGCTTTAATTACCTTTTCCTCCCCAAAGGTCAAGAGGGGTGGGGTGTGAAAGTTGAAGGGACAGATATGGCGCATTTGCGTTTTGCTGCCTTTTTTTTCTTTGGCGGTCAGCGAACGGGGCTTCGCCAAATCACTGAACTTTCCAAAGGCCGTAAAGCAGAATTAGAACAATTTTTTAAACGAGCCGGGCCGACATAAAAATTTAAACGAAACCGATAAAATATGCATTGCCCGACTAAAGAAGACCCGGGACCCCCATCATTCTGCTGGTGTTGGTGGTGGTGGTGGTGGGGGGGGGGGGGGAGGTAGCTTCTATCTATCTATAGAATTTTCTTGTGAATAATGTGGAAGTGGCTAGTACTAAACTTCATACATATATGTATGCATAAATTTTGTACCCGGTACTGCTCACATCTACATACAGGGTATCACAAAAAGATGGTCACAACTTTAAGGCTGTTCTCAACTGTTCTGCTCAACAAGCGCAAAACGTTTTGACACATTTATAGATTCATTTTTTAACGGAAAGATATATAATTGGAAGACCTGACTATGGAAGCGGTTTAGAATCGAACTGTGTTTTCGATTTCTTGATAAATAAATTACCTATTGAATTATAAGCGATTTTGATCACGTGACAAACACGCTTTTCATCCTTTCATGGGTGATTATTCTTCTTTCGCGCGGAAATTCGGTTCAAAACGCCACTGGCGCACTTTGACACTACTTTCTGAAAAATCTATTGCGTTTGAAAAAAAAAAAAAAGGACAAAACAGCTTAATTATATAGTTTCTGAGCAACAATAGCTGCTCGATTCATGGTTTTCCGAACAAAAATAAGTTAAAACTTATGTCAATGTTGTCCTTTTGGATTTGAGAACAGCCTTAAGAAAAAATACTAGTCGGACAATAGTAGAAAAAATGATAAATTGGTTGACACGAATATTTGTTTGCAAACTTTTAATTTGTATGTTATAAGATGTCTAAAAGAGAGTGCCACAAATTGGTCATCATTAATGATTTAACATGCCACATTACGAGGAAAACGTTAAGAATGTTCTCAAATCCGAAATGGCAACTTTCTGACATAAGTTTTAATTTATCTTTGTTCGAAAATGCATGAAACTAGCTGGTGCTGTTGTTCAGAAACTATGTAATCGAGCTGTTTTTTTTTCTTTTTTTTTTTTTTTTTTTTTTTTTTTTGGAAACGCAATACATTTTTCAGAAAATAGAGTCAAAGTGGCCGTTTTGAACCGAATTTCCGCGCGAAAGGAGAAAAAACACTCAAGAGTGGGCCAAAAATGGGTTTGTCACGTGATCAAAATAGCTTATAACTCAATAGGTAATTTATTGATTAAAAAAAATGGAAAACACAGTTCAATTCCAAATCGCTTCCATGGTCAGTCTTTCCGTTAAAAAATGAATTTGTAATGTGTTAAACGTTTTCCGCTTGTTGAGCAGAGCAGTTAAGAACAGCCTTAATGTAGAATTTCTTTTGAAAACGATGACATACTAATAAATTTTAATCATTAGTTTTCTAATGATGTAGTTTGTTTTTTGCATGGGTGTTGTGTGTGTGTGTGTGGTGGGGGGGGGGGGTACTGGAAGCAGAAGGGGGACCACACTACCTTCCTAAATGTTTGAAATATATGAATTTTGGTCACTTTTGGCTAATTTATATAATTTGACACCTTTTAATGAAAATCCTGATTACTCTCATGGGCCCCTTGGCGGTAGCCCCGCATGCCCCTGCATAAGTCGGAAAATATGAATCTGAACATATGAATATACTGACAATACTGAAAATATGAAACTTTTGTCATGGATATGACTTGGATATCATATGACTGATATAACATGGATATGATATGATATGACATGGATATGACTGTTCTCAAATCTAAAAGGGGCAACTTTATGACACAAGTTTCGATTCATTTTTGTTCAGAAAGGTATAAAAATATGCATGTAGAATATAATTAATATAACTTTTATTATAATATTTTTATTTCATTAAAACTTTACAAACAATAATTATTTAATACAATATGCAATTATTTGCCGCTGGATGTAATTGAAATTTTAAGTGAAAATTTCCTGTTAACTTTTACATAATATTTTATAAATATAGATTTATGTTTATTGTACAAAAAAAAAAAAAAAAAAAAAAAAAAAAAAAAGAAGTTTTTTTCATGCAATATAATATATTCGTTTATCATACATTGTATATATATATATAAGGTAAGTTAACTTTTATTATTTAAATGTTAATAATGCATTGTAATTTAAATAACGATTTTTAAAGTAGTAGTCTATTACTTTATTTTATGTTACTAAATTACTATTCTCATTAAATTATTAATGCAAATTGCTTATATAGCATAATATTTTGAAATTAAATTAATTTTTAATTATATAAAAGTTACTCGCGTATTCTGCCATATTGGAACTTTTTATACCTCCTCAATCTTCCCTTTTTTGTTTGTTTGCTTCCTTAATTTCTTTATGTTTATTATTTCTGACTTACTAATCTGAAATTAATTCAAAGATAATTTAAATGAAGGTGAATGTCTTATATGATGAAAAACAATTCAAAGCAATTTTATTAAAATAAGTATTAATTTAATTTCTGTATATTTTTTATGAACAAAAGTTTTCATGATTCAGCCATGAATCATTTTTATCATTTCATTTAGGAAAAAGAAGTATTACATATACCTAGAATAAGGCCTTATAGTGTAAGGCCCAGAACATAGAGTAAAGCTGCCTTTTCATAACAAACATATCTAAAAAATTAGTTTTAAACATCCATTTTCTTAGAATTTTTAAAGATTACTTGCAACCTCAATAAAATTATTTCCATGAATAGTTTACAAGTTTTTGACAAACTGCAATATTTTATTTCAGTAATAGTTGTTACTTTTTAACCTGATGAAATAAATAAAAATTATGTTCTGTTTTTCTAAACTCTAAAAAAGAGGGGGTCCTTATAAAATATATTCCTATACGTCTGATAAAAAGAATATATTTATATAAATTGATATATTGAACAATCAATAATACGGAACAGACATAATACAGTACACACAGTACACGTAAATTTACTGCAGCCTCCCCCCTCCCCAGACACACACATTTTTTTTTATTAATCAATATTTTTGTAATGGCATAAGACATACCAAGGTTTAAAAAAATGTGCATTTTCTTTAAATCCAAATTTGTACTAAATAACCATCCCTAATATGTCAAATATAAATAAAAAATATTATAAACAGTCATCTCCACGAGCCGCACTCCCAGAGTAAAACCTGCATTGCTGCAATGTAACTTTTCAACTGTTTTATTATAGATCACAGTACTTTGTTTCCTTGATGTAAAGCATATTTTAAAAATATTTCAAAACAAAAATTCTCAATGATAAATTCAGGAGATGGCTTTGGTGTGTGCATGTGCGTGTTTTTTTTTTTTTTGTTTTTTTTTTTTGGGGGGGGGGGGGTGGGGTGGGGATATTTTTGGAAGTTTTGCTTGAGTTTAATGCTTATTAATGTAGTTTAAGTGCAAATCCTCCCTGCAACCACAGGAGCTTTAAAAATTCCTCCTGGAGAAAAATGCCTGATTTTAACCCTAGAAATATTAAAGAAATATTAATGTTTCTAAATTACTTAACGCACTTAGTTTTTACTTATTCTCGTACTAAATGCGGCAAAAAGGGTATACATATAACATATTAAATGAGTTAAAGGAAATATAAAAAAAAAATTGCTAAAATTATTGTTATTTACAAATTACTTAACGCATTTAGTTTTTACTTATTCTCTTACTAAATGTGGAGTAAGGGGGAAATGAAGGGGATTCATATAGCGCATTATAAAACATATTAAATGAGTTAAAAGAAAATTTTAAAAACGAAATTGCTAAAAAAGTTATTAAAATGTACAAATTATTTGACATATTCAAATTTTATGAATAATTCTCTTAGAATTATTTACAAAAAATCTATATAACTATATGTTACAAAAACCAGACGTTGAAATTTTTTTTCTCAAAAACAAAACTAATAAAAAGTTATGTTTTCTGAATAATTTAAGCATATTTTTTTATTCTCTTGACAATTGTAAACACACACACACACACGCATATATATATACACACACATATTATAAATTTGAGATGCATCAAATTTTCAAAATAGAAAACTCAAATTCATTACTCAAATTCCTTCAAAACTAATATTCATTTTAATAAAATCATAATCAAAATACTTGCATTTTACTTATTGCATACAATTCTATATCATGTAACCCAAGCACATCTAAACAATAATATTTTTTTAATTGCAGATTATCTTAAAAAAATCTTTTTTGGAACTTGTTCTTGCCCAGTATATTAATAAACATGAAATATTTATTAATAGAGAGAAGGTGCAATTTTAAAAATAAATATTTATTTTGTACGCGATTTTCTTTTCTAATTCGTTTTCTGGCGGGACCAATCCTATATGTTGATTATTTTCTATATAATAAATAATATTCAGTTAGCCAAACGAGGGATAAACTGCTTAATACAGTAACCCTACTCGTGCGCCGTAGCTTAGAGGGCATTTAAAGCTGGGGAGAATTCTATTGTTCGTGTGACCCGTGCCCAGCGTAGTCTCACCATTATGAACCGATTTGGATGTAACTTGGTCTGTACATAGTACACCAGTGTCTCGACCGAGTTCGTTGACCAGCTTCATTTGCCATCTTGTTTCAAAAGGGTTGCTATTTTAAAAAAATGTAATTTAAAATTTAAAATGAGGTATTAAAAAATTGGGAAACGAAAAAGATTTTTTTTATGTGTTTGGCCTTGATACAAAGATTCTGGAGCAGTTTTTATTTCTGAAAATTTGTTCTTTTGTTTATATCTTAAAAAATGGTTGAATTATAGCACTTTGAATTTCTAACATGACTAACACTTTGAAACGATCTTGTATTTGTCACGCGATAACACACGTATTCGCCTATTTCGATGGAAGAAGGCATGAGGATAGTATACATCAATATCTCGACCAAGTTCGCTTGCCAGCTTCATCAGCCATCTTGTTTCAAAATGGCGGCCATTAAAAAAAAAAATTATATTTAAAGTGAGGTGCAAAAAAATTAGAAATTGAAAAAGGTTTCTTTCTTAAGTATTTGACCTTGATATAAGGATTCAGGAGCATTTTTTGTTTGTCTTTATCTTAAAAAATGGCTCAGATATAGCCGTTTCAATTTCTAATGTGGGTGACATTTTGAAAAATCTGATTTTTTGCCTGTGACAGCACTCTTATATATCAACCGATTCCGATGTGAGTGAGCATGTGCACAGCAATTACTAAGGTCTCGACCAAGTTCACTGGTTAGCCTCATCCACCATGTTGTCTTAAAATGGCAGGCATTTTAAGAAATCGCCGAATTTGGCAGCCAAATATAAGTTACTTTAAATAAAAGCAGCTTGGATAAAGCTGACTAATTTTGCGAAATTCTCATTCATAATGATTTAGTATTGATAAAAATTAGTATTGAATCTCCTACATTCGGTTTCCACTAAATTGAGCTTCGTGTGTTTGAATAATATAAGTTGGCTTTTTTAAAATAAGGAATATGAAAGCTACCTCTTCCTCCCGGCACTGGCCGGAAGGACTTTTTTTTTCATCATTGTGATTATCTCATTCATATCTGTGCATATATTATGTACAGTAAGACCTATGAAAAGGAAACCTGTCTATAACGCAATGCTGCCTTAAACAGAAAACTTCATAATTTCATCAAAAAATGATACTGGTTCTGCAACTATTAAAAAAGCAAAACTACTAAAGCGGAAACCTGTTTTAAACGAAATATTTCTCCGGTTTCTTGCAATGGCATCTTAACAGGTTTTACTCTCTATCTCTCTCATATATATATATGTGTGTGTGTGTATCTGCTATATCTAATGTAAATTTAAAATTTCCATTTTAACCCCAAATTACAAGGGCGGAAAACACGTCCTTCAAATTTACAAATGTGTGGAGAAGATATGCTCCAAGAGAAGCAAATTAGATGCATCTCACCTACGAGAAGCCAATCTGGCTTCCAAACCTAATAACTACACCCATTCCACGCGCGAAATATATTTGCTAAATAAATCACAAAACTTGGGCTAAGACCAACTAAAACATCGACGAGTTTGTGGGAAGATTTCCAGGTGGATTCTCAAAATACATTCACAGCCACCACGTTACACTCACGGTTTTCCATTCACAAAATAAAACTTCATTTCTTATGAATGGCGGTGCGGTTTTCTTTTTCATTTTTTCTTTATTTTCTTCATTCCGTTAGTTCAGCTTACTCACGTTATTCGTTCTCCTTCTACGAAATCCTTCCTCGTTGCCACCGCCGCCCCCCACACCAACCCCCCTCAACTTCTGTTCGTTTTTTCTTGTTTCATATTCTACTCGTTTTCTCTAACTTGATGTGTTTCAGCGGCATAATTCCTTCAAATGGTTAGGCTGTAATTTCTTTTCGGTACGATTTTCTCAGTAAAAGAAAGAAATAAAATAAAATACACCGATGTTGATTAAAATAATCTCAGTAAAACGCAGCTCCAGTTCAGAATTTATTGACTGAAAACAGGAATTTTGCTTTTTCAGAATTTAGTGTCACCTCCGATGAAAAAAAAAAAAAAAATGCATATAAATATAGATACAGTAGAGTCCCGATTATCCGAGTTAATCGAATTTATACCTTTGGAATGGATCATTTTCTTCTGATAGACTGATGGCTTCTATTAATCATATATCATAATAATAGAAGCCATCAGTCCGTCAGAAGAAAATAACTCGCCGTTAAAGCGAAAACTCAGTTGAGCGAAACTCGGATAATCGGGACTCTACTGTAGTTCAGTTTTAAGACTTAATTAAAACATGCGATTTTACTTTATATAAAACGACGTCATCCGAATCCGCTAAAGAATTCCTCATTTAC
Source organism: Maratus speciosus (assembly GCA_963932465.1). NCBI lineage: Eukaryota > Metazoa > Arthropoda > Arachnida > Araneae > Salticidae > Maratus > Maratus speciosus. The sequence continues at coordinate 470,392,017 of OZ010789.1, forward strand.
GATCCCAGTCATAAACAACATCTACAAAAAAGGCTTTAGCCTGTAATTTATTAAAATGATTTTATATGGAAACACTATCTTAAAACGATTCTCAAAAAGAAAAAAAAAAGAAAAGTATTTTTCTCTCTCCCTCAACAATGCGAATCTGTCTGATACATTCACAGGCTCATTTTTAAAAGTAAAGTCATCCAAATAGCAGGCATGACTATCGAAGCTTTTCGGAATCGAATAATACTTTTCATTTTTTCGATAAATGGATTACATTTTGTGTTGCTCTTTTATGACGACCTTTCCCGGGCTGTCGCTTTCGAAAATTCAGTTCAAAATGCCAAATTTGACAGCATTTTCTGAAAAAAAATTTTAGTCTGCATCCAAAACAAATATAAAATGAAATTGGATTTCAAAATTCTTGAATAAGAATCCCTACCATTTTTATGTGTTTACTAATAAAAACGAATTTAGAAATGTGTCGGAAAGTCGCTAGTTTCAGAACAGCCTTTTAAAAATGAGCGGAAAAGGTTCTCATATTCAGTCTATTTGTGAAAGTGATGCTGCTGCCCCTTTACCACCATCTCACACATATGATTTTTTTTTCATTGTCTTAAAAAAATACTATTATTGGTAATTAAAACCTTTACATCATCCGTTCAAAATAAAATCATGAGTCGAAATTCAGTATAGCAAATTGATTCAGCCACAAACTATACAATATGAACTTTAAAACTTTATCTGTTTAGTTAAAAGATGACATAATAATACTGCAGATGTTACAAGTTTAAAATATACATTTTATTTAAATTTTCTAGTACTTTCGGTCTGCAAAAACCCGCTGTCATCGTCAGGGAATATTTTCATTAATTGCCGTTCTATTCATTTGAAATAATACTAAGAATACTAAGAATTATGGAGTCTCCCATTTCAAGCGAAGTGATGTATTTGTAACGGATAGAACGTCAATTAATGAAAATATTCCCTGATGATGGCTGCGGGTTTTGCAGACCGAAAGTACTAGGAAATTTAAATAAAATATATATTTTAAACTTGTAACATTTGTAGTATTGTTATCTGTCGCTGTTTAAGTAAACCTAAAACGTTCTAAACTTCATATTGTGCAGTTTGTGATCATCCATTCTTTAAAAAAAAAAAAAAAAAAGGACTGAAGATTCCAAGCTGATGGAAAAAATATATAGCTCTCGATTAACATTTGAAAACTGAACTTTATTTATGTTAAGAAAAATAAAACCATAACGCAAATCCCCTGTATAACATTTTTGCCTCCAATCTTATGCCCAGTACTGTGCTGATCATTTATCCAATATTTTTCTCGCTAACCACGGTATAACTTATAAACAGTAATAAAAATATGATGGTATGATGATAGTTAAAAGAAATAACAATAGGCATGGTCTCATCAAAGATTAACTAATCTATTAGTATTCTTTTCTCATAAAATTGTCATGTATAAACATATGAATATCATGAAACAATAACCATTTGAAGACAATTTATGAAAACGTGCTAACAGTAATTATGCTGAATATCCTCTTTTATCTAATCGAATGATATTTTATCTTCCAAATCTACAATTAATAATTATTTGTCAGCATTTCTTTCGTTTATCCACCGAAACAAATATAGAATTTTGCAAACGTTCTTAAAGATTAAATCTTTAATAATTACTAAAAGAAAAAAGAAATTAGATTAAGAACTTAAAGTTTTGGAAATTATATTATTAATTCCTTGCATTTTTGAGTAAGAACAACAACAATAGCATTAATGTAATAACAATAGTTAAATTAAATTAAGAAATATGACTATGTTTTCGTGTTTCCGATTTTTAAGGAATAGTATTGCCTGCTACTATTTCCGAAGTTTGCAATTGGTTCTTGAAGCTAATATTTTGTTAACATGGCTTAGTATATTAATTAGAACACTTTATTTTTTTATGTAAAACGACTTTGTCATAGCTGACTGCCAGTTTATTTTTACTTTTCTGTGACAATTCATTGAATTAAAAAAAAATAATAAATCTCAAATTGACAGAAAAAATTGTCAATTTTGACACCAGTGGAAAACCGTTTAGATTACAGAAAATATTTATATATATATATATATATATATAGATTTTTTTCTGTAAAAATTACAAAAAACATATCTTTTACAGAAAAAAAAAACTATTTTTTTCTATAAAAATTACAGGTCTTTTTGTTAGAGTATAGTATTCTAAAAATTGAGGGATAGGTGTTTAAAAGTTAAAACTTCCCAATTTCACTAATTTCCCTAAATTGGTTTACAATTCGTTAATTTTGGCAATATATGAGAAAAAATATCTTAGCACTCTGATAATGATAATGGCGTCTTTTTTTCTTATTAATTGCGGCAGCAATTCACTATATTTCTGAGACCTAGGTTTGAAAAATGAAGATTGAAAATATTTTCCTTTATCTTTTTTTCTCTTCTTTACTAATCTTTTAAAGGGTTCTGCTCCAAGTTATTATTTTTTAAATTTAATAGTGGGTTTAATTATTGAAACTTTACTTTTCTCTTCCTGGATATAATGCTATAGTCTCATATATATAATACATATAGATATATATCAAGATTATAGAATTTATAGAATAATTATTAGAATATAAAGAAGAATTTATAGATATATATAAATATTAATAAAAAAGATCAGTTCATTTATTTGAAATTAAAATTAAAATGTCAGCAAATGTTATGCATGAGTGAGTGAAAATCATTTTGTGAGTGTAGCACAAAATAGGGTATTTTGATTGAAGAACAGCCTTAACAAAATTTCTAAGAACCACTAGTACAATGGAAAACAAATAATAGGAATAGAACTTAGAAGTATCATATGCCAAGAAATACGGCCCAGATCACCTGATGCCGTCTCCTCGTAGATTAGTGAGTATTTAGTTTCTTAAAGCGAGCAGTAATCCACTACGTCTCTAAGATTTAGTCTTAAAAAATGCTTCGGAAAAACAAAGCTTCAAAATGCTTCATAAAGGGATTCTTTAAATTTTCTTTTTAATGATCAATCTAGGAACTTTTACACTGTAAAAAAAATCTGTAAAGTTACTAAAATTTTTGTAGGAAACTGAGATTCCTAGAACGTTTTATGCAACAGCAACAATATAAATTCATGGGCGGAAAATTTTTCAAGCGCATTTAAATATTGTCACACTGTTTCAAATATTGCGAACTTGATATAAAATATAGACCCATCCTCTCTCCTCCCCTGTTGAGAAGCAAGGATGCGAAATAAAAATACCCTTATGTAATACTATATATGAAGATCTGCATGTTTAAAAAATATATATTAGAAAATGTTCCCTGCTTTTAGGGGGGGGGGAGGGGGATTAAAGTGAGCAAATTAAAAATAAATCACCCGATCTTATACCTATATTCTTAGAAAATAGCTTTTCAAAATTTTGACCTGAATGTGTTTTTATTCTGATTAGCTGTATCTTACAAAAATTCATCATTGAGATCAGACCATTCGATACCATCAGTCTTATCTAATATGTAAATTGTGGATGGAATTTTTTTATATAAAAAAATCACGACCAATGAAAGATTTTTTTTTTTTTTGTTTTTAACTGGAACAAATTTTAAATGTTGTAAAATATCGAGCATTTAACAGTAAATTTAGGTTTGGAAAGGTATTGCAAATGTGATTATATATATGATGTAAAAAAAAGGAAAAAACGAAAAATGGATTTTTAATATTTGCTTCTTTCTTGTATTCAATAAATATTTTTTGTATTAAAAGATTTATGCGTTCATTTTTGATGATTTTCTATGAATGCGTATCATTTTCAATATTAATGAATTTTATTAATATTTCTTTAGATTTTCTATTTATAAATTAAATTTTTATGTCGTAAATACACTGTAAAAAAAAAAAATCTCTAAAGTTACTAAAATTTTTCTAGGAAACTGGGATTCCTAGAACTTTTTATGTAACGGCAACAACAAAAAATCATGTAATAGACACACTTTTGCGCCGAAAATCAAAAAATCTGTAAGGTTAAAAAGAATTTTTTAGGAAACTAAGATAACCAGAACTTTTCATGTAACTGCAACCAGGGTTACAGATAAAATTTTAGTAAGATTACTGTCATTTTAGCAGATTCACTTGTAAAGTTACAGATTTCTGTAGCTTTACAAAAACTAGTTTGGTAGATTTGCAGCTTTTTTGTACAGTTACAGATGAAAGTTTAGTAAGCATGTAACTTTACATCTGTAGAACTAGACTTTTTTTACAGTGTAGATTATTGCTTAAATCAGTTGCTTTTTTGCTTATGTTTCACTCCATATTAATTGGCATTCCATATTAATTTTAACGGACACTCCCGAATACTGGACACTTCTATTTAACAAACCATAATATTGGATTGGATTTTTTGCAGACACGGAATTTTATTAAAACAAGTGCAAATTGGGCACTGTCCCTGTCTCCACCGCTTTGCTTTTAGAGTCCCCAAATTTTGTATCCAATTTCTGTAAAGCTGGGAGAGAATCGAGAAATTCAATTGATCGCGGAAAAGTATCACAAATTCTATAGGGGACTCCAAACAAACCAGTTCAAAATATTTTTTGCGAACAAGGTACAAGTGTGTCCTTTTTGAAAAATTCCCGCCCGGCGACTCTTTTTTTTCTACAGTGAACACTAGTAGAATAAGTTAAAAACTTAATAAATTTAAAAAATCTAAAAGCATCAACTCCTCCCAATAACGAGCACTTCTGAAACGCTGAATCTGTTTGCTGTTCGAAGGTGTTCACTTTTCTGAGATAAAAATATATGCTTATGTTGAAAAAGGTGAGTGTGCGCTAAATAAAGTTTTGCATATGAAAGTTTTGCAGAAAAACTTCCATTGGACACTTCTAAATAGAGAACACCACTATTTAAGAAACACATTTTTCATTCATAACATGCAAATGTTTTATATACTTTTACCTCAAAAAAGCAGACACCTGCGAATCGAGGACAAATTATCTAGGTACTCCTTATTGAGAGGTTTTATTGCATTTAGATAAATATTTTTTTGTTTTTGTTTTTAATCTTATTCTCACTCTAGAAGTTCAAAATATTGATTATAATGAGTACGATGTCGAAAAAGGTAAATTATCAGGTTTACGAAAATTGCATATCAACTTTGGGAACCCTTAAAATGGAGGGGATGGGGGGGGGAGCAGAACCAGGCCAAATGCTTTTCCAGGATTCAACGTGGTCAAACATGGCTAATATATACATATAATGCTTTTTAAAAAATGGCTGCGATTTAGACACTTGAAGTTTCTGAAATTCAGACGCATAAAGTGTCTGAAAAAATTAAGACATTTTAAAACGTCTGAAAATTGAACACTCCGTTTCAGACATTTAAATTTAGAGTGTGCAACAGATACACTTTTGCACCGTACATCGAAAAATCTTTAAGGTTACTAAGAATTTTTTAGGAAACTGGGATGCCTAGAACATTTTATGTAACTGCAACCCGGGTTACAGATAGAATTTTAGTAAGATTACTGTAATTTTAATCGATTCTTTTGTAAAGCTACTAATTTCTATAGCTTTACAAAAACTTGTTTTATAGATTTACATCTTTTATTGTACAGTGTACAGATAAAATTTTAGTAAGCATACAGATTTCTGTAACTTTACATCTGTAGAATTTTTTTTTTTTTTTCCAGTTTACTTTGTTATAATTCAGATTATTTAGTTTTGAAAATCATAAGAAACTGATTCATTGAAGAAAAACTCAAAACCTTTATACACTTTCTGGCTGGTTGACGCAATGCGTAACACGTAACATAGATGTAATTTATTATTGTCAATATTAATAAAAAAGCAGAGTTCATTTAATTGGAATCGAAATCAGAAGACCTGGAATTTTTTTGCATGAATGGGTAAAAATTATTTCGTGAATGCGGCATGAAGTAAGGTATTTTGATTGAAAAACAGCTTTAACGAAAATTCAAGAACCACTAGTGCAGTGGAAGGAAAAAAAAAAGGAATAGAACTTAGAAGTATCATATGTCAAGAAATACGGCCCAAATCACCTGATGCCGTCCCCACGTGGATTAGTGAGCATTTAGTTTGTTAAAGCGAGCATTAGGAAGTCGGCATCTCCTTACATTGAACGGTACTTGGAGAATCGCCCAGAGAAGTAAAACGAAATCGACATGACTGTGCTACGAAAAATTCGATCCAGGAGCTGTAGCAAAGAATCAAGGTTATTACGTACAGTCAAATTACCTTAAGACATATGGCTTTTTTGGAGAGAGAAAAGCAGTGCTTGTGTTGTGTAAAAGCTTCTCTGTTGTGAATAAAATTAGCAATAGAAAAAATCATCAGCTGAATTTTATTATCCTTACGATAATTTTGTTTCAGTGGTACATTGGTATTTGAAGAGGAGCATCGTAAGGAATTAAATTTCTATGGTAATCAAATTTCTAAAGCAAATTTTAACAACAACAACAGCAAAAAACATGCATCAAGCATATATTATGAAACAGTTTCTAATACTTCCAGAATGCTATGAAACTTGCAAATGCAATAGATTTTTCATAAAATATTGTCAAAATAGGGATTTTGAACCGAGTTTCGGCGCGAAAGAAAAATAACCACTCAAGAAAGAGTGAAAAACGTCTTTGTCACGTGATCAAAATTGCTTATAACTCAATAGGTAATTTATTTATTTAAAAAAAAAAATGGAAAACGCAGTTCGATTCCAAATCGCTTCCATTGTCAGGTCTTTCAATTTCATATCTTTCCGGTGAAAAATGAATTTGTAAATGTGTCAAAACGTTTTGCGCTTGTTGAGCAGAGCAGTTGAGAACATATTTAAGATAATTTTCTTGATATTATGTTTCAGAGGTACATTGGTATTTGAAGAGGAGTATCGAAAGGAATAAAATTTCTATGGTAAGCAAATTTCTAAAGCAAATTTTAGCAACAACAAAAAAAAAAAAAAAAAAAAAAAAAAAAAAAAATCATGCGTCAAGCATACATTATGAAACAGTTTCTAATATTTCCAGAATACTGTAAAACTTCACCGTTTAATGCGACAAAAGAAGATATATAAGTAAACACTCAATTTCGGTATTTACCTTTCATAATCGGAAATGTACTCAAATTCTTTTGTGCAGCCTTGTATATGATCTATAGATTTACAGAAGTGGATATAGAACAGAAGCGAATGGACTACCTCTCGGGCCCTTAGTCTTGACTTTTCTGGGGATCCCCTCCTTATTTCCAGGTGCTAAAAACGGAAAGCAATACGTATAGTGCAGGTAAGCATTGCAATTTTGTAAAATTCAGAGTTTCATAATTCGATAAGTTTTGGTCGTAAAAGAATGGGATTTATTTAATTTCCTTCCCAGACGGAGAAACAATATTTTTCAAAATAGTTTATTGGGAACCAGGGGCCATATAAAAAGATAAAATTTCGTATTTTAGTATGTATACAGTGCCTTATAAAACAAAATCTGACCTTCATTTGTATACTTTTTGCAATTGGAAGTATGTTTTTACCATCAGTTGTTTAACCCTAAATTTGATTTCTTGTACTCTCCTTAAAATTTAACGAATTAAAATAAGAAAATTTCCTGTGAATTTTGTATTATTTACTTGTATAAAAATAACTGAAAAGGTACTGTAAGTGTACATACATATACATATAAATTCATGTACCTATCTAAATACCACAAAAATTTTCTTTGCAAATGTAGAGCTCATATACAATTTTTCTGGGGGGCAAAACACCCCCACATTACGATTTAAGTGTTAAACGATAATCGTCATATCCTCTATTTTGAACCACCCAGTATGATGTAATTCTGAGAACATTTCTGGATTTTTTTACATACGCTTTATTTCAGAATGAATTTACATTAAGTAAATTTACAAAATAATGTATTTTTTCATATATGCATTTATATGCCGTCTCTAACCTCAAATTAACTTTCTTAGTTTAACAGTGAATTTTACTGAGATAAATAGGGAAGGTCATGTGATCGCCCAGGGCGCTAAAAATAGTCAAAATGCTTGATTAAAACTTAATAGCTTCTTTAAAAGATATCATTTGTTGAGATGCTGAGAAAATCTCGCCCAAGACACTGTGGCTACAAAACCCACCTCCGTGTAAATCCATCAAACACTGGAAGACTAAAAATTGCAAGAATCCAATATTTTCTTCTTATGAATATCGAAAAAATTAAAAAAGGTGAAGCGTTTAAAATACCACCAATATGTCATTATACCTACAAGATTCAATAAATGAGTGAAACAAAGAATATTGCACATCATTTCTCTTTTGCATAAAATATTAGGCGGATATGAAGAAAAAAAAAACATGAAAGAAAATCTTAGCAGCGGGGTCCCTTTCCTTCCGGGCCCTTAGGCATCAGCCTGATCAGCCTAATGGATAATCCGCCTCTGGTTGTTACGTTGTGATAGTAACAGAAAATATGCTTTTTTAAAGGGGAAAAAAACTTGGATTATATAAAATTCTCTATTTATAATTTACTAGGGAATACATCCCGGGCCTCCCGTGTTACAGAATTAATTATATGTGAAAACCATTTTCTTTTTAATTCTAATAGATTTTTACATTTAATATATATATATATATATTTTAACGACACCAATATATTTACCACTAACGGCATCAAACAGCCTTTTTAGTTGAAAAATATCCATTACGCATTCAAGTAAAGTTTTGAAATTTATCAAAAGTGTTACTTTCGTATTAGCAAAAATGAGATCGTTAGCAGCCGAAGAAATCGACAAAGATTTCGCTACAGCTGCTTTTTTTAATTTTTATAATTTCAGTAGTTTAAGCGCATACTTCGATAGCATGTCTGTTAAATATATTTATGTTATTTTATTTATGTAATTGATATAGATTTAATTTCATTATGGAATATTAGCCGGAAACAAATGCTGAACTGTTTATATTGTTTAAGTGCAAACCGACTAATCTTTTGTAAACAGCCAGTAATTTGCATGCGACAGAGGCAGACTTTTAGATTCATGCTTTAATTTCTTTTTTTTTCTTTTTCTTTTTTTTTTTAAAAAATCCCTAAATGGAGATAGTTTTCAAAGAAATTGCAAAAGAACATTTTTTTTTTATCTTTTCGGCGGTGTAAAGATTGAAGTTGTGGGATTCTTAGAAGTTAAATAAAATTGTAGCGAAAGCAAAATTTATTGGTCAGATATTGCCATCCTCAATATAACGTCAGCATTCCCCACGAACATTTGCTTTATAATATAGATTTCTCATTTAACTTCTAAGGTTTGAATGTAAATTTAAAGTTATAAAATTTATGTTTCATTATTGTACAATTTTTTAAGTTTACGGTGTAGAAGGTTCCCCCAAGAAAGGTGACCCCAAAATATTAGCTCTTCATGGTCCAAAATAGAGATACACATTTTGGTGAACGATAAATATTAAGTTGTTCGAATGTTAGTGTGAATTAAGTGATTCGTTATTGTATGTCGGAAGTAAGCACTCTGGGTACATGAATATGCAGCCGGTGTCTATAAGAAGTCATAACCACTCGTGCAAAGAATAAAAAAACATAGAAATATTATGGAGGTAAAATAAATTCTTAAGAAAACAGACTTAGAAAAATATTTTCATTTTATAAATGTTAACATTTACATAATATGTCTTGTTCCATTTCATTTCTGTCTTTATTTAATTTATAATTAATATTTAATTTTGAAATTATCTCAGATATATATATATATATATATATATATATACTTGCAAGAACAGAAGTGAATTGATGCCTTTACTCGAAGCGTGTGGTTTACGGAATGTAGTGGAAACAGATCGCTTTTGATATGGATTGATTTCGGTCGGTCGGTTTCATTTGGCTTTAATCTTGTTTCATTTGTTTTTTCAATATGGTCTCGACAGGTAAATCTGGGGAATGTTGCATGCTTAAAAACAGTTTTAACCCTGCATTAGTGTGTCATAAGCCACACAGACCTGTCTCCATGTTTAATTAGTTATTTGCCTTGTTTCTTATGGTTGTTTTGTTTAAGTTAAAGTTGGTTAAGTTGTGTTTTTTAAGTTTGTTTATTAAGTTAAATTATAGTTCTTATTTGGTTTGGTTAAGTTAATTTTGAGCTTCAATTAAAGTTTACAGTTTGTGGTAATGCTTGAAATAACTATTGGAATTTTTTAACTATATATATATATATATATATATATTTTTTTTTTTGCCCGAGTTTGAAATTAATGGAAACGCTTATTCTTCTCATTTTTCGTAATAAGTGTATTTGCATCTCAAAAATAAAAATATTATATTTGTATTAAAGATTACAATTCACTTTTTATTACATCTCCACTGGCTGTATTATAACTGATTTTTATTTATTTAATTTTTTTACTAATTAAAATTCTTTCTTCTTTTTTCCCCTCTTAACAATTAAAAAATATAGTATAATTGTAAATCAGCTGTATTAAAAATTAATTAATTAATAATAAAATTTTTAGCAAATTTTTATGTTTAAACAATTTTAAAATGTGCTTTTAACAGCCATAGTACGTTTTTTCCCCAATCACTTTAAAAGAAATCATATTCCTCTTATTTATTGTGCTGTATTATGTATACGCGTTATACAAGGTGAATATAGGTGAAAATTAGGGGTCGCCATTCGCCACGTGGCGATTAAAAAAATCTGTTATCGATCGTCAATTAAAATACAGCTTTTTTCATGAAAATATGCTTCTCTACGTTGATTACATCTAATTAACGAACTGGTTAATTCTTTTTCCTACTGGATGCAAAAAGATTTCAACGATTTTTGCTGTATTTTTAATATCTCGGTTTTTCCCCACGTTCTTTTCAGTTATATATATATATATTTTTTTTCTTCTAGAAATACCATTTTATTATGCAAAATATATTCATCAGCTTTGATTACACATGCATTTCAGGTAATTTATTCCTTTTTTTCCCTACTGGATGCAAGATGATTTTAAGGACATTGCAATTGCAGTATCTTCAATATTTTCACTCCTGCCACATGCTCACCAGTTGGATTATTTTTCTTCAAGAAATATTGCTTAGTGTTTAATCCTGCGAAATATACTCAACAGCGTAGACTTAACCTGTATGTAATTGGTATAGCGTGATAATAACATATTCACTTATTAAATAAAATCCAATATAACATTTTATTGCGTTTTACTTTTTATTATTATTATTACTGTGTACACGGAAAGCTGTTGGAATTTTGATTTGCTTTATTTTTTATAGAAAGAAAGTAATAGTAATTTAGTTAATAATTGTGTTTATGAACATATACAAATAATCCATGAATATATTCTAAAAAAATTAATGTGATAATAGACTTTTTGATTTTAAAGAAATTTTCCTGAATTTTGACTTCTTCCCATTGGCTGGTCTCTGACTTGTAGAAAAATATTTATTTATATGCGATGATTATAGTTTATCTAGATGTCAAAAAAGTTTGAAACATTACTGATGACAACTTTAAAAAGTTACCACTAAGAAAACTGAGTCTACCAGCCACTGGCTACTAACCCAATTTCCCAGTTTTCACCTATAGTGAAGTATTGCACGGGCCGAAATTTCCAGGCCCAGACCCGTTTATAATTTTTCAGTTTACAACCCGATTTGTTTAAAAAATAGTGAAATCACGCCCAACCCGGCTCGGCCCGTCAAAAAACAATGAAATTAGGCCTGACTGAGCCTGACCCGACTCATTTTCTACAAAAAAAAATCATATTTTTCTTAACATACAGTTAAGATTATTTTAATGAATACTGCATATATATTTACGGGATAATTTTACGGTATATTTTAGATTACTATTAAACAAAAACCTAATTTGCAGAACAAATTAAAAAAACAAAATTTATTTCCTAAATTGTTTAAGCCCGAGAAGGGGCAGATATTAAAATATTTCATTCAATTCGTTCGACATTTAATGTTAAATTTTTGTAACAAATGTGTTAAACCAATTGAACATTAAAAAATAAAAAATGAAATTCATACAATATAATACTTTAAACACCTATATACTTAGATTCAGTTCAAATGAAATCGAAATAAATCTTAGACTTTTTTAAAGTTTTGTATTTTGCATGTATCTTATCATATTATGTACAATCGTCATAAACATAATGTAAAATCTGCAGTACAAATATTTACAACTTAAAAATGGAAAAAGTCTAAGATTTATTTCGATTTCATTTGAACGGAATCTAAGTATATATAGGTGTTTAAAGTATTATATTGTATAAATTTCATTTTTATTTTTTAATGTTAAATTGCTTTAACTCATTTGTTACAAAAATTTAACATTAAATGTAGAACGAATTGAATGAAATATTTTAATATCTGCCCCTTCTCGGGCTTAAACAATTTAGGAAATAAATTTTGTTTTTTTAATTTGTTCTGCAAATTAGGTTTTTGTTTAATATGTCAAGTTTTTTAATAACTACTGAATTCAGACGAACACATTTCGAAATTAATGGAGGGTATATCATCATCAGGTTTTGATTTGTGCGATATAGCATCACAATTTGTGATGCAATTTACCTATGTATAATTCAAAATGTTTCACCAGTGCAGTAATGCGGGTTGCTGTAGTTTGGTCAAAAAATTACAATCTGAACTTTAAAAAATCTGCTTGAAAATGTCATTTTTATTTCCACTATGACGCCATATTCATCTTCTTTTTAATTCTTAAAAAAAAAAAAAAAAAAAAAAAAAAAAAAAAAAAAACTATTTCAGTTTCTCCAGTTTCATGTTTCACGTGAAAATCATTCAACTAAATATAGGCAAATTATTATTACGGCTTTTGAATTATTTACAACAATGAAGGGAAAAAAGTTAAATTTTATAAAAGCATGTATAATAATCACTTATAAACAAATTAAGTTAAATAATGCTATAAAAAGTGATAGAATATCTTTATTAAGACTTACGAATTTAAATGAAGTTAAATTTTATTTGAAAATGTCCGTTGATTCTCAATGAAAAAAGCGAAATTTGGAATTATTAAGAAAAATATTTGAATAATGTAAATAAAAATTAGCCCATTTTACTCTCTAGATTATAATCCACATATATGCAAAGGCATTTTATGATCCGTTTTGACCCTGACGTCAGGCAAATATTTTTACACTTTGAATTTATAATATTATTAAAATTAGCAAAGAATTAAAAATGAGTGGCATCAGGGACAAAAAGGTGGGAAGAAAAAATGAAAAAGTTATAATCTCCATAGGCTTTTCTATGTTAAATTAACATTGAGAAGTGACACTGGAAATAAATAAGTATTGCGCTGCCGCGCAATACTTAAATATGTTAGGAAGCTATAAAATACAGAAAAGAAGCATTAATGATCACTTAGACTCTTACACTCTAAAATTGGGAGGAGTGAAAAGTTCACTATTTGAAAGAGTGACAGGCATTTTTACTTTTTTTGGAGTGAATTTTTAAAAATACACCCCTTACAGAGTGGAATTTTCCAATCTCTAGAAAGGAGTGAAATGTCTCACTCCTGAAAGTGTGACTTACGTATGCATTGCTTATAAACCAATCAGAACAGCAAGGCGACGACACCCTTAAAAGATAAGAAAAATGATCACTTTTTCGTCCGCCATTTTAAGATTAACAGATTAGGATATCATTAAAATTATGCTTTATGGAATACATAAAATAAAGGTATGTCTTATTTAATTTTAAGCATTTATCCGTGTAGATATGTGGAATGTTAATATTATGAGCTAAATAGTTGTATGTTGTATAGAAAAAGATTGATCGTCGAGTATTCAAAAGTGATTGTGAGATTTCTTCATGTAGCGGTCTGAAATGTAATTGTTTTAAGGGGGCCGGGAAAGCCGTATCTCCGCCATGTTAAATTCACCAACTTTATGTACCTTTTTCTCGGAAAAGGTGAAAGATAGAGGTCTAGATTTTTTAGAGTAGTTTGAATAACATGCTTTACGTATTTTAACAGACCATTTTCGTTCTAAAGTGATTGTGAGATTTCTTCATGTAGCGGTCTGAAATGTAATTGTTTTATGGGGACCAGGAAAGCCGTATCTCCGCCATGTTAAATTCACCAACTTTATGTACATTTTTCTCAGAAATGGTGAAAGATAGAGGTCTAGGTTTTTTAAAGTAGTTTGAATAACATGCTTTACGCATTTTAACTGACCATTTTCGTTCTAAGTGAAATTCAAAACTAATTATTAATTATTTATTGAAAGTCATTTTTAAATTAGCATTTTTGATAAGATTTCACTGCCTAAAATAAATAATTCTCAACAAATCATTAAATCCATGTGTTAAAGTATACAGTATAACACAATATAAATATTTAAAAAAATCTGAGTTCTTAAGTTTAATAGATATTGAAACAAGTTGGAAATTGCTCGTCAAACGTGGCAAATGAGGTGCGTTCGTACTATACCTAGTTTTAGGAATACTTTTTGCATCGCATATTGTACTGAATGTATATTTTAGTGCAATACATAAGTGCATATTCATTTCATTCTGTTCTGAAAGGCTGTAACATCATTAAAATGCACTTGAAATATTTTTTTTTCTCCATTGGCCGTCATGTAACGGAAAACTTTTGACTGTCCCTGTAATTAAACTATGCATCCGATTTTCCTGAAATTTGAAATGAGTCTACAAAATTTTGCGCAACAATTATATATTTAAAATTTCAGATCATTCGGAAGGCTGTAACGTTATTAAAATGCACTTGCAATAATTTTTCCTATTGGCCGTAATGTAACGGAAAACTTTTGAATGTCCCTGTCATTAAACTATGCATCCGATTTTCATAAAATTTGAAATGACACGACAAAAGTTTGCAACAATTATATATTTAAAATTTCAGACCATTCGGTTTGGTAGTTTTTGCTCTGTTATATGCGGACGCAGTGTTGAATTCAGACACTTTTCTCCGGGAGGGATTTCTGTGGCCCCGGGGGAGAAATTGCACTTTTTGACCATTGAAAACACAAAATCTCAAATCTTCGGGGGGGGGGGGGGGTATTTCCTTGCTCCGGGGGGGAATGTCCCCCCGTGCCATGCCCTGAAATCAACACTGGGACAGACGGCGTAAATACGTAAGCACCTATAGTCGTCGTTCAGTCCGTCTGTCTGTCTATCCGTCTGCCCGCATATAACAGCGCAAAAACTACACAACCGAATCGTTTGAAATTTAAAATATATAATTTTTGCATAATTCTGTTCATTATTCTAATTCATTTCAAATTTTATGAAAATCGGATGTATAGTTTAATTACAGGGATAGTCAAAAGTTTTCCGTACATTACGGCCAATGGGGAAAAAAATTTTTCAAGTGCATTTTAATGATGTTACAGCCTTCCGAATGGTCTGAAATTTTAAATAGGGTAGATGTGCCAGTAATGGACACCCTTCCAGTAATGGACATCCCTTGATGTTTTTGGTTCATAAAAAATAACTAATAAATATTTAACTTTAATTAATTTTTTGATAATTTCCCCTTGCATGTTTTATAAAACTGGGTTATTGTTGACACTTTTAATCAAACCAATTAGGAAGCAGAAAATAATGTTTCGAAGTTTTTCTGTTTTTCTGTGAAAATCTTAATGAAGAGACAAAGAACTGGCTTCGTTTAATTAATTTATATATTATTTATTTTCTTGAAAAATTTGAATGCTTTTGTTTGAGTAGTTTGGATAGAAAACTTAGACTTTTATATGCTAACGGTCATTTACGAAATTTAATTTATTATTAAGGTTTTAAGAGGGGGTGTCCATTACTGGAATGGTTAATTAGTCATTTTCCACCAAAACTTTCATAAATAGCTGCTTTTAAGTTATTTTATGTGATTAATAAAATTTCAATATTTTATTCTTTTTTTATGTATATACCTTGCTATTTTAAAATCTGGCAATCAAACTAGCAAGGAAGCAGAAAATATTGTTTAAAAGCACAGTCAAAGAGGGGCTCATAGGGCTTAATACCCCTCCGTTTAAATAAAAACAATTAAGTTACAGAAGCTATTAAAAATCTATTTTCTGTCTTAAATGTTTCCTTATTCACCTCTGAAATAATAATTAAAAAAAAAGTAATATTTATTAATTTATAGGCAATATTTATGAAACTAGTAAATCTGCAGATCAGTGGCCTCAAACATCAGTTCTACAGTTTTATTTTGAAATTATTTTACTTAAGCATTTAAAATATTCAACTCACAATATCATTTCTTTCATATTTGTAATATTAATTATTATAAGTGATATATCAAGTAGTCTCTGGAAGATTAATTGTTAAAAATAGCGAGACAAAACTAAACACTAACATTCCAAAACTTTTTTATTATTATTATTACCTTTTGAAATCCCCCACTGTTTCAATAATTTGATAGCTCTATTTGCCTGATATTTAGTATTTTAAACTATCCATCTAAAATAATTAAAACATTGATCTTCTGATAATTACAATAATTGATGCAAACAGTAAATGATTATTACAAATATTTTATTAATTACTGGTATCCTTATTGTTAAATTTATTTGAAAATAATTATTTTGTTTCGTATGTATTCATTAAATTCTGGTTCTAAATACAGTCATAAAAACAATTATATTTATTACTTTTTATGGTGTGTCCATTACTGGAACAGAGGGTGTCCATTACTGGGCTTTTGGGTGTTTTGATATATTTCTGTTATTTAAAATTAAATTTCGATTCATAGTGGGAAATGAGACTATAAGAATGGTTAAATATTGTTGATAGATTAATATAATATTGAAAAAACTGGAATATAATAATTATAACTATTAATAAAAAAAAATATTTTAAAAGAAATTCCTTAAGGGTGTCCATCACTGGCACATCTACCCTATATAATTGTTGCAAAATTTTGTCGAGTCGTTTAAAATTTTATGAAAGTCGGATGTACAGTTTAATAAAAGGGACAGTCAAGAGCTTTCCGCTACATTAAGGTCAATAGGGAAAAAAAATTTCAAGTGCATTTTAATGATGTTACAGTCTTTTGAACAGAATGAAATTGATATGCACTTATAAAGTTCACTGAAATATGCATTCAGTACAATATGCAGTGCAAAAATATTTATAAAATTAGTTATAGTACGAACGCACCTCATTTGCCACGTTTGACGAGCAATTTCCAACTTGCTTCTATTTCCGAGGTCAATATTTTCCTATAAAACATATAAAATCTATTTTGCTCATATTCACAAAATACAATATCTACGCGAATAAAAAATTTAAATTAAATATGGCTTCCATTTTTCAGCAATAACGGACGAAAATTAGAAATCACGATTAAGTTAAGGAATATGTTTAAAAGAAAAATATATAAATATTCCAGAGAACTTAAAATTTAGACACCATGTTCATATTAAATAAAACAAAAACAAGTGACAGCGGATAATATATATATATATATATATATAACCATTAATTAAACATAACCTACCACCGTCAATTATTATGAATTAAAGCTGTAAGTATAAAAATAAATAAATAAATAAATAAATAAATAAAAAATAATAATTTATTATAAGAATTATTATGGAAGAAAAAGAAAAAAGTGGACACCGACAAAAAATGGAAAAGCTAATATATTGAATTACGTTGTCAAGGGCACAGAATTCAATGATATAAGCAAAATGGTTGTTTTCTGTGAGAAAAATAAGCATAAGCTAAAAATTATTTTCCCCTGTGCCCAAACAACCATTAAAATCAAGTGAATTGATTAAAAATGAAAACAGAATAGAAACAAATAATATGAAATGGAAGAATCAATAAAACTTATTTAAATATTTATAGGATATAAAATATAAATAATAAACACCATACCGATTAATATTTCAGTGTTTTACAAATATATATATATATATATATATATATATATATACATTCTGAATATTTAAATCATGCTTAGAACTTATTTTAAAAAGATGTGAGTTTATAAGCATTGTTTTTTAAATGGAAAAATTAAAAATATTTTAGAACAATAGGACTTTGCAAAAATAGCAATAATTTAAGGAAAAAGTGCGATGTTATATTTAAAACAAAAAGTAAAATCAAATAAAACTTTGTTAAACATACAACATCCACCTATTTAAAAGTTATTAATAAAACTTTAAAAGTAATATCTTTATAGAGCATACAATAAAAGCAAACACAAAGGATAAGATTGGAATAAAATATTTTAGTTTATTTCTATGAGTAATCTAATTTAAATTCGTATGTAACTTTAAGTGAATTTTTCCTTAGCAGTTCAATTAGTGTTACAAACTATGAATTAAATAAATATTGCTAATAAAGTATTTTATTCCAATCTTTACCACGCTTGTATCTATTTTCATTGCATGCTGTAAAAGATGTGATTCTTTTAAAATGACCATAAAAGCAAAATAAAAATAGAATCGACTATATAAAAAATGAACATTTATTCCTATGAAAGAGTGACTATTCACTCCTACCAGGGGTGAAAAACCGCACTCCTTTAGCAAGAGTGAATAGTCACTCCTCCGAAAAGTGATTATCCACCCCTGTTTAGAGTGAATATTCACTTCCCAGGAGTGACTATTCACTCTTTCAGGGAGTCAAAAATTTCACTTTTGCTCAGAGTGAATAGTCACTCTAAAGAGGTTGGGCATATTTTGCTTCTGCGATAGAGTGACTATTCACTCCTCTGGAGTGAACCAGTGAGTCCCACTCCTTGTTATTTAGAGTGTAGACTATTACTTTATAAAAATACATTAAAAAATTAACGTACGTAGTTTATAGAATAAAAGAAAATAGATGGTAAAAATATCATAACTTTTGAAGCTGTATTAACAAAGAAAAAGTAGATTTCTTAAAAATATTTTCTAGCATTTATTAAAGTATATTTCCAAAGATTTCGTTAACAGCAGTTTATTATCGCTATTATTACTTTTTAAAAACAAATTGCTTGCCCTACACATCCAGGAAACAATTAAGTCCGTTCGGGACCAGCCCGAGTTTGTAGAATATAATATAAGCCTCATCCCGACCTGGTCGAGTCGGAGTCTGCTGAAAAAAAATTAATCCTGCACTGTTAAAAATTTTGCAGCATTCTGGCAGGTCATTCGACCGTTTTTTGAAAAAACGGTTTCATAACCATAATTTAACTGTATTCTGACCATAAAATGGCCAATAATATGGTCAGAATAGTGTTAAATTACGGTTGTGTAACCGTTTTTGGAAAAAACGGTCAAATGACCTGCCAGAATGCTGCAAATTTTTAACAGTGTGGGCTCAGACGCGATGTAACTGTCCGATAACGATCTCTACGCTGGACATGCTATGTATATTTCTGTATTGATGCTGTCAAGCTATAATCGGCTCGAGCAGCACATTTATACTTTTTCTCGTTCCAGTCTCGTCCATTGAAAATTGTTCGTATTTTATCAGCTTAGGTTGATTCTTTTAAATTTGTTATATCAGAACGGTCGGCCCGCTTAATTTTTTTTTATCTGCCCAGCCCGGCCAGTTAAAAAATTTGTCTTTTTACTGCCGACTCGGCTCGGGTCAGATCAGCAAGGCCCATTTGAAGACTTGCGTTCATCTTGCCGGCCAGGCCCGGGGCCTTGCTGGCTTCTAAGGTGTGGACATAAAGTAATAGAGCAACTTTGTAATTGAATAATTTGCTAATTATTAATTGTAAAGTACTGTTCTGCTTTAGATTAACAGTATTGTACTCTAAGTTTACATTCCGCACAGAAGTTAGTATTATTTTTTTTACCTCATTGCTAAAAGCCGTGTTTGGAATGATCACGGAGATGTTATTCCAAGGCCACCATGATTACCAGAACTTTCATGTTTAGATTTCGGTATATGAGGTTCTGTTAAGATCAGTTTTACAGCCAGCTTCTTCCGAAATCCATTCCTAAACTGAAATCACGAGTTAGCTCTTCACTGGGTTTGATCGACGTTCATATGCTCACAAACATATGGCAAGAACAAAAGTCAGATACTTGTAGAGAACGAACGGCAAACACCGGTTTGCAACTCCCAATGTTAAATTCATTTTTTATTTCTTTAAAACAGACTGAATGCGTGTAGTTTTTTAAGCATAACTCAAAAAATACCTGACAGAATGAGCTTATAATTTTGGATTCGTACATTTGAAACTTCTGGGGATAAATTTATGTTAAAATAATTCATACATTTTCGAATGTGGTTTTCAAAGTATATATTATTTGAAATTAACATTTCAAAAAATATGAATTTTAACGTATGAATTATTTTAATAGAAATCATTTTTTGAAGCTGCAAATATCCCAATAAAAGAAATTACAGCATGTCTCTGAGTTATGCTTAAAAAATTACCCGCATTTCAATACGTTTTGCAACGATTAAAAATGAATTTAAGATTAGGAGTTCCAAACTGTAAATCTGCACAACTCCTAAACTATTAGACCGCATGACTTTTCGTTTGATATCCAAAGCTAAAATTTCCCGAAAAATCTATATATGATGATAAAATTGTATGTTAGTGCTGAAAATTTTAAAGATGTTACAACTTCAGATGTTACAGTGTGTAAACCACCCTTTAAGCCAAATTTAAATATAGCATTAATTAGTAGCCGTTATTATTCATCGATTGGTACAAGTCTCATTTTTAAACCATGATTTGCGACAGAGTTTATAGAGAGGTGTCTTTTATTATTATTATCATTATTATTATTATTATTATTATTATTATTATTATTTTGATTGTACTAAAAAAAGATATGCTTTCATATAACACAATTTTAAATATGCGAAACAAAATCCTTCACATACAATTTCAGAATCTATATTTCATATATTTTGCACTCTATTGGTCATTATCTTTGCGGTAACTTTTCTCTAATCTTAGAGAGGCGTCATCATGTAGATTCTTACATGAGGTTGGTCCACTGATCACGCAATACAGCTGCCACACATAGTAAGCGTGACTTCATTTAACAATCATTTTCTAACCCCCTAAGTTGCGCAAGGTGTTCAGGAGTGACACTTGTTCATGTTACCTAAAGTGGGTTAGAAACGTAGAGGGAAACTACATGCATGCACTGCATCAACTGTAACAAACAGAATATCATGTATTTTAAGGGAGTTCTTAGAAAAGAATCCCCCCTCCCTCAACGACGTGTAACTTCTTGACACATTTTCTGACCCAT
Organism: Maratus speciosus; assembly: GCA_963932465.1. Classification (NCBI taxonomy): domain Eukaryota; kingdom Metazoa; phylum Arthropoda; class Arachnida; order Araneae; family Salticidae; genus Maratus; species Maratus speciosus. The sequence goes on from OZ010789.1 coordinate 470,413,241, forward strand.
TTTAAAATGTAAAAGCATAGCAACTTGCAGGCATGATTATTGAAGTAATTTGTAATCGAACAGTTATTTTCTTTTCCGATGAATAACGTACATCTTGAGTTATATTGTTGTCTCGGGACTACAGTTATTTTACCTTCGCTGTCGCGTCCAAAAATTTGGTTCAAGACGCCAATTTTAACAACATTTTATGACAAAATTTCTGTCTTTGCCGAAAAACGAAAAAAAAAAAAAAAAAAAAAAAAAAAAACCAGTTCGATTACATAGTTTCCTATAGTAAGAGTACCTGCCAATTTGATATGTTTGTGAACAAAAACGAATTTAAAAATGTGACTGAAAATAGCCAATTTAGATTTCAGAACAGCCTTAATGATATCGATGTGCTATTTTTTTAATCAAATTTAAATGCATCTATAGCTCACCCGCAAGAAAATTCACACAACTCAAAAATAGTATATGTTATAGAAGAGGCAAAAGAAGATTCGCATGTCTTTACTGTAAGATAAAATTATAGCACTTAGCACTCAGCACTCTAAAAATTTTTTTTAACGTTAACAATGCCTGAAACACGTCTATAAATTCGGAATAATTACTTTAAAAGTACTGCTGTAGAAAAAACTGTTTTATTTTTCTAGCGAACTATAACTACAACTACTTTATCGAAAATGTAGCTAACTGCAACTAAGGTTACTTTGAGCAACTGGGCTATGATTTTACAATGCGACTCTGGATCAGCTTCCAAAAGCTAATGTTTCATTTGAATTGAAGTCTGAACCGTTGTAAATGTGTTCTGTTAAGTTCCAGACATAAATTTTCAAAACTACATTTTAATGTATAAAAATAAAAATATAGATATTTCATCTTTCTTTCTTCAGGGGGTCCAGTTGCCCCATAAAAATGGGGTAACTGGACCAGGTAGGTCTGTGTTCCACATGCATTTATTTTTTTTAATATGGGGTACCTGCTTGCAAAAGTGTAAATAACTTTAAAAAGTTTAAACCAGACAGATCATGCAAATTATATATCAATTAAAGATATATCAATGTTGATATATCAATTATATATCAACGTTGTAAGGGAAACCTCTGCTGTCAAGGTGCCTAAAAAGAAGCACCAAATGTGAAATTATTAGATTTATTTATACAAAAAGCATAAAAATTAAGTAAGTACTTATGTACAGTAGTGGAAAAGAAAATTAAACACCCCCTACTAACTCCTCCATAAATTATCGTAGAAAAAAGTTACTGGTACCAAACGATTGGAAATAAAGTTTACTTTTAAATTATGTATGTAAAATTTGCTTAGGAGGTCATCTACATATTAAAATGAACCCAAACTTCATTTTTTTCCAATAGCAATACCCAATTTTAACAAGATATTTCAAATCTTCGGTTCAAACTATGCCTAGACACCAAATTTCAAGTCATTTGAATGATAAGTTTTTGAATTATAAACATACAAAATTTAGTGCTTCTAATATTAAATTGCATTTTCATATTTTTATTAATATCTCCTGAAATTATACCCCTAATTTTTTGTGTAGCAATAATACTAAAATACCCAAACATAAATACGTTGAATTTGCAATTTTTATCATTTTATGATATTAATTATGAAATTAATATTCGAAAAAAATATGAATTGCAACCTACAATTTTTTTTATGGATTTAGATTTATTAAAACCTGCTTTATGGAAATCCAAAATTTCACATTTTTCTTCCAAGTAGTTTTCAAATTATGCTTAAAAAACGGCAAAATGACGGTTTAAGGGGCGGTCTAAGATAGAAGAAACTAGATATTTTGAAATTTCTTATGCTATCCTGTAATCTAGCAGTCTTCAATGATTGCTTGAGTGGCCCTTAAGATGCCTTGATCAAGAAGGGGGCTCTCTCTGTCAACAATCGGGTACCGAACTTCAACTTGGATACAGCCCCTAAAATACGCTCGTTTTAAAATAATTAATTTCTTGGAAACTTATCGTACGAATTGCATAAAAATTTGTTTTTAGACTAATTGAGGGTGTAGAGTTCATTTATGCTGTCAGAATTCTGTACTGCTATTGAAAAAAAAAAAAAAAGTTATGGTTCGTTTTAATATGTAGATGGCCCCCTAAGAAAATTTTACATACATCATTTAAAAGTGAACTTTATTACCAATCGTGTGGTACCAGTAACTTTCATCTACGATAATTTTTTGCAGAGTTAGTAAGGGGTATTTACCTTTTTTTCCATGACTGCACTTCAGTATAAATAATAAATATAAAGGTAACATGGATATTTTAGGAAAAACAAACATGATAAATCTATGAACAAACGGGTACGTTAGTAACTTAAGTATCTCACTCTCTTTTTTATTTACCTCAGTGAAAGTTCGATAAGTCCAATAAATCCGTGGAGAATGTAACCATGTTTTTTTTATCAAACAGCACTATTTTTTATTAGCTTCGACAATTTTCTAATAATGTCACTTTGTCTTGTGTACGCCTCTTTATCTGTATCGTAAAATTTTGAGATTTGGCTATCTCACTCAAGAAATTTGGTTGATACCAACCAACATGCTTTTTTTTTTTAATTACGTAATTCTAAAAAGGTATTATATAATTTTCTTTATTGCGAGCAACAAAAGAATGGAGAAATTAATTTCCCGCAGTAAGAGAAAATCCAAAAAAATATTTATAACTGTGGAGATTTCGCAAGCAACACCTGCATCAGACTGTGTGTCCCCGTATTTTCCGCTTCGAGATTAAAAAGGAAACGAGTCTTAACGAAGCTGTGTGAAGTGGAAATGCAGAAGAAGTAAAGAGAACGAAATGAGTTTTTACGACGCAGGGTTTTTGTTAAAAAAGAACAGAACATATTTCGGTGAAATAAGATTGAATATTTACACGACGTAAGAAAACCTCAGAAATATTCAACGACGTCCTGAATTATAGACTTTAAGCTAATTAAAGAACGAGAAGAGTGTTTATATCTGTATTTTTTGTTTGTGTGTTCGTCTCAATAAATGTCAGTGTTCGTCCTAAAAGTGAGTTGTGAGTTATGTATGGAGTCTGATTTGGCAAGCAACACCTGCATCAGACTGTGTGTCCCCGTATTTTCCGCTTCGAGATTAAAAAGGAAACGAGCCTTAACGAAGCTGTGTGAAGTGGAAATGCAGAAGAAGTAAAGAGAACGAAATGAGTTTTTACGACGCAGGGTTTTTGTTAAAAAAGAACAGAACATATTTCGGTGAAATAAGATTGAATATTTACACGACGTAAGAAAACCTCAGAAATATTCAACGACGTCCTGAATTATAGACTTTAAGCTAATTAAAGAACGAGAAGAGTGTTTATATCTGTATTTTTTGTTTGTGTGTTCGTCTCAATAAATGTCAGTGTTCGTCCTAAAAGTGAGTTGTGAGTTATGTATGGAGTCTCACCCCCATATAGCTGTTGGGGTAGCTGGATCCCACATGGTTCAGTTACACCTGATACATGTCCCAGTTACCCCGTTCTTGAAAAATTTATGGGGTAACTGGAACACCGGCTCTTGCATTTGAAACATGAAGTAAATATGTATAGATACCTCATAATGTATTTATATGCTGCCTAATCTTTAAAAGCAAAGATTGTTTAATAAAAGTGTTTACCGTATTTTAATAAAAAGCCGAGGAAGTTCAACCAAATCGACATTGTTTATGAAAAAAGAAACCTAAATTTTTGGCAACCTATCACAGCAAAGAAAAGGTTATGATTGAGTTGACACACGTTGTTTTAAGAAGTAGAGATGGGGTGCAGTTGACACACGTTGTTTTAAGAAGTAGAGATGGGGGGTGCAATGTTGACGAAAGCTAAACTTAAAAGTCATCAACGGTTTTTTTCATAAAATAGACTATGGCCCAGTTGCTTCGTGTGTCCAGTTACCCAAGCTTACCTTACTTGTTTAAAAAGTAGAGACCACAATTTTTTTTTTTTTTAAGTGGTCCATTTCAAGTGGTCCAGCACTGGTTGCTCGACCATTTTTAAAAAATCTGAAATTTTTTGTGTAACAACCCTCACATGATGGAAGTTCAAAATGACTATTATTTTAATTTTATTAATTTTTGTTTGTGCATGGCGGCCATCTTTGTTTCATCGTCTGCAGCAATTTTCTCACAAGAAGGTTTATGGAATTGTAAATAATTCATCGTTTATTTATCCAATTCAAGTGCGGATTAAAGCAATTTGTACAGAATACATTGGACTAAAAATTTGGTAATGGAGTAGTTTCCGAAACTGACTGCTTATTGGTAAAATTTAAGCATAAAGTTTCAGTTTTTTTCCAAAATTTGTCCGATTACAAGAGGAGATTTTTCTAGCAAGGAATGCTGTCAACATGACATAATTTTTTTTTTATAAATAGGCCGAAAGTACTTGTACTCACACTCTGAGTTCCAGATCTGGGACTTGCTTTCTCTTCGCTAAAAAAAATCCCAAATTTTTCAAAAATGAAAAAAAATCGCACTTTTCAAGCTTTGATATCTCTGGTGGGGCACGAGATAAAAATCTGAATTTTTTTTTATAAGAGTATTGTATGGTAGTGTTATGCACAAGAAATTTCAGGATGGAGATTTGACTACAAGCTGAGATATGGCAAGGGGAACATGTCAAAACAATACTGCCACTCTATTGCTTTGTTCAAGTCACAACTAAGTATTTATCCCAGAGTATCATTTAAATTTATTTTTTAGATTATCTTTAAATAATAGTAACAGAAAATAAAGCCTTTTGCAATTAATTAAAAAAATAATTATGCCTAAGGCCTACATTTTGTATGGTTTCAGTAATTTTTGTTGTAATTTTAGTAACTAAAAGAAACCTCAGCACTTTTACACATATATGTATATATATATATATATATATATATATATATATATATATATATATATATATATATATATACAAGACCTGAAGCAAAAACAGAATAGGGAAAGAGAAAATCTGTTAATGTTGGAATACTTGTTGAGACATGATCAAACGTGTCAAAACACATTCCTGCTTGTTGGTTTAAAAACCACAATTTTAATGCTGCTTGCCAGTCCCTGAAATTTGTTCCTACCATAAGTATGTTCCTGTACATGAAACATTATGCGATGTTACCATGCATCAGCCTCAAGTAATTTTCAGAAAGTAAAGATACCCAAAGCCTTTTCAAAATTTATACTGCAGAAAATTCACATTTTTTGCATAAGAAGTGATCTAGGAATTATTAATGAATTGAAATTTGCACATAGTGATTTCAAAGTATATTTCTATGAGCCAGCAGGGCCAAGATCTTCAATCAAGTTATCAAGAGATGACAAAGATTTGGTTCCTACAAATAAAATTTTGAGAAAGATCAAAATTGTGATTTTTGAACCAACAAGCAAGAATGTGTTTTGACATGCTTGATCATGTCGCAACAAGTATGACAACATTAACAGCTTTTCTTTTTCCCTATGTTGTTTTTGTCTCAGGTCTTGTATAAAAAAAAATTTTTTTTTTTAAGTAAAAGTGCTGAGGTTTCTTTTAGTTACTAAAATTACTTACAACAAAAATTACTGAAACCATACAAAATGTATGGCCTTAGGCATAATTATTTTTTTAATTAATTGCTAAGCTTTGCAAAGGGCTTTATTTTCTGTTACTATTATTTAAAGGTAATCAAAAACATTAATTTAAATGACACTCTGAGATAAATACTTAGCTGTGACTACAACAAAACAGTAGTTTGACAGTATTGTTTTGACATGTTGCCCTTGCCATATCTCAGCTTGTAGTCAAATCTCCAACCTGAAATTTCTTGTGCATAACACTACCATACAATACTCTTATAAAAGAAAAAAAAAAAAAAAAAAAAAAAAAAAAAATCAGATTTTTATCTTGTGTCCCACCAGAGATATCAAAGCCTGAAAAGTGCGATTTTTGACATTTTTGAAAAATTTAGGATTTTTTTTTAGCGAAGAGAAAGCAAGTCCCAGATCTGGAACTCGGTGTGTGAGTACAACTACTTTCGGCCTATTTGTAAAAAAAATTATGTCATGTTGACAGTATTCCTTGCTAGAAAAATTTCCTCTTGTAAACAAAAAAATTTTGAAAAAAAAACTGAAACTTTATGCTTAAATTTTACCAATAAGTAGTTTGGGAAACTACTCCATTACCAAATTTTTAGCCCAATATATTCTGTACAAATTGCTTTAATCCGCAGTTGAATTGATAAATAAACAATGAATTATTTACAATTCCGTAAACCCTTCTTGTGAGAAAATTGCTGCAGACGATGAAACAAAGATGGCCGCCATGCACAAACAAAAATTAATAAAATTAAAATAATAATCATTTTGAACTTCCATCATGTTAGGGTTGTTGTACAAAAAATTTCAGATTTTTTAAAAATGGTCAAGCAACGAATTGATGATTTTCTGGACCACTTGAAATGGATTGACCCAGTCGTTATTTCATTACTTTCAGAATTTGTCAAAGGATCCAATCTACACTTGAAATTGAAGACATGGAATAAGTAATACAACGGCCGCTCGTTATATTTTGTTTGCAAGGATATAATAAAAGGGAGGAGAATCAAAAATTAAGAATGATCCCATACAAGAAAATGTTTTGTTTTATTCTCTAAAACGTAACTTTAAGCACATATTATTGTTTATATGCCTATCAGAGCAATTCAATTTTAATTTTCTCTATCACAAGGTTAAAAAATAATAAATATTTAAATGAAGCAATTCCAAAAGAAGAAATGTTTCATTTATGAAGATCAAATAATGAGTAAGAAGACAAGTGTTTCCAGCAAAAAAATTCAGTTCTTTGATTTTGATTTCAGCACTTGGATTTATCAGCAAGTGTCAATGGAAAAATCAATGGCGTCATGCGATACAATGCGATGATACGCTGCAGCTGAGTAGCTGATATTAGCAAATTATTGCGGAGAACATATTTTGCATAAAAAAAGTCAGTCACTATTTTACTCGACTAGAAGAATGGCACTTCCGCCCCTCTCCCCCCCCCACCCCCCCCCCCCCCCACCCCTGGAGTAGCTTTAAAAGTAGCGTCACTATTCGCTACAAACGACTGGTTTTTTATTTAATATCTCACTACTCGCTGCATTATATTTTTCAAAATGTAGCGCACTGCTAATTGTAACACGCTATTTGCTGTTTCCGACCACTGTGTGTGATACTGAACATAATAGCTGTACTTTTAAGGTGAAGGCAAGATTACAAAGCAAATTTTAATTCATTAAATAAATTAAACTCGAATGGATTAAGTAAGTAGTTACATAAAAGTTTCGTTTTAATACACTGTATGTAGATATTTTTTTTTTCTTTAATGGGCGAAAATTTATTTTTACAAATGACATCATTTATTCAAACACAACCAATCTGAAGCAAGTACGCTTGTATTACATAATCTGTTTTTTTTCTACACAAAATTTCGGGTGCGAGTTATAATAAATGTAGAAGGGTATAATATAGGAAGTTATAATAGTGATTAATTGGTGTAGACCACTACTCTATAAAAAACTTTTTTTACGGTTTCTGTGCATGTAAACAATATTTAAAAATCTGTTTCTTTCGATATACGATTATATTCATTAATAATCGTTTGTACACAATTTTCCTTTTAAACCTCAATTCAAAAAGAGCATATTTTTGGATTCTTGTTAATTAATAAATATGTGATTTAAAAGTCTTAAGCTAATAGTAAAGTTCGCTTAAGGGTGTATTCGAAAAAATATTTTTCCACCCTCAACAGCTCGAATTTTTCTGAGACATTTTCAGACTCATTTTTAAAAGTAAAAACACGAAACTTGCTGAGGTGATTTTTGAAGAGATGTATAAGAGGCCGTGTGATTTCATTTCTCGATCAATTAATTAGAATTTGACTTTTAAACAATTATTTTCTCAATATGACCATTTTTTTTTCATTCCCAGATCTTCCGCTTCGGAAAACTCGGTTCAAAACGCCAACCTTGACGCATTTTTTGTAATATTTTCTGCATTTATTAAAAAATCAACAAGCACGGGACATTATGTAGTTTCTAAATAAGTGAATTTGTCAATTTGATGCATTTGAGAGCCAAAATGAATTTAAAAATAAATCAGAAAATAAGCTATTTGGATTGGAATACACTCTTAATCAAATGAACATGCAATGAATTTAAAAAGAAGCAAAAGCTTTATACAAATATATATATGTATATATTTCAGTTTTACTGTATACAATTGCAGTTGCATTTTTGTTGTTATAAACCCGAAATTTCATTGTAGTAGATTTGTTATTTCCTCCACGAGTTTTACCCCCAAATAAAGGGCTATATCTTTCCAACTACAAAGCTTTCTGTTCTAGTCTCTCCTGGGAAACTATCCTGAACCTTTGGTCTAACAATCAGATTTATAAAAACTACCGCTCCACAGGCACTTTATGTTGTTTAATAGAGCATATGATGTTTATCGTTAGAAAGATGGGGGAGGGGTTATTTTTAGAGGGAATGTTGCTAGCTTCATCTTTTGATTGATCAAAATGCGATAAATGTATTAGATACCAGTTAGCATATTCGGGGTGACTATTAAATCAAACAGATTAAGGTAAATAATTTCATAAATTGTAATTTCAAATACACAATGCTCTTGAAAAGTAGATACGGTATGAAATTACCTAAACCAATGCATAAAACATGTCTATATAATTGTCTGCTAGAATTTTTTTTAATTCAAACATTAAATTAAGAATGAATATAAATGTAAATAGTATATATAAGCATTATACAGACATACATACAATAAATACAACCGGGACCACAGTACTGTGATCCCGGGTTCGATTCCTGGATCTGGCTAATTTTTCACTCCAGTTGGGTTTATTGTATTTATTGTATGTATGTTTGTATACTATTTATATATACTGTTAACTGTTGAATGTAGGCGTTATTTATGTGTGTTATATTATATATTGTAGTATGTGTGTTTTATAAATGAAAATAGATTCATTTTAATAATTAGCTAAAGTCGATGTCTCATTAAATAACAATCGTTTTTACTCAATTTTTATTTTCAAGTCTTCATAGTAGCATATTTCTGCCTTATTTTTTTACTTAAAATACATGTAGTGTAAAAGATTGTTTTGTAAAGTAGAAATTAAGTAATTAAACCTCTTTTTTTGTAAAGTAATTCACGTTATATATACATGTGTTTTCTTTTATTTAAAGAATTTTCTACAAAGTATTTCTATAAGTTAGCAGTTTTAAAGAAGCATAAAAGTACAAATCAAGTATAAAAGTAAAAATAGTTTAAATAAAACCCTCTTTTATAAGAATTCAATGTTTATTTTAAAGTATCACGCCTAAATTCAATTCATGCTGTTCCAAAAAAAAAAAAAAAAAAAAAAAAAAAGAGAGAAAAAAATCCGTTATAATACGTTATTTTGGAGGAAAATTATTAAAATTGACAGGAAAATAATTAAAATAGAAAATACAATAGAAATTTTGAACTACTAAAATGTGTAGACCGGGGGGAATGCATTGAACAAATTTTTCACACTTTGATCTGTATGCAAATTTCGAAACTATGTGCACCCAGCTATTTCGAAAGAGAAATTTCTGGATTAGATAAGAAAAGCTTTGTTTATAATCCGTGTGTATGCACGTCGACAAATTTAAATAAATCTAGAATAGGAACTGAAGAAATAATAAATTGGCAGAGGATTGCAATGAAAAATTTAAACAACGAACATTAAAATATTGATTTTTTATCATCTATGAGTTTTCATATGTTAAAAATAAATCTCGCTTTCAACATTATATTTGTAAGAAAATTAAAGCAGTGAATAATATTAAAATCGCAACAGATCTCAGCGTATTGCACTTTTATTGCAATTTAGTGTGCTGATGACGTTCTGATATAGGTTCAAGTGCAGGGCCCCAATAACCTCTGAAACTATGGGAAGCACAGTATCACTTTTGGATCTCCTTTCATTCAGGAAAAGCTTTCTAAATTTTATATATGAGAGAGACATAGTACACATAGAAACTCTTCAATTTATAAATAATATTATTCCCGAGGATGACTTACATATATTTCTTTAAAGAGCTTTTTTATGTTCCCTGTATATACTTAGACAGAGTATAGTTATAGTATATGTAATTCTTGTTCAGTTACGATGGTTGTTTCTATAACCAGTTCATCAGGATGTCATATGGTTGATTAACAGCCTTTTGATCACATTCAGATTTCTCGGTTACATATGTTTGGAGCTGTACATATATAACATTATCAACTTTTTAGCAATTTTGGACCCCCTCCCCTCCCCCTCTTACGATACCATACGTTATCATTCTTCGACCCCCCCCCCCTCCCCCTAATAATATCGATATCAGTGTCTAATTATTATTTTTTTTTCCTTTCGTTTTATTTTCATGCATTTGCAATGATATACAGATATGGGTATGCATTTATCATTCGCATACAATTCTCATTTCAATAAAGAGAAGAAGTTAATAAAATATCCCTATTATATATGAAATAACAGTATATCAAATGACACTTTAAAGAAATATTTACTATTCAAAAGTATTTTATAATAGATTTTTGTTATAGAAAGCATTCAACAGTAATATTTTGCCTTCTTGCATTTTCTCCTTGCACGGGCATAAGCAGGACTTCTTATAAACAAAACAGGTGGACAAGATTATTTACCATTTTTTACTACTAAATATAACAAATATCATTTCGAACCTGGTTTCTCTATAACAGCGAATTAGATGCGCATACGGCAAAAGAATAGGAATGTCAAATGTTGGGTTATTCCATATTTTGGAATGAAATGATTTTATAATCATTTAATGGTTTTAATAATAAGTTATCTTACAATATCAAGCGCCAGACTCCACTCCCACCTAAAGTAATAACCTTATATATGCACAGCCCTTTTCCTGAGTGGAAGTGGGGATTTCCTCTTGCATTAGCCAAACTTTACCCCTCAAAAAAAAAAAAAAAAAAAAAAAAAAAAAAAAAAAAAAAAAAGGCCATTTTACAGTAATTTTGAAGGCCCTTTTGAATTTTAGAGGAAAGCTTACATGCTTGAAGTGCCTTTTGGTAGTAAGGCCCTGTTCAAGCGTACCATAAAATAAAAGAAAGGTTGAAAAAACTATTTTTTTATCTTACAACACAGCGTTAATGAATGCAATGATAAACATGTTTCTGACATGGATGTTTATTTACTTGAAAGTTAATAAAATCATCAAACTGGAGAATAATCAACATCACCAATCGCCCCCCCTCCCCACCTCCAGTTATTTTCATATTAAGATCCCTCTCAAAAACTCACATATAAGGAAAAAGATGATCAACTGAAAAGCATTATTTTCGCATCAGTATATAATTATTGTTGCCAATCAAATTAAGGCAAGAAATTACGAACGGAAGCATGAGTGACTAACTTTTGAAGACATGAAACTTTTTTTTTTCTATTTCTCGCCTTTTTTCTGTCATTTTCTTATAGAGTTCTTGAAGAAACCAACAGGTGCCTAGCGACAGATACAATCCGTTGCTTAAAAAATTGCTATATAATTTGTTGTAGAGAGGCGTCAAATGAAACCGCACGTCTCGTGTGGAGTCGTTCGGCCTGAAGTTTAGAGTGCAGACCTATGCTCTAACCTCTTTTTTGTTTTTTGCTTGTTATTATTCTAACCTTAAGGCATTAGGTGAAGGTATAAATCAAAAACTAATCAAAATAAAAAACGTTTCTGGCTGCAAGTGGCGCGTGCCCGTCGTACGACTGTTTGTGGATTGGACAGGCCATTTTCAGCAACTTGCTTGAAGTTGGGAAGCCAGATTGCTTTCTGCATCGCGAATTTTTTCATTTTGCAAATGTAAATTCTTCGCTATTCTACTTTACATTGTTTACACTAAATACTATTGTTTATATTTACTTTATATTGTTATACCCAATTGTTTTAGATTATTTACAGGATAATTTTTGTGTGATCTCATTTTACAATCTCATATTTTAATTTTAATGTTATAAAAATTTATTTAAAAGATAGAATTTGAAGAAGAATGTCTAAATTTTTATGGACAAAGCTTAATATGTGATAATAAACAGCGTACACACAAATAGCTTTTGATTTAAAAATGATCTAAAATTTAATTATATAATAAATCGTGGTTTTTTCCTTTCTGAATAGCTTTTGTTCTTTTTTAATAAAATAGATCGTCGTTTCTATATCCCTATACCCTGTATCCCTATCACAGTGTGATATATTTCTACAAATTGACAACTAGTATGCCATTAAGCTAACTAAGAACTAATGCTATTAATAAGATCTCGATTCTCGCCAAAATGTTGTTTTTTATAAGTAAACTGCACTAGTTGATGATTTAAGAATATTTTTGGTTTTCAGAACTCATCTCGCCTGCCCTACGCTCATCGTAAAAATATGTTCAAATAAAGATTTTCTTTGTTTATTTATGCTGAATAAAACTGTGTGTAGTACATTCGTCCTGTGTCAACTCGCGATTCTGTTTTTAGTGTGAAAAATTAACATTCGCTAGTACAGTGAAACCTCCCTGTGCGACCACCTCCATTAAGCGACCACCTCCCTGAACGACGCTCTTTTCGTGAAACGAAATTTATTCCCATAGGCTCAATACTAATTTTACCTCCATTCAGAGACCATCCCAGATGAACTCCCTCCATGAGCAACCAATTTTTTTGAAGAAAATTCCGTTTTTTCCGGGTCGCTTGAAGAAGGTTTTATTAGAAAAATAATTTCGGAGAGCGCATTATTCATCAAACTTCTAAAATAAGTTCAGATTTTTTTTTTTATTCCGGTAACTTTTAAGTGTTTAAACCCCTTTGTGCTCTTTTAGGCAATGAATTCAACTGTGATGACAAATTAAGTATGACGGTCAATAAACTCCCAGCCCTATTTTGTCGGGAAACTCTCAAAGAAATAGATAAATTAATGAAATCGTCATTATTTGTCCCCATCCAAAAAAATTGCATTTATTTACTGAACTTCGAAAGGACTGGGAAATAAACGTTTTAAAAGATAAAACCGCAAAATCAAAGCAAACGTCACTGTATTCATTTTTTAAACTCTGCGGTAATTAACTTATGTAATTAACTTTTGTTTTGATACTGAAATTTTTATATTTTTACCTAATGTGAAAAATAAATTTTAGTATCATTAATTGTTACTTTTTTTCAACAATTAAAATCTAGATTTAAATATGACCTACATTAAGAGACCACCTCTTGGAGCGATTTTTATTGGAACGATTTTTATTATTCCGTTTCAATTTTTATTGGAACGGAACGTGGTCGCTTTAGGGAGGTTTTACTGTAGTTGATCAGACACTGTTATTAGTTAATTAACAATGATATATAAGGGTAATATAATGAGTCTCAAGAAGTGTATTGTACAACTTCCACGAAATAAGCGTAAAGAACACCGTATCTACAAGACTTCATTGGATACGGTATAATATTAACTAATCAACTTTTAGAGATTGTTCAAGGACTAAGCGCAATCACCCTACAATGCCCCATGAAATAGAAGACGATGATATTTGTCTAATAACAACTATTTTTATAATAATGCAGTCATCAACGACAGTGACACATAAGACATAACATACCTACTATTAAAAAATGTGACTATCATGGTAGACGATATAGTATTCCGAGTGACGTACATATACACATCGTATTTAGTTTTTAGATACATAAAGAACTGTAAAATGCAAATGAACAGAAAAGATGAATAATAATCATGAGATTGTATGGTTTCAGGCATGACATATGTAAAAAGACGTGATAAGATGTGACTTAAAGTAAAATACACATTTATATTTAAAAAATAACATTTAAGACTTATGGAACCAGCTGTGTTATTGAAACCATTATTCTTTGTGAGGAGAAGGTGGGTGGGTGTTACTATTATTATTATTATTATTAATATTTAATAAAAAAGACTAAAATTTTGATATAGGTATTTTTTACTGCAATTTTTCCCTAGGGCCATACGTCACAATAGTACTTTGAACTGTTTTCTATGCAGAAAAAAAAATTGTAAATAGATAAACGGTTTTAAGGGAGTATTTCAAACCAAACTGCTTATTTTCTGATTCGTTTTTTAATTCATTTTTGCTCTCAAACGCATCAAACTGGGAAATTCTCTTATTTAGAAACTATATAATATGCCGTGTTTCTCGATTTTTTGATAAATACAGAAAATATTGTAATAAAATGCTGTCAAAATTGGCGTTTTGAACCGAATTTTCCGAAGCGGGAGATCTGGGAAGGGAAAAAAATGGTCATACTGAGAAAATAATTGTTTAAAAATCAAATTATAATTAATTGAGAGAAAAATGACATCACACGTCATACATCTATCATACATCTAATCATCATCTAATCATACATCTCTTCAAAAATCACCTCAGCAAGTTTCATGTTTTTACTTTTAAAAATGATTCTGAAAATGTCTCAGAAAATTTCGAGCTGTTGAGGGTGGAAGAATATTTTTTTCGAATACACCCTTAAGGCTGTTCTCAACTGTTCTGCTCAACAAGCGAAAACGTTTTGACACATTTACAAATTCAGTTTTTAACGGAAAGATATAAAATTGGAAAACCTGACCATGGAAGCGATTTGGAATCGAACTGTTTTTTCCATTTCTTGATCAATAGATTACCTATTGAGCTATAAGCGATTTTGATCACGTGACACTGCATTTTTCTCCCCTTACTGACTGGATTTTCTTTTTTCGTTCGGAAGTTCGGTTCAAAATGCCAACTTTGACAGTATTTTCTGAAAGATCTATAGCATTTACAAGAAAACGGAAAAAACAGTTCGATGACGTAGTTTCTGAATAACAACACCTTCTAGTTTCATGCGTTTCCGAACAAAAATGAATTAAAACTTATGCCAGAAAGTTGACCCTTTGGATTTGAGAACAGCCTTAACTATAACGGATAAGAATAATAGTCAACACACTGCAAATAGAAGCGTCTTAAATTTAGACACATATGTGACTGAAAAAGAATTTTAGACACTTAAGTGTCTTAATCTGAAAATTAAGACACTATAGATGTCTTAATTTAAGATACATAAGCGTCTTACTATGACCATGGTATAAACGAACTGAGAATAATGTCTAAAATATCCGCAAACGTCTTATTTTAAGACACTTCATTGCTTTAAACGTGTCTTAATTTAAGACGTTTTGATTCTTCCGACGCAATAACCACCAGGGGCACTAGCACTCCCAGTTGCGCATGCGTTTTAGATGTCTTCGTTCGAAGTGGTATACGTTGTAATTCAAACAAAGTTTGTTTTTATGTACGCGTGTATTTTAATTCGTTTTTTGCGAAATGTGAAGTACTGTGATTTTAATTCGTATTAACTTGGATTATTTATTTATTGAATACATACATCTGACGTGTGTGCTCGACATCAAATGTCTCTTAGAAGCTGTCGTCGATACAAGGGCGGGATAGACACAGAACAGAAGTAGACGACGGTTGAAGATTACACCCGGAAATTCTACAAAGCGTGTGCAATGGGCTTAGTGTTAACTCGTATCAATTTATATCAATAATATTGTGTTATTCATCTTCGTCCTGTCGAAGCTGGCAAAAAAAAGGAAACTTTTGTCTGGCGGGTCCTGTTTTTAGGATGAAACATCTCATTCTTTAAATATGGCTAGTCGGATGTATTATGGGATTACCTTTTAAACTGATGAAAGTCTTTCTCCCTCACTGTGGTTGTGGTAGTTTTTAAAATTTCAAGTCGAGGAATATTTCTTACCTCTTGCAGCAACTCAAGTAAGTTTCTTTATAGTAGTAAAATTAGTGTATTTTATGATTTTATTTATTGTACTAAACAAAATCCTGCATGAAATTTAATTAGTTTTGAATCTGTTTGCAAAAAACCCCACTAATTCTAGAAGTATATATTTTTAAACTTATGACGTTCTTTTTTATTACGAATTATATATTCAATGTCAGTTCTTAGTTTCAATGGATAATTTTTATCTCGCAGTAAATGACGGCCACAAGGAAGTAAAGAAAAAAAAAACTTTGAAAGATGACCTAATGCTTTCTTACTTCCTGGCATAAAACCGCAGATTAAAAAAGATAAATAAAGTAAATGAGACTGGTCTATTATATGAAGCTGCCTGTAGAAATATACATATGTATTTGATTTGCAATCAACTCTAATACTGATTTTTTTATTATTTTTAATAAAAAAGTAATTTGAAATTTATAATGGGAAAAAGTAAAAACCTCTAACTAGATTTCGTATTTAAAATTGTGGTAACTTTATTTATATGCACTTATACGAAAAATACAAAAATGACAGATGTTACTGTATATATTTAAGACGAAAGAAGTTTGGAAATCATAAGTTATTTTTTCCTCATGTTTTTAATATAGAATATGTACTTATTTGTTTTTATTGATAGTTGAATAGCTTTTGTGAGTACCCTCTGATCTACATAAAAACTTGCCCATGTGGAAATATAAATTTTTTAAAAACATAATTTTTAAATAAGTATTTTCATTTTTTTTTGGGGGGGGGGGGGAGGGGGGGATTTTGCATGAATTTTTGTAAAGCTGATATCTTAAATCTTGCACTGATTATAATGAAAGTTTTGAACTTTTAGAGTAGGACAAGTTTAAAAACGCAAATATATTTAACAAAATACCAAAGTCATTTTTTCCCCAATGTTATTAAAGTAGAATATTTATTTATTTATTTTCATTATTCATAGTTAAATGGCTGTTGTGATTATCAAGTGATATATATGTAAAATTGCCTATGTGGCAATATATTTTTTTATATTTTCATTTTTTTTGCGGGGGGGGGGGGGGGATTTTTGCAATTTTCGTACATCTGATATTTTAAATCTTTTTCCACATTCAACCGAGTATAATAAATATTTTGAACTTTTAGAGTAGGACAAGATTATAAAATATATATATATATTTATTTATGTACCTTAAAAGCCCTTAATAGCGAACACTTCGGGACCGCGGAATTTGTCCGATAATTGGAGATGTCTACTTTTTTGAGGTAAAAATATACAAATATGTATGTCTGCTGATTAAAAAAGTATTCGTTAAATAGAGGTGTTCGCTATTCGAGAATGTCCATTAACCTCCACAACGGATACTCCCGAATACCGGACATCTCAATTTAGACAACTATAATGCAGGGTTGCGTTTTTTGCAAAAGTACTTCTTGATTAAAGGAAGGGCAAACTGGGAAGTGCCCCGTCCCCCTACGACTGTAGTGCCCCCAAATTTGATGTGCAATATTTGTAAAGCTTATATTTTAAATCTGTTTCGAAATTGTACTGATTATAATCAATATTTTGAACTTTTAAAGTAAAATAAGGTTAAAAACAAAATAAATTTAAAAAAATCTAATATTTAGATAAATATTTTTTGTTTTTTAATCTTGTTCTACTCCTGAAGTTCAAGATATTGATTATAATCAGTACAATGTCGTAAAAGATTTAAATTATCAACGTAACGAAAATTGTATACCAAAACTGAGAGCACCAAAAAAATCAGGCTGTATTGGGGGGGGGGGGGGAGGGGCAGGACCACAGCCAAATATTTTTCCAGTATTCAACGTGGTCAAACATGGCTACGTATGATGCTTACAAAAAAATGGATGCGATTCAGACGTTTGAAGTGTCTGAAATTCAGACGCAAAAAGTGTCTGAAAAAATTCAGACATTTTAAAATGTCTGAAAATTGAACACTCCATTTCAGACACTTAAGTGTCTGAATTTCAGACATTTTAATTTAGAGTGCAGAAAACATAATGGCTTTCGCGCGACAATTTGCACATTATGTACCTCTTTTGACTGCATAATAGCCATTTTTGCCAATTATATGAATTACAAAGAGACTTTTGAGAAACGTGTATAGAAAAAAAGATTTGCTTTAATCGGTGATCCTTTAAAAAAACTTCCTTATCGAAGAGGAATGGTAAAAATGTTTTTTTTTTCTTTTAACTCTCTTTTATAAGCATTCAATGTTTGTCTTAAAAATCACTCCAAATTTCACGACTGCAACTGATGTAGTCATTCAAAAACTTCC
Organism: Maratus speciosus; assembly: GCA_963932465.1. NCBI lineage: Eukaryota > Metazoa > Arthropoda > Arachnida > Araneae > Salticidae > Maratus > Maratus speciosus. The sequence continues at coordinate 470,431,368 of OZ010789.1, forward strand.
GTCATAATATGCCCCTTACGAGTGGGCCCCGATTATGGAAAATTCACCGCTTTGTTTTAAGCTTTATAGAAAGCGTGAACTAATGAATTATTTTAAAAAATTATAATTTTTTATCGATTCCTGTTTTAAGATATAGAAACAGGAAAGAAAATAAAAGCATTATTTAAACAATCTATTCAATATTTATGCATTGTTTTCTCAAAGTATACTCATAATTTAATTAATATTCAACTCATAAAAGAGTTTTTTCAACACTATTATACTCTTCATTTTTCATTTATACTTTCTACTTTTTTGTGTTTAAAATATTTCGATGCTCAGTTTCACACCAGTTGGCATATTTTGACGAGAGTGGTTTGGTGCATAATTAACTCCATTATTTTTGTAACTCGTAAACAGTTCTAATTATAAAGATTATATGGAAATTAACTTGCGGCCGGTTAACAAAAAAAATTCCTTAAAATTAATTTATTAATATATAATTTATATTTAAGTTCTAAAAATGTTAAAATGTTGAATTGTCATATTGGAAACACATCTGGTGCACATAACCTTTATAATCCCAACATATCAGGGAGTGAAAAATTGAGTGCAAAATTCCACGTTTACATACAAGTTAATTAAAAAAGTTTAAAAAAATAAAAAATAAAAAAAATAACAGCTGGTTTTATTAAGTGAAGAAAATTTTTTGGTAAGTTTTGATAAAGCCAGACAAAAACATCAAAAATTTAACGTCTTTTTTTCTAATATGTACTATTCTAAATTGTTAAATTTTTGTAGTGTTGATTTTTGTTATCATTTTTAGGAAAATATCAATTTTCGCATATAGTTTTCTGGTGGAATTCATTAATAAAATTTTGAATGAAAGTGCATAAAATAATGCATATCATTTATCATTTGATTGTAAAATTACGTCTGGGGATTTTTTTTCCCCTGCAGAGAAGGATTAAAAATAAATTTCAACTATATGTAAAATAAACTTTGATATTAATATAATTTTTTTAATCAATTTCACATGTTTTTTGGCGATATCTGGCGATGTGTTGGCGGTGGTATGCCTCCGGCTAAGTATAAGCACAGCAGCTGTAAGACGGTGCTCATAACTTGGGAGCACCTGCTAGTTCATCTCACTACAACATAACTTGACTTCATTAGAACATCTGCCGTGCTCCAACCTTAATTCCATCAGTTGTTTTTACCAACTTTAGAGTTTGCTAAAGAGTAAAAATGTGTTTATCACATAATTTGCACGCGCGCAACCATAAATTCTTCTAAATAAAATTTACAAACGACTATTTTTTTTTTTTTTAAGATGAGAGAAAACGGAGGCAAGAGAGGTGGAGAAATAATGGAAAACAAGTTACTTTTTTGCCTTTCATCGTTGCTTGAGCGTCATTTAATAATTTAATCTGTGATCGTCGACATACTTCATAAATCAATATAAATGCGTTTTATTACATCCATATTCAAGCTAAATGTATTCTGATAGTTTAAAATTTAATGGCCTTTTTTAATAATGTTAGTTAGTTAATTAAGCTATCTTACAAAGTTCAGTTTGTGTTATTGCTAGGAAAATACCAGTTTTAGCTACGCTAAATGCATATTTTCTGAATAAAAACAAACAAACACTGGAAACCTACTCGGATTATAAAACCACTTAGGAATTGTGACCATGTGGATATAAAAATCTAAATTGCTTGGTTTCAAATATTTTATAATATATTTATTTATTATCTTCAGAACAGGCTGCTTCGTATCTTGCTGGAGTTTCCGAAATAAATAGCATATTGTAAAAAATATTTTATATAGCCATTAATCACCGGACACTTTCAATTTTAGACATTTTGTCGAATATTTCAAAATATACTTGTCGGATTCTTCTGGAACTTCAGGATTATAAAGAATGTGTTTGACCTCATATTTATCAATGTCGATTTGATAAGGAGGGCAATTAGGGGACCAACAAAAAATCAAAGAAAAATAATAATATCTGGGATCACCCTGTAAATTAAAATGCACGGAATTATCTATCGCTGCAGAATACAAATTTGTGCATACCGTACAACATATTTAGTGATTTTTGTAAAAATAGCACGTATATTCATATAGATATAGTGATTTTTATTTAAGTTCAAAAAATTCTTGCATGTCTATAGCTTAGATCATGCAGGGTTTTCAACCAAATTTAACGCCAGTTTCAGAAAATTAGCAAAATGTAGTAGAAACTATATAGTACAGATGGAATATAAATATATTAAAAATTTTATGAAATATGAGCAGCTGAACTAAATAATTTTTATCTGCTTATGCGCGAACGATAACAAAGATTTTTTTTTTTTTTTTTTTTTTTTTTTTTTACATAATTTAATTGTCTATAACTATAGAGCACCTCATAAAAAAAAATCCAGTCAAATATCGTGAAAAATCGAAAAAAAATTGGCGATAGGGTGAGCTAATTTTTAGTTGCTCTCTAAAAGCAGCTGGATGATAAGGGATTTTTCACAAATTGTCAATTTTAATTTTTTTTTTCATTTTTTATTGATGCTTTAGGTTTTTTTTTTTTTTAAATAATTACCTGAAATTCTATTCCACGATAAAAAGAAGTATCAAAATCGAAGCATTTGTTCCAAATCTACTCGTTGATTCATTAAATACTAACTTTTTAAATACTAACTTTTTTATGAAAGTCAGTTAATAAAAAATGACAATTTGTGAAAAATCCCTTATCGCTGCTTTTAGAGAACAACTAAAAACCAGCTCACTTTATTGCCGATATCTTTCTGAATTTTCACGATAATTGATTAGATTTTTCTTATGAGTCGCTCCATAGAGTTGAGTATCAAATTATCTAAAAAATTTTATATTATCGTTTGCATGCGCAGATGAAAATTATTTCATATAACTGTTCATATTCCATAAAATATTTAATATATTTACATTCCAATTGCACTACATTGTTTCTACTACATTTTGCTGTATGATATAAGCTTAAAAACATGCAAGAATTTTTTGAACTTTTAAAAAAAAATCGCTATAGCTACATCACGTGTTATTCTTACCCAAATCACTAAACTTAAACATGTTTTACGGTATCCCATATATTTGTATTCTGAAGCATTTTCTTTCCGTGCATTTTAATTTACAGGGTGATCCCAAATATTATTTTTTCTTTCCTATTTCGTTGTCCCCTAATTGTCCTCCTTATCAAATCGATGTTGATAAATATGAGGTCAAACATATTTTTTATAATCCTTAAGTTTCAGAAGAATCCGACAAGTATATTTTGAAATATTCCACAAAATGTCTAAAACTGAAAGTGTCCGGTGATTAATGGCTATATAGTGTGGTATAATATGAACTTTAAATGCTCATCGCTTACTTAAAAGGTTGCAAACCGAAAGTGCTCGGAATTTAATAAAACGTGCGTGTTTTAAACTTTTAACATATATATTTTTATGATTTATATTTTTTACGATTAACTCAAAGTGTAATTTTCGCATTTCGTCTTATGATTTTTATTCGCATATTGAAATTAAGAATCTTTTATGTTACGAATACAAACGTTGTATAAGCAGAAAATAATTGTTTTTCGAAATAGCTGTGCATTGCTTTGTAAACAGTTGTGAATGTCTACTACGAAAAATAGGAAGAGTGATAATACAGTCGAACCCGGTTAAGACGGGTTTCAAAGGAGTGGACCTAAGTCGCGTATTAAGTTAAGCGGGATCGCGTATTAAACGTGATTTGTATAATGTTGCAGGAACTGGGCTTATTTACATACATATAATCGTCTAAATAAGCTTTAGAGATTTCATTTATATGTTTATGGTCGAAAATTGTGTCATGCATATATTTAGATTTAAATTTAATTGTATTCAACTTTACTCAGTGTATCTTTTTGCAGGACAGACTGGAATAATAACTAAAAATAAATATGGATTCGAACATGTCTTTATTGTCGTTAATACGTTACAACCAAAGATAAAACAACAAAAATATTTTTTCTGCTAGACTAATTTATTATTGTTATTATTTTTTTTTTTTTTTTTTAACAGAAAGAATAAAAATATTAAATTTTTGAGGCATAATCCAGTTGTCAAAATCCTATTTAGTACTTGTGATAATGAGTACAAATATAATCTGTACTTTTTAATGTAAGAAAAAAATACTCTTATTAATCTTTGTGTAAAAAATATTGTTAGCATAGCAAAAAGTAATGGAAACATAAAAGAATTATACAACCGCAGTCGTATTTGTTTAATCTTTGCGAGTTTCTTTTTTTCTTTCTTTTTTTGTGTGTAGCAAGCATTATAAAACATAGTAGTGATATAATGTGTATTTTAAAACTCATTAACAACGGGTATAATCATCTTTAATAATAATTTTATGACGTATATGAGCATGCTGAATTCCTCAATGTATCTAAAAAAAATACACGAAGCGAGAGACAAAGAATGCTAGGACACGGGATCAAAGAAGAATCGCAGTGTTGCTAATTTAGAGGGTTTTTTTTTTAATTCAAATATCTACCTCTTATTTTCAATTAGTAATGTTCGCTTTAATTAATGTGCTATTAAATAAAGTAAATATTAGTATACAGAAACAGTGCTTTTTATATGAATAAAAAAATCCGCTAAATTGGAAACCCTGGAGAAGAGAGAAGGAATTCGCATCTTCACCAATGAATTCACGTCTTAAACATGATTTTTTGCCACAAAGGACCGAAGATCTATTGCATAATAACCGTTCGCGTCATAAACGTGATATTTTTTCATTAGTCTTACAGGCGATGTTCAAGGGTCGGAAAAGATCCGCGTATTAAGCGGGGTCGCATATTAAGCGTGAGCGTCTTAACCGGGTTCCACTGTTTATATGAGGAAAAATAATTTTTTTGTGCGCGTGCAACTCGAGGTGTCATTTATTCCATCTCAGTTATTCAATATGAGTTCAAGTTTCGTTAATAACTTTTTAAGTAATGAAGATATTGTAATGAAATTTTCATAAGAATTATTTTATGTAAAATGTGATGACATTTAACAAATGATGAAAGCGACCACTACCAGTGACCAGGCAACACTGAACTTTCGGAATATGGCTGACAGTAACATCCGACGTTACTGACCGAATCGTGGTCGCTTCTAACAATTACAGTGAAACTTCCTTTAAATATTTTTAAGAACTAAAATTTTCCCCATAGACATAGTGTTAAATTTACTCCTATTAGTGGCCGCACCTACCCCTCATAAAGGTCATTTTTTTCCAAATGTGCCTTAAATCCTAAACAGGTGTATTGAATTCCTGAACGAAAAGATAAGAGTTCAGCAAACAACTGCACTTGCAACAAAAAAAGGCAGGGGGAAATGGGGAGGATTTAATAACACAATGAAGGACCACAAACTTTTATACAAGTGAGAAAAACAGGTGTTCCCCACACTTTGTTTGACCTTTCAACCTGTAGGAGTTGAGTTGGAGGGGAAACTTGACCCTTTGTTGTTGGCACACAAAGGATAACAGGTTATCTAGAAAAAACTGATTCCACATTTACTAAAACTGTGAATGCATATTGAAGCACAATATTTGCACTAGAAATTTTATGTTCAAGCTTATGTAAAATTTAAAATTACGGCACTTAAATCAAGCCAAAGAGTACATTTGGATTTGAATGACAAAATCAAAGTTCTTAATTGTCATGATCAAGGAACATCTGCAAGAAAATTGGTTTCACAGTTTAATTGCATCAAGAATCAAATAAACAATATTGTTAAAAACAAAGAGAACTTACTGAAAGAATATGTAGATTTTAAAAATCGCGGGATAAAAAGAAAGAGAAATGAAAAATTTGGTCACCCCTATTCAAGGGCCACCCCTCATAAGGGCCAATTTTCAACGGAACGGTAGGTGGCCCTTACAAAGAGTTTTCACTGTATTATGATAATGATGTTAGCACATTTCACAGAAACCAATGTGCCAGATAATTTGTTGAAAGTTTTAGAACATGTCTTGATTATCGTTAAAGTTAACTGAAGCCCAAATTCAGCTTGAAGAGCTATGTTCTAAATTTCTGACTAAAGGAGTAAATTGCGCCCCGAGTTTCATAGCAAAATTTGTATATCTTGACATGCAGTATCCTTCTTCTTCAGTATGTGTTTATACTCCTGAGACCCAAGCAAAATGTAATGCATAATTTTTTTTTTTTTAAATATGAGTTTTTTTCAACAAATAGGCATCAATAATTACGTTTTTAAAGAAATTAATAAATTTCGATTTTTTAATTTTGTTTTACAGCACATCCATCTAAATGGATGTTCAGGCCATAACTCGCTTTAAAGTAATTAAAAAAATGCGAGAAGTATGGGAAAGAATAGAATTTATTATAAAGAACATAAGGCAAGTGTTAACATCTGATTTAAAATTGCAAAATAAAAATAGTTTAAACAGATTAAAATAACATAAAAACGAAAATTACCAGCTGAACGTAGAATTCCAACTTGACTCATTTATTACGACATTTTGTAAACAAAGTAGTTACCGTTGCCAAAATCCAAAAGCTGAATGTTGATTTTTGATTCATACATTACCAAAACCAACTGGTTTTAGATTGCTACAATGAAATTTAACGCAATAGAAGGAGAAAGCAAAACATCCATTTAAATGGATGCCAGGTCTCAGCAGTATATAGATAATAGAGTGGCGACATAAGCCCAGAGCGCAAGCTCATATTGAAGTTTTTGACCAAACTATAGGAACTCATATGTAACAAATCCGAACGCCCAGAGATAATATACTTCATTATTGCTAAAAAGTGTTAAATTAAAACTTTAAAAACAAGAACTAAAAATTATGCGTCCAGCGTAGATTATTTTCCTATATATTATTATAAACACTTTCCAACACATTCAGAATATTGTAACAAAACTTCACAGTTTATTAAGTAAAAGATGATGTCTAAATGAACAATTTGGAAAATGCATAACGCATTTACAAACTCAATTTCTGCAATTATCCCAAGTAGTCGGGAAAACAGCCGATTCGTTTCGTGCAGTCCTGCATATGATCTATAAATTTGTATGTATACTACATAGTATGCTAAAAGTTAGTTAAGGTTGTTCTCAAATCCGAAAAGGCAACTTTCTGACATAAGTTTTAATTTATTTTTGTTCGAAAATGCACGAAACTAAGCTGGTGTTGTTGTTCAGAAACTATGTCATCTAGCTGTTTTTTTCCATTTTTTTGCAAACGCAATAGGTCTTTCAGAAAGTAGTGTCAAAGTGGACGTTTCGAACAGAGTTTCCGCGCAAACGGAGAATAAGCACTCAAGAGCGGGCTAAAAACGTGTTTGTCACGTGATCAAAAACCTTTATAACTCAATAGCTAATTGATTGATCAAAAAATGAAAAACACAGCTCAATTCCAAATCGTTTCCATTTTATATCTTTCGGTTAAAAAATGAATTTGTAAATGTGTCAAAACGTTTTGCGTTTGTTGGCAGTTAAGAACAGCCTTAAGTTAAAAGAATAGCACAGTTGAAAATTCCCATTCAGCAATTTCCATCAATAAACGGAAATGTACATAAGAACATTTGTGCAACTCTTTTAATGATCTATAGAATTTATAAACAGCAAGTAATATGCAAAAAAAGAGTTAGATTTAAAAACGATTACCGCAACTGAAAACGCACTTCCAGCAATTATTGTGCATAGGCAGTATTGTAAGCAATTATTTTGTGCGTCTGTATATGAACGATCAACTCTATACGTACCATGTTCTACAGTAAACGTCTTTTAGTACACCTCAGTGATATATATAAATTTCAATATGTTTAAAATAGTGCAATATCACTAAAGTACAGTCGTGGAAAAAAAAGTAAACACCCCCTACTAACTCCTCAACAAATCATCGTAGAAGAAAGTTACTGGTACCGAACGATTGGAAATAAAGTCTACTTTTAAATGATGTATATAAAATTTTCTTAGGGGGTCATCTACATATTAAAACGAATCCTAACTTCATTTTTTTCAATGGCAATACCCAATTTTAACGAGATATTTCAAATCTTCGGTTCAAACTATGCCTAGACACCAAATTTCAAGTCATTTGAATGATAAGTTTTGGAATTATAAGCATTCAAAATTTAGTGCTTCTAATGTTAAATTACATTTTCATATTTTTATTTATATCTCCTGAAATTATGCTCCTAATGAGCTAATTTTTTGTGTAGCAATAATACTAATATACCCAAACATAAATACGTTGAATTTGCAATTTTTATAATTTTATGATATGAATTATGAAATTAATATTCGAAAAAATTATGAATTGCAACCTACAATTTTTTTGATGGATTTAGATTTATTAAGTCCTGCTTTATGGAAATTCAAAAATTTCACATTTTTCTTCCAAGTAGTTTTCAAATTATGCTTAAAAAACGGCAAAATGATGGTTTAAGGGGCCGTCTATGATGGAAGTGAGTAGACATTTTGAAATTTATTCTGCCGTACTGTAATCTAACACGCTTCATTGACTCCTTGAGTGGCGCTTAAGGTGCCTTGATCAAGGAAGCGGCTCTCTCGGTTAACAATCCAGTATGGAACTTCAATTTGGATACAGCCCTTAAAATACGCTCGTTTTAAAATAATTAATTTCTCGGAAACTTATGGTACGAATTGCATAAAAATTCGTTTTTAGGCTAATTGAAGGTTGTAGAGTTCATTTATGCTGTCAGAATTGGGTACTGCTATTGAAAAAAACAAAGTTATGGTTCGTTTTAATATGTAGGTGCCCCCCTAAGCAAATTTTATATACATCATTTAAAAGTAGACTTTATTTCCATTCGTTCGGTACCAGTAACTTTCTTCTACGATAATTTGTTGAGGAGTTAGTAGGGGGTGTTTACTTTTTTTTTCCACGACTGTACATCGCAAACGATTTTACCCCATAGACCGTAATGTAACGGAATTCTTTTGAGTGTCCCTGTAAATGTACCATAGACGTTACACACTTCATTTTCAAAACTGAACATGCCATAATACACTCAACTAACATATATCAATTCCGGGGAAATCGGGCTACATTTAATCGAGCACGGACAGACAGACAAACCGAATACATAACTTAGTTTCCAACTATCTTAGAAGGTGTTAAAAAGATATTTATGTGTATCATTTGCACTAATATTTACCCAATTCATTTTGAAAATTATTCGGAAACAGAACACATAGCTATATCGCTCACCCGCAAGGAAAGTGACACATCTCGCAAAAATTCATTTTGCGTTTTATTCCACTAATAGGTCTGTCATAGGTGCGTCTTGCTACACAAAAAGTTTCAAAAGTGTAATTATATGGAAAATAACTTTATTACGCGTTGTGTCCATTCGTGACCACAGAAGAGAGGTGGATTGTGTGGGGAGGTAAATTAGTCAACGCACCAAACCTCATCCTATGTCTACATTCGCAAGGGTTTTACTTTTTTATGCACATTTTTACTCCTGCCTGCAGAGTGCTAAGTGCTATAATTTCATTTTTCGGTAAAATCATGCAACTTTTCTTTCACCCCCCCCCCCTTTTGCCTCTCCTGTGAATTTTTACTTCTGTCGAGATGTGTCACTGTTCTTGCGAGTGAGCGACATGAAGTATAATAGAACAAGCACGGCACTTGCAAGATTATATCAAGAAGAAGCCAACCAAATAAATTTTAATGAAAGCAAAATAATGTTTCCCTCCAATCTATATACCATAGATAAACATACAAGATAGAATACTTCTATAGAACGCAATGGTAATGCGATTTCGATCGCAGCACCTTTAGTGATAATGGGGAAGAAACTTCCCATTCTTGTAATATTTTTGTTATTGAGCATGTACGACCTTATTGTGATCTTTCTTTTTTTAATGTAGCATGTTTATGTTTTCAACAGAATTTTACACCGATACATGAACATAGAATAGATATTCTATTCTATGTATCTAATATCTATTTTATGTTCATGCACGGATATATATATATATATATATATATTTCGTACATGAGGGGTGAACGATGAATAAAAAAGAAAAGTGCCAAGCTAAACTGATGGCATTGAGCTCACAGGCTATTCACACTAATTGTATATTATACTCTTATTTTAAAGAATAATGCCCGTCAAAAAAATAAGTGAAGGAGAATTAGCCCCCGTTTTACCCTTTATACTTAAGGGTGTATTCGGAAAAATATTTTTCCACCCTCAACAGCGCGAAATTTTCTGAGACATTTTCAGATTCATTTTTAAAAGTAAAAACACGAAACTTGCTAAGGTGATTTTTGAAGAGATGTATAAGATGCCGTGTGATTTCATTTTTCGCTCAATTAATTAGAATTCGATTTTTAAACAATTATTTTCTCAGTATGACCATTTATTTCAGTCACAGACCTCGCGCTTCGGAAAATTCGGTTCAAAACGCCAACTTTGACAGCATTTTTTACAATATTTTCTGCATTTATCAAAAAATGGACAAGCACGGCACATTATATAGTTTCTAAATAAAACAATTTTCCAGTTTGATGCGTTTGAGAGCAAAAATGAACTTTAAAATGAATCGGAAAATAAGCAGTTTGGATTGAAATACACCCTTAACCAGTGAACCTCCAAATCTAATCAGGGAAGCTCCTTATCATAATAAACCGGTATACCAAATTTGGAGCAAATCGAATAATCCTGCAAAAAAACCCATTTATCTAAATTAAGGGGGTGGACTAGCCCACCTTTATCCTTAACCAATGAATCCTCAAAACGAATCAGGGATGCTCCTTAACATAATAAACCGGTATACCAAATTTGGAGCAAAGCGAATAATTCTGTGGACTAGCCCCCCTTTCCCCTTTATCCTTAACCAACGAACCCCCAAAACTAATCAGGGAAGTTGCTTAACATAATAAACCGGTATACCAAATTCGGAGCAAATCGAATGATTCTGCATGAAAAATCCATTTATCTGAATTAAGGGGGGTGGACTAACCCCATTTCCCCCCTTTATCCTTAACCAATGAACTCCCAAAACTAATCAAGGAAGCGCCTTATCACAATGAACCTAGAAAAAATTTTTGAAGCAAATCGGATGTTTCTATCAAGAGTTATCGCGTTACGTACATACATACATACATACGTACATACATACATACAGAACGGGCGGGCACATTAGCTCTCAGGCTTTGATAGCCTGTGAGCTAAAAACAAGCTAAAAATTTCGTCTTTAATGTTATATATCAAATAAATATGATATTGGATTTAAAGCTACATAAAGCAATGGTGTAACATAAAAATATACGAAATATTGCACTCTACAAGCTCACAGAGAAAATTTCACAAATATTCCCATTTAGTAAGAAAATTTTTATAGCCGATGTTTAATTAATTTATGAAGTTTAGTATATAACAATCGTTACAATAATCTTTTAAAATTTACGCATTTTCACTTTCTCACAGATAAAATAAAAAGATTGCTTTTAATGTAAATAACGTACAATCAGTTCAATAATATTTATAATATTAACACATAAGAAATAATAATAAAATTACAGATCTCGTAAAAATCCAATGTGTAACGATACAGCATCATTTAACTTACCAAAGTCATTTAAGTTACTTCAGGGTTACGAATATGGAAATAAACATCAATGTAAAAATAAAACAAAATAATTTGAGAAATCTGAGAGAAGACGGGATAAACGTGAATAATGACGTTTCAAATCATTGCATTATAGATCGTGTAATTGCAGATTCCCATTTGTCTTGAAAAGGGAAACTCACTGAATTAACACCTTTTAGCAATTAAGCCCTTGCGCTCCATCGCTGCTAGCGGATGTATATCACTAGCCACCAGTGTTGCCGCAACTGGCAGATTTTTTTTTTTTTTTTTTTTTTTTTTTTTTTATTTCACACCACAAAAATGTTATTGGTAATTTTCTTTTACTTTATTTATACAAAATCAATCGTCTCGTAAAGCAAAAATAAGAGTTAAAACTTTCTGGTGAGAATTTGGAATGTCTAATTAAAAAATCAACCAGATATTATGACGTACGCAGCGTACGTCATTGTCAGAAATGACCAAAATAGCATGACGTACATAGAGCGCAAGAGGTTAATAAAGTATATATAGCACCCGTATTCAAGAACTTGGCCATACTCGTCTGGGCGAGTACAGTTAGAAAAATTAATAAACAATTATCAGTTGGCGATGATGACAGACCAGCCACGTTTTTATACAAAATCATATCCGACTAATCAAATTTTATTGTCCGTATTTCGCCACTCACTATGTTAGGGTGCCTTTGTATGACAATGACGACATACGCACAGGACGCATCTTGAGTCTGTGCTTGGACACTTGTTTTGTCCAAACTATATCCAGCATACATTCCAGAATTCGGAGCGCATGGACGAGTGAGACAAGTTAACTATTAACTTGGCGGTTATGAAAGGCTCGCCAAGATGTTTAGGAATTTTGTTTTGTCCAAAAATCGTCTCAACCAATCAAATTTTATATCCCGTATGTTGCCACTCTCATATAGAGGCATTTATGTCTAAAGCTCTTTATTTTTCTAGTAAAGATGATAATGACTACATTCTATATAGCAGCAAACGTGTCTCCACGTCTAAAGCGATACATTCATTTAACCCTTTAGCGGGCGGTGCCCACAAAAAAAGACACCTAGTTTTAACCCCAAACTGACAAACGGCACCAAAAATATTTAAATGAAATTTTGCTTTTATAAAGTACTGGGGAAATAAGCAAGTTTTTATTTTCTAATAAATTCGTTTGTAAATTCTGCGTGTCAGTCACTAATTTCATCATTTTACAAACAGAATTACTCCTCGCCGGAAAGGGTTAAATTAAAGGAATAACGTAACAAAAAATTGTGAAGCATTTTTTGTGTTTCTTAATTTATATTTTGTATGTGTTTTATTCTACTGGAGACTAATATTAACCTTTAACTGATGTCACAGAAAATGTCACATAACTAGTGTGAAGCAGTCTGTGAGATCGCTCCTTAGAAAGATGAATAAAAGCCGCGATTAACTCATAGGATGTTGTTATTGTACTAAACTTTTTGTAGAGGAGTGTTATAATTAAAATTCACCTATTCAAAAGTCTCTGGTGATAGTACTAAAGTTCCAAACGAAACAAAATTTCAGTAGTGTTTGTAGATAAACTGAAATTTGCAAGTTAAACTATGAAAATTGAAAAAAGCATTGGTCTGCGAGACCGGTAACATCAGTTAAAGGTTAATATGAATTACTAAGAATATTAAAAATAGTTATGAAGTATTTTAAATGTGTGGATTATCTACAGAATTTACACATGTTTTTAAGAAGCTCTGTTTGAGATTTTTAATAGTTCCCTTTACAGAATAGAATGGTTTTCAAGAAAATTAAAATCCTTGTGTGAATTGTGAATCATCGTAATCACTTACATCGTTGTCAATGCTTCTTCAGCTGCTGACAGCCTATTCCCGCTATTTATAAAAGAAAAAAGAAGTACAGAAAACGTTAAAAATTCGTCCAACTAAAGCTAATCTATTGAAGAAACTATCTTCTTGTGCTCTTTAAGTACTTCCTCGAGATGCATATCAAGATTCTTCACGATTTGAAGCTTCGTTCTTTTTGTTGTATAGCTATTAATTCCTGAAATATGTCAACTTGTGTCTACCATTTATGTTATCATTATATTTCGCTTTAAATAGCATGCTTCATATTTTGTCTCTGCCTTCCATGTATCAGATAGTAATTGAGTGATCATGTGCATTAGATGCATGGGGTTTGCGAGCGAGTATATTAAGAGCATTCTATTTCATGTGACTCACACTTCACATCTGACATCAGGCGTGTCGAACGCTGATAAGGCACTCATTAAATAATTTAGAATCAGGGGGAAAGGGAGGGCTACTACTCTTGAATATGAGGGGGCGTTTTTACGGGGCATTGTAATGTCAAGGGCACTTACGTATGTGGGTGAATTAGGGGAGAAAACTGATGACCTGAAGAATCATCGTTTACCATGTTGCTCTCGTCTATAGGACTATTTATTTTTGATGGAGATACGTTGCATATTGTAAGCGGGTATGCGTGAGAACTTTTCGAAAAATTTGTTTGCTAATGGAGTTTAAATTAGAACAATCTTAAACCAAGTGGACCCTATGCTTATTTAAGGCTCTATATGGCTTGGAATGCATTCGTAATTTTCAAATTTCTCATAAAATATTTTTAAAAAGTAACCTTTTTTTTTCTGTATACTCTTCTTAATTTATATTTGTTTGCTTTTTACTCGGCAAAATATTTGGAAAATATGTACTTAATTTTATATTTGAAATTTTAAAACCTCAGTGAAACAGTCAAGTAATGAATATATTTTAGAAATATTTTGCGGAGCGAAAAGCAAAGGAAGAGTATAGGCAAGAGTATGCAATCCTCTTTAAGAGGCTACTTCAGTCAAATGAAAAGACGCGTTCGCTAATGCTAATCCTATGGAAGAAATTTATAAAGATATCTCGGTCGCATTTCAATATTTTAAAATGATTTCTTTTGCATTGAATAGTTGAGATCGATCTGTATGCAGGCCGTTTTTTACTTTTTCGATTTCGATTGCAGATATTTTTTATGAGGATGCTTTTACTTTCGAAACCGGTTCCGAAAATGAAAGTGTCCTTATAAGAAATACCTGTAAATAAAATCAAAAAAGTAAAAAACGGCCTTTGTACAGATCGATCTCAACTATTCAATGCAAAAGAAATCATTTAAAAATATTGAAATGCGACCGAAATATCTTTATAAACTCCTTCCATAGGATTAGCATTGGCGAACGGGTCTTTTCATTTGACTGAAGTAACCTCTTAAGAAGAGTATACGGAGAAAAAGGTGCAATTTTTTAACTTTCTGGTGGGGAATTTGAAACATATGACTCCATTCAAAGCCCATAGGATTAACACTGGAAAAGAGAATTTCAGAATTAATTGACGAGGAGCCTTAACGAAAGATTTTAGCTCTGCTATATCTTTCAGTGATTACGAAGAAAATTTAGTACACGCCCACAAAATTTTATTTGTACAATAATGTAACTCTCGTGCAATTTTCGCTGGTATTGTTAAAAATAAATAAAAACAACCCAGCTACATATAACGCAATAATAATTTATAAAGAATTCCAATCTTATTATCCGCTATGTTCTCTTGAATTTTTAGTCCCTATTAAAAAAAAAAAAAAAAAAAAAAAAAAAAAAAAAAAAAAAAAAAAAAAAAAAAGAGTTTAGGTTTACTATGATGAAATGACATCTGGTACTGAAAGCCCACGGGGTAAACTTTCACACATAGCAACTCGTAAAGGTCATTTATTCCATAATGGACCAAGTATTTTTTCAATAATTTTGAATGTGCAAAAGCCGAACTATCTGCATGTAATATTTTAATTGCATTTTAACGCTCAATTGCTATGACAGAAATTGTCACATAGCTACTATGAGGCATCTATGAAGGTATGAAACCGCTTGAACGAAAGACATCGAAAGATCGAGATACAGTTTCTGTACTAAACTTTATTTACAGGGCTTTAAGAATTAAAATTCAGTATTCAGAAGTCTCTAGCGACAGTAATCGGGCACCAAAAGAAATAAAATTTCTATGTTGTATAATTCTTAGTATTTATACTATTTAAACTGAAAATTACAAGTTAAACTGTGAAAATTGAAGAAAGCAGCTGTCTCTGAGACCGCTAAAGCAATTAAGTGTTAATGCATCAGAAATAACACTCTGGGTTATGTCTTTTTGAGTCATTTAGATTTTTGCCTATGGAAACTGCTCAAACTGCCAGGCTCTATCTATGACGCCGTAATATGTACAACATAAAAATTCTGAAGTATATCCTTCAAAAACTAATTATATTTTACACTAACATGGGAAATGTCAATCATTTGATCCGTCCATTAACAAATACTACTAATTAAAAATAAATATTTTAAATTTTATTTTGACTTCCATTTTTAATTTCTATGAAAACTTTTTCATAGTTCTGCGTTATTACCTTAATAAATGGGAATTCAAGCCGAAACGCTTCCTTTTTTTTTCACCAAAAGGACAAACTTTTTACATGTAGGGTAAAGTGATGCAAGAGTGTACGGTGTGAAACAGTACGCAGAGCGATTATCTAATCCCAAAGCAGAGTTTTGCATTTAGCTAACAGTTGTAAACGATGTAATGACTAGAATACGCAGAGCGATTATGTAATCCAAACACATTTTAGCATTCATACAATTAGCTACAGTTGTAAACGATGCAATGACTAGTACTCTTGTACACCGTGCACTCTTGCACCACCTTACCCTATTTTTAAAATTATAACCGTTATTTTTTACGTTTGCAGAGTTTGTAGTTCATGCTTTCTGATAATTTATTTTATTTTAATAAATTTTACTCTTGGCATTAACACGGAACTATTAAATTCGTTCTTGTTCTCTCGCATCACGTATATGTTACCAATGGTTCGAAACACCGCCTTCTGCAAACACATTACACATGATGGGGAAGAATATGTCACCTTCTGTGTCATATAAGTTATGAGTACCTTGCTGTAGGTCTTTTCGCGCCTTATTGCCTTTGACACGACCTACCCTCGTTGATGGGTCCAAAGTAACTTCTTCCAACGTTTCGGCGAACTTCAAAAGACGCGTTACAAAATGTAACTTTTCCAGCGACTTGCTAAAAAGCACGTTTATTCCGAGAATGAGTAGGACAAAAGGCGAGATTTAGAATATTTATTAGGAAAAGAAAACATAAAAAAGTCATTTCTATTTTAAATTCTCCACAGAATGGTGCAGCCTTGGATGTAATAACTTAGTACTTCTTCGATTTACTTTCTAATTTGAAACTGCTGAATAGACTTACCACCTACACAGTAAACGAAATAAATTTGTCATTGCTCCTTTACTCGTGAGAGTATACAGTGCACTGAACTCTGGAAACTCCTTTCATCTAAATAGTTTCTTTCAATATAATTTACAACTGTAAATAAATTTGTATTTAAGAGCCGAAATTTCCTTACACACTCTTAAAAGCAACTGTCATTTTCGTAAACCATAACATATTTATTTTTGCGATTTCATAATGTAATTTTTACAGGTTTTATGTAAAAAATACGAGGGAGTATCAATAAATTTTTCCTCACATAGAAATAATCGAGTGAAATTTATGAAATTGCTGCATTTTATTAGTGCTTTTCTAAACTCTAGTCACCGTGCACAGCAACAAATTTCTGAAAACTGTATTTTAAAGAGGGAAGAGGGTGTATTCCAAGGGGCGCGATAGTAGAGCCAAAGGGGGGCACTTTTCTAACTTTTGCCGACCCCTCTCACGTGACGTATTATTGGAAAGGCCTGTGACCACTTATTCATGTTATGCACCTCCCGAGCACCTTCCCCCAATTTGTGACCCCTCATGTGACGAGCGGTGCTCGCAAAATTTAGAAAAGTACCCCACTTTTGGCAAATTGGGGGAAGGGAGGTGCATAACATGAATAAGTGGTCACAGGCATTTCCAACAATATGTCACATGAGGGGGGTCGGCAAAAGTTAGAAAAGTTCCCCCTTTTGGGTCTGATATCTTCCTGGAATACTCCCACGTCTTTTTGAAATACCGTTTGCAGAAATGTGTTACTGTGCACGGTGACTATATAGAGAAGGACTAATAAAATGTAACAATTTCATAAATTTCTCTCAATTATTTCTATGTGAGGGCAAAAACTTATTGATACTGCCTCGTAATTTTAAATGAATTGAAACTTAGCACTGTTGCCTCACTCATTCGCACAACGTGGCAGAGATCCTTTCATGGTCGTCTCGTATGCAGCATTTGCATGGCAGGAAGGGGAGGGGGGAGGGCTGTGGTACCGTTTCCCCTCACTGAATTTTGATATAGGATTAACTAAACTTTCTTTGATTATTAAATAATAATGTAATAAAATTTCCCAGGAGGTTTAGAATAATGTAACAGTAAAAGAAAGAAACACTACGGTTTTTTTAGTCATGGGGTTCTGCCCCTCTTAATTCCGCCATGAACGACAAATTTTGATTCTGTTTAGCTTTTTATGTTCATGTGCTTCAAATTTATCTTTAAAATGGGGGAGTAGGAGACAGAGCGTCATTTGGCGGAAAAACAAAGAATTTTAATTTCCAATTTTTTTTTTTTTTTTTTTTTTTTTATTATTGCTAGAAATCTATTTTTGAATATTTAATATTTTTTAATTGTTAATTTTTTGTATTGTTGTATATGTTGATATCTTTTAAAATTGTCTTGCACAGACAATTCAGACAAAAGATTCTTAGTTTAGCTTATTTCATATTTAGATTCAGCATTTAAAAGATAGCCGCCTAGGATGTGGACCGCAGGCACATATGTTCCAAACAGTGACGTGGCGTGAAAATTTTCGGTGGTCATCGCAATTATTTAAGTTTGTGGTGAAAAATTATTAACTCTAAAATTCAATGGTTGAATGTTCAAAAAATAAATCTTACCTTCACTTATACATGAACACCAAATGTTCTGCTAAAACTGGATCGTAGAGTTTTAAAAGCTTATTAAGAGTTTTAAAATATTGCTTGGTCATCGCCGCATCCAGCGATGACCGGACGCCACGCCACTGGTTCCAAAGACACATCTTGCCATTTCCTAGATTTATTTCTGTCGGCGCCCATGTTTGTTACTATGTTAAGTTGCACCTTACTATTTTCAAAGATCTAGAGTGGTCCCAGGAGACCCTTCCCAGCACCCTCTTTCTCCTTGCCCTTGTCCATGTCCATGAATCTTTTGCCTCTATAATTTTGTTGATTCTATTAAAATTAATCTATTAAAATTATCTTCCTTTTAGGATAGATCTAAAGATAGTAGGCATAGATCTAAAAAACATAAATGTATATCTATACTCATATACAGGTATTTAGATGTGAATGTTTAGATATAAATCAGCAGATGCTGTAGATATAGCAAGGCTTCCACACAGGCGACTATTTTTATATTCTGTTCGCACCACTATTTTTTAAAAGTACATTTTGTAGTATGCAACTCTTGCAAATGTTGTCAAAGCATATGCAAGAGATTTTTTTTTTTTTTTTTTTTTGAAAAAGTTGTGCGAAATAGAATTAAAAAATAGTCACCGGTGGCAGCCCTGATATAGATGTTAATATCTTTATAACATAGGTCATCTTTTTAAATGTGTTTATCAATTAATATAAAAATCAAAAGCACTTATTTTATTTATTTTATTTTAATTTTAAGTTAATTTAATTCAATTCAGTTTAATTGTGTATCATAGTCATTATTACATATAAATTAATTTGCCAATCAGACTATTTTCAGTTATTTTCAATATACACTAGGGGGCTCTGCCCCCTACGAGCTACGCTCGTCAACCCCCGTACAGATACCGCAGACTCTAACAGCACGCTAATTTGATCGCCTTTAAAAAGATTTCGGAAGATTGAATTATAATTTGAATCTGACAATTATAATCAGACGTAATTCTCACCAAACTTTTCTTTCTCTTTTTAATATTCACGTCAAAATACTTTTGTTAGAAATGAAATATTATGATCATCTTAAAATGTCAAGTAAATGTCTCGCGCAATTTTTAAATTAAAACTGTTTTGCAATATTATTTTTTGTTCATTTTACGTAATAAGTGTAATATGACGTAAATTCTCCTATTTAGGACTTCTAACGCATGTTGCTGAATTTATTATTTTACAATATTCTTTCTCATTTAAAATTCACGTGTAACTATAGCTTTTATGACGTAATTTTCAATGAGTTCCTACTTTTAATATTTTTTGTTTATAATAGTCACGTGTAAAATAAATTTTTAATTTGAAGCAAACATTACTGTTTGCGCTGTTTATGCAACTGGCAACAGTTTAAATTAATACAATTTTCTAAAATTTGTAAAAAATATCTCTCGAAATGCTGAAAATTTGAATTTAAAATAGAAATAAAACCTCGAAAAATTATTCAAATTAAAAAACTAACTGCAATCTGCACACCGGGAAATTCTGACGCATAAAATGATCTAAAAATGATTAAATTCCTATGTACAGTTTTTGCTCCTATAAAACTTTTTTAATGGAACGATTTTGTCCAACTTTGGCATTAAATATCTCTTAAAATAATTCTTCGATTTGAAAACTGTCTACATCAGCGTGTTTATCAAACATTTCTCTATAATACTACCGATTTTCATATTTTTGTATGCAACAGTTTTTTTAATATTAACGAAGAAAGACCTCCGGTCACAAAAAATTCAAAACCGGCGGCGGCGGCGGCGGCGGTGACAGCGGTAGTTACTTTTTTTTAGAATAGAGAGATTGTTAGCACAAATGAATAACCGGATTTTAAAATTTTATATTTCAAAACTATTACACATATTATAATAAATGATATATGAAAATAAAGAAGTTTTTTTTTTTTTTATTTATAAATGTTCGGTGTGTGAACCTTACACGACAAACATCTAATCTGCGATCAAGTTCGTTCCACACATTTGGCAGTTTCGTACAGTCAACGATTCTTAATGCAGCACTGATGCAACTCTGCTGTCAACTGCTCTGATTAACAAGCGCAAAATGTTTTGACACATTTAAAAATTCATTTTTTAATGGAAAGATATAAAATTGGAAGGCCTGACTATGGAAGCGATTTGGAATCGAACTGTGTTTTACATTTTTTGATAAATAAATTACCTACTGAGTTATAAGCGATTTTGATCATGTCACAAAGACCTTTTTCACCCCTACTAGAGTGGTTACTCTTCTTTCGCACGGAAATTCAGTTCAAAACGCCCAATTTGACACTATTTTCTGAAACATCTATTGCGTTTGCAAAAAACAGTTCAATTGCACAATTTCTGAATAACAACACCTTCTAGTTTCATGCATTTCCGAACAAAAATAAATTAAAACTTATGTCATAAAGTTGTCCTTTTGGATTTGAGCCTTTGGATTGCCTTAAAACACAAAATGATGCAGCTCTGAAGCACTGTAAAATGTACAGTCGTGGGAAAAAAAAAAGTAAACACCCCATACTAACTCCTCAACAAATTATCGTAGAAGAACGTTACTGGTACCGAACGATTGGAAATAAAGTCTACTTTTAAATTACGTATATAAAATTTGCTTAGGGGCCATGTACATATTAAAACGAATCCAAACTTCATTTTTTTCAATAGCAATACCCAATTTTTAACGAGATATTTCAAATCTTTGGTTCAAACTATGCCTATACCCCAAATTTCAAGTCATTTGAATGATAAGTTTTTGAATTATAAACATTCAAAATTGAGTGCTTTTAATGTTAAATTACATTTTCATATTTTTATTTATAACTTCTGAAATTATGATCCTAATGTTCTATCTTATTGCTAATTTTTTTTTATACTTATATACCCAGACATAAATACGTTGAATTTGCAATTTTTATAATTTTCTGATATGAATTATGAATTATGAAATTAATATTATAAAAAATTATGAATTGCAACCTACAATTTTTTTGATGGATTCAGATTTACTAAGTCCTGCTTTATGGAAATCTGAAATTTCACATTTTTCTTCTAAGTAGTTTTTAAATTATGCTTAAAAAACAGCAAAATGATGGTTTAAGGTGCCGTCTATGATAGAAGTGACTAAATACTTTGAAATGTCTTATGCTATCCTGTAATCTGACAGGCTTAATTGGCTACTTAAGGTGCCATAATCAAGAAGTGTGCTCTCTCGGTTAACAATCGAGTACGGAACTTCAATTTGGATACAGCCCATAAAATACGCTCGTTTTAAAATAATTAATTTCTCGGAAACTTATGGTACGAATTGCATAAAAATTTGTTTTTAGAGTAATTGAAGGGTCTAGAGTTCATTTATGCTGTCAGAATTGTGTACTGCTATTAAAAAAAACAAAGTTATGGTTTGTTTTAATATATAGATACCCCCCTAAACAAATTTTATATACGTCATTTAAAAGTAGACTTTATTTCCAATCGTTCGGTACCAGTAACTTTCTTCTACGATAATTTGTTGAGAGTTAGTAGGGGATGTTTACTTTTTTTTTTTCCACGACTGTACAAGGCTTCGCATGGTTTCTGAATAAGAACGCCTGTGAATTCCATGCGCTTGCGAATAAAAAGGAATTCAGAAATGTGTCAGAAAGTAACTCCTTTTGATCTGAGAACAGCCTTAATATTAATAATAATTATCATAGCTCAGATCTTTAGACAGGAAATGTTTTCTTACAATTGCAAAGAAATCGCGGTTAGCTTCATTTGTTGTCGCCAACGACAGTGCTATAAATGAAACTTGCTCTTCCAATCTTCCACATGAGTATACGACAATCATTCCATATTAAATTTCCCATTTTTTTCTGTATGATCAACGGACTGCGGCAAATGCCCATTTAACAAAAAATAACCATCTTCCTTTATAGTGCTGAAGAAATCTTACCTCGAAGTGAAGATCAATTGTTTTCGAAACAAAAGCTAATCTTGTGATTAATCATTGTCACTCACTAGTTTGTGCAATTTTCATGTATTGATTAAAAAAAAAAAAAAAAAGAAAGTCAAAGTCCAAAAGTATATTATTCGACAAAAAAATGTGACCCAATTTTAGTTTTTCTTTATTTACAGGAGAAAGATTTTCTCGTTTCTGTTACAAAAATTTTAACATCTTGCTCTAAAAGTACGTCACAATTCGTAATATGACGACTTCAATTCCAGCTTCGTGATATTTTGTATTGTTTTATCAGAATATTTAGTTCAACTAATGTTGAAAAATTAAATAATTTAAATATTTTGTAGTGCAAGAAGAGGTTAATTAATAGCAAAGCGTGAATGTTATTGACAAATTACACGAATAATAATGTTGCAGATACAATAATAATAATAATAATAATAATAATAATAATAATTCTTTTTTGATAAGATAAAATTTAGAATTTGAATTTTCTGGCTGTATGTTTGATTTTTTTTTTCTGAAGACTGTTTAAATATGTTATAATACATCTGGAATCTTGAAACATAAGTTATTCGGTGAGATTTAAGTTATCACTTGTTACAATGCATCCTAAAGTGCATTTAACCGTAAATTTAGTTGCTGAAAGAAATGAATGTAATAATTATCGAGATGCTGAACTATTACTATAGTTATATAGCAATATTGTAAAGATAATGAATGTAACATCTTATCTCAAAATATAATATTTTTCAGACAAAATTTTAATTTCTAAAAACAATAACAAATCACTAGACTAAGATTATTATAAACCAAATTTATGGCAATGAAATTAAATCACTATAAAATTGAGATTTTTTTTCTTAAACTTTTGGATAGTTTAAAATTTACAATGCCAACACATTAAATTCTGACTTTCATTTGTAGTGCCATAGTAATGCTTAAGAATTAATGATTTTAAGACAAAATGAACCACGCTATAAAAGAATCTAATATTTTAACATATGTGAGAAATATTGTATCTAATATTGTGAAATATTGTGACTAAATGACAATTTTTGAAGAAAAAAAAAAGAAGATATTTAACGTTATCTCGATGTCTTATCTTTAGTGTGCACCTACCATGCGTGCTGCGTGCCGTACAGTTCGTCAAAAAGAGAATTACCTACTGTCCCTTTCATTTGCAATTTCCTCTCTGGAATCCGTCTCGCTCGTTCGGATCTGCAAGATCAGCAAACTGTTATATAGTACAACTCCAGTAAGTCATGAACCGCGAACCACACAACCGAAGAGAACCTTTGGTCAGCGCAAGGACAATCTAAGGGCACTGGGAGCATTTGATCTTTCAGATATCACATAAAGCACCTAACTGCATGGGTGACTTAATGCAGCACTTGCCATGATTACTAATGTATTATTAAACTTCCAATTGGATATGCTTAAGCTTCAATGGCGTATTATTCTTTTCGAAGAAGGTCCAGATTTTTTCATATAAATTAAAATTACTTTCATTTTATAATGATAAGGGACATAGGCGCCGGCAAAGCGAAATCCAAGGAGAAAAAAAAAAATTATGAGAGGATTCGTGTTATAAGCTAAAGCCTTAGTATAAATTAAAGCTGATTTACCTTCGATTAAAAATTTTCATTCAGTATATAGTAATTATTTTAAGTCATCCGTGAAAAATAAATTTTACTATTTTTTCAAAATTAAAAATATAGAATATGTAATTAAAATTTCAAAATTAAGGAGGAGCAATGATTTTGCTTGATCTTCGTTACTTGCATAATATTGATTAGATTATTTAAAGAAAGATTCTTCGTTCCTATGTTTGAAAAAAATATATGAGGTTTTCTTTTAAAAAGTCAATTTGTGTACTACTTATATTTTTTCACTCAGTCATAATTAATTTTGAAATCTTATTCCCTTTCACGAGATGCCACTTATGATGAAGATATTTGTTAAAAATAAAATTAAAAAAAAAAAAAAAAAAAAAAAGAGAAACGTTTTTTATTTCTTATCTCGCATCGAAATCAAGTTTTTACGATTTTTTCAAAATTCAAAATAAAGAATGTGTAATTAAAATTTCAAAATTAAGGAGGAGCCATGATCCTTGCCGGGCTCCTCATTACTTGCATAGTTATTGATTCAAATATCAAAATAAGATTTTTCGTACCTATGTTTTAAAAAATGTGAGGTTTTCTTTTAAAAAATTAATTTGTATATTAATTAAATTTTTTCACTCGGTCATAATTTATTTTGAAATCTTATTCCCTTTCACGACATTCCACTTATGATGACATATTTTTAAAAAATAAAATTAAAAGAAAAAAATGAGAAACGTTTTTTATTTCTTTAACTCGCATCGAAATCAAGTTTTTACTATTTTTTCAAAGTTAAAAATAAACAATATGTAATTAAAATTTCCTCATTAAGGCGCAGCCATAGTCCTTGCACTGCTCCTCATTACTTGCATAATATTGCTTCGAATATTAAAAAAAGATTCTTCGTACCTCTGTTTGAAAAAAATATGAGATTTTCTTTTAAAAATTTAACTTGTATACTACTTACATTTTTTTCAGTCGGTCATAATTTATTTTGAAATCTTATTCCCTTTCACGACATCCCACTTATGATGACATATTTTTTAAAAACAAAGTTAAAAGAAAAAAAATGAGAAACGTTTTCTATTTCTTTATCTCGCATCGAAATCAAGTTTTTACTATTTTTTCAAAGTTAAAAATAAACAATATGTAATTAAAATTTCCTCATTAAGGCGCAGCCATAGTCCTTGCACTGCTCCTCATTACTTGCATAATATTGCTTCGAATATTAAAAAAAGATTCTTCGTACCTCTGTTTGAAAAAAATGTGAGGTTTTCTTTTAAAAATTTAACTTGTATACTACTTACATTTTTTCACTCGGTCATAATTTATTTTGAAATCTTATTCCCTTTCACGACATCACACTTATGATGACATATTTTTTAAAAACAAAATTAAATGAAAAAAATTAAAAACATTATCTATTTCTTTATCTCGAATCGAAATCAAGTTTTTACTCTTTTTTCAAAGTTAAAAATAGAGGATATGTAATTAAAATTTCAAAACTAAGGAGGAGCCATGATCCTTGCATTGCACTGCAAATAGAGGCGTCTTAAATTCAAACAGATATGTGACTGAAAAAGCAATTAAGACACTTAAACGTCTGAAAATAAAATTTCAGACGTGATAGATGTCTAAATTTAAGACACATAAACGTCTTATTATGATCATGGCATAAATGAACTGAAAAAAATGTTAGAATTATGATTATATGTCTGAATTTAAGACACTTGCAATTTTAGACATTTCAGGAATTCAGCCATTTGAACCACTCAACAAGTAAAATGAACTGAAGTGAGTAGATTTGTTTGTTGTTGCAAGCATGAACGGTGCGCGAGAAGAACGCGACCGGATTTGATTATTGCTGATTTGGCAGGCAACGGCTTTTACTCAACGGATTGGCGAATTTGAATTAAAGTATCTGTACAGTTAATTTGTCTGAAGTGTTAAAATTGCTTTTAAATTTATCAACATTTGATAAATTATTTGAAAGTGTGACGATATATTTTTCCTCAATCCGAAATCTCTATAATGACGTTTGTTATTCACATAATAAATGGAATCGTCAGTCGTCGTTATAACCTTATAACGCATGTAAAGTTTCTGCTTTATTTCCAAAACATTACACTGAAAGAAGATTTGAACTTTGAATTCTCTTACTTGTAAATCGAAGATGAGTCAGAAAGTGAGTGTATCATCATTAATGAAGAGAAAGTAGTGACGCAGCATTTACTTTCTTTTGTGAAATAGTATGCACATCTACACATACATCCGTTGGTGTGTTAGTCGTTAGAGAAAATTTTTTTTTAGCATAGTGATCCGATGTCTGTATTTTATATCTTTGTGTCTTCATTTTATACATCTAGACGAAAATTTATATTCGGTTTATTGGAATGGTTTGTCAGTACGTGCTTATAAATGGAGATCGAAAAAAAATCATTTGGGAATTATATTTTTCATGGAAATATAAAATTTTCAAAATTTCTACGATAATTTTTATTCAAGACTCACCAAATATTCAAAAGAATAGCATGATATTTATAAAAATACAGTGCTAAAATAATATGAATACGCATATATTTTTAAAATGGCGTTCAGTATCGTAAAATAATATGTCCTTCAAACTGGATTAGCTGTTACAGTTTTGGATATTTACGCCAAGGTAAGGTATTCCACAGGTTTGGAATGATAATTCACAGAACGTTCTTACATATATATTATTATTTATTTACTATTTAAATTATTCTTATTAGACTAATTTTTCATATTTTTGTCTTTTTTTTATCAAATAAATATATTTTGTGTGAAAAGATTTGTTTGCTTATTTCTGATGCTTTTCAATGAGTGCATGTGATTTTCAGTATTAATAAATATATTTAATTCTCATCTAGATCTTTACTTTATAAATTAAAGTTTCATGTAGTAAATAATCTATTTATTGATTGAATAATAACGTGAAAAATACAACAGTTTCAATTAGATTTGGTAAGATGTAAAGAAGTTTTGAAATTATGGAATTAATGTTTCCTGCATGCTATTAAAAAAGAATATTTATAATTTTGTTAATGATTGTTAAATAGCTCATATCATCTGAGCAACATATTAAAAAATTGTTCAGTATAAGTTTAAAAAGAAGCTAATTTTTATATAACTTTGCACAAGTAAGTTCTTTCCTTGCGAATTCCTTTATTTTATATTAGTGATATAATTTTACATACAAATTTTCATTTTTAGTGACAAAAGTGCCATTTATTTATCTTACAGAGTATATTATTGAAGTGATTTTTTTTATATTAACAAATTTAAATTTAGCTTTGAGAAACCATGAACTTTTTATTTTTTGTTTTATATGGTGGATATAGAGTATGAAAAGAAATCTCGAAAGTATAAGGGTTTGTGTTATCGTGTATTTCGGAGTATTTGTAAACTTGCAGTTTTTCCTATTGGAAATAAATCACTCTTATTGTATTCAACTGTACGCCGATACTATATATATATATTTAATAATCCTTATGAAAATTTATTTCAAGATGGAATGTACCTAGTATGTATTTCCTGCGTTACATCTCAACACCATACTTAAATTTTTAAAACATGAAGCGATCTTGAAAGTAATTATAAACAAATTATAAAAATCGGCGTAATTAATTGAATATGTGCGGAAAATATTAAAAAAATCAATTTAAATAACATCATGCAAAAAATTTCAATAATATAAAAAAAAAAAAAAAAAAGAAGATGGGTATAAGAATTCTCGCCCATGACAGTAGGAGATATTTTTCATTTTTGTAATAAAATTTAAGACCTAAATAAACATGTTGTGAAAACGCACTTCTAATGCAAGATTTCAAACAAGTATTGCCAATAATTCTGACTGATTGATAAAGTGTAACTATGCTGATATTTAATATATTTTGAAAAAGTAACATGGTTTGAAGATTAATTATTCTTATAATTATTTTTGCTCCGAGTATGTATATATTTTCATATTATTATAACATTTTTTAATACAAATTATTTTTATTGTGATGTTTATGGGAAGAAAAATGTTTTTAGAAGTGTTTTTCAACCCTCAAAGAATTTTTTTTAAGCATATCTGTGTGCTAAAAAGAATCCATGAAAATAATAATAAAACAGAAACTCATAAAAAAAAAAAAAAAAAAAAAAAAAAATCTGGATTTTAAGTTTTATTTATTTATTTATTTATTTTTGGTGTGTGTGTGTGTGTGCCTGTGTTCGTTAATGACAACGTTAATATCAACACACGTTATCTTTTAAATTTAGTTTGTAGAATATTATTGAATAGTATCAACAACTGGACCTAGAATTTATTTGGAACATATTTCTTATACTGTCACAAAAAAGGTAAATACTTTTTACCCTTTAGAATGTGCATATAAATGAATATACAGCAAAACCTCTGAATAGCGGACACCTCGAGAGCACGGAATAAGCCCGCTATTTGGTGGTGTCTACTTTAAAGACGTACAGATTTAAAGGTGTTGGGGATAAGAAAAAAAAAAAAAAAGAGGTGTCCGCTATTCAGCAATTTCCGTTATGGAGGTTTTACTTTAAATACACACAGTAAAACCTGCGTAACGGACATTCCTGAATAGGGGATACGTCTGTTTAGCGAATCATAGGGCTTCTGCATAAAACATGGGCTAAGGGTACCTGCTCCTTTTTATTTTTTATTGGGGGGGGGGGGGGCGTTGATACAATTTTCGTAAATCTGCAATTTTGAATACCTTTCGAAATTACGCTGATTATAATGAATATTTTGAACGGTTAGAGTAATATAGTATGATTTAAGAAGGTTTTCGCTACACAGAGATTTCTGGTATTCGGGAATGTTCATTAGCGGACACTTCCGAGTTCCGAATTCTGGTCACTTCTATTTAACGAACCATAACGTTGGGTTGGATTTTTTGCAGACGCAGGATTTTATTAAAGCATTAGCAAATTGGGCGATGCCCCCTTCCCTTTGTATTTTGGTGGCCCCAAATTTGGTATTCTATTTTTTAAAACTGATATTTTGAATGTCTTTCAACATTATGCTGATTAATGTGCTGTTGTCAAATGTTTCAATATTTCTTGCTAATGATAAATAATATAATAACAACAACAACAAAAAAAAAGTAAGAGTTTCATACTTTTTTTTTTTTTCTTTTAATGTTGGGATCTCATATGCTGAAAATTTTGTGTAATCTAGTGTTAGATTTTATTTAACACACAAATAAAAATGTCACTGGGAATATCTAATTTAAATGGGAAAAAAAATTGAACAACAAATCAGGGATAAGATTCTTTCTGAAGGAGTGAATCATTTTTTTTTTTTTATAAATGGAATAATTGGTTACCATAAAGCAGAGCTGATTGCAGCATGGACAAACTGGGCTGTTTCTTTGTGCCTTTAGCTTTACGTGCTCCTACATTTGGTATGAAATTTCTATAAAGCTGATATTTTAAATTTGTTTTGATCTTATACTTATTTTAATAAATATTTTGTACTTTTAGAAAATGATTAGGTTAAGAAAAAGAAATATTTATCCAAATATGTATTTGTATTTAATGACATTGAATAGGCTTAATTTTTTTTTGTAACAGTATATGAAAGGCGCGGGCGGGGGGGGGGGGGGTACGAATGAATACTAGATCTTTGGACTAGAATTAATTTAAAGTTCTCACTGAAAGTAATAAACGTTTTTTATGCGCGCATATATGATATCACATAAATACATTTTTAGGTGATTGTATATATATATATGTATATATATATATAATATCCTGTTCCAAAACTACAAAATACTGATTACAATCATCATAAGTTCAAAAGTGATTTAAAATATCAGCTTTATGAAAATTTTGTACCCAATTTGGGGTACCCTAAAATAAGGGGGCAGATGCTTCAAAGTTTTCCTGCGCTGCGATCAGCTCTGCTTTATGGTAACAAATTATTCCCATTTATAAAAAATGTTTCAATGTGGTCAAATATGGCTGCGTATGTGGCTTAGAAAGAAAAGTGGTCAAAGATGGCTTCATATTGGTGGTGGTGGGGGGGAGGAAACCGGCTCTCAAAGATGGCCGCAATTAAGACATTTGAAATGTCTGAAATTCAGATGCAAGAAGTGTCTAAAAATTTTCAGACATTTTAAAATGTCTGAAAAACGAACACTCTTGTTTCAGACACTTAAGTGTCTGAAATTCAGACACAAGAAGTGTCTGATAATTTTCAGACATTTTAAAGCGTCTGAAAATTGAACACTGCGTTTCAGACACTTAAGTGTCTGAATTTCAGACATTTCAGTTTAGAGTGTGCTCCTCATTATTTGCATAGTTATTGATTCAAATATTAAAATAAGATTCTTCGTACCTATGTTTAAAAAAATATAAGGTTTTCTTTTAAAAATTTAACTTGTATACTACTTACATTTTTTCACTCAGTCATAATTTATTTTAAAATCTTATTCCCTTTCACGACATCACACTTATGATGACAAATTTTTTTCAAAACAAAATTAAAAGAAAAAAAAATAGAAACGTTTTCTATTTCTTTATCTCTCATCGAAATCAAGTTTTTACTCTTTTTTTCAAAGTTAAAAATAAAGGATATGTCATTAAAATTTCAAAACTAAGGAGGAGCCATGATCCTTGCATTGCTCCTCATTACTTGCATAATATTGTTTCGAATATTAAAAAAAAAGATTCTTCGTACCTATGTTTGACAAAAATATGAGGTTTTCTTTTAAAAATTTAACTTGTATACTACTTACATATTTTCACTTGGTCATAATTTATTTTGAAATCTTATTCCCTTTCACGACATCCCTTTATGATGAGATATTTGTTAAAAATGAAATTAAAAGAAAAAAAAAAGAGAGAAACGTTTTTTATTTCTTTATCTCGCATCGAAATCAAGTGTTTTCCGAAAAACAACAATAGCAGGCTCATCTATATTTGAGAATTAGTAACTTATATAAAGTTTTAAAATGAATAAATTGTTATATTAATAAAATATTTTGTTATTTTTGTAAATTTTTTTTCTGCAATAAATATACACACAAAATGTTCACACACACGCACACATATATTCTATTAAATTTAAGTGAAAACTGGGGTTTGATGTCGCAGAATTGTTAGAAAAATCAAGCTGTGTCGCTAATGAAAAAGTTTTAAGAGACACTGAAATCTGAAAAGTTAGTTTTGTTTTACTTTTAATTAATATATATTAAAGAGACTGATATGATCTTTTAAACTGCTTTTCGCGAAAGAAACAGTACTCATTATAAAAGTAGAGAAATAAAAAATATAATTATTATAATTTTCTATTTTAAGCCTTTTGGATCTAGCATCCTAGTGCCACTACGCTTCTTTAACTTTACATATCATGGAATAATTAAATAAGAAAAGCCTTCTTTAAGATTTTGTGTTCCATTACTAATGCTTTCCTATTAAATACATTCAATTTTATATTAACAGTGAGTGCTATTTGCCTGAAAAGTTATAATAACTGTTAGAATATAATTGTTCTAATAATGGAGTACTTTGTTATTATCATGGAGTAATTAAATAAGAAAAGCCTTCTTTAAGATTTTGTGTTCCATTACTAATGCTTTCCTATTAAATACATTCAATTTTATATTAACAGTGAGTGCTATTTGCCTGAAAATTTCAAATAACTGTTAAAATATAATTGTACTAATAATGAAATATTTTGCAAACAGCATTTCCATAAGGAGCTGTACTTATATAACGTTATCAACTTTTTGGTAATTTTTGACCCCCTCCCCCCTAACGATATCATACGTTTTCATCCCTCACCCCCCCCCCTCCCCCTTCCCGTAATGATATCGTTATCAATGTCTAAAATTTATTTTGATTTTTGGATTTTTTTTTCTTTTCTTTGGAGTGGTATACATATATGATTGCATTTATTTTTCGTATACTTTACTGATTCAAAATGAAAAGAAATATTTAAATCTATTGTCCATGTTTATTTATTTTTTATTATCTTCTCATCTTTTATTCTCGTGATAACTTTTATATATTATGTAACGTGAATTAGAAATTATATGTTTTTGAATATTTTTATGGAAGAAGGTAAAAAGCTTTACCGGTAAATAAATTATTTGTGTTTTAAGAGGTTAATTGACTTCTTTATGTACATTTTAAGTTCATAAGTTCATAATTGGCGTCTGGTCCGCACTATATTCTGAAAGTTGGGTTGTTAAAATAACATCCTTTTTGAACGCTTTAATTAGCATTGTGGCGTTCTCCGCTACAGGATAGTTTACCAGATTTATAGAAGCAAAATGTTTAAAGCCGTAAAAAAATTTAAAAAGGTCGATTTAAAGTTCGTAGTAGAAGAGCTTGGGGGAACAATTCCTCATGATTATACGATCTGAACACTAAAGGAAATTATTTTGAATAGTAAAGAATATAAACAGGATCCCGCTTTTGTACAAGAAATTTTATCCAACGCTGTTGCTGAGAGAAAGGAAAACGAAGCTAAGAAGTTAGAAAAGGAAAAGTTGGATCAAGAAGTAGAGTTAAAAAAGTTGGAATTAAATCATCAATTAGAATTAGCAAAAATCCAGTCACAGGGGCAAATGCAAGGTGAGAACATTTTAAATGATTATGAAGCTAATAATTCTAAAAAGAAATTTGCGTTGCCCAAATTGGAATTTCGACAATTTGATGGTGATTTAATGGAATGGTTGCCATTTTGGAGTCAGTTTGAACAGATTCACAATGATCAAGATATTGCGCCAGAAAATAAATTCCAGTATTTCATCCAAGCAACTGTCATTGGATCTAGAGCGCGAGAAGTCGTTGATAGTTTTCCGCCAATGGCGCTAACTATACCAAAGCTATAGAGAGTCTTAAGGCTCGCTTCGATAGGGAAGATCTTTTGGTTGAAGTATATGTGCGTGAATTATTAAAATTAATTATATCTGTGCAATCAAAAGGAAAATTTTCTATTACATCATTGTATGATAAACTTGAGTCATATTTACGAGCTCTTGAGACGTTAGGAGTCACAACGGATAAATGTGCTTGAATATTATATCCAATGGTAGAACCTTGTTTTACTGCTGAATTTTTGAAAGCGTGGAATCGAACCCATACGAATTCTGTTAGTTTTGATGCAAAGGAACGTCTGGACAATTTAATGGCGTTTCTCAAATCTGAAGTGGAAGGAGATGAAAGAGTTAATTTGGCAGTGGCAGGTTTTGGTTTGGCGAAAAAAGATGATGCGAGCTTTAGGAAAGATAAAGGTTACAACGATGTTACTAAACATTTACCAACTGCTGCTACTCCATTAACAACTTCTTCAAGACCAGATTTAAGGAAAAATTGCGTTTTTTCCAAACGAAGACATCTGAGTTCAGAATGCTTTTCGGCACGGAAGTTGAGTTTTAATGAAAAAAAGAATATATTGAAGGACAAAAGATGTTGCTTTTCATGTTTCGCAACAGGTCACACAACGAAGCAATGTACAGCTATCTTGAAGTGCTTCTTTTGTAATAAAAAACATGCGTCTGTGATGTGTCAAACGCTCGATAAGATTAAGCTGAATGAAAAGAAAGAGGAAGACGCAGAAACGTCGTCTGGGAAAGAAGTAAATATGGCCAATTTCAATAGAAATCCTAAAGTGTTTCTTTGGATGCTCAAGGCAAAAATATTTTCCGAAAACAAAAAGACAGATGTTAGACTAATTTTGGATTCAGGTTCTCAGAGATCGTATATTTTAAAACATTTAGCCGAAGAAATGAAGTATTTACCTCTTCGAGAATAAAAAGTTTCTCATTCCCTTTTTGGCGGAGTTATAACAAAGGATTGTAATCATCATTCCTACAAGGTAAGATTAAGCGATTTGAAAGAAAATTTTAAATGTAATTTTGAAGTTTAGAATCAAAACATTATATGTGAAAATGTTATGCCTGTAGGAAAAGGATCCTGGTTTAAAGAATTATTGGAAAAAGGCATCACTTTGACGGTAGTTGGTGAAAATCCTGAATCTATTCAAATATTGATTGGAGCTGATGTAATGGGGAAATTACTGACAGGTCGTAGAGAAATACTCTCGTCGGGATTAGTAGCACTGGAAACATTTTTAGGTTGGACCTTAATGGGAAAAGTGCCTCAAGATAATGCGTCTAAAGAAAATTTAGCTTTGTCAATTACGTCTATGTTTGTAAAGGAAGCAGCGATTGCTAATTTATGGAAATTGGATTTGCTTGGAATAAATGATCCGATTGAAAAACAATCTAAAATGGAGATTGATCGTCAGGTTAAAGAGCATTTTTTGCTGACAGTAAAAATTAATGAAGATATTCTTTATGAAGTTTCTTTGCCATGGTCAGAAGATACACCACCTTTACCTGATAATTTGAATTTAGCCAAGAAAAGATTAACTTACGT
This sequence comes from Maratus speciosus, assembly GCA_963932465.1. Taxonomy (NCBI): domain Eukaryota; kingdom Metazoa; phylum Arthropoda; class Arachnida; order Araneae; family Salticidae; genus Maratus; species Maratus speciosus. Next base: position 470,465,905 of record OZ010789.1, read on the forward strand.
TACAAACAAGTTGTTTTCCGATAACATTTATCAAAAGTATGAAAAAGTGCTTTTAGGGTGGCTTGATGATCAAATTATAGAGGAAATTCCACAGCCTGAAATAAATCTTTATGGAAATTATTTACCTCATCGACCAGTGATAAAACAGAGCAGTACGACTCTCATTCGTCCGGTGTTTGACGCATCAGCTATAATGCAGAACCATCCATCTTTGAATCAATGTTTGTATTATAGATCAAATCTTATTGAATTAATTCCTGAAATTCTCTTACGATTTAGAAAAAATAAATTTGGTGTTGTAGCTGATATCAAGAAAGCATTTTTACAAATAGCTCTTCGTAAAGAAGATCGGGACTATTTGCGTTTCGTGTGGTGGAGTGATCCAGAAGAAAGAAATATTAGAATGTTTCGACATACTAGAGTTGTGTTTGGAGTCAAAAGTTATCCTTTCCTTCTCGGTTCCGTCATAGAATATCACATTAAAAACGATGAAGAATACGACCCCAATCTTAAACAGCAATTTCTGAGAAGCTTTTATGTTGACAATGTCGTTACTAGTGTCCACACACAGGAAGAATTGGAAAGGTTTATAACTGATACAAGCTCTCTTATGGCTAAAGGTGGATTTGATTTGAGAGGATGGGAACAGACCGAAGAAAGAAACAATATCGAAAATAGCGAAGATACTGCTGTACTGGGATTACAATGGAACAGATTTCTAAACGTTTTGAAAGTTAACGAGAGCTGAACGAAAGATATAAATATAGAAAAAATAACAAAACGAATCATGCTATCGGTTGCACATAAAGTTTTTGATCCAATTGGTTTTACTGTTCCAGTTATGATGTATCCCAAGATGATGTTACAGAAAACCTGGAAAGAAGGAATTACCTGGGATGAAGAAGTTACGAGTGATATAAAATATGAATTTATATTGAATGGCTTCGTGAATTATATATTTTACAAGAAATTCAAATTTCTAGATACATTCAGTTCACCCCCAGATAATTTAGAAGATTGCACTCTTCACACATTTTGTGATGCAAGTCAGTATGCGTATGCTGTTGTTATATTTTTGAGGATAGCAACTAAAGATCATGTAGAGTTATTCCTTCTTGCGGCGAAATCCCGCATAGGTCCCTTAATCCTTTATCTACTGACGGTACTTATAAGTACAACTCACTTTAAACTTTTATACCATAGTGAATATTACTAATGTTATAATGGTACTTTGCAAAAATCGCTCTTTTAACTCCACTTTATCCGAATACATGGCAGCGGTAGTTCAAGGTTTGTTATTTTAGAGAGGAATGAGGCTATCTTTGAAGCAGTCGATGTGTTTTGTGCCGACTTTTTGTACAGATTGCCACGCTCGTCTTTTCATTGCTGCAAACACAGTAAAGGATATAAGATAAGTGTTGGATTTTTTTTATGTGTTCATTATGGTCTTAGAATACAATTTGAGTAGCTATTTTAGTTGAACGGTATATGTATTTGATTTAACAGTTGAATTACTCGGTGGTACTTATAAGTACCGTCAGTACACTGGGTGCTGGAGAAAAACTTCTTGCTTACTTTTCGTCTGTGTAGTTATCCATCGTTTTCATCGGATTTAAAATGCAATTACTAAAATGTAGTGCAGTAGTGATTTCCCTGGTATTTCTTTTCTGTTTCATTGTTATTTTTTATAGGAAATCGAAAAAGTTGTGGCACCGGCTGGTTTTTGCTATGCTAGAAAAGGCATATGTAAATTCATATATTGCATATGTGGAGATGCGAGTGAGCATGTTGTCCCTGGAATATTGACGTCGCCAAACTACTAGCAAGATCGAAACCTAAAAAAATATAGTTTTTTAAACCCTTTTAGGAGCAAAGCATTTTCAATTCTAAAGTGTTGAAATAAATGATTGGCACCGGAATTTGCCAAACGATTTATTTGTAAATAAGAAAAAGCCTATATTTCATATACTTATTAAATCGAAAATATTTTCTGGTGCAAGTTGAAATAACTTGTGGGTTTTCTGTTACGATAATCTAGTCATAGTGTACTGACGGTACTTTAAAGTACCACTTTAGTTAATTACCTCTAAAAATAATTAAATTTCTGACGTGTGAGCATTTTTTTTACGTTTATCCTTTAATTTTCATTGTAGTAACTGAAAAAAAAATATTACATGAAAAAAATTGCAGTAGATCATAATGCCGTAGATAAAGGGTTAAAATGTGGAACTATACTTAGAATGGAATTTTTAGCTGCTTTGATTGTTACTAGATTGGCTAAATCAGTAACGACGCTATGGGCTGGGAAGATATAGAAAGATATTTTTGGAGCGATTCCACAACAGTGCTTGCATGGATATCTAGGAAAGAAAACTGGTCTGTTATTATTAGAAACAGAGTTCAAGAAATAAAAAATTTGAGCGATCCTGTTTTATGGAAACATATACCTGGTGAAATGAATCCAGCAGATCTGCCATCTAGAGGGTGTAAAGCAAGTCAGGTGGTATCTCTCAAATGGTGGGAGAGGCTCATCAGATTGATGAAAGATCTATTAAAAAGAGTCTTAGGACAAGCCTGTTTGAACTATGAAGAGATGATAACTGTATTAGCTGAATGCGAAAGCATTATAAATTCGCGACCACTAACTTACATGTCTGAGAAAGAGTCCATCAAATCCATATCACTGGACATGTTTCTGAAAGATATTCATGAATGTGGTTTACCAGATGTTGATGCGGTTGAGGAATGTTCTCTCACTAGCAGACTTAAATATAGGCAAGAACTGCAAAAAGAGCTCAGAAATCGATTTAGATCAGAATATTTGGGTCTCCTTATCCAACGACCAACTGAGAAACGATTGCAACGTTCAATTGCTGTAGAGGTATAGTCTTGGTGGGAGCAGATAACAAGAAAAGGATCAATTGGCCCTTAAGACGGGTTACAGAACTCATTCGGGGCAAAGACGGAAAAGTTCGTCTTTTGAAGTTACAAACGTCTCATTCGCAGATGATTCGGCCTATTCAAAGAATTTACACTCTGGAAGTGTCATCAGTGGATTTTACTGAAAACATTTTTCCTAAACAACTTTGAATGAAAATCAGGTTGAGCCTCCAAAAGACGAGCCGCAAATTAAAATGACGAGATCTGGTAGAATGATAAAGATTCCAGAAAGACTCGATTTATAATGTTTATGTAAATGAAGTATTTATTTAATGTGAAGTTTTGATTATAATATGTAATCAAAAGGTGGGAAGATGTTAAATCTCATTGTCCATGTTTATCTTCTCATCTTTTATTCTCGTGATAACTTTTATGTATCATGTAACGTGAATTAGAAGTTGTATGTTTTTTAATATTTTTATGGAAGAAGGTAAAAAGCTTTACCGATAAATAAATTATTTGTGTTTTAAGAGGTTAATTGACTTCTTTATGTACATTTTAAGTTCATAAGTTCACAACCGGCATCCGCACTATATTCTGAAAGCTGGGTTATTAAAATAACATCCTTTTTGAACGCTTTAATTAATATTGGTCAATAAAATATCACTTAATACATGAAATAACTTTATATAAAATAACACTTAAAATAAATAGTTAGTATTTAAAAGAATTTAATACCTTTTTGTTACACATTAAATTCAACAGTAATGACGTCTTCTTGCACTTTCCCGCTTACGAGGGGGGTTGGGGGGTAAACAAAATTTCTTATAAACAAAAGAGGTGGACAACATTATTTCTCCTTTATTTACCAGTAAACACAAGTATCATTTCAAACATACTTCAACTTCGCTTATGGTTTCTTTTACAGAAGAATAGGAATGCCAAACGTTGGGGTATCCATATTTTGGAATTAAATAATTTTATAATCATTTAAAGATTTTAATAATAACTTTGCACCATCATAAAAATATATAACAGATTAAAAAAGTTAACATACTATTTTGATGCAAAGTCCAAGTTACAAATAATAAAAATAAAAGCTTGGTTGGATCAAAAAGATAACGATATCAAAAGACAAATCCCCGATCCCCCTAGCGATATCGTACGATATCTTGTGCCAGACCCCGCCCCCCCCCCCCCCCCTAAAATGATAACGTTATATATGCACAGCCCCTAAATCCCATTCTCTTATTCCCAGTGCATGAGAAAATTTAAACTATTCGTCAGATTTCAGAATCCACTTTTTGTCATTTGGATAGCTATTTTGAACTTGTATTTAATCTTAAATGAAATAATTTTCATTCAGAGTAAAAAATTGCATGCTTAAATAGTAAAACTAATTACTACTTTGCGTAATCAAATGAGCACTACTCAGGTGTATATAAATGGTTATACAATTAAACCTTATAAAACGGTAAGGAAAGATTTAAAAAAAAAAATCTGTTTTATGCTTAGTAGATACCGTTTCCGATAATTGCATTTCATTTTTTTCCACCAGGATCATGAGAATTTTCATTTTAAATAAGGATTCCGTTACATCCATACATTGTTTTGGCAGTCTTTACTTTATGCACACGGGTAGGTGCTGCTACAGAACAGGAATGCATTGTATAATTTTCAAATAAATTAATAACTGTTTATAAGAATCTCATGTCAATCAGTCGCCTTTGAAAATGCTCAGTGTCCAGAAAATATGTAAAATCAGAAGCTCTTCTCTTGTGTAAAACTTGTGGGAAGTAAAACAAAAAAATATCTTTAAGAAGGTTGCTCTATTCCGGAAGATATCAATCAAAGTAAAATTAATTGAAATTCATTCATCTTTCTTTATACATATATATCAATCTACCATTGTCCTACTTTAGTGGTTCACACTTAACACAATCAAAAGCCTAATTCAGGTGAATGTTTGTTGTACTTCCGGACAGCCTTTCGTAAAATTAATTTTCACGTCCAAATTCATAGTTCTTAACAATTGTATAATACGATAAATAAAACAATCTTAAGAAATAGCTCTTGTATGCATAGTCCATTTCCCACGAATTCTACATCAGAAATCGCGGCATTTCCTGTGAACGACATTGACATTGGCCTCTTTAAACTTTTAAGACAATTGAACGGGCTTCTTGACCGACTTCCTGATGGAATCAGATTCCTTCACTTTAATCGCCATTCCTAATATAAGGTTGGTTCTCTACAACGCCTGCACGCGCACTTCGCGTGGATCTTATTTATTATTTTTTTCAAAATTTTCCATACCCCATGGTAATGATACCTACGTAGGCAGGTGGTGGTGTTTAGGCTAATTCACGGTGCTTATGTGACGAGGTGAAAAAACAGCTTTCTCTTGCTTCCCCTTTAAAAGGTTCAAAATTAATGCAATGTTATATAACATTTTTATTTTTGCTCGTTTTCTTTTAAAGACATAGCAACAGGAAAAAAAGTTAATCCGTTTTATATGAAAAATACTTATTTTTCATATAAACTTTCAACAGAGAAGATTTCCTTTTCGTACTCTTATAAATGCTCCATGTATCATTAAAAATATAATGTTTCAAATAATCTTAAAAATTAAAATAATCGATCAAACTTGTATTAAAATAAAAGTTTCTTGTTAACCATGACGAAATTTTCGCCAGGGAACTTTACTTTGCGTACTGTTATAAGTGCTCAATGTATCATTAAACAAAATAATGTTTCAAATAATTTTAAAAATCAAAATAAAGGATCAAATTTTTATTACAATAAACGCGTTTCTTTTTAACCATGACGTAATTTTTGGCTGCGAAACTTTCCTGTGCATACTTTAATAAATGCTCCATGTATCATTAAAAAGTACTCCAACACATGAAAATGCTCATTTCACGTTTTGCACACATGATGTCATTTTTAGCATCCGAAGATTTTCGCACTTGATACTTTAAATCTTATGTTTTCTTTTCTTTTTTTTTTTATTATTCATGTGTTAATATATATTTTAATTGGACAGTAATGCATTGTTAGAAAAATATGATGCGGTAACTGTGAAGAAAATTTGCTAATTTTTATATGAAAAATATCGATTCTTTTTGCGTTAAAATAATAAAAAAATTAATTTGACATGAGCCCCTTTAAACTTTTGAGACAGTTGAACAGGCTTCTTGTCCGACTTCTTGTTGGAATCAGATGCCTCAAGGCACTCTTAAATTTGGTTCTCTAAAATACACTGGCCTCCAAAAGAGGTACAGGGACCGGATGCTTTCGATTCCACACGGTTTGTCGAATATCTGCCAAATCATTTTCGAATTGTTCTTGAACTTCTGGAATGTAAAGAACATGTTTGATTTCATATTTCTCGGTGAATATTTAGTCAGGAGGATAACCAGGGGACTAATAATAAATTTCATAATAAAATAATATTTGCGATCACCTATGTAACAGAAAATGCTGAAAAGGGTTTGTCACTGTGTTAAATGACTATTTTGGTCCTGTTCAACGTTTGTCTGAATTTATGTAAACATAGCACTCATATTCGTGAAGATGTAATTGTATCTGTGAAAAATTCAAAAGTTTTTTGTTTATATAGCATACAAAGTTTTCAACCAAATTTAATACAACTTTCTGAAAACCTGACAAAGAACTGTAGCAACAGTATACTGCAATTAAAACATGAATATATTGAATGTTTAATGAGATATGGGCATTTGTATGATAAAATTTAAAACTGCGCATGCGTGGAAAATTCTAAAATTTTTATTTTATAATTTGGTAGTCAGCTATTTAGGTAGTCAACTTATATAAAAAGTCCGGTCAAATATCGCGAAAATTCACAAAGATAAGGGCGATATAGTGAGTTGCTTTCTAAAAATAGCTTTATTATAAGGGATTTTCCACAACTTTTCAATCAGCCCACTATATCTTTCTGAGTTTTCACAATATTTGACAGGACTTTTTAACGAAGTTGTGACTACCAAATTATGAAATAAAAATTTTGAAATCTTCCACGCATGCGCAGTTAAAAATTATTTCATACAAGTGCCCATATCTCATCAAATATTCAATATACTCATGTTTTAATTGCAGCAGTTTTAATTCATGTTTTAATTGCTATTGCTACAGTTCTTTGTCAGGCTTTCGGAAAGATGTGTTAAATTTGGTTGAAAACTTTGTATGCTATGCTATCAAAAAAACTTTTGAATTTTTCACAGACGCAATAACATCTGCGTGAATATGAGTGCTATTCTTACACACACGCACACACACACACAAACGTTGAACAGGACCCAAATAGTCACATAACACAGTGACAAACCGTTTCCAGCATTTCCTGTTACATGGTTGATCGAAAATATTATTTTATTATCAAAATTATTATTAGCCCCCTAATTGCCCCCCCCCACACACACACGCACACACACCCGACTAAATCTTCACCAAGAAATATGAAATCAAATATGTTCTTTACATTCCAGAAGTTCAAGAACAATTAGTCAATAATGTTGATACATATTCGGAAAACCGTGTACAATCGAAAGCATCCAGTCCCTGTATCTTAACTTTTGGGGGCCAGTGTAATTCTCTGCCTGCGTATCTCGCGTAGGTCATATTTATTCTTTGTATAAAATTTGCGGTACCTCCATGATAACATAACGATGAACATTCACATGTAGGTGGTGGTGTTTAGGTTAATTCACGGTACTTGTGTGACAAAGTAAACAAAAAAATCACGCGCCAAGCATAGATTATGAAACACTTTCCAACACTTCCAGAATACTTTAACAGAATTTTGCCATTTAATACGATAAAGAAGATACCCAAGTAAACATTTTTGAAAACGTATAACACATTTGAAAATTAGATTTCAACAATTATCGTCCATAGCCGGATAGGTACCCATATTCTTTTGTGCAGCTATATGATCTATAGATATGCACTAAAGATTTTACATAGTAAGCTAAAATTTTGTTTAGTAAGAAAACGTAAAACATAGTTGAAAATTCACCTTCAGCAATTTCTACCAATGGAAGAAAATTAACTTGATTTTTTTTTTTTTGTACAGCCCTGTATATTACATGAAGATTTTTATAAGCGGAAATTTAATTCAGGCAAAAACATACAAAACTATTGAAATCACACTTCCAGGAATTGCTATTCATATAGGCAACCATGTATCCACGTCTTTGCATAGCCCTGTATATGATATGCAACAAACTTATTTTCTCTCTTGTCTAAATGCAGTTAAGCTTGAAAATGAATAACCCAAATTAAAAAACATCTCTAAGCCATTCACTCTCATTCTCAGTAATGCTTATGAATTCTTTTGGGTAACCATGTATATGGTCTTAGAGAATTTATGCACGCGTAGTATGAAAAAATTTAGTTAAAAACGTATATCATAACTGAAACACACTTTCAACAAACATCCCTGATAGACAACATTTCGGATATAGTATTGTATCGGAAATCTTTTATGTGCCCCTGTAAATGAACAATAAATCCAATGGACACCACATACTATTGCAAGCATTTTACAGCAAACCTCAGAAATGCATATCAATTTCAACATGTTTGAAATAGTTCAACGTAATTGAAATATGCTGCGAACAGTTTTTACAGGCCGACCATATAACCGAACTCTTTTGTGTGACCCTGTAAATGAATGATAAACGCTTTGCACGCCATATTTTACAGAAAGCATGTATTAGTGCATCTTAGCAATTCATATCAATTTTATTATGTTTGGAACAGTGTAAGTGTATATCAATAACATACGCCGCAAATGATTTTTCTTCTTATATGATAATATAATGGAATACTTTTGAGCAGGGCCGAAACTAGCCTTTTTGGCACACGGGGCAAATTTGGATTTTGGCGCCCCCATCCTCTCTTCCGCAAAGAATATTTACAAAGAGAGTTTTACTAATTTTCTAATAGCCGACTTATTTTAAAATTTAAAATATGTAATCATAAAATATGTAATACCGAACTACGTAATCTACAAAGGCAGATCCAGGGGGGAGGTCACGGGAGTCATGACTCCCCCTCTGAACAACAACAAAAATATTCTAAAGATTATTTAAAAAATGAAATATGCAGTAGAGTCCCGATTTAATAAAGCAAAGAATACTATTAAAATTTAGTAGTGAAAATCAACCATTTGGTCGGATCGTTCTCATCCCTGGAAAAATGAAAATAAATGATCAAAATAAGATAAAATAAATGTTTCTCATTGATTGTAATGTCATTTTTGATCGAGAAAACTTTTCGGTACAGGCTTATTTTCATGCTTTATTTTTTATTAAAAATATTTAAACACATGAAAATGGATATTTCGTTTTAAATATGACGTCATTTTTACTAGCCGAAGCATGGATTTCTGCATGTAATAATTTAATTCTTTTAAAGTTGTCTTTTATTTACATACTTCACATGTGAATATGTACTTCAGTTGAATATTAATATATGAGGAGACCAGAACCCAAAGGGTATAAGTGACAAAATTAAAAAACTGAGCTAAGTTCACAGGCTATCTGGAAATAAGGCTATTTGTTTGGAGGTGAAGAAATATAAGTGATTTTCTAATTATGTACTGTGTTCTATAAGTCAACAACTACTTAAGTTCTTTAAACTAATTAACTACTTAAGCTCTCTAAACTAATTAACTACTTAACCTCTTTAATCTCTACTTAAAATTTAAAAATTATTGTACCTCGCTTTTCTTTCACGGGTATTGAAATAAGAAATTCAAAGACAAATATGAAATAAGCAGCAATTCCATATCTTAATTCAGTCAATTACTATTGATGTTCAATTTTGAACTCAATTTACTCCGTATCTAAATTTTGTCACTTGTATCCCTTGGCTTCTGTGGTCCTCATATATTGTTGCGAAAATATTATTTGGACTTTTAAAATGTGGCAACGGCAAAGAAAAATAGCTATTTTTTGAATGAAAATTGTCAATTAATTATTTATTAAAATAAAGAAACTTCGAATTTCATATTACTCGCTTCTTTACTGACTTCCAGGATGTAACTAGATTCCTACACTTTAATCGCTATTCCTAAAGCTGGTTCTCTAAAATGCCTGCACGCGCAGCTCGCGTGGATCATATTTATTATTTGTACAAAATTTGCAGTATCCCAGGATAATGATATACATTCGCAGGCAGGTGGTGGTGTTTAGGCTAATTCACGGGACTCGCGTGACAAACGAGAAAAAAAAAAAACAAAAAAAAAAACAGCTTTTTCTTAGTTCCCTCTTCCAAGCAGATGATGTTATTTTCCTCTGGAGACCAATTTTACGTAAATGCCTATAGTTGCAGAGAAACTGTATCATAAAATCGTTAAACGACTGTTGACCCAGGAGTACTTTTCTTTTAACAGAAATGCAGGTTAAATAATCTTGCCGATTATTCATAAATAGCCTCTATGTTTTACATATTCAATGTTATACTTTTCTTTGATTGAGCTAAATTAAATGCCACATTTGTTTTATTATTTGATCGCTCAGTAGATATATGATTCAGCTAGGCAGCTGGTTGTTAAAAAATTAAATATTGCATTACATTTTAATAATTACTGTATGTTAGTAAATTAATAGCATTCAATGAACGTTAATGATTTCAGCTATAACGTAGTGACGTATCTAGGAAAGTCATAATTACTTTAACTAGATTTAAAAACAGTTAAGAGGGATACAAATTTTTGTGTCATGTGTTCAAAGGCCGTGGGGAGGGGGGAAATGTAAAAAGAAAAGTAAACGTATTAGGTAAAAATACGAAATATTTAATTTTATATAAGGGAATCTTATATAAAATCGTATAAGGGAAATTATTACACGATCAAGTCACACAATCAATCACTTTTTTTTCAGTACAATAAATGAGTTTCTTTATATAATTCATGGTAAAATGTCTAAAATACTGCTACAATGGAAATAATTGATGAAAAATTAAATCCATAAAAAAAGAAGTATATTGTAAACTAGGACTTCCCTCAGAGAGATTAGTCTGAGCGATGTTAGTGAGAACATAGATTTAATAATAACTCGTGACAAGAATAGAAAATGAGATGCTGTCTTTAATTGACAATATGTGGCCTGTCTGAAAAATATTCATCCTTTGAACGAAAAAAAGGCATAAGTTACAGTTACTTGACAGGATTGGTACCCTTATTTCTTTCGAGGTAGGCCCTTTGCGCCTCCGCACATTTAGCCCACCGTTCTTTCCACTGCAGAAAATACTTCTGGCAGTCTTTTTTTGGAATGGTATTCAACTCCGCCGAGTATTCTACATATCTCATCTCTACTCTCAAAACGGGATCCTTTTAATGGCACCTTCAATTTCGGAAGCATCCAGAAGTAGCAAGGAGTCATGTCTGAAGAGTATGGAATTTGGCAAACACTGGAATTCCACATTTTGCCAAGAAAGCCTGAATCAGGTGCGATGAATGAGCTGGAGAATTGATGAATCTTACGAACTGTTTCACTTTCAGGATCACCAAGCTTTGACAAAATTTTATGCAGTACCTTTTTTCAACCCGTTCAGTCATCTTGAGAGGAATCAAAATCCGAGGCACACGTGTAACAGCACCTCACTCGGTGGAAGCAGGCAACGACTGGCTCACTCGAATTAGGCAAAACTATAAAAATTAGAAAAAACTGAGGCATGCGCATTAAGCTGTCTCTTTCCAATGTGCACAGTGCCTTCGAATCCCTATTGCGCGCGGGAAAAATAAAAGTCTGATACTTATCAAACAGACCTGCCACAAATTCAGATGATGAAAATGAGCAAATTGAATGGTAGAATTACAAAATACCTCGCAAAATACTATAATAATATAATATACACTGTATACACAATATATATAATATAAACTGTTTTTTAAAAAAAATGGCAAAGCAAACCTACAAGACAGCTGTGCATGAGTATAAAATTGGAAGTGCGCAATAGATTAAACATAATAAAGAAAATAAAACACTAAAATATCTTATATCGGAATTTTTATTTCTTGAAATGATGTCAAAAACATAAACAGACGTTCCGTGACAATTTGACTACCTCTAAATGACAAAAAAATGATGTTTGAAGAGAATGAAGGACTTTTACATGGTGTGTGGCCCACTCGAATAGTTAATACTCTTGAATACCTGTTTTCATGTATGCAATGAGGTTGTCGATAAGAGTTTAGGGAATTGTGTCTTAAAAAAGTGATATATCAAAGTCCCGAATACGTCAACAGAGGCATGCAATGCGTCGTTCGCGTGTGTTACAGATATACTCGATCGGATTTAAATGATGAGTGCATGCTGGCCACTACATACGCTGTATTGTTTTGTTTTCAAACATATTCTCGACAAGGTGAGCTGTATTACGTGTTAGCATCATTAAATAAAAGAAATCGGCATTGACTGCAGCGCAATTTATGACACATCTGAAATATTTCATCTGCATAAAATTTGAGCTGTGAAAATGTCATTTCGAGTAATTTACAAATCCGTACGTATTTTCCCACAAATCATGCAAGCTAAAATACGCCAATATTAACCCGATTAAAAAAATTACCCGAATAAGTTACTATATAAAAAATCGTATAATGACAATGGAGAAAATGACCTTATGATTAAATCTCTAGATTAATGAAGCTGAAAAAAAATTGCATATTGAATTTAAACAGACACTTTCCTCGATTAGAGGCTTTGGCGAGAGATAGAAAAGCCCAAAGAAGTAACATATTGACAAGTACTTTCGAGCAAACTATTCGCTGTTTCATACCGACATTTATTCAATGTTTACACAACTTATTCAATGCTAGATAAGTAGCTACCCGTTTTGTTAGATTTAAGTTGCATGTTTGAGGTGGGGGGGGGGGATGTAGTTTTATTAAATATTTAAAGTTTCTATACCTAACAATGCAAATGAACGGTAATTTAAAACAGTTTTCGCTCATTTCATCTTTTTAAATTTTGTATTTTTTAGAAGCCATTCTTAGCCATTTTACCATTTACATCTTAAAAGTATCCCGCCCAAAAATTTCAACCTGATAAAAAGTTTTTAGGTCAGCAGTGGAACAGAAAAGAAAAATCGAAAGTTTTTCGTTCCTGCATCATTTTACATAGCGATTTTTTTTAGAAATTGTTCTGTTGCGGGTATTTACGACTTAAATTCATGCAAATTTTAATCTTTATATTCCTAATAATTCCATGTACTTCGTTATTTAGATCACCTTTTGAACTTTGTCCGCTTTATTTAGTCTTCTTAATTTCGATTTTTTTAGAATTCGTTCTAATGCGTGCGTTGCAGTTTGAATTATTTCTATAACGAGCATTTAGATCTTATAAGTTACTACCATGCCAAATTGTAACTTCCTAGACCAAACAGTATCACAGAAATTGCAGATTAGATCTTTTTTTATGGTGCACCCTTTTAATCTTTTTTTTTTTTTTTTTTTTTTTTAACTGACCGGCATTTATGACTTAAAAGTAATAGCCATGTGAAATTTCAAACTTTCTTTCTCTAACAATTCCAAATAAATCGTGATTTAGAAACTTTCTAGAACGTTTTACGTTTATTTCTAACTTTAAAATTTCGAGCCTTGTAGAAAACGTTCGTAACGAGTATTTAATCTTAAAAGTAACCTCCGCACAAAATTTCGAATTTTTAGCCCAAACATTATCTCAGAATTCGCAATTTTAGATCTTTTCTGCTCCTGCACCCATGGAGGTTGTTATACCGACATAAAATACAGTGTTTGTTAGAGCGAAGATGATCACCAGCATTTTCAAACCATTATTTATTAAATCAGCTAGGCAGTTTCAGAGATTACATTCCACAAACACACAAACGTTACTACTTTATAATATTAACATACACGTAGATAAAGGAGCCGTTTAACTTTTATTATATAAAAACATAAATAGTTTATTTAATACGTGTTAGCAGATGTATTTATTAAAATACATTCATAAACCAGTTTAATACTTCTTCAATTTTATTTTCATAGTCGTTTATATCATTTGGCAATTATTATTTTGTTTATTTGATGCATAGCTGCATTTTCTTCAATTCAAAGAATTTTAAATCACAACTAACCGCCCTTGGCGATCAGTTTGGTCTCCCTTAAAATTTATGTTTGGGAAAGCATGCTAAGTATTGTATCATGTTACTTTTATACATAATTTAATTTACTTGGACTCCCTTAAATATAATTAATAGAATCATTTAAGCTAATATTAGTTTTTGTTGCATTAAAATATCTCAATTTGTCGATTTTCTGTAAGCAAGTAAACCCCTATTGGTTTACAATGGAAGTCTATGGGAATTTGGGCGAAATATTAGAGATATCGCCAAGCCGGCGTCACTTTTGGCGACTCATTTCAATTGCCAATTTTGGCGATATATCTCCAAGTTGGCGACAGAACAGGGTCTCCCTATGGTAACCCCTCTTATAGGTATGGAGATGCATTAAATGCTGTTCAATAACCAATGAGGTGCGTTTCATCAAGACATTCGGGCGTTGCCATTAAAAATTAACAAATAATTGCGATTTCTGTTGCGCGTACGATAGCGTAATATATATATAGATTTCATTTACCAACACTATGCTAAGAAAAAGGTCATGCATGATTCTCGCTGCCTGACTTCGGAGCATGTGTGCTTTTCCACCTACCGAACTGATCAGAATTTTAGCAAATTCAGATTTTTATGATCCTATTTAGAACAATTCCTACTTATTTGAATTCTTCCTAATAGTTATTCTCTAAAAATTTCTGCCATTTTAAAGATGTAATGAAGGGTTTTGATACTACTTGGTTATCTCGTCGACCAATTTCGCCAAATTATATAAATCGCCAAATTATACAAATTGACATAATTTTCCGTTTTAAATAACGATAAGAACAAATAAATTAGTATAACACTAATAAAAATACAAATAAAACGTCGAAATATAAATCACTTGATGACGTAAACACGTATAACTTGCTTAAAGTCAGGTGAATGTGACACTTATGATCAACCATTATTGCGTTTAATCTTATAGTTTGGCGATAGATTTTTGGCCGACGGGATAACCAAGTAGTACCGTTTTTTAAATATGTTACTATCAAGTTGTTTACCATCAAGATTTGTTGGGCTCCATCTAGTTTCATTTAAAATACTAAAAAAAAAAAAAAAAGGAAGAAGAAATGATGCTATAATCAAAAAGTTTTATTTTATCATCAAAGAACTGTTTCCAAGTTGCACACGCGAAATATAAAAAACTCTATTGGTGATTGAAAAAATTATGTTACAGAGATTATCGCAAAATATCAAATAATAATATATTTTGGGGTTTTTTTCTTTTAAATAGAAAAAAAAATCCATATTTATTTTCCTGTTTAAATAGGTTTTATTATACTATAATATTAGTGCGCGCATATTTTCTTTACTCCATGTGCTGTAATCCGATTTTCCACGAAAACATCCAGTCAGGTGAAAATGACGTACTCTAAATTTCCGTGACGTATGTAGATAAATTGTGCTTTTTTTCAGTTTTTTAATGTAATTTTTAAACGGTTTGGAACTTGTTTTTGATAGTAGGTGCACCCTCAAGTTTGAAGTTTCACATCGAAGTTTGGATCAGTCCATCTGGTATAAAAGACTCAGCCTCTGACTTTTATTGCTTTTAACCCGGGTGATGAGCATGATATGCTCGAATGTACTAGGTTTTCAAATGTATCGTATTGTAAATAAAAAGCACCTTTAAGTAATTTCAATACTGTTTGTACTTATAATTTTTTTAATTTTTAAAGTTTGAAATTCAATATAGTAAAACTGAAAAATTACTACATTATGACAGACAGTTCTAATGTAGAAATACTATCGCGAGTAGTATACTGAGAGAGAATAGTGTTCTATAAAAAAACGGTTTTTCTCCTAATTCTACCGTACTTTTCGTCGAAAATCACAATGAAACAAACAGATGTTTTGCTTATTTTAATTGTAATCCTGTTTTGGTACCTCGTAAAAAACGTGAAACTCTTATTAAAAGAATTCGACTATATATCTAAGATTAAACCATGGTATCTAGTCATTATAGTCTAGATATCGTGGATTAAGCCAAACGAACAATATTATCGCACGAACAATACAATATCACGAACACAAACAATATTATTTAATTATACTAAAGTAGCTATAATAAACGAACATGCATTAAGGCTGTTCTCAAATCAAAAGGGTCAACTTTCTGACACATGTTTTAATTCATTTTTGTTCGGAAACACATGAAACTAGAAAGTGTTGTTATTCAGAAACGTTGTGATTGAACTATTTTTTCCGTTTTCTTGTAAACCGAATAGATCTTTCAGAAAATGTTGTCAAAGTTGGCATTTTGAACTGAACTTCCGAACGAATTCGGAATTAATTAGGGGAAAGCTGGAAATTGTTTTAATCCATTTAGTTCAGGTCTAGAATGAATATGCTAAGTTTTCCCCCTCGTAGTAGGTGAGCGTTAGAAAATATGTACAGATTTATAGTCAAAAAACACGTTTTTTTAAATACCATAGCAATATCATAAAACAGCTAATTCTGTCAAAAACATTGTCAGTATAAATGTTGTAGAGCTTAAAATTCTGAGTAAAGTGAGTACCTACACTTAATATTTTTGTTGAACATTAAGGTCACAATTCTACTTTGAAGTTTTAGACCCGTGGTCAGGGGGTTGAACTCAGAATTAATTAGGAGAAAACTGAAAATTGTTTTGATCCCTTCAGTTTAGGTCTAAAATGAAGGTACTATGTTTTCTTCCTCGTACTTGGGTGAATGTTAGAAAATATGTATATATTTATTTTCGAAAAACACGTTTTTTTTAATTACCTTAACAATATCTTAAAACAGCTACCTCTATAAAAAAAAAAACATTGCCAATGCAAATGTTGTAGGGCTTAAAATTCTGAATAAAATGAGGCCATCATTAATATGTTTGTTCAACATTGAGGTCGCAATTCTATTTCAACTTTTTTCAAATCAAGAGCTTGAAGCCAGGAGAGAGACCAAGTTAACTTAACAATATCTCAAAATTGCGGTCTTAATATTCAACAAAAATCTTAAGTGTAGGTACTCATTTTATTCAGAATTCTAGGCTCTACAACTTTTGTAATGGCAATGTTTTTGATAGAGTTAGCTGTTTTGAGATATTGTTAACTTGGTCTCTCCTGGCTTCAAGCTCTTGATTAGTGAACAAGAAAATTTTTTGAAATAGAATTGCGACCTTAATGTTGAACAAAAATATTAATGATGGTACTCATTTTATTCAGAATTTTAAGTTCCATAACATTTGTATTGACAATGTTTCTTTATAGAGTAAACTGTTTTGGGGTATTGTTATGGTAATTAAAAAAAAGTGTTTTTCGAAAATAATATGTACATATTTTCTAACATTCACCCAAGTACGAGAAAGAAAACATAGTACGTTCATTTTACACCTAAACTGAAGGGATTAAAACAATCTCCAGTTTGCTCCTAATTAATTCTGAGTTCAACCGCCTGACCACGGGTCTAAAACTTTAAAGTAGAATTGTGACCTTAATGTTCAACAAAAATATTAAGCATATGTACTCATTTTACTCAGAATTTTAAGCTCTATAACATTTGTATTGACAATGTTTTTGAAAGAGTTAGCTGTTTAGAGATATTATTATGGTATGCGAAAAAAAAACGTGTTTTTGACTATAAATCTATACATATTTCCTAACGCTCACGTAGTACGAGGGGGAGGGGGGTACATAGCATATTCATTCTAGATCTAAACAGAAGGGATTAAAACAATTTCCAGCTTTCCCCTAATCAATTCCGAATTCAACTCTCTAACCACTGGGCTATTGGTGGAAAATAGGATTCAGTCTTGGTGTTTATGTGCCGCCTAATGGATTTTGATTGTTCTCTGAGTAAACTAGAATAAGAAACACCAACATACGGGATCCTGGATTCAACAAGTTTACGAGCTTCAGTATAAGAAAGTTTTTCGGTTATTTTAACGGCAAGAATTTCCTTTTCACGGGTCTAGTTTTGACAAGAACGGGAGTATGCTGCATGATCACCACCACACTTTCTGCAGCCTTCAGAGTTTTCGCAGGATTTACCGTCATGGGCAATTTCTGCACAACGTGGACAAGTAACGGAACCACTGCAAGTAGTAATAGTATGACCACAACGTTGGCATTTGAAACAACGGAGAGGATTGGGAGTTATAAGTTCGGACAGGACAGCTTAGTAAGCAGCTTTAATTCTAGATGGTAAAGTTTAGGGCTATTGAAAGTCAGAATAATATGCTAAGTAGAAAGCACTTGCCCATTCCAACGGATAGTAATATGGCGTGTATCAATAACATTTTGGTCTTTTAAATTTTTCAGGAGTTCTTCCTTTGTACAAGCCAAAAGTTCTGGTTCAGATATTTCACCACGACAAGTATTTAGAGTTTGATGTGCCTTAACAGAAATAGAAATAGAACCTATTATATTACAAATTTAGAGAAGTTGTGATTGGTTGGTTGAAGAAACCTCTACAATGCAGTTTTTTAAGTGAACAGTCTCCAAAAACAGAATGAAATGTTTTTGCAATAAGGAAAGGTGAAGTCCCCTTAAAAGAACTATCATACAGACTATCCGTGCGTTTGATCATAAAGAAGTGAGGGACGGAATTCTTAAGTACAGTTTCTCGCTCTCCACATCGGAGAGAAATAGAAGGAAGTAAAGTATTTCCAATTATATTTAAAAAAAACTATTCAGACCCCGGCCGCACCACTCACTATCGAGCCCAACAAAGGGATGCACATTCGTACAACAGTGATAACCAGGTACCATACGGCCACATGACTGTCCTATGCCAGTCTCCACCACCACCACCCTTAACGAGATGGCTAGTAAGTGGCTGCTCAATTGATCCCTAGCCAGTGACAAGCCAGATGACCAGCCGATTGATGCATACGGGACCAATATGCACCTCCCGTCTGCCTGAAGCAGAAGCGAAAGCAGTGTTTTGTTTTCCCTCAACTGCCATGATCCCCCTTTCCAGGGACACGGGTCGCCACGCACGGCAAACACGTGGATAGTTTATGATTCTCCATAAATCGATAGAAACAGTACGATATCGGCTTATGAGAATTGCTCTCAAATCGTAGAGGAAAACACAATGAGAGTGAAACAAAGAGGAAAGAATAGACAAGAGAAGGCAGAGGAAAAAGAAAAGGAAAAGAGAAAGATCGCTCTGCTCAGGGTTGCGAAGCCCGTGAATACCTAAAGAAGGTATTCCCTGTGTGTCATTAGTAAGTTGACAAAAATCCAAACTACTATAGGTATGAGCTTATACGTTGCAAGATTTTAAATATTTATTATTTGGTGTAAATAATTAGTTAAATATTACTGTTACTATTAGAGAGTCAATATTTATTTAATCCGAAATTCTAACTTGGAATTTCACACTCTATAAATGACTTTGTTACAAAATAATTTTGTTGTTTTTGTTCCATGAACACTAGCCTTTAAGATAAAGCTATTATTCATGAGAGTTTTTTACTTTTTTTAAAAAATTGACATTTTTTTTAATAATTATTATTATAATAATTATAAAATCTAGTCTAGAAAAAACATTATCTATAACTGAATACCTTATAAAATGCCCTTTTAAACAAATTTAATATGATTTTACCGTTTTACCACAATTAATTTCTTGATATTTTGTAATCTAAAATTTATTTTATTAATCTTCTTATTTACGTATTTGTTTTTCAGAGCGTGAATTTTTATTATTATTTTTTTTTTATCTATTTATTTAGTTTTATTTTGTGTGTGTGTGTGCATCTACATTTATTTTATGCTAATCATTTGTCTGGGAGATTAAAAATTAACCAATTTGTTACCATAATTTAAGTTTACCAAGATTTTGTCTAGAAAAATACATTATCTATAATTGAATATCTTATCAAATGTCCTTTTAAACAAATTTAATATAATAGGATGCATATTTTTAACTGGGAAAACATTGTGATTCACTTTTAGTCTTTTTAGGAGAGCATTAATGTCAGGGCTCGATAAACCCTACTTCAAAATCTCGGAAAAGATTCCTTCACCCCCCTCTACCACCCTGCCCACCCTCTTCCCCACGAAAATTTTCACAACCTCAATTTATATCATTTAATAATAATAATAATAATAATAATAATAACAACAACAAAGTTTAAAAAGTCTTTTTTTTTTTTTTTTTTTTTTTTTTTTTTTTTGGTATGTGTGTGTGTGGGGGAGGGGAATTGGGATAAAAGTAGGGATTCAGGACAGTTGCATTGTTTGCCCTTGCGATAATCAAGCCGATTCAATATGTTAAATGTTTTTAAAAGAAAAATAAACTAATAAAAAGGATGTTATTATTATAAAGAAAAGTGGAATAGTTTAATAATATTATGCAAGAATTTTCTAGTTTTTGGTCAATTTTTACGAAAGTTGTTACGACAAGCAAATAGACAGATGGAGAAGCTCCGAATGCAATTTTCACCTTGAATATTAAAAAAAGAAAAAGAATAAACAGAAAAGAAAAAGAAAAATGATTTTCGTAGCACTTGTTCGAAAATTACCGTATACTCGTGTATAAGTCAAAAGAATTGAAAATGGGGGATCGACTTATACACGAGGTAGCGAAAAAAAAATCGCAGATAATTGGCGAATGGGCAAGTCTTTTAAGTAATCACATGAGAGATAAAGTGGACAGTGACCATTTCCCTGTGATTAACAAAAAAAGCTCGACAATAATGTTCCTGTAAATGTTCTGCTCCCATTTTCTCTTGGGACAGAATTCCCCTCAGTACAGGGGCATTCCTTTCAACATTTTATTCCCTTTTTAAAAAGAATTCAACTTGAGAATGCACTCTCCTAAAAGTCCTACAATACAAATATTTTAGCAGTCTTACAAATATTTTAGCAGTCTAAGACCCTTACTAATGACAGTTGTTTACCCTTCTAAATAAGGCTTGAATGGATTTTTGAAAGAATTTTTTCTTTTTAAGTACCATTGAATTCATGTGAATAGGTTTCAAAATAGTTTAAGCTTCTTCGGTTTTACTTAATTATACAGTTTTAAAACGTTGAATAAAAAAAAAATAAGTCTAATTAAAAACGTAAAAAAGTTTACTAATTTAATGAAAATTTATTATTATTATTATTATTTTTAAATCCTCGATTACCAATTATTTTTCAACATGCTACCAGTAATGTGGTTCCACTTATACACGAAAATTCATTTTTTTTTTCAAAATTTTGCTTACGAATTGGGAGGTCGACTTATACACGAGTATATACGGTATATATGACAATCACATACACGCACATGCGTTATGCAATTGAATAACCTCTTTTTTGCAAATCTTCACTTTTTAAAATAGTTATAAAATGTTTAAAAGCGCGAATTTTCAGTCAATATCAGACTTTTTTGTATGCTGAATTAGCTTTAATTCGTCTCATCAGAAAGATTGTTTGATTTATCCGCCAATAGATCATTTAATTACGGAGATTTTAAATGTGAGTCCTCAAATAAGCTTGTAAATTCAGACGGCTTTGGCGTTCATCATGTTCTGGAGATTTTTTTTTTTTCAACGTCTGCTTTAAATAAATACTAGAATCACTATTAATTACTGAAATCCTTTAAGTTGTGAGCTAGCATTACAACTGCTGAAATATGCAACTTTTTAGAAACAATACAGAACCACACACAAGCACGCTGTCGAAGAAAACCCCCGTTTCTGTGCTTAGTTTAATTGCATTCTCTTTAGCTCAAAAGTAAAGAGTCAATCATTCGAAATTCGTTGCTTTTCAACGAGTTTTTGAAGTATCCCACTACGTTTCACACACCACCTTAAAAATAATAAATCAAAAATTTGTATAATAATGATTGTTTTAAATAAACTAGTACTTAAAGAGAAATTTCATTTGTTAAAAAATATTTTTGATGCACTTTCTTTTTAATTTTTAACATTTTAAGAAAAAATAATGTAATATTTGATAATTAACAAAAGTAATGATATATTACTGGGTTTTTTTCCTCCCAATAAATGTATAGTTTGTGTAGCACGGCAGTTCAAAAACTATAGGTTTACTGCGAAAATTTCAAATTTTAAAGTGTGTCACATAAGAATAAAGTTTAAGAACCGCTGGTTTAGACTATTATACTTAATAATCTAATATAACTCATGGTCTAAGCAAAATTTGTTTAGGCAATTAAACTTAATGTTTATTTATTTATTTTTCCGTTAAATGTGATTTACATAATATGCTATTGCAATAAGTTTAGTTAAATAACTTTTTTGTGATAATTCCATTTTTATAAACTCATTTTCAGCCAAAATTCTGACATTACATTTGTGTATCGCATTTTCCTCGGTTCATTTAATCCATAATTCTATTTTTTCGATATATCGAATTTATTCTTTCGATATAAACGTAATAAAAAAAACAACGTCCCTCAAAAAGTGAAAACCCCTTCAAAATGATTCTTAATGTGAACATTACATCCTTTCACTCGAAGGTTAAAACAGGTGCGTTCCACTGCACGCATGGACAATCCTCATAGACGACCAGGTGTCGAGCGACCACCTCCCCCCCTTATACGCCGACGACTTCGGCTTTCTGTTGTTTTTATTCTTTACTTCGACTTCGAAAGCCGGGACTCTCTAATTAAGCCAGGGGTGGGGAGGGGGCTGCGCTCTCGCCGAAGTCGCCGCTTTCCACACGATCGTCTCATTCGGTTGTCGGAGTGCTACTAGCCACCCGTTCGCATTGTCTCGTGGATTACCAGCAAGGCGCTGTCTGTGCTCGTGCGCGAACCGACCGGGAGAGTTTTCTCCGCGTGTGCCGGCACAGAAAACTTTTGAGATTGTGTGCGTTGTTTTGATTTTTCGTCGGTTTGTCCGACGAATATGGTTCTGTTGACAGGGGTTTACTGTCATGGAAGAGGTAAGTGATTGATAATTTCCATCTCAACTAGCTCCACAAAAGAATTTTAACCCTTTATGTTTCGAATCGATACTCTTTGACGTCTTTTTAAATTTGAGTATTTTATACAACTTTTTTTGACATATTATTAAAAGTTTGAAGAAGAAAAAAATTATTTATTAAAGAACAAATACAAATTTTATGGTAAAAAGTAAAAAAAAAATATGTGTATATATGGTTTTAATGTAAGCAAATTTTAAAACCAGTGTCTCCTGCAATTTAAAAATTTTTTCCATTTGTTTTTTTTTTAAAGTTTTTCAACAGATCGTTCTGCAAGGAGAAGATTTTCAAAAAGTTAATTAGTTTAAGCAAAAATAAATAAAATGGCATGACATAATGTAAAAAAGTAGCAAAAATAACTATTTAGTTAACATTTTTTATTTTATTTATTTTTAAATAAACAATTACTACTAAAAATCCTATCCTTAATTTTTAATTGAAAAATATAAATTGAAATTTTAGAAGTTTTATGATTTAGATTATACTGATATACTGAAAAATCAAAAATTAAGAAAAATAAATTTAACGATTGTAACTCTGTATCATTTAAATAAGAGGGCGCCAACCGGTGTCCGTGGACCACTAATGGTCCACAAAAAAATATTGGTGGTCCTCAAAAAATTCCGAACATTATTTGAATTTCATATTCAGTTTAAAAAGATTAAATTATAACAATGATTGACAATTTTGTTAATAGATGCTATTTTATTTATTTCAAATAGGTAATTTTTAATTTTTTTCATGTCAAGAGCTTATTTTTGGTTCTTCATAAAATGAGAGTACTCATTACTAACTGGCAAAGCAATAAAAATTTTAATTCGGTTTTTAAGAACATGTAGTACAAAAAGTCATTTCCATCTGGCACAGCAATTAAAAATCGGTTCCATTCTCAGTTTAAAATTATATATTAAGATTTAAAAAATAAAAAATAAAATAAAATAAAAAAAACTCACCATTTTAAAGTATCGTCATTGAAGCCAGAAATATTTTAAACAAATATTACTCTAAAAATGTGTAATATTTAAACAAGCTCATTATTTTTCAGTAAACTAACTTTAATCATTTTACTGTAATTAAACAATTTTTTAATTTGTTGAAATGATAAATTATCATTTACGAGTTTCTTATAATTATAATTATACAAGCATTTATAATTTTCTTATATGAAACAGGTGCATTTCATATTAATAAAATGGAAGTTCTCTGATCAATCATTTATGTTTTAAAAAATATATATATTAGTGGTCCGCGTGAACTAAAATTATGAATTTATTGGTCCGAAAAATTAGCGACCGCTGATTTAAAGGCATGTAGTAAAAGGTATTTTTACGTATTTTTAGTTATCGGACTTTTAATAAACCTCGCCAGCATGTTCTGCGGACGTTTAAATTTATTTGTAGCAAAAAATTGGAAAACTGATATTTTCACCTTTTTTTCACTAAATGTAGTTGAAGTCCTGTTAAGAAAAGTTGCACTTTCATAATTTTTCCACTTCAATATTTTAAAATAGATTATAGAAAATTTATGTAATAATTATATTGAATTTAGGATTTCGTTCGCTGAAACTTACTTTTTTAAATCGATAATTATAGACTTTTATGAAATTTATTTACAACAATATTTAGACTAATAAACTAATAATATTGTTTTTTGAAATTTCTCAGTTTTTATAAAATGTAAATGCATTGTGTTTTTTAGCTTTAATTGCGAGATTTTTCTTTCTTTTCACTTTCTTTCTTTCACTTTTCTTCCTTTTTCTTTCTTTCTTTTCTGTTATTGTACAATTTTACATAATGCACATCTTTCAACAACATAGAAGCTATTCATATGTGAATGGTTGAGAAAATAGCCATTTTAAAAATATTTATCCAAATAATTGGCTGTGCTTTCTAAATATAATAAAGCAAAGTATTTTGCATGGAATCTAAAACTTTTTGTTAATAGATTTATTAAATAAATTTAAATGAAATTTTCTTAATAGGACTTCAAAGTCTTGTCTGGCACAGTGTTGCCAATGGGCTACTTTTTTAAAATTCAGATTTCTTGATTGGCACCACTTTTCTGAAATGGTAAAATTCCCCTTGGTTTCGCATTAATTAAAATGTCATAAAATAAGGCGAATTTTACTATTTCTAAAAATGTTACCAATCAAGAAATCTGAATTTAAAAAAAGTAGCCCAATGGCAACACTGGTCCGGCATCAAGTGTTAAGGATCAATGTCAATATAAAGAAATATAGATAATTTTCCACATAGTTATACTATAAGGAATTAAAAATCCTCATTATTATTACGTAATCGTGAATACCAATTCGAACAGTTTTCTGAACTTCCTAAACAAACATTAATCCCCCCCCCCCCACACACACACACACTATTTTTTGTATTCTTTTGAAAACTCACAACTTTGAATACTCATTTGTTACCACATCTCTTTGTTTTCTCTTTTGTTTTTTGTTTTTTTGGGGTTTTTTTGTTACACATGTATAATTAAGACCTGTGATGATGAATGTAATATCACAAATTGTTGCAATATTAAGTTTGAAATTAAAAAAAAAAAAAAAAAAAAAAAAAAAAAAAAAAGATTACATAAATAAGAAAAGAAAGTTCATATCAGCTTATACTAAATAAATATTGTGTTTTCGGTTAAATAGTTTGCAGTCTTTTTGGAATTATCTATTTTTTTTTTTTTTTAATTGCTAAATTACAAAAAAAAAAAAAAATAAATGATATAATATATCATTTTTTTTTAAATTTCTAAATTCACCTTACAATAACAAGTTTAAAAATTAAACTTAGCTGTCAAGCTCATCCGGTGTCGAACAACTATTTCTAAACTAAATCGTGAGCAGGGAACTATGATTAATTTTAAAGAAGCTAAAATAATAAAGAAATTATCAAGTTATCAAAAATTAGTAATTATGCAGTCAGTAGAAATTTTGTGGTAATTATACTAGTGGCGATACGTTGTCGTACATTATTCCAAAAAATTTGGTATAGTATAGTATATACTAAGAATAACCTGAATATCCCCCCCCCCCACCATCACCACCCCTTCTGTTGAACTTTGGAACATTCCGACAGCATAATGTCCGCCCCTGCCCTTTTTCATTTTAAAGTTTGGATCAACCCATCTGGTTATAAAGGACTCAACCTCTGACTTTTATCGTTTTTAACCCTGATGATGAGCATGAATATGCTTGAAAGTACTTTGTTTTAATAGTATCTTATTGTGAATTTAAAAAAAAAAAAAAAAAAAAAAAAAAAAAAAAAAAAAAAAAAAACACCTTTGAGTAATTTAAATAGTATTTTGAGTTTCCAAATTTTTTAACTTGCAAAATAAAAGTTTCTCGACTATAGCTTTTTCCTATTATAATAATCTAAATCTTTTTAAAATTATGAGTAATTTGAAGCCTTAACTTAGGCTTAAATTAAATTTTATAGCATGAGGAAAAAGTGTAAACCATATTTTATTATACAGTAAATTTTGGTTAGTGCGGACTTCCAAGGGAAGGCATTTTATGTCCACACTAATCGAAGTCAGTCCGGTTTAAACGATGAAAACATTTGAATTGTATAAAATTATAACTTTAATTGAATAAGTTGAATCAGATTTTGATAGAAATTAAATATATTACCAACTTAATGCTAAAATAAACAACTTTTAGTTTAATTTGGCAATTTTAATTAAAAAGGAAGTTTGTGACAATTTGTTAACAAAAGAATATATTGCTGTAGACAAAAAAAAAAAAAAAAAGAAAAAAAAAAAAAAACATGCAAATATATTGCCATACTTATGCATTGTGACTTTAATTAAAGTAATCTCCCATTTTTCTTAGCATACTTAAACAAATGTCTTTTTTACCACATAATTTTTCAGTTTTGCATCATAATTGAAAGTCGAAAATTTGGTCTATTATATCACATTTGGATTGTCAATATCGGTGAATAGCCATTAGTATTTTTTGAACCTCTCACGTTTTTGGTGGTAGAAAGTTTTCTTTCTCTTTATAATTGTCACTGACAAATTCTTATTCTATCAACAATCAACGTTACTTCAAAATTGCTTTTGAAAAAATAATGTGTAAAAACAGTTTAAATTTTGCTCAGTTAGTTTAGGAAAAAAAATTGCGCAATACTCTTAACCCTTTATGTCCCAAATTATGAATTCATGAAATTTCATCTTCTAAAGCATTTTTCGTGAATTTTTGAAACCACATTAGAAGATTTACACAATCATTTAATAAATTTTAGAAGGATTTTGCCAGTTAAAATTAATTAATTAAATTTGAATTTATAGGGATTTTCTGCAATATTTATAACCCCACTCAAATCTTTTATTTAATATACATATATTTTTTAGTATTTTGTAGAATTAGGAAATGTACAAATATAATGTTCTTACAATAGAAATATAGAAATACCCCACCCCACCTCAAGAAACTGGAAAAGATGTAAAGACAAAAGAAATCACCCTTTTAAAAATATTTTTGTTTTGTGCAACAAATAATACTTTTTGGAACAAGGTAAAGTAAAGTATCTATAACTCATTCTAAAATTTATTATTACTAATCGATATAATAAATGAATTTTATAACAAATTGTTTTAATGGTACTTTATACAACCGTCGATGCATAAAGGGTTAAGGGGCGACTTCACTCACGTAAAAACACTCGCTCGCTAATGTTAATCCTATGGGATATATTTTTTAAATACCTCGTTTGCATTTCAATATTTTAAAAGGATTTTTTTTTTTTTTTTTTTTTTTTTTTTTTTTTTTTGCATTGGATAGCTGAGGTCGATATGTACAATTGCCGTCTTTTACTTTTTTTTTTTTATTTTGGTTGCAGGTTTTTTTATGGGGAAGCTTTACTTTCAAAACAGGTTGCAAAAATAAAGGCAACCTCATTAAAAAAAAAAAAACAAAAAAAACAAAAAAAACCTACAAACAAAATCGAAAAAGTTAGAAAAGGATCTTTATAAAGATCGACCCCCAGCCAGCTATACAATGAAAAAAAAATTAAAAAAAATATTGAAATACAAACGAGATATTTTTAAAAAATATCTCCCATATGATTAACATAACAGTGAGGGGTGTTTTCGAATGAGTGAAGTAGCCCCTTTCGGGGGGTAACCCTTTGAGGTGTTTTACATGCTAACTAAAGGTACAGTCGTGAAAAAAAAAGTAAGCACCCCCTACTAACTCCTCAACAAATTATCGTAGAAGAAAGTTACTGGTACCGAACGATTGGAAATTAAGCCTACTTTTAAATGATGCATATAAAGTTTGCTTAGGGGGCCATTTACATATTAAAACCAACCATAACTTTGTTTTTTTCAATAGCAGTACAAAATTCTGACAGCATAAATGAACTCTACACCCTTCAATTAGCCTTAAAACAAATTTTTATGCAATTCGTACGATAAGTTTTCGAGAAATTAATTGTTTTAAAACGAGCGTATTTTAAGGGCTGTATCGAAATTGAAGTTCGGTACTCGATTATTAACCGAGAGAGCCCCCTTCTTGATCAAGGCACCTTAAGCAACACTCAAGCAGTCATTGAAGCTAGATTACAGGATAGCATAAGAAATTTCAAACTTCTATCATAGACATCCCCTTAAACCATCATTTTGCCGTTTTTTAAGCATAATTTGAAAACTACTTGGAAGAAAAATGTGAAATTTTGGATTTCCATAAAGCAAGACTTCATAAATCTAAATCCATAAAAAAAATTGTAGGTTGCAATTCATAATTTTTTCGAATATTCATTTCATAATTCATATCATAAAATTATAAAAATTGCAAATTCAACGCATTTATGTTTGGGTATATTAGTATTATTACTACACAAAAAATTAGCACATTAGGAGCATAATTTTAGGAGATATAAATAAAAGTATGAAAATGTAATTTAACATTAGAAGCACTAAATTTTTAATGTCTATAATTCAAAAACTTATCATTCAAATGACTTGAAATTTCATTTCTAGGCATAGTTTAAACCGAAGATTTTAAATATCTCGTTAAATTTGGGTATTGCCATTGAAAAAAAATGAAGTTTGGATTCGTTTTAGTATGTAGATGGCCCCCTAAGCAAATTTTATATACATCATTTAAAAGTAGACTATATTTCCAATCGTCCGGTACCAGTAACTTTCGTCTACGATAATTTGTTGAGGAGTTAGTAGGGGGTGTTTACTTTTTTTTTTCCCCCGACTGTACCTTTTTTCCTTAAACCCCTCATCCGAACCACCAAAAAATATTGTGTATTACTTTATTGAATCTATATTTACCAAATGAATAAAGGATTTTTTAAAAGAATAAATACTTATATTTTATTGTGGTTTTGTAAAAAAGAGCCAAACATCAACAAAATTTAAGAATTTATTCTTTTAAGGAGTCTTGTACCTTTTAAACGCGTCGAAAATTAACGAAAATCTTCAAAGTTTGAATTAGTCTATCTTCAAAACCTTTTTATATATAAACATGAAATTTTGGGTATTGATTAAACAGATTGTGCTTTGTAATATACTACCAACAGAAATTTATTAACCCTTTACAGAATTTGTGTATTGTTGAAATCAAAATAGCTCTTTTTTTTACCCCATAAGTCATTGCGCGCATGATATCTTGAGAAAGTATGTATGGATTGTCATGAAATTTGGTAAAGATACTAAACAAATATGTGTGTTTAAAATGATCTACTTTTAAGTATTTACAATGGTAATATTTTTAGTTATGACTATTTTTATACATTAAAAATACAATTTTTTTAATCTTTTTCTACGAAAATATTTTTTTATGTAGTTTATGAAATAATTTTAGCCTAAGAGTAGATCAATTTAAACACACATATATGTTTAGTATCTTTACCAAATTTCATGCCAATCCATACATACTTTCTCAAGATATCATGCGCGCAATGACTTATGGGGTAAAAAAAGAGCTATTTTGATTTCAACAATACACAAATTCTGTAAAGGGTTAATACATTTTTAATGGTAGCACTTTACAAAGCACAATCTGTTTAATCAATATCCAAAATTTCATGTTTATACATAAAAAGGCTTTGAAGATAGACTAATTCAAACTTTGAAGTTTTTCGTTAATGTTCGACGCGTTTAAAAAGTACAAGACCCCTTAAAGAATCCTTAATATATATAAACTCGGTTTATGGCGCCAGATGCTACCATCCGAAAAATCTACAATAGTCCATTCCTCCTCCAGACCCCTATCCCTCATCACTTTTTTAATATCGCCCATACAGCTCTTTCGTGGTCATCCTCCTTTTCTTTTTTTATTTGTTTTATAATTAAATGCGATTGTGTGGTAGTCTTTCATCACTCATTCTTTTAACATGACCATACCAGATTAATTGCTTATTTTGAAGATAATCTAATATGGTTTCCTTTATTTTCATCCTTTCTTTGATTCTTTCATTTCATATTCTTTCTATTCTTGATATCCTGCATGATCTTTTTTAGGGTATCCATTTCCACTGAAGCTAATTTCTTTCTTTCCGTCTCCATAATCCTCCATCCTTCTGCGCCATATAATAGTAGGAGAGCTGTTGAACATTTTTGAGTAGGTATTTGAGGCACCCTGAAAATTTGTGCAACACTTCTTTTGTAATGCCTGAATACAAAATCGAATGTCTGGCTGAAGGATCGTGGCCCAAAACCTGTGCCAGACACGTGTCAAGTGCCATTTTTTGACACTACCCAAAAAAGGTATTTGAGGCACACTGAGATTGAAACAGAATAACATTTATACTTAGAAAAAAATATTTTGAAAATGACAGACACTTTAGTCGGCCCAAAAACTGTGCCAGACACGTGTCAAGTGCCATTTTTTGACTACCCAAAAAAGGTATTTGAGGCACGCTGAGATTGAGGCACAATAATATTTATGCTTAGAAAAAAATATTTTGAAAATGACAGACACTTTAGTCGGCACAAAAACTGTGCCAGACACGTGTCAAGTTTTTGCCATTTTTTGTCTGGCACAGGTTTTGGGCCACGATCCTTCAGCCAGACATTCGATTTTGTATTCAGGCATTACAAAAAAAGTGGTGCACAAATTTTCAGGGTGCCTCAAATACCTTCCTAAAATGTTTAACAGCTCTTGGACTATAACGATATGCTCTTTGCAATAGAATTGTATATTTTATACTGTCTTTTCCTAGTGATCTCCTCACTCGAACAAATAGAATTTAATAGTTTTACAGCCTTTCTAAAAATCCTTAATTCATTTGAAAAATAAAGATTCAATAAAGATATACAAAATTTTTTTGGTGATCAGATGAGTGGTTTAGAAGAAAAGCTACAGTCGCACAGTGGAGTATCTGACACGAAATCCTGGTCAAAAATATTTTTAGATGTAAATATAGTCCGATTGGCTTGAAACTCTTAGATGTTATTAAGTATCACTATGGCATGTTTGGTTTTGTAAATGAAGCCTATACCCTTTACGGTTCACTTACAGAGACACCCTTACATTATGGTCTATGGGGAAATATCGTTTGCTCTGTATTTTAATGATATCACACTTTTAAACGTGCTGAAATTTATATACATCACTAAGGTGTACTAAGGCACTTATTGTAGAATAGGGTGTGCATAGAATATATCGTTCATTTACAGGGACACACAAAAGAATATGACTGAAGAATAAATTTAACTATTGAAGTCTATGACCAATAATTGCTGGAAGTGCGTTTGTAGTTGTGATAGGCGTTTTAAAATGGAACAATTTTTTTAAAATATAACTTGGTGTGGGTACATTCTATAGATCATATACAGGGCTGCACAAAAGTTCTCAAGTACATTTCCGTTTATTCACGGAAATGGCTGAATGGACATTTTTAACTGTGCTATGCGTTTCACTGAACTAACTTTTAGCATACTATGAAGTATACATACAAATCCATAGCTTAGTTTAATATTTTATATCTTAAAAGCTGACGACGTAAGTAAGATTTTAACACTTCACATAATAATAAATATAAATTTTATAAATATTTTGACAATTAAGAAAAAACAGAGTCATCATTTAAGAAGAGCACAAAGAAAAAAGAAGTTAAAATATTAATTTACTAA
The DNA here is from genome assembly GCA_963932465.1 of Maratus speciosus. NCBI lineage: Eukaryota > Metazoa > Arthropoda > Arachnida > Araneae > Salticidae > Maratus > Maratus speciosus. The sequence continues at coordinate 470,497,935 of OZ010789.1, forward strand.
GTAGATATTTTAAATATAGGAATAAATCACATGTCCATTGACTTGTAACCTCGTTGAGCGACTTGTAACCTCTCTCCTCCTTACGATATCATACGTTATAATCCATCGAAACTCCCCACACCCCGTAGTGATATTGTTATCAATGTCTAAAAATTCTGTGATTTTTGGAATTTATTTATTTATTTATTTATTTATTTATTTATTTATTTATTTGGAGTGATATACAAAAATGGTTCCATTTATTTTTCGCATACTTTATTGATTCCAATGAAGAGAAGTCAATAAAATGTTTCTTTATATATGAAATAACTTTATATAGGCCAGTAAAAATAGGATTTTTCCAACCGAAAATTCGCGGAAAGCTGGAAATTGTTTTAATCACTTAGTTTTACATCCAAATAAAGGGATTTGAAGTTTGCCCCATTTTTCCTGTTGAGCTTTCGACGTGGCACCACAAAAACCTCAAAATTTTCGGACTTTTTTAAGTATTTCACACATAACTGAAAAACGGTTCACTCTACAGAAACAGTTTCAGTTTATAAATTGTAGACCATAAAATTCTGCGCCGATTGAGTACCACAGACTAAAAATTCAGCCAAAAATAAGCGAGATATCATAGATCAAAAAAGTACTTTTTTCCAATTTTTTCTAAAAAAATCTCATAAAATTGGTTTTTTGAAGTTCTCATGTGTAAAATGCTAGAGAACAATATAATAGTAACAGAAAATCAAGAAAATTAATTTATTTTAAAAAAATTAGTATATAAGTAATAGGGATAAAATCAACCCAAGTTACTTGAGGGAAATACAGGGAAATCGAGGAAAAACAGAGAAGTCGGAAATGGAACCAATTCATACTCAAAGAACTTTCTAAGTTCTTCCTCTAATTTCTTGTGAAAAGAAATTCGGCGAAAAATAGTCTCTGGATCGACGGATACCTCCTCTTCATGGATTTTAATAGCACACGTGAAGCTTTTTATTGGAGTTACTCGATGGGGTCTCTTGAATTTCACGTGGCCAAAATCACCACCAATGACACTTTTTATACTTGCAACTCCAATCTCTTTGGCTAGATGACAATTTATTTTATCGCTACCAATCACTTCTGTACACAGACACTATTAGTGTTTGTTTAATGTAATACTAGGATTGGGTAAAGGTTTCAAAATTGTAATTATAAGCGCAAATATACGTGTGAGTACATTTCGTTTGGTTACATGAGCACTTCAAAAACCAATTTTCTGAGATTTTTTAGAAAAAATTGGAAAAATGCACTTTTTTGATCTATCAAATCTCGCTTATTTTTGATGGAATTTTTAGTCTGAGGTACTCAATCGACGCAAAATTTTATGGTCTATAATTTATAAATTAGAACTGTTTCTATAGAGTGAACGGTTTTTGGGTTATTTTCAAAATACTGAAAAAGTCCGAAATTTTTTAGGTTTTTGTGGTGCCACGTCTGAAGCTCACTAGGAAAAATGGGACAAACTTCAAATCCCTTCATTCAGATGAAATCAAAGTGATTAAAACGATTTCCAGCTTTTCGCGGATTTTTGCATAAAACGGCCCTTTTTTGAGCTAATTTTACTGGACTAATATCAAATAGCACGTAAAAGTAATAGTTACTATTTAAAAGTATTTTATAATAGCTTTTTGTTAAATAATGCATTCAACAGTAATACTGTCGTCTTGCACTTGTCCCGAAGGGGGGAGGGGGGAGGGCAGAACTTCTTATCAACAAAACAAGTTTACAGCATTCTTTCTCTTTCCCTTTTATTTACTTTATCATTTCAATATACTTCGCGTTCCTCGAACAGCGATTATATACGCATACATGTATGAAGAAGAATCGGAATGTCAAACGTTGGGGTATTCAATATTTTGGAATTGAATAAGGTTATAATCATTTTTTGATTTTAATAATAACTTTGTAGTTTCATAAAAATAGATAACAGACTAAAAAAAGATAACATACTATTTTAATGTAAAGACCAAGTTACAAATAAAAAGAGAAAATTTTTGGTTGGATCACAAATGATATCGATATCAATAGACATCCCCCCCCCCCTCTACCCCTAGAGATATATCAGACCCCCCCCCCCTTCCCTCTAAGATGATAACGTTATATATGCACTGCCCCTTACCCCCCTAACCTATGTCTTTAACACTAATTTTAAATAGGAAATGATGGGGGTAACGATTTTGTGCTCATTAACCGGAGATACATCTTAAGAGGAAACGCATTAGCGAGGGTCCACTGTATAGCCTTTGTCCTTGATTTATGTAAATGAAACAGTAACTATTAATGAATAATTATAGATATTCAGTACAAAGAAAAAAAGTTATATGGATGGGCAATACTACTGAATATTTTTAAAGATAATTTTTCTGGGTTTCAATAATAAATTAATTCTTTTAAAAGCTAAATTAAGATTACATATTTAGTAATTAAATTTATTAAAAAGTTAATGAAGAAAAAAGTTTTATGCAGGTGTAAGAGCATTGTTGTAGAAAATAATTTTTATATGAAGCATTTCATAGTGCTATGTTATGGCAACTATAAACTTTTCTAGAATTATATTGGATAAATTACATAACGCTGATCCGTACTTTATATGGAAAGAAAAATACTAAGGAAGGTGACTTTTAGAAGAAAAATATATGAATGCATTAAACATTCATGATTAATTTTAAATATATATATATATATATATATATGATACTTATGAAGTTTAATCTGATTCAATTAAATACATGAAATACAAAGGCTTAGTAATTTAATGAAATACATAGAGGAGAAGGTCCAAATACCGGCTAGAGTCCAAATACCGCTACTAGGTGTTCTGAGAACTGAGCGCAGCGCAGCCTAGCGGTGATAGGCAGAGTTTGTAACTTTAATTGAGAGAAAAAAGTTACGAAAAGTACATCGCTGAAGTCTTTTTCATTTACAAATAGTAAATGCAAAAATATCAAATCTACGTAGTCTGGTACATCAAAAGTTTTTCAGATATGTGTTTCTCATTTTTTAAAAATATACTGATCGTATATTGGCTTGAATTGTTGATTAAGTTATTTTCTAGACATATTTAGCTCTCAATTGCCACGCGCACAGTATTGGTATTTTATTATATGAATGAGTAATACCGGTTTTAACTTAAACATAGCAGTGGTCCGAATACCGGCTACCTAGAGTGGTCTAAATACCGGCTAGCCGGTATTTGGACCTCTCTCGGTTGCTCTGCTTGAAGGGTAGGAAAACAAATTAATTTAAATAGTTCCATAACTAATAAATTAATTTAAATGGTTCAGAAATAGTCCCCGTCCCATTTCGCAATATGAAAAAAGCAACCATGGCCGTAATTCTTCAGGGCCGACACTGGTTACCGGATCACTTTCCAAAAAAGAGCTGTTGGACAGTACGAAATTGCCTGTAATAAATGTGAAGTGAAAGAAAAAAAATGACGGAGTAAACCAGGCGAAAGAGGCAGAAATTTGATTTTAACCCTCTCGCTGCGCCACCCGAGATTTCCTTGGACATCGTAAAAGTAGCAAAATTTGCGCAACTCGAGATTTCCTCGGGGATGCATTTTTTCCGTTTAATTAACCCTCCTTGATTATTCCCACCAGTTATTTTTTTATTGTAAATTATGCCTTATTTAATCGGAGCATTTTCCCGGTTAAATTAGACAAAAACTTTTGTTTTGAAAAACCGGTGAGAAAAGAATAAAAATTCTTAAAAGGCGCTCGTTGCGTAGGGGTTAAATACGCAATTTTTGAAGCTATTTTGATATAACAATTACGCAGCGAGAGGGCTAAAAAAGTGAAAACGGAAAATAACCAACAGAGGAAGATGATAAATTTGTGTCTTCTGCATGGGTGATTTCTCTGTGAACAAGAATGGGGGACGGAATTCTGGGTTTAATGTTAAGGGTCCTGTCCCTGCCGGCGAAGACACTCACGAGCTAATGCTAATCCTATGGGGAGGCATTTTTCTAATATCTCGTTTGCATTTCGATATTTTTAAATAATTTTTTTTTGCATTGGATAGCCGAGGTCCGTCTCTACAGCGCACCTTGGTTACTTTTTCGATTTTAGTTGCAGATATTTTTTAGAATGACACTTTCATTTTCAGAACCGGTTTTGAAAATGAAAGTAACTTTATTAAAAATATCTGCGACCAAAATCGAAAAAGTAACCAAGGTGCGCTGTAGAGACGGACCTCTGCTATCCAATGCAAAAAAAATTATTTAAAAATGTCGAAATGCAAACGAGATATTAGAAAAATCCCTCCCCATAGGATTAGCATTAGCTCGTGAGTGTCTTCGCCGGCAGGGACAGGACCCTTAAGAATGCGATATGAGGGTTGATACGGACTATACCGACGCAGAGAGTGATATTATGCTTTTGATTTTTTCAGATAAAATAATACTCATTTCAATCAGCAAGCTTTTTTTTTCTGTTTTACACGTTAAAAAACAAAATTAGAAACATAATGTGAAGAAGACTGTGAAAGATAGTCGTAAAGAATTTTAGAAATTTGACAATAATACTTATTTATTGAAAATTGCGTATTTTTTCTGTGCATAAGAAATGTTATTAATCAATACAATTTATTAAAATAATATTCTTATTGCTTAATAATTGTCATTAGCTCTATTTGTGTGATCTTTTGGAAAAAAAAACTTAGGTAGCCAGTATTTAGACCTCATTTTAAAAACTCAAAATTTGAAGACTTTCGGAATTTTGCTTCTTAGAAACAGAAAACGCCTTTTAAACTGATTTTTTTTTCTCTAAACAGGTGTAAGACGTGTCAAGGTACCCTGCTGTCACTTTTTATTTTATTAATTTTGAAAATTGTATGATCTAGATTGAAAACAAAAGTGGTATCCGGTATTCGGACCTCTATATAAAACCTAGTACAGTATTTAACAGTTTGTTATCTGAAAGCAGAGTACCGCACTTACAAAACAATATTTGAAATTAAAGCAAATGGAATAAAAATATAACTATTTGGTTGCAATTAAACATCACATTAATTTTATTTGACTTTTTACTCCTGTGATTTTTTGTTCCTTACATTATTTGAAGAAAAAAAAAAGATTTTGTTTGCATTTTCACTACAATTTTCGATATCTCTTTATCAGGTTTTGTTACTTTAATAGTCGGTCACCAAGAAGAACCTTTTATATATTTTGCGAGCAAAATAAGGTCTGGTATTTATTTTATTTAATTTTGTTATTTATTAACAGCTAAAGAGAAAAGTTAATTTTCATTTCAAAAACATTATTTATTTATTATTCAGATTAGAATCGAAAATTTATCTATTACAGTAGTCTTAAAATCAAATTTGTACTAAATGTGATTATTAGAAAATGTGTATTAAAGGGATTTTCATTCAAAATTTCTTAAAGAGTGGACAAAAGATACACCTTTACCATAATCACTTTTTTTTTCTCCCCTGAGAGTTATTTCTTTTATAAACGAAACATTTAAATGTATAGCTGCATAGGAAAATGTGTTTGAGTTTTGGGACCCTTCTTGAATATGTTCTCCTTTTTCTCCCTAGCAATTTTAAAACTAAATTTTTCGTCTTTTCTTTAAATGAGTTTCTTTTAAATTTTATTTGTTTAAAAAATTATCTCTTTAAACCCAAATTAAGATTTTTTTTTTCAAAAATAAGATAAGATATAGAGATTTTAATTTCAAAATCACTATTTGTTTGTTATTCAGTTAGAAACGATAATTTATCTATTACAGTAGTCTTAAAATCAAATTTGTACTAAATGTGATTATTAGAAAATGTGTATCAAAGGGATTTTCATTCAAAATTTCTTAAAGAGTGGACAAAAGATACACCTTTACCATATAATCACTTTTTTTCTCCCCTGAGAATTATTTCTTTTATAAACGAAACTTTTAAGTGAATAGCTGCATAGGAAAATGTGTTTGATAATTTGGACTTTTTCTGGATATGTTATCCTTCTCTCTCTAGCAATTTTAAAACTAAGTTTTTCGACAGTTGAGTTTGTTTGAAATTTTACTTGTTTAAAAAATTACCTTTTAAAAAAAAATAAGATTTAAAAAAAAAATAAGATGAGATATAAAGATTTTCATTTCAAAATCATTATTTATTATTCGAATTAGAAACGATAATTCATCTATTATAATAGTCTTAAAATCAGATTTGTACTAAATGTGATTATTAGAAAATGTGTTTTAGAGAGATTTTTATTCAAAATTTCTTAAAGTGTGGTCAAAATATTCACTTTTGCCATAATTCACTGGGTTTTTTTTCCCCTTGTTTTTCTTCCTTGGTGTTTGATTGTTTGGACCCTTCCTGGATAGGTTCTTCTTTCTCTCTAGAAATTTCAAATCCAAGTTTTTCTCTTTTCTTCAGTTGAGTTTGTTTTGAATTTTATTTGTTTAAAAAATTACCTTTTTAAACACAAATTAAGATTTTTTCTTTTTTTTTTTTTTTTTTTTTTTTTTTTTTAAAATAAGATAGCATATAAATATTTTCATATAAAGTCATTTTTATTTAGTATTCAGATTTGAAATAATAATTTATCTATTAGAGTAGTTTTAAAATCAAGTTTGCACTAAATGTGATTATTAGATAATGTGTGTTAGAGAGATTTTTATTCAAATTTTCTTTAAAGTGTGGTCAAAATATTCACCTTTACCACAATCCACTGTCCCCCCCCCCCCCTCCTGAGAGTTATTTCTTTTTTAAACGAAACTTTTAAATGAATAGATGCATAGGAAAATGTGTTTGACTATTTGGATCCTTCCTGGATATGTTCTTCTTTCTCTCTCTAGAAATTTCAAAGCCAAGTTTTTCGTCTTTTCTTCAGTTGAGTTTGTTTTGAATTTTATTTGTTTAAAAAATTATCTTTTTAAACACAAATTAAGATTTTTTTTTTTTCAAAAATAAGATAACATATAAAGATTTTTATTTAAAATCCTTTTTATTTATTATTCAGATATGAAATGATAATTTATCTATTAGAGTAGTTTTAAAATCAAGTTTGCACTAAATTTGATTGTTAGATAATGTGTGTTAGAGAGATTTTTATTCAAAATTTCTTAAATTGTAGGCAAAATATTCACCTTTACCATAATTCACTGTTTTTTTTTTCCCTCCTAAAAGTTATTTCTTTTATGAACGAAACTTATGAATAGCCGTAAAAAAGATGTGTTTGATTATTTGGACCCTTCCTGGATAATGTTCTTCTTTCTAACATAGCAATTTTAAAGCTAAGTTTTTCGTCTTTTCTTCAATTGGGTTTGTTTTGAACTTTATTTGTTTTAAAAATGCGACCTTTTTAAACCCAAATTAAAATAAATAAATAAAAAAAAACCCGAAGATTTTCTCTGTTGCACACATCATTCTCTCTCTATCTCTTCTTCTTCTTTTTTTGTTTTGTAAACTTGTAAGCTATAAAAATATATATATATATAGCAAATTATTCGCAGATACATAATAATAGCAGTTTTCATAATAATAATAATAGTAATAATAATTTCTACTTGGTACCATTTTATACAGCATGCCATTCTCAGGTTTCAACACAATATAGATAAATTACATATTCGTCTTTTATGACTTTGTTTACTATCTTTATAATACACAGTAGATGAGTTTACATATGTTAAAAATAATAAATTCATAGTACAGGTACAAAACATAATTAATTGTGTCTTTCATTCTTTGTTTCAGAAAAAGTAAAGTTGAACTATTTAATAAATTATTGCTTCTGAGTATACGTAGTTTTAGTTGTTCAATTTTAGAAACACACACACACATATATATATATATTATCTCACTCAAAGTATGAAAATTTATTAAATTATTTCTGAAAATAGACGTTATACCAATTTTTTAAACCACTTTTTAAACATATTGACGTGGAACTCGAACAAGAAACTACATGCATAACACCACAAAAATGGCTCTTTTTTGTGTTGTTATGTGAGTGATTTCTTGTATATATATATGATTAGAAAATTTGGGATTTACGTATCCTGTAACACTTTAAAAATCTGAAAAAATAATTTAATTTTAAAAGATCCACCTTATTGAAGAGTTAACATTTCCTGCTTCATTTGCAACCAGGTATTTTGAACTCGACAAAAAAAAAATGCCTAACACTTTCAGTAGTATTAAAAAACTGAAAATAGCTTTCAACAATAAGTTAAATTATTTTACTAAAACCATAATGTTTTTTACTTCATTTTCAACATATCTAATCATTCTAATAGTAAACGTCCTATAAAAACATTTACCACAAAAAAAAAAAAAGCATATTTTATAAAACAGTAATAATTTATACAGTAAAACATGTCAAACCGAAGCTATTGATTTCGAAGATTATTGATAATATGAATAAGTATAGTTAGAGAAATTTTCATAAAAAAAATTTTATGTATGCGTCTGAATTTTTTAACAGGTAGAATTTATGCGTGACATTTTTTTTTTCAATAATTAATATTTTAGTATTTAACAACATTTTGAAATTATCCTTAAACAACGTGGCTGACCAGAACAAAGATTGTACATATTGAATTAACAACTGATTTTAATGTTTTGAAATACAAGTTTTTGCTTTTAAAGATTTAATTTGTACATTACTTACATATTTTTAATCAATCATAATTTATTTTGAAATTTTATTTATTTATTTATTTTTTAACGGCATTCCACTTATGTGAAATGGGATATCCGTTAAAGAAAGAAATTAAAAGGAAAAAATCCTTCTGTAAAAAAAACAAAATATATACACTTCCATATTCTGGTAATTTTAAGTAAAATATATATATATATATATATATATATATCTCCAAACCAAAAGGATGGAGAAACACTGCTACAATAGCATAGCTTCTGAACTATATTTTGGGCCCCTGCATTATATTCTTGAAAATACATATTTTAAAAAAAAAAGGTGGGAGGAAAATGGTGTTGTGTAATTTTGGGAATAACTCAATTATTTAATAAATCAATCTAATAGAATTTGGGTAACCGGAAAATACTTCTTAGTAAATACCCTAATGATCAAATCTCATACTACAAAGAGAAGAATAAATAATGGTATATTCGTTAATAATATTATCGAAGAGATTAAAATTAATCGAGCTTAACATTGCTTTCCTGAGGGCAGAAGCTTTTCCCGCTTTCTCTTCATAATTAAAGGTATGAAAGTTACAATTTGCTGAAAATATAATTCTTTTTTCTCTCTCTTTTTCACCCGTACACACACAGTTATTAAATATTACCATTCTGAGTCTCGGGTGGTAAATTTTTATAATAAGCTTCATTACTTATTTATGGCACTTAAAATAATAGTAATATTTCTATTCCCAGTGCCTGGTTTTAAATTAGGCAGTTTATGCTTTGGCTCAAGGCTCCCCTTAAGTTGAAATACCCTAATATATGTCATTATTATTATTATTATTATTATTATTATTATTTTAGTGTTTTTCATTTATAATGGAGATAAAAATCAATTAAATTATTTATTTATACTGGCAGAATGGGATATTATCTATAGATTTTTTTTTCAATTTTCAAGACAATTTCCAATTTTCCCCTCCGCTTTATAATAAAGGATTATATTCACCAGTATAACAAATAGATTCATGCTATGAATTTCTAGGAAAGGTCCATAATGATCAATTTTGGTATAGTACAATATAGAAGAAACAAAACTGATGATATATTATTTTATTTTAAAATCACCTGACAAAATATTAATTTATAATATTTTCTTTTATTGACTTTTATTGAAGTTTATCAACAATGTTTAACATAATTTTTTTTATATAAAAATTATATTTTGTCTTATTGTCCTAATCCCATGTGATGGCGGAATATGGTCTAAGACAAAATTCTACGAATTCGGCCTACACATGTTAATATTTATTTGTGCTCATCAAAGAATAGAAAAATGTGCATGCTCCAGATTCAGTTGAAATAAGTAAAAGGAAAGTCAAAATAACTTTTTTTTTTTCAAAATTATTTATATACCCCCCCCCCCCCCCCCCCACACACACACACACCTATACAGGTTTTGTAGATTGTTTTTGTTAAGAATTTATCAAAATCGCATTTTGCCATTTCAAAATAAATAAATAACATACTAAATAATTATAAATCGAATAGTACCTTTATATATACTTATAAATTTGATTTTATAAACTTTGTAATCCATATACAAAATTACTACCGAGTTATCATACATATACTTAGTTCTGATTTTTTTTTTTTTTTTTTTTTTTTTTTTTTTGTAACAGACGTGAATTAGTAAATTGAATTGATGAATGAAGTTTCAACATTTGTCTAATTTAAAATAAATTAGTTTACTTAATGAATTTTAAAAAGTTTAGCTGTATCTTTTTTTAATGATACAGAAATAATTAATCTTGTTTAATTTATCCGTCAGTTTTGCTGATTTTTATTTAAACAATGTTATTTAACAACTATTAATAATGCAGACTCTTAAATTTATTATCAGTAGTGTTTACTATTTTTTCAGCTAATAAAGAATTATTTTAATTTTTATTGATATTGTTTTTGTTTTTTATTTTATAAACTTCACGAATTTTTTTAAACTGCATATAAACGTGCTATATTACATACTTAACTTGACTTTTGTCATCATTCATACAAATTTTACATAGCTAATTTTATTTTTAATGATCAGTCTAAAAGTACAATTTCTTTTCTTTAGAGTTTAAGAGGTGTGTGCACGAAAACTTTTCTTTGGGGCCAAAAAATGCGTTTAAAATCTTGCAAACAGAAGTTTAAAAAATATATTAATTTTCTCTAAATAGTATCACTTGTTCATCTAATATCTGAAGTTTTGTTTTAAGTTTCTATGTTATTTATTTTTTCTTGTTATCAGCACGATAAGTGAAGCGAAAAGGAAGATATCTTAAAAACATTAGTTACCGCAAATTACCTTTATTGTTCTATGAACAATCGTTAAAAATGTTTGAAGTAAGTTTGCTTCAAGGAAGGACACAAAGAGAAATAACTGAACATGAACCACTCTACCCCTTTTTACGTAAGGTTTGTTCATTAATGATCGAGATTAGTCGTAATGTTTTATTATCTAGATCTTACAGAGCATGATTCGTGAACGTTTTACGTTGTCACTTTTACAATTTTAATTCTTTGTTTTAATTTAAATATTATTATAATATACTTATACACGAGTGTTTCCTATAAGCACGTATTTTATGGAGACCGATACTTAAAAATAAAGTACTCTAAGAAAAACATTGTAATGCTTTTTCAAATGATTTACTAAATAAGGTCTATATTCAGGGCTCAAAATGTACCAGAGGAAACCAGAACGACATTATGGTTCGTGAAATTATGACAATTATTGTTCCGATTCGTGAGATTATGACAAATATTGTTCCGATTCGTGAAATTATGGTAAATATCGCTCTAGTCCGTGCAGTTCCAGAAAAACATTAATATTTTCGTTCCGGTTAAGGTTCCTCTGAAAAAATAGACAGAATGTGCGGTGACACACATAACACATCAATATGATAAGCCACCTCCCATACCCACGGCTGTGAAGCGATTGCAATAGTTCCAACTCCAAGTGAACGACTCACGATGCAAATGATTATTAAAATCTAGTGACTAATTAAATATAGCAGGCCACGCATCCGAAATCGTTTCACAAACCGTATTATTAATGTATCACAGTAAACCTTGAATAATCTTTTACATTGATTAAAACGTACTTTTTAAATCTGTTTGCATGCTGTGACATTGAAATGAGATTAAAATATGACATTTCTGATCATCTTTTCTCTATAACATTAAATAAATCTTAAATTGTTACAAATTACAAATTATTTTATAATTCAATTCCTTTAGAAGGCTTTCTTTCCTTTTTTTTCCTGTTAAATTTATGAAATTTAAATAAAAACTTAATTTAAATAACTTTCCTTTTTTACCGGTGAAATTGTATTTTCATAACATTTTCTTCATTTTTCTTCATTATAATTTAAATAGGGTTTTTCATCTTTTACAGAGTTTAAGTTGCTATTTCTGCTTCAACAATTTCTTCAGTAATATAAAAAAGTATAAGGAAATTTAAAGCTAAATCGTTTATTTAGTGGATTATTATTATTATTATTATTAAGTGTACAACTTTAGAAGACAAATTGCGCTTTTTTTTCCTTGTGGAAAGTAATACAACTACGTTATATTTGAATTCTTGATAATTATAAACCACTTTCTAATAAGCTTCTTTACTTTTTTGTGTTTACCGATTGTAAAGGAAAATTTTGTAAAACGCTATTGCATTCTCTAACATGTTTAGCTTCTGAAATATTCAAGCATAGAACGCTCAATTTTTATAATCTGCTTAGCATGCTGCATATGTATAATTGTTACAGGTAACTGGATGCATATTATATACAATTGATTCCGCTTAATAAAATATCGAATAAAGGAATACCGCGCTTAATAAAGTTTAGCCTGAATCATTCTGATTTTTTTCATATTAAAATCCTTGATTAATTTAATGTATATATTTTACAGAAGACCTGGTTTTAGAAATAGGTTTTATTCTATTGCTGTCATATTTACTATAATTTCTGACAGGTAATTATGAATATGTATTTTCAAGAAAATATTTCAATCATTATATAGAGAAATTGTAAGGTGAAACCCCCAGTGACTGACTCCTTAAGGATTCTTTCTTGTTCAAATTACTATTACAAAATTTTAAATTCATTTTATACCTATTTTCCTTTTTGAAAGGAAAACAGAGATACATTAAACAATTACTGTTGGCAAAATTATCAAAAATTGCACATTGTATTATTAAAAATTATTTTTTCATAAATATGGTCCATAACTCTAATAACTGACATCAACTTCATTTTCAAAAACCAGTAACTGACACAATGGGAACCAGTGTCTGATACTTTACTTGCAAAGATTTAGGGGTGCATTCGAAAAAATATATTTCCACCTTCAACAGCTCGAAATTTTCTGAGACATTTTCAGACTCGTTTTTAAAAGTAGAGACATGAAACTTGCTGAGGTGAATTTTGAAGAGATGTATAAGAGGCCGTGTGATTTCATTTTTCGCTCATTTAATTAGAATTTGATTTTTAAACATTTATTTTCTCAGCATGACCATTTTTTTCATTCTGAGATCTCCTGCTTCAAAAAATTCGGTTCAAAACGCCAACTTTGACAGCATTTTTTGCAATATTTTCTACATTTATCAAAAAATAGACAAGCACGGCACATTATGCAGTTTCTAAATAAGAGAATTTGCCAGTTTCATGCGTTTGAGAGCAAAAATGAATTTAAAAATAAATCAGAAAAAAAGCTTTTTGGATTGGAATACACGCAAAAAAAAAAAAAAAGAGGTTGTTTTATATTTCAGGGAATTTATGCTTTAAAAATACTTTAATCTTTATAAAAAGTTAAAAACAAGCATAAAATTACTTAAAAGAGGCCAAAATTTACAGAGATGTTAGTATGTCCTTATATAGTGTCCTTTCATATAATATTCCCGCTATTTGGTTTAACATTCTAAGTATTTCGAGAGATCCTGAAAATATGACTTAATCTTTTCACCCCCCCCCCCCTCTTCTTTCTGAAGCAGTGGACTGAACCTCGCTTGCCCATGCGTACTATTTCATCTTGTTTTACGTGTAATTTTCTTATATTCCAGTCAGTCACCTTTGTTCCCTTGAAAATGAACACGTGTGCGTTCGAAAGATCTCAGGGATATACTAACATCTTTGTAAATTTCGGCAACTTTTAAGTAATTTTATGCTTGTTTTTAACTTTTTATATTAATAACAAGGTGAAAATTCCTTCACGGCACTAGTTAATACAGTGTTTTGATTTTATTACTTTAATTTATATTATAAAACAGAATACTTAAACCTTATTTATGTATGATATCATATTACAGATGCATGTGTCCCTTTTTTCATGCTTTAAATTATTAATAATGCAGGTATCCAGTTGATTAGTACCTAGTGTGTTTTAATATTAAAATAATACAGTTATTTATGAAATTTAACTTAGCAAAATGAATATTCCAGTCAATAAGCTTCACGCTAAATGGTAAAACAGTGAAACATACGTTTGAAAATTATATATTTATGCATTATGATTTTTCTAAAAAAGGTGAAGACATCATAAAAGCTATTAAAATGTACACTGCTTTGGAAAGTATAGATTCATTTTCCATATTGAAAAGTTGTATATTTATGCATTGCAATTTTTAAAATTTAAAAAAATCTTGAAGACATCATAAAAGCTACCCAAAACAACATCGCTTTTGAAGCAATAGATTCTTTTTCAGACTAATCAAATACACAAATGAAGATAACCTCTGACAAGTTCAAGAGCAAGAATGGAAATTAAACTTTAAGTAGAATTTTGATTTTCAAGAAATAATTTATATGCATACTATATGTTTTAAAAGTATGATTTTCACATTTCTTTCTTTTTTTATCAAGTTAGAGATGAACGTGCATTTTGTTCTTTTCAGCGGCAAACAGGGACATGGAAAATTTATTGCTGAAAACTTCCCTAAATTAATGTCATCTATTCATTACTTGTCATCCTGATGATATTTACCGAAGAATGAATGTGCAGTTTCTACTTTAACAAATGATGCTGCAATTATTGCATTGTGTTATTCCTTATTCAAATTTTATCCACCTGTAAAATAAAATTTTCGCAACATCGCGTGATAGCTTAGCCTGGTTTTAATTCTTTTCAAAAATAATCATTGATTAATAATATTAACTTTAGCGTCTAACACTAAATAAATGTTTCTTATAATAACTTTTTAATATTACACCTTTTTTTATATTAATTACTTCTAAATTCTTTGTTTCTCAGAAAAAAAGCAAAGCTTTTTCATTTTGATTTGAATGTGTATTTTTCCATAACCAAAAAAAAAAAGCGTTGAAACATTTATATGCATACATACACACGGTGGTTGACTGATAATATCTTGTTTCTTAAAACCAGTTAATGAGTTTAGAATGATGCTTCATTTATTTTATTTATTTATTTATTTTATTACAACGCGATTTAAACTGTATATATAAAGTAGAATCGGTATAACTGATTTAAACTTATTACTTTCGGGGAGGAATATAAAGTTAGATTAAATAGTTAGTTTGAGATTTGAAAAAGGATTAATTGATAAACTCTATAGTTTTTCGAAGCCAGCTAATGAACATTGAATGATATTTTTCAAAATTTTACCACTTTATAACAAAAATCATATTGTAAATCTAAGTAGAATCCGTATAACAATATAAAACATATTGTTTTCGAAGAGGAATGCAAAGTTGGATAAAAGTGTTATGTTGGGTGTTAAAAACGGATGAATTGAGAACCGCCCGATTCGTATGTTCATAAGAGTGATATTTTAAGAAAATTTAGAGCTTCAGCTGGAATCATATCGTAGATCTAAAATAGAATATTCAAAACT
Organism: Maratus speciosus; assembly: GCA_963932465.1. Classification (NCBI taxonomy): domain Eukaryota; kingdom Metazoa; phylum Arthropoda; class Arachnida; order Araneae; family Salticidae; genus Maratus; species Maratus speciosus. Next base: position 470,513,437 of record OZ010789.1, read on the forward strand.
ATATTAAACTCCTTGCATTTAAGAGGGCATGCAAAATTACATTAAAGAATAATTTTTCAGTGTTAAAAACTAACGAATTCTGAACCTCCATGCTTATGGAAGTCAGACACCGATCATAGAAGATACATTTTAAAATTTTAACAAAAATGATATTGTAAATCCAAAGTAGAATCTGTATAACGATGTTGAACATACTGTTTTCGGAAAGGAATGCAGAGTTGCATAAAAGTGTTACTTTGAGTGCTAAAAAGGTTGAATTGATAACCGCTCAATTCACATGATCATACAGTGATATTTAAAAATAAAATTAGAACTTTAGCTAGAATCATATCGTAAAAATAAAATTAGAACTTCAGTTAGAATCATATCGTAAATCTGAAATAGAATCTTCAACATTTAAGAAGGTATGCAAAATTACATGAAAGAGTAACATTTGCTAAAAACGATTGAAGTGGGAACTTTCATGTTGTGGAAGCCAGATACCGATCATTTAACCCTTAAATGCCGGGTGTTGCTTTTCGGCAACATACCTAATTTTGGCTTTAAAATACTATTAGAATAATATTGAAGCTATAATGCCTAATGTTGCTAATAAAATACATTCTGAAAATAATATTAAATCGATTTTCAACATGTAGATGGCAACACTTGTGTTGTTTAAGAATAAAGATAGATTTATTTTTTCAATTGTTGCTATTTGTTCTTTTTGTTTTGTTTGGAAGCTTGCGAAATGCCCTATTTTGTTCTGTAGTGAGCAAGTAAAATTTATTTCTTATTATAGTTCGTAAAATTCTGGTGTGTTTAATATTATAGAATTATATCAAAGAAAATTATTTTTTGAATTAAACACCAGTATTGCCGATTAGTAACAACTGTTTTTTAGCCGTAAACCATACTTAAAACAAAATATGATTTTTGTAAGTATTTTTCTCATGATTTATTTAAAAAATGAAAGCCGAAAAACATTACTACAATGATTTTTGAAAAATCAGGCATTTAACGGTTAAGGTATTTTAAAATTTTAGCAAAAATCATATTGTACATCTAAAGGAGAATCGATATAACTATGCTTATAAAATGTGAATTAGATTAAAGTTTTTTTTTTTTTTTTTTTAATTGAATGATTTTTATAGCAAAAATCCTATAAGCACCCCATTCTGTGATATTCACCTCTTCCTCAAGTGTGTTATATTTCTCTATCGCTGCAGATTATTTTTAAACGCTCAAATAACCATCGCAGATTGTCAGAAATTCTTATGCTTTCAGAACTAATTGAAATGCATTAGCCCTTTGAGGGGTAAGCAATCGTATTTCTGTAATGTTGAATTCCCACCGGAAATTTGGAAAAAAATATTATTTCAAAACAAGGAAAAGCAATTTTCATCTCTTTTTTAAAAAAAGTTATAAAAATAAAACTTAATTAAAAGTTTCTGGTGCAAATATGAATTAAAATTAAGTGGGATATAATATACCCCATCGTCCCTCAAGGGATTAAGGAGACTTATCTGGTGAGGAAGAAAAAGAGTGAAATCCCATGTTATCCTATGGGAAAAAATACTTATTCTTCTTGTTCATTCAAATTTGGAAATTTTTAAAATATTTTTTTAAGCACATAGTTAGGAAGTTTCTTTATTCCTTTGTAAGCTTAAAATATTTTAAAGATAATTATGAGTATTTAAAAATTTTTTGTTAAAGTTTCAAAAAATTCCGAAATGTATAAAAATTACTCTTTACTCGCTTGTAATTTTGGACTGGAAAAAGATATATAAATTTAGAGCTTACAGAAGGATGATGAACCTCCCTATCTACGTGCTGGAAAAAAAAATATTGTTGAAATTTCCAAATTTGAATGAACAAGAAGGATAAGTATTTTTTCCCATATGATAACATGGAATTCACTTTTTTCTTTTTTCATACGTCCCCTGCTTGTTATATAAGAAAAATGATAATCGCTTTATAATAATAGTAAGTTTCCATTTTTTACCACTGTTTTAGCCTCAGCTTTTATTTACATGTTCAGGAGGAGATAGACCAATTGTCTCTTTTCGGTGCATCACTTATTTCGCGCATCTCACGGCATTTTTCTCTTAAACACACTTCACTGGAGTACCTCACCTTGGCCGTTGTTGCGTAATTCCGGTAAATGTAACATACTTTCGTGATACCAACTGATAGCACCTGATCGTTTCCGGCATCCCTTTATAGGGGGAGAGAGGTTTTTTTTTGTTTTTTTTTTTTTTTTTATTAATACATAACTAAGAGAGGTTCGAACTTAAATGTCGTATAATTTTTTTATAGATCAGATGATGATTTTTTAATCCTGTAATTCCTTTCATTTCATTCAAAAGTTGTACATGACAACGGTATTGCTATCAAAACGCAAAATATTCCGAAGTTCGTGAGTTAAACCTTTTTCAGGTTTTATTTGTACATTTAAATTCGTTGTTTTGAACATTAGAGACACAGTTAATCTAATTCGCAGCTTTAAAAAAAAATATTGAAATACATATATCTGCACATGTGTATGCGCACAATGCGAAAAACTTTAAAAATACCAAATTAGTCATTATATTGTCTGTTACTGTGCATAATTACATAAGGAAAATATGTAATTGTGCGTATGTTTGTACACATAAATACATATATGAGTTATCCTCGTTATTGTAAACATACATTTTCAAAATAACTTCCAAATGCACCAAAGTAATTTCCGTGCAAGTCATGTCTATGGACAGATAAATTAAGGACGCATATCGTCGCATCAGAGCAGCAGTAGAACATCTAGTAGTAATAAAAAATGAAGGTGTCTAACTTACTGCTATGAGAAACTGTGTTTGCATCTAGTGGGACAACTTCTGAAATACAAAGTTATGTTTAATACTATATCTCAGATGCGTTTTATAAAAATTCCCTACTGTTCCACTAGACACATACATAGTTTATAGTGTTGACTCTAGAAAAAAAAGGCCGCCGGGCGGGAATTTTTCAAAAAGGGAACAAACACTTTTCTTAAGAAGGGTACATTTTTCAAAAAGAGAAAAACCACTATTCTAAAAAAGGGTACATTTTTTTCAAAAAAAGGGACAGTACTCTAAAAAAGGACACATTTTTTTTTCAAAAAGGGCACACTTGTACCTTGTTCAAAAAAAATATTTTGAACTGGTTTGTTTGAGTCTCTAGAATTTGAGATATTTTCTCGGGATCAATTGAATTGCCACGGGTATTATAGGAAGTGTTAAAAAAGGTAGCCGGGCGCATCAGAAGGGCCGCCGTGCGCAAAAAAGAAATAAAAAGGGCCGCCGGGCGCTGCGCCCTGCTGAAGCGGCTTAGAGTCAAGAGTAGTTTATCATAGCAGTAAGTGAGACAACTCATTTTCGATTATTACGAGGTGTCCTACTGTTGCTCTGTGGCGACGATATGAGGGTTTTTGGCCTTGGTGTCCTAAAACAGTTCCTTTGTCGTGAGAATGAAATCGCACTCTTCTCGCTCTTATTAATACGGGAAACAAGCACATTTACTTTCTTTTAATATCTTTTCTTATCTGATCAGCTTCGTAGATGATCGTGGGAAAAGACATGAAATCAACTATGTACTACACTTTGTCTTGTTCCGATGTTAACGCTTTGTCTGTATTGTGATTATATCTCTATCTATATATATTGGTGAATGGTATTTAAGGGAGGATACGTGTAAAATTAGGTTTGATTATTCTTTTTTTAAATAAAATTGTTTACTTTAATTTGCAATTAAAAAAAAACATTTTTATAAAAAAAGGGTTTCATAGTAGAAAATGTAGAAATATAAATACATTTTTAACCCTCTGAGCGTTTTGAGTGCTTTCCTGCATTTTCATAAAAATGCTTATAAAATTAATGTTAATTTAAATTTTCTTTCCCTGTTTGTTTCTAATATTAGAACAGTAGTAGGGGAGCAAAAAAAGGCCGATTTCGGAAATAATTAGGAGAAAGCTGGAAATTCTTTTAATCCCTTCAGTTTAGGTCTAGAATGAATATGCTATGTTTTCCCCCTCGTACTAGGTGAGCGTTAGGAAATATGTATAGATTTATACTCTTAGAACACGTTTTTTTACATACCATAACAGTATCTCCAAACAGCTAACTCAGTCAAAAACATTGTCAATACAAATGTTGTAGAGCTTAAAATTCTGAGTAAAATGAGTACCTACACTTAATATTTTTGTTGAATATTAAGGTCACAATTTAAGTTTAAAGTTTTAGACCCGTAGTCAGGGGGTTGAACTCAGAATTAATTAGGATAAAACTGGAAATTGTTTTAATCCCTTCAGTTTAGGTCTAAAATTAACGTACTATTTTTTCTTCCTCGTACTTGGGTGAATGTTAGAAAATATGTAAATATTTACTATCGAAAAACACGTTTTTTTAATTACCTTAACAATATCTCAAAACAGCTAACTCTATAAAAAAACATTGTTAATACAAATGTTGTAGAGCTTAAAATTCTGAATAAAAATGAGCACCATCATTAATATTTTTGTTCAACATTAAGGTCGCAATTCTATTTCAAAATTTTGCCTTAATCGCTAATCAAGAGCTTTAAGCCAGGAGAGACCAAGTTAACTTAATAATATCTCAAAACAGCTAAGTCTATCAAAAACCTTGTCAATACAAATGTTGTAGAGCCTAAAATTCTGAATAAAATGAGTACCTACACTTAATATTTTTTTTCAATATTACGGCCGTAATTTTGAGATATTGTTAAGTTAACTTGGTCTCTCCTGGCTTCAAGCTCTTGATTTGAAAGTTTTTGAAATATAATTGCGTCCTTAATGTTGAACAAAAATATTAATGATGGTACTCATTTTGTTCAGAATTTTAAGCTCTACAACATTTGTATTGACATTGTTTTTTATAGAGTTAGTTGTTTTTTATAGAGTTAGCTGTTTTGAGATATTGTTAAGGTAATTAAAAAAAAACGTGTTTTTCGAAGATAAATATGTACATATTTTCTAACATTCACCCAAGTACGAGGAAGAAAAAAAATAGTACGTTCATTTTAGACCAAAACTGAAGGGATTAAAACAATTTCCAGCTTTCTCCCAATTAATTCTGAGTTCAAAACCCTGACCACGGGTCTAAAACTTTAAACTGAAATTGTGACCTTAATATTCAACAAAAATATTAAGTGTATGTACTCATTTTACTCAAAATTTTAAGTTCTACAGCAATGTTTTTGACAGAGTTAGCTGTTTGGAGATACTGTTATGGTATGTAAAAAAGTGTTTTTTGACTATAAATCTATACATATTTCCTAACGCTCACCTAGTACGAGGGGGAAAAGATAGCATATTCATTCTAGACCTAAACTGAAGGGATTAAAATAATTTCCAGCTTTCCCCTAATTAATTCCGAATTCAACCCCGTAACCACTGGGCTATATACAGTTAATGCCTCTTTATTTGACATGCGGCTTAAAATACAATTCTGCCAAAAATTATTTTTCTCTACAACCAATTTAAGTTGTTTTGGGGAAACGGAAAAATACGGGCAAACCGCTTAAAGGGTTTTAATTAATAAATAAGTGAAGGTTAATTTAGATTAAAATACACCCCCCTCCCCTACACAGACACACACACAGAAATAATAAAGAAAAGGAACTGCATGCATATAATAATAATAATAATAATAATAATAATAATAATAATAATAATAATAATAATAATAATAATAGTAATAATAATAATAATAATAATAATGACTAGTATCATGAATTAGGATGTGTTCTTTCTTTGATCTCTGAAATTATCTTTTGCTTAACTCTTTTCAGGACAAGTAAATGTGCTTTTGTAATGTTGAATTCACACCAGAATTTTCGAAAAAGTTTATCTGAAAATAAAAATTTATTACAGCTTTCTTTCACCAAAGTTTTAAAATAAAAATTTATTTAAAATTTCTGGTACAATTTTGATTAAAATTAAGTGGAATGAAATATATCCCACTATTTTCCAAGGGGTTAAAGCTCTTCTCAAAAAAAATTGGGGGGGGGGGGGGTTGTTCCCCGCTTAATAGGGCGAAAGTTTCTGCCCCATTCACGGAGTCATTTTTGTATGCAAAAGCATAAAAATTGCCCGCATGACTATTAAAGCGATTTGCAATCGAATGATGTTTTTATTATTATTTTTTTTTATATGTAAATGATATATAAATATTTACTTAGAATTTTTATAAATATCGCTACATCTTGAGTTATAATTGGTTGCTGCCCTATGTCGACCCTTTCCAGGCTTTCGCGTCCCGAAAGTCGGCTTAAAACGTCAACTTCGCCAGAATTTTATGAGATATCCTTAGCCTTTATTAAAAAATGGAAAACTCTATTTGATTTCTTAGTATCTGAACAAGAACATCTAAAAATGTCATGCATTTGAAAATAAAAATGATTTTGTGAATGTATCAAAAAGTAGCTAGTTTGGATTTGAGAACAACCCTGTCATTTTTTTTTTTTTTCAAATTTAGCATGAATGCTGTATATGTGCGCCCGTATTTATATGTGTGTGTATATATATATATATGCGTGATAGAAGAGGGATATAATGCATCTATGAATATTTATAAATATAAATGGAGTCAAGTATTTCAATTTTAACAGAACAATACAAAGAATTTTATTCACACAAGACTCTTTTTATTATTCTTATTAACTATACTGCTGTCTGGGTTTTCATTTTCTTGAGCGACTGTCTACACATTTATTTTTGTCCAAACTTTGAAATATCCAGAGTACAGATTTCTACTTTCTTCCTATTCTTCATTCAATATCAGAGTATCCATTTTCCCTAAATGTGAGGTTTAACGATCTTTATCTCGGAATAAAAAAGGAAAGTATTTAAACATTATATGTGGGGAGGAAAATGTTTGGGGGTTGTATCCAATTTAATACATGCTGATTGTAGGTCAAATAATAATGCTGGAAAAAAATGTCATATTTTTAGAATAGCATTTAAAGTCGAATAACGAAATGAAAATAATTCTAAACACAGAACTATGCTATTGGTCATATTGGCCTTTGCTTAGAATAATTAATTTATCAATTATTTGATCCTTGAAGATCTGTACTTAGAGTAAGACTATTTGTCCCAGGCTTCGGTGATATATGTCAATGCATATATATCGTGATATATATCATGATATATATATCCGTTATTTATTTTCAAAATATCATTTTTTTTATGTTTTCTAATAGTTTATTTGATTCTGATAAGTGAATTTTTCAACTATTATTGATTGCGTCGTTCTGTAGTACTTTTGTTTCTGGTCATAACTTTTTTAGCCCCCCCCCCCCCTCCGTTCCCATACAAAATATATATATATATATTCAAGACTATACATTTGAGGCTGATTTTTTAATTGTAGAACCAATAATCATGTGGGGAGATATTACCTTAGAACAGCTATTGAAAGATAAACTGTCTAATTTAGACAATCTTTTTTGACATTTGCACCTTCACTAAAAAGAATCTTTTCTGAGCTGGTTTTTGTTCAGTTTAAACTGCACAACAGGTTAAGGAATGGAAGAGCTAGCAAGATTACATTTATGTCCAAAATTTTTATTTAAAATTTTGTTTTATGAAACATAAAATTTTCTTCATTCTTGATACAGAGTTCTATACTTTTTTTTTTTTTTTTTTTTTTTTTTTTTTTGATGAATGTAAAAAGAAATTGTTTCTATTTTCAATAAGTTGATCTTCAGTTTAGCTATGTAAAGGAAAAGCGAGAGAAAAAAAAAAGACATTTATAATAATGTTTTATTAAGTTTTTGTATGATACATCCAATATGTTTTAGTCTCTCTTAAAATATACTAAATCAATATATTTATAAACAGAAGTAAGTTGATTTTTTTTATCGGATATATATCAAATTATCGAATATTTTTGATATTTTCGAAAATATCATGATGTTTATGAACCCTGATTTGTCCACATTCTAACAGTATCAAATGAGAGACATTCAAACTTCTGGAATAATTTCCTTCTGTTTAATTTTGCAACAAAGCTTCAGAAAAATTTATACTATTTATATGGATTTCGAAACACGCCATATTAAATTTTGCACAGACATTGATTTAAATTAATTAACACTACCATAAATATAATCAAAATATTGAATTATCTGGCAAATTATTGAGCTGTCATTTCCGGAAATTCAGTTTAAAAAGTCTAACAATTGTCAACGATTAAATATGGCAGAAATATGTATTCAATTTTAGAGGTGACAAAACCGTACACATTGGCAGCTATGTGATTCTATTAAGTGTCATGAAAATTGCAGGTGTAGCCTCTTCTTTTTGCGCAAAGTATTAAATAGTTTTTTCTAATCGAACTTATAACTTTGGAGTGGATCATTTTCTTCTGATGGACTGATGACTTTCATTACTATGAAACAGCTATTATAAATGAAGTGTTATGTGAATATGAAAGAGCAGCCGTAAAAAGTTAGAATTATGATTTTCTGGTCAGAATGGGAAGAAAAATGGACATAATAATAAAAAAAAAATCGCATATATATATAAAATAAAATCTTACGCTTTGATTAATAAAGTTAGTAATGATAGTGGTAATAATAAAAACTGCAAAAACACTATTTCCGTAACTATCACGAAAATAACTAATTAACTTATGAAATTACTTCAGTCTTATATATACTTAAATTTATACCATGTGTACGCTAACCAAGAAAATTGTGTCATCAATAAGTTACATCCAATAATGCATACGCAACAAAGATAATATACAAGAATGGCAGTTATATCTGCAGTCCAATTTAATTTCTCAAATTATTAAACATCAGCATTATTGCCACGCAGTGGAAATTATTGGCATCCAGAGCACTAAATTCAAAAAGGGAAAAAAAATTTACTGCATTTTTAGCTCTAACTGATTTCGTTATTTACTGTATGCAAATCCAATAATAAAAAACATTCTGTCAATTTCTGTAGATGAAGATGCATTTTTGTGTTTACTTTATGTAAAAGAATAAGAAATTTAATAACCTAAAATAAGTTATTATGACAACATAAATTATAATGGATTTAATTAAATATTCATTTTAAATGTTATTTAAGCCTGGTGAAAACTTTTCCAATCAGAAAGAAACCCCCCTATTAACCCCTTCCTGACAAACGACAGCACATATACTTGCCGTTTAATGCACACGAAATCTCTGAATTCGAGCACAAATATTTTAGTACAGAAAGTTTCGCCATGTCTATTCTCAGTTTTTCAACGATTAAATAAGGCAAAAATTATAGAAAGGAAAAACTAGTGCAGCAGAATTAAAAAAAAAAAAAAAAAAAAAGTGTAAAAGACTCGTCACGAAGAGGTTAAGCTAGTAAATAATTATTCAAAATTTCTTTTAATTATTCAACAGAAAAAATATCTTTAAAAACCTTGCAAATTAAGAGCGATAATACAGTCAATGAGAATAGAAAATATACGGAAGTAAATCTGCTTTTTTTTTTTTTTTTTTTTTTTTTTTTTTTTTTCCCATATAATGATTGAAGGACACAATAGTTTTGAGAGCAATTAATTGCTCTCGAAACCATAATTGTGTTCTTAGCTGAAGAAAACACAAGGTTTGCTTTTGCTTCTGTATATATTACAAATTATGTTAATCTCAGGCAGGTTCCGAAAAATCCCGATCGCCTGGTCACCATGTCGACTAAACAGTCAGAGCGGGTGACTAAAAATTCAAACTCTTATTTTATTTTGAATTAAAAGTAATCTCCAGTCTTTTTCTATATTTAAGAAAAAAAAATTTAAAAAAGACATTTCTTAATTCAACAACATCAACGTAACTAGTCAATCAAGGAAATATGTAACCTCTACGTTCTTCCGACAGAAAAAAAAACTGAGGAAGAATTTTTTGCGCATTAAAATCGAAAAATTTTGGAATTTTTTTTAACCTAAAACAATAATAATAAGAAAAGAAATCAAAATTTGTTTACATAATTTCGGTTATTCCCGTTTTCACAACTTCATGAGATGGAAGTTTTTCCTATATTGACTTAATGAGAAATAAATTAGCGCTATTTCTAACGATGTGGAAGGATGCCTTTAAAAATTTTGATTTATGGATATTTAATATGTAATTTTTTAATTAAAATAATCACATATCCTTTTTCTTACACTTAATACTTGTCTTATGATTGTCTTAGTCTAAAAATTACAAAACAAAACAAAAAACAAAAAAAAAAAAAAAAAAAAAAAGGACATAAAGAAAGAAATCAGAATTTTAAAAGGTGTCATTTGACGTTAGTAGAAACAGTGTTAAGGAATCGATTAGAAATATAGATACTTTACATAGTGTTTAGAAACAAAATTTATTACTGATTAATGTAAAGAATTTTAACCATGGGAGAGCTGTTAATCATTATTGTTGCACAAAAGGTGTTAAATATGCAAAGGAAAAAAATCAATGTATAAATTGTATGCAAATTTCATTTTTACCTAATTATTTTTACAATCGTTTATTATATTTTACTAGTACTAGTAGTCTTAAGTACTAGTTTACTGACAATTGACGTTATAAATTTATGACATTTGACCAAAAAAAAAAAAACTTTTTATTATTTAAAGATTTTTAAAACATTTTGAAGAATAACCCCTTTTGTTATTAATTATTTAAACTTTATTTTTCGCTATAAAATGATTAATTTAACAAAAAGAGAAATAGAACTTCAAAAAGCCAATTTTTGAATTGCTCTTTCTATTTTATTTTAATGTTTTCGTTTTATTAGTTGTATGATGTCAGCAGTTACATAATCAGCAAATGTAAATAGCGCATTTTGCTTAATGACATTAAAACAATTTATCTATGAAAACTAGAAAAATGTCTTTTTTCTATTCTTTTTTTTTTCTTTTTTTAAGCGTTTTCAAAATGTCACGTTTCTTAAAATGTAAATCAGATTCTTAATTTTTTTATATGTGTTTTAATATTCAAGTAGAAAAAATTCAAATGTTTTTTGTAAAATTTGGCAAATCCTTAGCATTTTGAGGTAATAATGACACTAATTACAATATTAAAATTTATATAAAGCATTTAAAATTTGTATTAATTATTGTGAACATTTTGTAGGTGTTTGTAAAACAACATTGTGTTTATTAAGAATAGCTTCACGATAAATCTGACCAGTATTTTATTTTAATTGATTTTTACAATGTATGTTTACTTCAGCAAACGCTGAAATAAGACGCGAGAGAACAAATATTCCTTGTAAATACGACATAAATAATGTAAAATTTGATGGCCCAAACTGCTAACAAATTATGCTATTCCATTTCATTATCATAAGTGATCTTAAACATTTAAGGAAAAAAATTGTGCCTTTTTTCAATTGGAAATCACCTTTAAAAATTGTGATTGTAAAAATATATCAGTAAATATTTGATATTTGGACTAGTTAAGGCTAAATTGTTTTTTATCTTAGAAAATCACTTATCTAAGCAAAAAGTCACAAGATGTCTGTTTTGTCTTCACAATCATTAAGTTCAAGTTTCATAAGTTCAAATTTTGAAGCATTGTTTTCTAAAATCTAAAAGTGAAAATTTTATGTGGTTTGGTCTGTATTTAATAAAATGTTTTCAAATTAAAAAAGAAGGAGACATTTAGCTAAATTTTTATATATATTATTAGCATGTTCAGTTTCGCCTTAACGTGAGTAATCTTTAGCAACATATGGTGCGTGTTACTAAGACATGTCAAAATGTGCTCAAACTTATGATTTTTATTTCTTTTTTGGGTTGCATCCAATCGTTTCCTGCGCCAACATAACTAACAGTATCGTTGCTTTTATGTTGAAAAATTTCGAGCTTAGTATGCTAATGAAGTAAAGATTAATTTTGATATTTATATTTACTAATAAAAACGTATGCATTTTTCATATATTCTGTAAATAGAAGCGCGTTGTTTATTTTGGTATTTCTTTCATTTTAATAGGAATAGTTTTCATGTAGCATTTAAAAAAGAGATAAAATATGGAATCTTTGAAATCTTTCTTTAATATTTATTTAAGCTAAAATTAAAAAATAGCTAAAATTTACATGTTTTTGGAGAAATGTTCTTCTAATATTTTTTATCTTATCCTTTTGTTTCGTATATGTAAAGTAAATGAATTCATTAAATGGGGCTCATTAAAACCTTTCGGTCCGATTCCCCTCCCCCTTTTTTTCGGCTTTGGTAGGGGATTATTTTTATGCTTAAAAATAAATAAAAGTAGTTATACAAATGACAAAAATGAAAGTTTATTGAGATTTAAAGAATGCGTCATTTACTGAAATTTAACGAATATAGACATTTTGCGTATTATTAATATGTCATCAGGCTATAGAAGAATTTTTGAAGATGTTTGTAAAATGCCATATTACACCAGAATTAAACATTCATAAACTACTTCCTAGTATTTTTTCTTTTTTCATCATAGATCATTGGGTTGAACTAGTAACCTTAAAAACATGTAAACTTAAAGAATGAAACACAAGTTTGAAATAAAAGTCTCAGTAACAGTGTATAAGCCCAGTGTATGTACTTAATAAAAATCTTATTCTTTTTTTTTTCCTTTTCTTTTTTACATCCTTTTATTTAACTCAACCTGGTTTTTGTGTGTAAATTTGGAATTTTGCAATCAATTTTTAACCCACTTCCTGAAACGCTAGAATTATAAAAATTATGTACAAAGATGTGTTTTGATGCCCGTACAGCATTTTAGTATTTTTACAACTTAATTATAAATTCATACATTAATTTTGAAGCATTTTTTCAATTAGCCCGCCACAGGTGACAAATTGCCAGCTACTCTCTGTAACTCGTAACATTTACATAAGAGTTGAAAAAACAATCGATTTAATGATGCGCCAATAAATGCTCTCCAAAATATGCCAAATCTGTTAGAAAACTTCAACAATGATGCTTTACACTCTTTTATTTAACTCAACCTGGTTTTTGTGTGTAAAGATGGAATTTTGCAATCAATTTTTAACCCACTTCCTGAAATGTTAGTATTATAAAACTTATGTACAAAGATGTGTTTTGATGCCCGTACAGCATTTTAATATTTTTACAACTTAATTATAAATTCATACATTAATTTTGAAGCATTTTTCAATTAGCCCACCATAGGTGACAAATCGCCAGCTACTCTCTGTAACTCGTAACATTTACATAAGAGTTGAAAAAATAATCGATTTAATGATGCGCCAGTAAATGCTCTCCAAAATATGCCAAATCTGTTAGAAAACTTCAACAATGACGCTTTACACTCTTTTATTTAACTCAACCTGGTTTTTGTGTGTAAAGATGGAATTTTGCAATCATTTTTTAATCCACTTCCTGAAATGCTAGAATTATAAAAAAAAAAAAAAAAAAAAATGTAGAAAATTGTGTTTTGATGCCCGTACAGCATTTTAGTATTTTTACAACTTAATTATAAATTCATACATTAATTTTGAAGCATTTTTCAACTAGCCCACCATAGGTGACAAATCGCCAGCTACTCTCTGTAACTCGTAACATTTACATAAGAGTTGAAAAAATAATCGATTTAACGATGCGCCAATAAATGCTCTCCAAAATATGTCAAATCTGTTAGAAAACTTCAACAATGACGCTTTACACTCTTTTATTTAACTCAACCTGGTTTTTGTGTGTAAAGATGGAATTTTGCAATCAATTTTTAACCCACTTCCTGAAATGCTAGTATTATAAAACTTATGTACAAAAATGTGTTTTGATGCCCGTACAGCATTTTAATATTTTTATAACTTAATTATAAATTCATACATTAATTTTGAAGCATTTTTCAATTAGCCCGCCACAGGTGACAAATCGCCAGCTACTCTCTGTAACTTGTAACATTTACATAAGAGTTGAAAAAACAATCGATTTAATGATGCGCCAATGAATGCTCGCCAAAATATACCAAATCTGCTAGAAAACTGCAACAATGAAACATTTTAAAGATTAAATGTAGAAAATAAATTATAAATAAAAAATTAAGAGTGCTATAAATATAATTATATTTTTTTAATACGCTGTTATCAATTCATAGTTTAATATTAATTTACGATTATAAGTTGAGAAATCAATTTACAAATACTAAATAAAAGATAGTTTAAATAATGTTTCCTTTTTTTTTCTCTTTTCTGTTGAAAATAAATAGAGCAAAAATTACATATTTTTTTTATAAATTCACTTGCTTGCTTGCGCATGCTACCAAACGTACAAAAAGCAGTGAATTTTTCATCGTTGACTTCGGTGCCCACGACCAAATTAATGTATTGTAACGGAAATTTCCGGGGGTGGAGGGGGACATGAATTGCAGCCAAAAAAATAGGCGTAATTTTCAAGATGAAGATTGACTGCTTACATAAAAGAGTGGTTTTTAAAAAACTATTTTTACAAAATTGTGTATGATTATTTTTGCGAAAATATTTGCAAAAATAATCATACACAGTAATAATAAAATACCCTGTAGTATCAAGAAAGATCTTGAGAATGTCACCGTCTGAGCGATTAAACATATGTCGATTTGCATAAAGGTATTTATGTGCCTTTTAAGTGTATTTTTTATCCCTTTCAGCAATTATTAGCTTAATTTGGATAACTATTTTTACTTTTTTACTTATTTTAATTAGTATTTGTTTTATTCCTAAGTACCGAAGCATAAATGAAGTAATAATAGTTAATGACATCAAGTAAAAATTAAATTTGAAAAATCAAAAAACCCAACTGCGTGAAAAGCGAACTAATTAATTATTTCTCATCAATGTGAAACTATTTTTTATATTACTTACCTATTTTTTTAATTTACTTGTATTGATGACTTTTAAGTTGTGTTTAATTGTTAGTTCCTATCTATAAACACTGTTTTGATGAGGCCTATAGATGTCTATGAAGGTTAGAGTTGCAGTAAAGCTAGAGATCCTACCTACACAACTACCAGGTTGTGTAATATTTTAACGGAGCTTCTGACTGGAAAATAGTCAATGACACACATCGTCTTCATTTTGAAAGACCTATCCATTGATATGCCCACTCAATAGGGTGCGTAAAAAAAATTTCGTCTCTATCGCCATTTTGTATTTTACGGCCGATATTTTGAATTTATAAAAACAAAACCTAGCCTATAACCATCGCACGGTTAAGACGAATCGACAGAGACCTCATTCATTAAAATCCATCCAGCCGTTAGGATATTTAGAGGGTAAGGGTATAAAGAAATCCATATACCCAGATACGCGTGAAACACATAACCCTTCTTGGCAGTCGGGTAAAAAGAATCATTATTACATGCAGATAATAACAAATTAATTGTGAAGACAAAATAGTAGTAAATGCAATGAAATGTCCTTTTATTAGGACTCCAGGAATAATTATCATGCTCTAGACAGGATTCATATTCAATGAACTATATGAAAAATTTTTAAACAGTGTAGAATTCAGACACTTTTCTCCGGAGGGAGTGGACATTATAGACTTCTTGGAGGAAAGTTGCACTTTTTGAACATTGAAAACACAAAATTTTAAACCTTCCAGGGGGGGCATCTCGTTGCTCCGGGGGGGGGGGTGTCTTCCCCGGACCACCCTCTGAATTCAGGACTGCCACAGGGGACTATTTTTTCATTCTAATTCACACCACTTTCTCAAAACAAAAATCTTTGACATACAGTTCGACAACATTTGTAAGAGAAAAATACTACAAAATTTATTTATTTATTTACTTATTTATTTATTTTTTTGAAATAGTGGTGGGAATAGAACAGTAAAATGTCCGCCTGTGGCAGCCCTGTGAATTCAACACTGTTTTGAAATCTTTCACTGGTTATTCGCAATTATTGAGAAAGATTTGAAATAAATATGTTTTATTCAAATGCAGAATTGGGTATTCTAATTTGTACCTGCATATTGAAACAGCATTTCCTGGTTTTTCAAAGTTAATGTGCGGAAATGTGTCCTGAGCAATACGTCAACAAAAATTTCGCATGCATCCAACATCCTGCCTGGCACGCGTATGCTGCCACCAAAAAACAATCGCTTTACACTTTCAACACCCCAAAACAAAAGCTTCAGCGCATTAAGTTCAAAAGAGCCACGATTTGCTGTCAAAAGAGTTTGGCAACAACAGTAGCCCTTTTTACGAAAGTACCTCGTCCCAGGACCTTTGTTTCATTTTGTGGGTCAGGGGACCCTTTCTTTTTTGGCGATATTAATTTTGTAAACTCTGGAATCACTCTCCTGGCAGAAAGCCGGCAAGCGGTACAGCGATCTAGTGATTCAACAGATCAGAGTTTGCATCATGTTTAGTTGTTTTACTAACCTTCTTTTATAGAAGTAATGAATTCAGCGTGAAATGTTTAAATGGAAGACTGAAAGAATTACTAGGATTACTCTTAAGCAGTTTGATCTTATCGTTATAACAGAGGATGAAGATTTAAACATTCTTTGAATTCTAAATAAAAATGGTTAATTCTTTATTTCATTATATGGCTCTAGTGATGAATGACCGAAGATGAAATACTTTAAAGCATTTGTTTATATTTAACGAAAGAAGTGAATGCATATTTCATCAGAAACATTGAGCTAAGATACTTATGTTATCTGTTTTTTGCATATTTTAAGACACCGCTGTCGAAATCAAAGTTTCGGTCTTTATTCCGTCTTAAATGGGATTTCTTATTTATCGTAATTTGACCTGAGAAGTCATTAGATTATTTGGCACTCTTATAACTATTTCAAATACTATAATTTTAGAAACGAAAAAAAAAAAAAAAATAGTAATTTGTTAAAATATGTAAACATACACATTAACCCTCTCGCTGCGCAACCCGAGATATACTCGGCATGCATTTTTCCGTTTAATTAGTACTATTTGGTTATTCCCACCAGTTATTTTTTAGCGAAAACTTTGTCTGATTTAATCAGGACATTTTCCCCGATTATGATAGTCAAAAATTTCTGCTTTAAAGAACCGGTGATGACGTTCATCGCGAAGAATTACCTGCGCAGCGAGTGGATTAACACCATAACGACCGGAAATTTTACTCAAGTGTTATAAAAGTATTTTACACCAGAATTTTTTTATTTAGAACTATTCAACTCATTTATTTAACGTATTTCTACGTGGTACATATTTAACTTATTTTAGAAACAATTGCTGGTTCGAATCGAAATATTTTTATTTGGTAGTTGTCAAAATAACCATCATGGTCGTTCTAGTGCTAAAGGAATGTGTATTTAACCATTTATTACAATCTGCGGAAGATAAAAGATTTTTATGTATTTCTAATGAAAAAAGCCTGAAAAACCAGAGGAAAACATTGTAGTAGTTTTTTACTGCAATACAATTCTTTTCACTGCAGCGCACAGCATGTCTCTAGTGCATGCATAGTAAATTGATAAATTTGAAATCAAAAGTGTAGCGTTGAAGATAATAATAATAATAATAAAGTCTGCTTGATCAATACATAAATGTTTAGTTGATACAACAATTCATAGACTACTTTAAAATTCAATGTAATATTATGCATTTTTGAATAATAAGTAATAATACTAAATAACCAAATTATGAAGTCGATGCATTTTCGCAGTAATATTCCAATCATAGTTTTGTAATATGTGAACATTAATAAGTAAGAAAGTAAGATTTATAAAAGCTTTAGTAATTTTGAAGGAATAACAGTGACGGCTAAATCTATAAAGCTTTTATATTTAATAATAATAATAATAACAATAATAAACGTCTATCAAATTCAATAGATGTGATGTAACAAAATATTAAGAATGTGAATTGACAGTTTAATTTTCGTTGAGATTTTGGTTTTCAATTTTGAATTTCGTCATCACGCATATGTGTATGTAGTCAAACATTTAATATATATATATATATGGAAAATGAATGTCTAATGTCAAATTCCCTATTATAATTGAAGTAAAAAAAAAAAAAAAAAAAAAAAAAAGACATGCTGCATTAAAAAATAAACTATAGTAAAATTTTAACTGTCTGAATATTTTAACGTTTCGGTCAAAATTATTTACAGAAAATTTAATTTTTACCTAAATACACCTTACTTGTTCTGTATTAATATAAAAACAGAAGAAGATTAGAAAAAGCGTAATTTTTGTCAATACTTAATAATGATAATAACTGTAAAAGTACAATTTTAAATGTGCGTAAACCTGCTCGTTGTTGAATAAGAAGGATTTTATATTGTATGCGTGCATAAAACATATTACTTCAGTAAAGAATTTATTGCTGGGATTTAGCAATTTACAGCATCTTTAATCTGGACGTAAAAACTACACATAAATTTTCTTTAAAGGACAGTTTACCTTTTCAAAAATTTTGTTTATTTTTTTTAAATATAGTTGAAATTGTGAACTCACTGCATTTCAATGTTAAACTAAAAGTACAGTTTGAAAAAAAATTAACTGCATATTTAATTAAATTTTTTCTAAAGTTTAAAAATTTTTGATTTTTTTTTTTTTTAAATCTCTATTTTTTTTTAAATATTGATATTTTTTTCCAATTTTTTTAAAGATTTTAAAATGCGTATTACACAAGAGTACGCATGGATTTTCAGATACTTCTAACGTTACATTTAATATATATATATATATATTTATTGATGTATATAGTGTAAAACGGTGAAATCTAATACATCTTCATATACTTTTATTTTTAAAAAATAGCAAAAAACCTGAAAGCTAATTCCATGCGCAGATTTATTATAAAGAACATGTAAAAAAAAAAAAGAAAACAGTTTAAATCTCCATCTGAAATACAAAAAAAAAAAAAAAAAAAAAAAAAAAAAAAAAAAAAAAAAGAAGCCTTAGCCTTTTTAAAACATGAAAGTGAAGAAAATATAACATGGAGAAGAAGCCATTTACAGTTTTAATTTAAGTGGGAAATTGCGTTAGGTATATGAACAATATTTACAAAAACTCGCGATATAATTGACGTATGGTTAAAAATGAGGTGTCAAAATATTCACAATTAAACAGACTTTCATTTAATATTCTAAAAAAAAAAAAAAAAAAATCAATTTTTTGACCAATTGTGAGGTAAACTGTCCCTTTAAACCGGCTAAAAATATTACCGTGCTTCATTTCATGCATTCCAAGGGTAATAGTTTGATTTTTTAAGCTCAGCTATACTGTCAGAAAAGAAAAAAAAAAAAAAAGAAAGATTGCTTTATTTTTTATGGATACACAGTTTTAAGCTGTTTGTTGAAGGAAAGGTGTGATTTTTCTTAATTTATTTTCTTTCAAACATGTATATTCTGATTCATTATGAGGATCGTTTATGTACTTTTAGATCACTGCATTTTACTGTTGAAAAAAGATTACATACCAAAATATGTCGTTACAATTTATTTTTTATAAGTTATAACCAGTGACGTGAGGTGAATTATGAGTTATGTTGTTTTACATGCAACAATTTTTAGCACCCCCTTTAAAAATTTAGCGCCCTCACCTTACCTTATCAACACACACACGCTACGCTACTGGTTATAACCATTAAATAATTAAAAAAAGAAGCACAGCAGTTATTTTCATTTGGCCTATCAAGAAGTACGCTTTTAAAGTTTTCTTTGCAGATAATAGAAAAGAAAGTTACCAAATGAAATTTTCATTTTTAAAAGTGCACATTTTTGCAAAGGGAATGAGTTAACACGTATATAGCTAAATCGCTTAAAGTTTGTTGAAATTAAACCGGGTTCTGTAGATGAGTTGTTTTGGTTCAAATATTTTGAATTTATTTTTTTTTTATAGAGATTGATTTTACAGATTTAATTATTTAAAAAATACTGCATTCTAAGTAAATTTTCTCCTGAAACGAATGATAATTTGAATCAATACTTGAAAATACATGTTACAGAATACTGCCAGAATTTATCTGCATCAAAGTATTCTTTTAAATTACTTTCTCTTTCTCTCTATATAAATTTACAATAGTAATAATAATAATAAATACTAATTCAATAAACTGATAAAAGAACTCTTTTTGAAATTAAAGGATAAAATATTTTTTAATCATTTTATTTAGTTTTTATTGTTATTATTATTATTATTATTATTATTCACTGGATAAGTTGGACTTGCATGCGTTCTGAATGAAGTGCAGGCATATTTGTCGTGTTTTTTTTTTTTTTTTTTTTCTATAATTATTGCTTTCCTTTTTTAATATTTCAGTGATTATTTAGTACTTTCGTGTGCTATAAATCCAATGTTTACATGTATAAGAAAATATTTCGTAGAAAATTCTTGACACATCTTTTATAATATTCTATTGCTTACACTTGACCATGTTTTCAATGCTATACGAAACGATTTAAAAAATATTTGACAAACTTTAAGAGGCGATAGTGCACACTGCTCACTGCAACAATCAATTTCTGTATAGAAAATTAATGTCACAATCCATTTATTACGTCCAATAAATAAATGAAACCAAATTGATTTGTATTCGAATTCGAATTTTTGTTCGTAATTTTTACAATAATGAAGACTTACCTTTCTTTGTGTGAAATGTAAACATATTAATGATAAATGGTAGAAGTAGCTACCACCCGCATTCAAATAGCACTGAAGTAGATACTTCATATTTTCGAATATAATTGACAATTCTTTGACAATATGGTTTCACTTACCAAAATGCTGCGTACACTTCGATGAATTTTCGTGATATCATTACATTTCACACAAAGTAAGATAAGTTTTGGAAAATTGCTTTCAAATATTTTTATTTTAGTTAAAGGGAGTAAGTGAGTTTCAAAACTTGCCTTATCCAGAAAGTCAAATTTTGGGAAATGGCGAAACACCTTTAAGGCTGTTCTCAACTGTTCTGCTCAACAAGCGGAAAACGTTTTGACACATTTACAAATTCAGTTTTTAACGGAAAGATATAAAATTGGAAAGCCTGACCATGGAAACGATTTAGAATCAAACTGTGTTTTCCAATTTTTTATCAATAAATTACAGATTGAGTTATAAGCGATTTTGATCACGTGATACGGCATTTTTCTCCCCTTACTGACTGGATTTTCTTCTTTCGTTCGGAAGTTCAGTTCAAAATGCCAACTTTTTCTGAAAGATCTATTGGGTTTACAAGAAAACGGAAAAACAGTTCGATCACAAAGTTTCTGGATAGCAACACTTTCTAGTTTCATGCGTTTCCAAACAAAAATGAATAAAACTTATGTCAGAAAGTTGACCTTTTGATTTAAGAACAGCCTTAACAAACTTGAAAAAGTGTTTATGAATTCTATTTGTATGGCTGTCTATATATGACCATGCTTTAACTCGCGTAAGTATACTCAGATTGCCAGGTAAATGATATAGTTATTGGGATTTACCATGACACGTTCGGCATTGAAAATAAATTGTATAGCATTTATAATTTTTGTAAATCTTTTTTTTTTTTGTAAAGAAAAATGAAATTATTTTTCTATTTCGAAAAAGGGCTATCAGTATTCGAGTGACAATTAGGGACAATTATGTGTTTAAGGGTACATAAAAATGTAACATATTATTTTTAAGGCTGTTCTCAACTGCTCTGTTCAACAAGCGCGAAACATTTTGACACATTTACAAATTCATTTTTTAACGGAAAGATATAAAATTGGAAAGCTTGACCATGGAAGCGATTTCGAATCGAACTGTTTTTTTCATTTCTTGATCAATAGATTACCTATTGAGCTATAAGCGATTTTGATCACGTGACACTGCATTTTTCTCCCCTTACTGACTGGATTTTCTTCTTTCGTTCGGAGTTTCGGTTCAAAATGCCAACTTTGACAGTATTTTCTGAAAGATCTATAGCATTTACAAGAAAACGGAAAAAACAGTTCGATGACGTAGTTTCTGAATAACATCAACTTCTAGTTTCATGCGTTTCCGAACAAAAATGAATTAAAACTTATGCCAGAAAGTTGACCCTTTGGATTTGAGAACAGCCTTAACTGCGTCCATTGATTTTCATTGTAAATCAAGATTTTACAATGCCAAAAATACAGGATAAAACTAGTTTTTTTCTGCAGATTGTAGTGTTTTTTCGATGCAATTTTACAAATAGAATGGATTGATAGAGAAAACACGATTTTTTAAATTTTGAATAAGGCGAGTTTTCAACTCATGTCCTCAAGTTATGAGCGATGGTTATGTTTGGGGTTAAGAGTGAGACACCCTGTGTTTGAGTGTAAAAATGGATTACGACTTTGGTTTCCTCTACGAAAATCGTTTGTTTTATTATGCCTTACCTCTTCTTAAAGTTTGTGCATTTTTAGGTACGTTCGTAATTATATAAATACGTATAGCACCCTCTACGTTAGTCGCCGTCTGGTCCGTCGGTTTGTCCGCAAATAACAACACAAAAACTACCCAACTGAACGGTTTGAAATTTGATATACATAATCCTTGCAGAATTTTGTCGAGTCATTTAAAAATTTTTTGAAAATCGAATCAAAACTTAAAAAGATATTAATAAAAGTTTTATTCCTTCTATTAAATCCTATCATACGTCAATAATTCAATGATATCCCATGATAGGTAATGATTCTAGGTTGCCACAGTGATTACGTCCTATTTAAGATGGAATGATATTATTTCCGTATTACTGAATTTAATATATATAATCGCAATAAATTTTGTATTCATGCCTTTTTGCATAAGAGAGCAACAGCTATTGCAGCAAAGTCTAAATATTTATAAAACTAGTTAAAGTGAGAACGCACCTCATTTGCTACGTTTGACAAACAAATTACGACTTCTTTTTTTTTTCCCCTCATGCTATAGATTTAATATTTAAGATTATCTAGAATCTGGAACACAATAAACTGTTTTTACCAATATATTTCATGGGGGTTTTCTTAGTTTTTTTTTTAAATCTTTCATTTAAGAAATGGTGTGTTTTACTTATTTGCAGTGGTGTAGTCGTAAAAAAAACAGAGGGTATACTCTCTAAGCATAGGGTATACCCTCAAGGCCGAGCGTATACCCTAGAGTGTATTTACTATAGATTTTTTGAGAAACAGAGGGTATACGGTGTTCCTTAAAAAAATCCAGAGGGTATACGGCGTATACCCCCGTATACCCTCCACTACATCCCTGCTTATTTGCTTCTTTCATATCTATGCCACATAGAATTCATACTCCTCCCTTAATGATGTGTAATTGACTCTCTTTTTTACAGATCTTCCGAGCCAAGTGCCGCCTTTAACGCCTGGAACAAATCAGAAGATGACGCAAGCGCTTGCTGCAAGTTTCAGCAACTGGGAAAAAGAAAGAGAAGGTTACAACATATCAAAAGGTAGACACCACTCAGTTTTACTTTGGTATTCAAGAAAAAAATTACACTATATTAGAGTCCCGATTATCCGAGTCCTACTTAACCGAGTTTCCGCTTTAACCGAATTATTTTCTTCTGATGGACTGATGGCTGTCATTATTATGAAACAGTCTAATTATAAATGAAGTGTTAGGTGAAGATGAAAGAGCATCGTAAAAGGTTAGAACGCTGATTTTCTGGTCATAATGGGGAAAAAAATGGCCATAATTATTTTTCCCATTCTGACTAGAAAATCAGAGTTCTAACTTTTTACGGCTGCTCTTTCATCTTCACCTAACACTTCATTTATAATGGTTGTTTAATAATAATAGAAGCATCAGTCCATCAGAAGAAAATGATCCACTCCAAAGGTATAAGTTCGATTGAAAAAAAAAACTATTTAATACTTTGAGCAGAAAGAAGAGGCTACACCTGCAATTTTCATGACACTAATAGAATAACATAGCTGCCAATTTGTACGGTTTTGTTACCTCTAAAATTTAATACAAATTTTTGTCTATTTAATCATTGACAATTGTTAGATTTCGGCGATTGAATTAAGCAAAATTTACTGGTAAGTTTTAGCGGTAAGGAAAAAATCTTAGAAATTGGTAGCTATTCAGCAGTGTAATACTGCAGGAAACAAAAGCTGCAACAAAAAACTATCAAGGGTTTTTTGAAATAAACAATTTCATTCCCCGTTTTTCTTAAAAGTAACGGAAATGTACATCAAAGAAATGTTGCTAGTATCATAAAAATTAATGAATTAAGTGAAATTTTACATTTGATCTCCATAGTTGGTGAGGATTTGTGTAAATCCAGTTTATCCGTGTTTTTTGCTGATCCGAGGGTCTATATTAACTCGGATAATCGAGACTCTACTGTAATACAGAAAACACATTTTCTTTCGTACGGATTAGCAAGATAGTACTCGTCAAGAACATAAAAGTGACACAGAAAAAAGGTTCATAACCTTAATAAAATGTCAGAAAATTTGAAGAATATTTAATAGCAATAGTTAAAACAATTAAAAACTCCCCCTTTTATTACCGGGCTGAGGACTGACTGTATATTAACTCTTTTTGCACGGATACAAATTACAGATCATTTTCCAGAAATTCAGTTTTTAGATCCAAAAAAGACCAAGGGTTTTTTTTTCCTAAAAATTTTACAAATAAAGAAATTTTTGAAGTTAAAATTTTATTAGTTTTCTCTAATATGAACAAATAACTGCATAAAACACACTAAATAACTGCACATTACCAATAGATGGTACCACAGTTTTATATATATATATATATTTTCCTTCTTTGTTTAAATTTTTTTACCGAGAATAATCACTTAGTTTTCTTAGTATATATGCCTTATCGATTGGAATAAAAAATATAATGAAAATTGTAGATTATATCAATCTGTTTAATCAATAACTACATACCAAAGATTTTAATTTAAAATTTTAGAAAACAAAATCATTAATTAAAAAAATATATTGAGAATAGTAAATTTTACTTAATAATAATGAAGAAAAAAAAGCAAATTCTATAACTCTTCCTTCTGAAATAAAATATAATTTGCATTATTGAATTGAATAATCAGAGAAACATCTTAAGCATCTTATTACTTTATGGATGGAAAGTAGGCGTCCAATGTCGACGTCGTGCGTTTTTAAAAATTACCACCCTAAATTTTAGGTATTTTTAAGAAGACCATTTAAATTTGACATTTTTTAACGTCGGCTTCGAATATCTACACTGGCCTCCAAAAGTTAAGGTACAGGGACTGGATGCTTTCGATTGCATACGTTTTGTCGAATATCAACAAAAATTATTGGCGAATTGTTCTTAAACTTCTGGGATGAAAAGAACATGTTTGATTTCATATTTCTTGGTGAAGATTTAGTCGGGAAGATAATTAGGGGGCTAATAATAAATTTAATAGTAAAATAATATTTGCGATCACCTATGTAACAGAAAATGCTGGAAATGGTTTGTCACTGGGTTAAATGACTATTTGGGTCTTGTTCAATGCTTGTGTGCATTTGTGTAAGCATGCACTCATATTCGTGAAGATGTTATTGTGTCTGTCAAAAATTCAAAAGTTTTTTGCTTATAGCATACAGAGTTTTCAACCAAATTTAATACAACTTTCCGAAAACTTTCCAAAGAATAGTAGCAACAGTATACTGCAATTAAAACATGAATATATTGAATATTTGATGAGATATGGGCATTTTTATGAGATAATTTTTAACTGCGCATGCGCAGAAGATTTTAAAATTTTTATTTCATAATTTGGTAGTCAGCATTTGGGGCAACGTCTATAAAAAGTTCAGTCAAATGTTGTCAAAACTTAGAAAGATATAGTGAGCTGATTGAAAAGTTGTGGAAAATCCCTTATAATAAAACTATTTTTTGGAAGCAACTCACTATATTGCCCCTATCTTTGTGAATTTTCGCGATATTTGACTGGATTTTTTATATAAGTTGCCCTAAATAGCTACTAAATTATATAATAAAAATTTTAGGATCTTTCACGCATGCGCAGTTAAAAATTATTTCATACAAATGTCCATATCTCATCAAATATTCAATATATTCATGTTTTAATTGCAGTATACTGTTGCTACAGTTCTTTGCCATGTTTTCGGAAAGTTGTGTTATATTCGATTGAAAACTCAGTATGCTATAATAAAAAAACTTTTGAATTTTTCAAAAACACAATAACATCTTCACGAATATGAGTGCTATGCTTACACAAATGCACTCACACGTTGAACAGGACCCAGATAG
Organism: Maratus speciosus; assembly: GCA_963932465.1. Taxonomy (NCBI): domain Eukaryota; kingdom Metazoa; phylum Arthropoda; class Arachnida; order Araneae; family Salticidae; genus Maratus; species Maratus speciosus. The sequence continues at coordinate 470,539,579 of OZ010789.1, forward strand.
TTATTTAACACAGTGACAAACCATTCCCAGCATTTTTCGTTACATAGGTGATCGCAAATATTATTTTATTATTAAATTTATTATTAGCCCTCTAATTGTTCTCCCGACTAAATCTTCACCGAGAAATATGAAATCAAACATGTTCTTTACATCCCAGAAGTTCAAGAACAATTCGCCAATAATTTTGGTAGATATTCGACAAAACGTGTGCAATCGAAAATATCCAGTCCCTCTACCTTAACTTTTGGAGGCCAGTGTACATTCTGATTGGGAAAACTGTATTTTGATAATTAAATTAAGTAATAGGTTATATCTTATTTAAATTTCTCCAAAAGTTAAGATATGGGATTTCGTGATTGCTGAGGATAAACCTGCATCAGTTAAGTGTTCCCTAAAAATTGAATTTAACTTGATCCAAAATTTAAAGAGAGGGGCTTATGGGGCTGAAGGTCTCACATTCAAATCAAGAGAATTTTTTTAATCACAAAAACTGTTCCAAAGATTATTATTTGTTGCTTTACATATGCTATAACTATTGATTATATTTCAAGCTAATAAAACTGTAGATCAGGGGCTTAAACATTATCTGCAAGTCGTATTTTTAATCTGGACTCGTTTTACTTAATATTTGAAGCATTCACCCGAAGTTTATTTTTTTTTATATTAGTATTACGACAAGTAATATTTCAAGTAGTTTCAGAAAATTTAATTCTTATAAAATATAACGGTAAATACGATTGCATGCACTGATACTCCAATTCATTTTTAAACACTTTCCAACAAAGTTGAAAAGTGTTTATGAATTCAGTTTGTCTGTCCATCTGTCTGTCTGTCTGTCCTCGCGTAAAAATACTCAGATTTTCATGCAACTAATATATGTTAATGATGTTTACCATGGCATGTTCGGTATTGAATATGAAGTGTGTAGCATTAATAGTTTCATTTACAGGGGCACTCAAAAGAATTCCGTTACATCGTGGTCAATGGGGAAAAATCGTTTGCAGAATATTTTAGTGACATTACGCTATTTCAAATGTATTGAAATTGATCTAAATCACTGAATTTCAGTACAAGATGATTACTGTAGTATAGGGCATTCATAGAATTTATAGTTCATTTACAGGGACACACAAAGGAAATAGCTTACAGTACAGTCTTAGAGCAATAACTGCTGAAAGTGCGTTTTCAATTTCGGTATGCGCTTTTAAATTTAACTTTTTGCATGTTATTCGTTGAGTATAAGCTCTATACCTCGCATACAGGAATGTACAAAAGAATTCACGTACCATTCTCCTTATTAGCGGAAATTGCTGAAGGGGAATTTTCAACTGTGGTATGTATTTCCTAACTGAACTAAATGCTTGCATGCACGTGGTTTATAGATACAAATCTATATACCATATCCAGGGCCGCTCAAAGAATTCGCATAATTTTCCGACTGTAGATGGGAATTACTGAAATTGAGTTTTCAAATGTGTTATGCTTTTCCAAATGATTTAATTAGACATCCTATTTCAACTTATTAAACGGCGAAATTTTGTTGTATTATTGTGAATGTGTTGGAAAGTGTTTCATAATATATGCTTGACGCATGATTTTTTCTGATTAGGACTATTTTTTGGAGAAATATAGTATTGGAAAATGTGCTCTTATTCAAAATCTTTTATGAACTCGTATATTTATTTTCCTATTATTAAATATGCTGAAACAGTACTCTGGTATTTCTTTACCTCCTTAGAAGTTTGATGGTAGGTTCTGAATTTTAATTTCGTACGAAAGAATCTCCGATTGAATTACTCGCACTTCCGACTCCGAGTTTATGTATTTTATGGTTCATACCCACATTCGTACGTTTACCTGTAATAGTAAATAATTTTAGATATTCTTAACAACTTCTTCAGACTGTCATCTTTTATTTTTAGTGAATTTAGCTCTATGTAAGGAAAGGAAAAGGATTTAACACTAAATCATAAATAGCAAAATATTAACCTAAATGCTGATATAACATTAACTCAATCAACCACACACTATTATATTAATTTTAATACAAAAGTTGTTACAATTATAATTTAAATAATATAAAAGTCTACAAGTACTTTAAAAATATATAAATTTTAAAACTTGTACTTGGTTTATCCTATTGTCAGATGCTCATAAATTTTTCAGAAAAATTTAACTATCAATTTGAACTATTTGTATCTATCTTAGTTTTTGTTATTATTTTTGCGTTGTATAATGAAATATATCAAACATATTCATGCAAGCCAAATAACATTTTCGACATTTTATGTTAAATTACCGTAATTAGTATATAATATCTGATTTTTTAAAAGTTTATTATATGAAAATAAGTAAATGACTTTTATTATTATTAGTAGTAGTACCTTTCAAAATAATGGATCGCTGATAAAATAATAGCAGAGATGATGTTTACCAGTTTTTAAATAACTAAAATCCCAAACTTACAAAATAGCTCAGTAGTTAGGGAGTTGAATTCGGAAATAATTAGGGGAAAGCTGGAAATTGTTTTAATGCCTTCAGTTTAGATCTAGAATGAATATGCTACGTTTTCCCCCTCGTACTAGATGAGCGTTAAGAATTGTGCATAGATTTATAGTAAAAAAATACGTTTTTTTTTTTTTAATACTATAACACTATCTCGAAATCAATAACTCTTTCAAAAACATCATCAATACAAATGTTGTAGAGCTTAAAATTCTGAATAAAATGAGTACCTATACTTAATACTTTTGTTGAATATTAAGGTCATAATTCTACTTTAAATTTTTAGCCCCGTGGTGAGAGAGTTGAACTTAGAATTAATTAGGGGAAAACTGGAAATCGTTTTAATCCCTTCAGATTAGGTCTAAAATGAGTATTCTATGTTTTCCCCCTCGTACTAAGTGAGAGTTAGGAAATATGTACATATTTACATTTGAAAAACATATTTTTCCCTAATTTTTTTTTAACAATATCTCAAAATAGCTAATTCTGTCAAAAACATTGTCAATACAAATGTTGTAGAGCTTAAAATTCTGAATAAAATGAGCACACACATTAGTATTTTTGTTCAAAATTAAGGTCGCAATTCTAATTTCAAATTTTTGCTTTAATCGCTAATCAAGAGCTTAAAGTCCGGAGAGACCAAGTTATCTAAGAATATCTCAAACCAGAAAAGTCTATCAAAAACATTGTCAGTACAAATGTTGTAGAGCATAAAATTCTAAATAAAATGAGCACCCACATTAATTTTTTTTTTCAAAATTAAGGTCGCATTTCTATTTCAAAATTTTGCCTTAATCACTAATCAAGAGCTTCAAGCTAGGAGAGTCCAGATTACCTTAACAATATCTCAAAACCGCTAACTATATCAAAAAATTGCCAGTACCAATGTTGTAGAGCTTAAAATTCTGAATAAAATGAATACTCACATTAATATTTTTGTTCAAAATGAAAGTCGCAATTTCAGAAATTTTTTTAAAATATTAAAGAAAAACGTGTTTTTCGAATGTAAATGTGTACATATTCCCTAACGCTCACTTAGTACGAAGAGGAAAACATAGAATATTCATTTTAGACCTAATCTGAAGGGATTAAAAAGATTTCCAGTTTTCCCTTAATTAATTCTGACTTCAACCCTCTGACCACGGTGCTAAAACTTTAAAGTAGAATTGTGACCTTAATATTCAACAAAAGTATTGAGTGTAGGTTTTATTCAGAATTTTAAGCTCCACAACATTTTTATTGACGATGTTTTTGAAAGAGTTAATGATTTCGAGATAGTGTTATAGTATTTTAAAAAAAAAACGTGTTTTTTGACTATAAATCTATGCATAATTCTTAACGCTCATCTAGTACGAGGGGGGAAACGTAGCATATTCATTCTAGACATTAACTGAAAGGATTAAAACAATTTCCAGCTTTCCCCTAATTATTTCCGAATTGGGCCTTTTTTTGCTTCCCTACCACTGGGCTAAAAGACAATAATTGCACTGTAATCGGTTATAATAATAATAATAAAATATGTTACATTTATAATGAAAAATAGCTAAGTTTGTTATATCTGGATTAGGATAGTTGAAAATTATATGACTGTAATGTAAAGATGGAAATTATTTCGGAATTTTGGTCGAAAATTGTCTCAAAAATATGATTTCTAATAAAATAAAATTGGTGACTTAATAACAGCTTTAAAAACCTTTAATACCTTTTCTACCAAAACTGCTTCTGTCAAACGCTATATATTTGTAAATTTTAATATAATTGAATTATTTTTTTATGTAAGTGCTATATATTTTCTCATTTAAAATTTATTTATTTAAGTTAGATATGGCTTTTGAAACTTTTGAAATTAGTAAATGACTCTTTTAGTATTATTATTATTATTATTATTATTATTATTATTATTATTATTATTATTATTATTACCTCTAAAAGTAATGGATCTTTGATAAAACAATATCAGAGTTAAAATTGTTAAACAGTTTTCAAATAACTAAAATTCCAAACTTACAGAAGACAATAATTGTGCTGTAATAGGTTATAACAATTTTAATAAATATAACATTTATAATGAAAAATTATTCATTATGTTATGTCATTATATTATGTTATATCTGAACTGGGATAGTTGAAAATAGTAAAATAAAATTGGTGACTTGAAAAAAGTTTTAAAAACCTTTAATACATTTTCTACCAAAACTGCTTCTCTTAAAAGTTATATATATTTATAAATTTTAATGTAATTGAATTACTTGTTATGTAAATGCTACATATTTTCTCACTTAAAAATGATTTATTTCTGTTAGATATGGCTTTTGATACTTCTGAAATAAGTAAATGACTCTTTTATTATTATTATTATTATTATTATTATTATTATTATTATTATTATCTCTAGAAGTAACGGATCTTTGATAAAACAATATCAGAGTTGAAAATGTTAACCAGTTTTCAAATAACTAAAATATCAAACTTACAAAAGACAATAATTGTACTGTAATCGGTTATAATAATTTTCTCAAATGTAACATTTATAATAAAAAATAATTCAGTTTGTTATATCTGAATTGGGATAGTTGAAAATTATGTGACTGTGGTGTAAAAGTGGAAATTATTTCTGCATTTTGGTCGAAAATTGTCTCAAAAATGTGCTCATTTTATTTCATTAAGAAATAAAATTGGTGACTTGAAAAAAAGTTTAAAAAGCTTTAATACACTTTCTACGAAAACTGCTTCTCTCAAATGGTATATATTTATAAATAATAACATAATTGAATTATTTTTAATGTAAATGTGAGTGTAAATGAAAATATTTTCTCACTTAAAAATTATTTATTTAAGTTAGATTATATGGCTTTTGATAATTTTGAAATAAGTAAATGGCTCTTTTATTATTATTGTTGTTGTTATTAGCTCTAAAAGTAATGCATCTTTGATAAAACAATATCAGGGTTGAAATTATAACGAGTTTTCAAATAACTAAAATCTCAAACTTAGAAAAGACAGTAATTGCTCTATAATAATAATAATAAATATGCTACATTTATAATGAAAAATAGTTCACTTTGTTATATTTGAATGAGGATAGCTAAAAATTATATGATTCTGGTGTGAAAATGAAAATTATTTTGTAATTTTGGTCAAAAATGTGTTTTCTAATAAAATAAAATTGGTGACTTGAAAACAGTTTTAAAAAGCTTTAATATATTTTCTACCGAAATTGCTTCTCTCAAACGTTATATATTTCTAAATTTTAATAGAATTGGAGTATTTGTAATGTGAATGCTATATATTTTCTCACTTAAAAAATTATTTATTTAAGTTAGAAATGACTTTTAATACTTTTGATGTCCAATAAAATAAAACTTAGCCAAAAAGTAAATAAATATAAAGCAACTTAAAGCCTGTTGAAAAGATGTGCGCAAAAAAATTTACATCATTTATTGCACTAAATGTCACCAAAACCATATCATCTTTATTTCTGATAGAATTTTATGTATGTACGGAAATATGCACGGTGATCTGAGAACGACAGTAATACACGTGATTAAATTTTTGCCTGAAATCGCTTTTTTACTGTAATTTATTTAACCCCTGCAGAATTTAAATATAGTAACCAAACACAAGATGTTTCTTTACAAAATTAATATAAATTAACATTTTCCCTAATATCCAATTAAATAAATTTCGCCGAAAATTAAATAAAATAAATAAATAAATAACAGTTGTAAAAAACGAGCGCAAAAAATAAATTAATTAAATTAAATTAAATTAAAGTAGTTAAAGCCATATTATCTTACATTTCTTATTAAATTTTCTGTGTTAACTAAGATTTATCCAAGGCAAAAACATACTTAACAATTATATGAAAACTTTCTAGAAAATATTATAGTTACTGAGCTAATTTTTTTATTGGTGCATAAAACAGTCTAGAGCTAAGATAAAGAAGATTTTGACGTACTCCCTCCATTCATAATAATCAGCACGTGATAAATAATATGGCGAATTGACGTTTTATGCCAGATATGATGCCTCAGCAATTTGCTGGAACGTGAGTGGCGACGTGCGATGTCATTCATAAATCTGGTTTCTCATTCATAAATCGGACAATTAGAGGTCAGACTGGCAAATTGGTTAGAAAAATATTTCTGTTAACGAATTTTCTGTTCTCTTTCTCTGCTGTGAATTGTAAACATATAAATCATCATACGTTATTGCTTTTTAATTTATGAATTTTATTTTATCTTTAAATGTTGTAGTTTTATCTGTACCTTTAGATTTTTGCGCACTGTCCTGCTTCTGGAATATCATAACTTTTTTACTTCAAAACATATCCAAAAATTTTTTATCACAGTTACTTAATGGGGTTTGAAATAAAGATCTTTGAAATTATTATGATTATTTTAATAGGAAATTTTAAAGATTGCATTTTAAATCGAATCTCAAATCCACCCTTTGATGTCCAATTTATAACATACCAGAAATTTCCTCGGTAGAAAATTAATCACAAGACAGCTTTAAGGATGTATTCGAAAAAATATTTTTCCACCCTCAACAGCTCGAAATTTTCTGAGACATTTTCAGACTCATTTTTAAAAGTAAAAACATGAAACTTGCTGGGGTGATTTCTGAAGACATGTTTAACATGCCGTGTGATTTCATTTTCAGATCAATTAATTAGAATTTGATTTTTAAACAATTATTTTTTCAGTATGACCATTTTTTTCATTCCCAGATCGCCCGCTTCGGAAAATTCGGTTCAAAACGCCAACTTTGACAGCGTTTTTTACAATATTTTCTGCATTTATCAAAAAATTAAGAAGCACGGCACATTATATAGTTTCTAAATAAGAGAATTTCCCAGTTTGATGCGTTTGAGGGCAAAAATGAATTTTAAAATGAATCAGAAAATAAGCAGTTTGGATCGGAATACATTCGCTTTTCTCTAGTCTTGTGAAAGAACTGTGTGCCATAGCCACCATGTTCAATAAGAAATATATTGAAACGGAAAACAAATAGTTACGAAACATATCCATACCATATTTACATTTTGTCTTATTTCAAAAACCAGACTGAAATTATTAACATTTTTCGCCTATTCTAGAAAATATCTTTAAAAGATAAGATCTTTCTAAAATATTACAGAAATAAAAAAATATATTATACTAACTTCAGGTATCAAGTTAAAGATCGAAAGTATGAAATCTGCCATCAGAAGTATAATCTTTCGAATGCATAACTTTCTCTTGTAATATTTCCTCGAAGAACTAGATCTTTTTATAAAAGTACGACGTCTTTTTTCCCCCATTTATGCATTGTTCGATTGCATTAAATTTCATGTAATTTTTGTGACAGGATTTGGTGTTCATCTCATTGTGTGGTTATTCATCTAAATTTGGGTAATGTAATTTTAAAACAATTAATTATTTTTATACTACATAGACTGATACATACTAATTTTGATAGTAAATATTTGTCATCCATTTTGTTTACAACAAATAAGGCATAATCCAGGGCCGAAACTAGTCTTTTTTGCACCTGCAGCAAATATAGATTTTGGCGGCGCCCCCCCCCCCCCCCTTCCTCTTCTGAAAAGTATATTTACAAAGAGAATTTTACTAATTTTCTAATAACCGACTTATTTTAAATATGTAATCATAAAATATGCAATACTGAACTACGTAATCTACAATGGCGGATGCAAGGAGGAGGTCACTGGGGTCTTGACTCTTGACTCCCCTCTGAACACCAACAAAAATATTCTAAAGATCATTTTAAAAATGAAATATACAGTAGAGTCCCGATTATCAGAATCCCGCTTAAGGCTCCGCTGCACTGAAACTCCCCGATCGAGAAATCCCATGTTAGCCTATGGAAAAACTTTGAAGCGATCACTCTTTACCTAATATAATTATTAAAATACGGTTTTCACCATCAGAAAGTAGGCGTCAGATGCCGATGATGTGCGTTTTTTAAAATTATCTCCATAAATTTTAAGTATTTTTAAGAAGATGATAAAGTTTGATCAAAAGGAAATTTCAAAGTTTATCGGGATTTTTTATGTACTTAAAATTTAGGGAGATAATTTTTAAAAACGCACATCATCGGCATCTGACGTCTACTTTCTAATGGTGAAAACCGTATTTTAATAATTATATTAGGTAAAGAGTGATCGCGCTTCAAAATTTTCCGATAGGCTAATATGGGATTTTGCGATCGAAGAATTTCAGTGCAGCGGAGCCTTAACCGAGTTTTCGCTTTAACCGAGTTATTTTCTTCTGACGGGCTGATGGCTTCCATTATTATGAAACAACCATTATAAATGAAGTGTTAGGTGAAGATGAAAGAGCAGTCGTAAAAAGTTGCTCTTTCAGAAGGGAAAAAGAAAATGGGCCATGATTTTTTTTTTCTTTCACTCTGACCAGAAAATCAGAGTTCTAACTTTTTACGACTGCTCTTTCATCTTCACCCAACACTTCATTCATAATGGCTGTTTCTTAATAATGGAAGCCATTAGTCCATCAGAAGAAAATTATCCATTCCAAAGGTATAATCCTTCATTTGACGCCCCTTTGTACATGCCCCTTCTGCCACCCCCCCCCCCCCTTAATTTTGGCTCTGGCATAATCTAAAACTTTCCTGTGTTGCCGTATCATAAAAAATTGCATTAGAAAATGGGCAGTGATTTTTATCCTGTAAATTCAAATCGATCATAACTTAATAGCGCACCGGCATTTTTTCTCGCAAGTTTTTATTATTGTCTTGCAATGGCAGTTCGTAAATCACATTAGCTTCAATGGAGAGCCTCCTTTGTTTTTGATCGTCTACAAAACAGGGAGATTAGAAGTTTTATGAGATTCAGCGAGTGAATTTTTTCGCGTGACTTCACTCCGTGAGAGTAACGGTTTCTTTCTTTTGACGAGCGAAGGGAAATCATTATTTTTTGGGAAAATATATACTGCTGCTGCTAGACCGTATCCATGGAACACACCTGCCCAGAACTTTGTTGTATCCATTTGTGTTTTCTTTTCTCAACTTTCGGTCTTTTTACATGTATAGAGAAATCACACACTGCCGTCTTTGGTGAAAAGTTTATTTATTCATTTAGGTGTGTCGGCTGGAAAAATCAGCTGCTTCTCACGCGCTCGTTATTTGCTAATTATTCCAAGGTTCCCCCCTTTTCTACTTTGCGTTTAATTGTAACCTGGAGATTTCATGTTATTTCTGTAAAAATTTCATCTAAAAACTGTTTAAATACTGTGCTAACTACTTTCCACTTATCATATTACTGTCGTTATTTATATGTCGCCTGATGTACAGCGTGTTTCACAATTCCCTTTAAGATTTTGCAAGATTCTTTTTTTTTTCTTATGACGAATACAGGGCTACCATTCGGTCCGTTTTTGAACATCACTTTTTTTTTCCAAAGAAAAAGCTTCTTTATAATCTACATCGAAACTTACCTCGACAGGCGTTTTTGTTGCTATTGTGTCAGAAAACTACCATTAATTTTCCCTTTAAGAAATACTGTTTTTTCCCTTAAACGGACCAGTAGGAGCCCTACGAATATGAAAAAAAGATTCATATCGATTTTTAAAAATTTACTCCCAGTTTTCTTCCAACTTTACTGATTTCAATATGTTCAATTTTGGTGATGCGAGATACATCAGTTCTAAAATAAAGTTGTTGCCATACTTGTACCAAACTATCACTACCGAGGCTCTCCACAATACAACAAATGTTATCCATCTTGATAGTTCTCTTAAATTATGATGCAAAGGGGGCACGAATACACGATCTTTGGTTTATCTTAGTGTTCACACTAGAAAGAAGCAGTGTTAGCATCGGTGTTAGCACTAGTTCAATAGATAAGAGCATTATTTCAGTAGAAAATATATTAATGCCTTTAGTTATACAATTTAAAGAAAGGTGGGTGGGGATATGTATTTCTTAGTTATGGTGAATAAAGTAACATTAATTTTGAATTGTTTTATCAGTTAAAAATAAAAAGTACAATTGTCATAATATTGTCGTCAAGTAGTAAACTGCCTTTATACAAGATATATACCTTTTATAAAAAAAATTTAAAGCGCTGTTCAATACTTGAACACCTGAATAAATATGTCTGAAATTTTCACTCGTGTATAGGAATGCAAATAGTTTTGTAATAGTTTCTGAAAATCTCATTGCCTCACGAAGAAAACGAATGTTTAATTTACTCATTTCTTTTGATAATTTAAAGCATCAAACACTTTGAATTTAATTAAGAAATAACCCATTTAATTAAGAAATTCTCCATCCCAATTTACGGTTATTCAAAAGTTTGTTTTATTTTATTACAAGGATGCAAAAATTTAATTTTTGCACATCATCCATTTACTTCTCGCGATTTCTTTGTAGCTGTTAATATTACCATTTATATAGACATAAAAAATTTAAGAAATTAAAACTTAATTCAATATACAAAATGTCTGTCTGTCCGTGTGTCGCCATTGTGCCATCGAAAAGTGCATGAAGTTATTTATGCATAGAATTGAGTCAAATTTTTTTTGTAGGTTTTTTGCTATGGCCAGCAGGTCCTCTCTGAATTTGGTAATCTTCCGCCGAAAAGGAGCGCTGTAATAGCGATTTTTGTGCCATCTTAATTATTGTACCATCGAAAAGTATATGCAGTTAAGCATAGAGTTGAACCAAATTTTTTGTGTATGTTTTTGGATATAGCCAGGCAAGTCCTCCTTTGAATTTGGAGACATTCCAAAGGAAAGAGGCGCTGTAATAGCTATTTTTGTGCCATTTTCATTATTTTACCATCGAAAAGTGTCTGAAGTTATGCAAAGAATTGAATCAAGTTTCATATTTATGTGTTTGACTATGGCAAGCAAGTCCTCCTTGAATTTGGAAATATTCCGCCCGAAAGGGGGCGTTCTAATAGCGATTAATGTATAAATTTCTCAATTATTCTTCGTTCTATTGTCCATCGGCGGCTCGTGCAGCGACGGGAACTTCGCATCCTGCTAAGACGGCATTTCGCATACAGCTGATGTACAACAGAATAACGAAAAACTTTTGGTTTACAAAAATATTTTTCAATTGTGAATACTTTTTTTTGCGATGAAAATATTAAAATAATGTTATGAAAAAAAAAAAAAAATTCTTTTTCTTGTTATATTTCATCATCAAAAGAGAAACTCTGTCTATGAAAAATGGATGTCACGTGCACTCGTATCTTTCAAGATAATTATTAATGAATAATGTTGGATGACATAATATATTTCGTCATGAAATTGTGTGCTTTGCACGTATATCTATCAGACGGCGAATTTTCAGTCGACTTTTAAGGCAGCAGATGCAAAATTCTCGCAGATGGTTGGAAAGTGCCGTTACACTTTTTTTCTGCCTTTATAGTTCTTTTTATTACTTTCTTCTACTCCATTTCATTAAGGCAATTATAGGTTTAATTTTATAGCAGTAGGAGAGTTCTCGTGCGTTTTGGTCTTAATTTTTCATTGTCTGGGTTTCACATGAAGAATAATTGAATTATCTCATGGCAGTCGATAGTGAAATAATTTTGATTTTTATTTAACATAAATTAATAAAAATAAAAATAGTTTTTAAAAACAAGAAAGAAAAATCATGTTTCAAGCATAGATTAGAAAACATTTTCCAACAAATTCAGAATAATTTAACAGAACTGCGCCGTTTTATAAGTTGTAATATGATTGAATCTCTTGGAAACGCATAAAATTTTTGAAAACGTAATTTCAGCAATTTCCTTCTACAATCGGAAAATTATCCGAATTCTTTGAGCAGTTCTGTATGATATATAGATTTGTACCTATTAACTACATGCATGCAAATATTTAGTTCAATTAGGAAATACATACCTCTGTTGAAAATTCCCCTTCAGCAATTTCCGCTAATAAGGAGTATGTGAATTTTTTGTGCATCCCTGTATACGAGGTATAGAATTTATACAAAACGAGTAACATGCAAAAAATAAGTTAAATTTAAAAGCGTATATCGAAATTGAAAACGCACTTCCATAGCAGTGATTTCTCAAAGACAGTACTTTAACCGATTTCTTTTGTGTGTCCCTGTAAAGTGTAAATGAACGACAAATGCTATGAATGCCATATTCTATATTAAGGCTATTCTTAACTGCTCTGCTCAACAAGCGCAAAACGTTTTGACACATTTGCAAATTCATTTTTTTAACGGAAAGATATAAAATTGGAATGCCTGACTATGGATGTGATTTGGAATAGAACTGTGTTTTCCAATTTTTTTTTTTATAAATAAGTTACCCATTGACTTATAAGCGACTTTGATCACGTGACAAAGATGTTTTCCACCCTTTTTTGAGTGGTTATTCTTCTTTCGCACGGAAATTCGGTTCAAAACGCCCAAAACAGTTTGATTATATAGTTTCTGAACAACAACACCTGCTAGTTTCATGCATTTCCGAACAAAAATAAATTAAAACTTATGTCATAAAGTTGCCCTCTTGGATTTGAGCAGCCTTAAGGAAATAATAATAATTAAAAAAAAAATAGTTCAAACCATTTTTCAAAAGTAGCGCTACACCAGCAAAATTACAAAACAGGTACAGTATTTTTATATATAATAATGCCACATACGTACGTCACGTATCCGTATATTGAAATTTTTGTTCAGAGTATGGCAACTTGCATTCCCGAACTTGGCGAAACTAGCTTGAACGAGTTCGGTTAAATGAGTGAGACATTAGTTTGGTGATAATACCAAGTTCCATGGTAATAGCAAGCTCGCCGAGATGCCTATGCTTTATTATTATTATTATTCCTGCTGGGCGTAATGTTATCTTTAAGGGGGCTGGCTGGTCACTCACCTTCGGAATTCTCTTTCGTAATGTTAAGTTTTAATATCTTTTCTTCTGTGTACTCTTCTTAAAAGATGTCTCTTTTTTTTCTTAGTTTTCAAAATATTTCTAAAATCCGCGCTGAATTTAATATTTTATGTGTTAACAGCAGGCGAACTGTGAGTCAGATTTTAACACTTCATATAAATTTAAGTCTATACTTTAGAAATGTTTTGAGAGCTAAGAAAAAAAGAGACATCTTTTAGGAAGTGTATTACAAACAAGTAATATAAAAATTTTGTTTTTAAAGTCAATTCCTACTTAGGTCATCAAAGAAAAATTTAATATAATCCCTTAAGCTAATATTAGTTTTTGTTGCATTAAAATATCTCAATTTGTTGATTTTCTGTAAGCAAGTAGGTTTACAATGGAACTCTATGGGAATTTGGCGAAATATTAGAGAAATCACCAAGTTGGCGTCACTTTTGGCGACTCATTTTGGCCGCCAAATTTGGCGATATATCGCCAAGTTGGCGACAAACTTGGCGGTATTTGGCGACAGAACAGGGTCCCCCCCCTATGGTAACCCCTTATTGAAAATACTTTAATTGATCTTCAACAACTAATGGCCGCCATTTTGTTTCCCATGTAAAACTAAAATTAATTAATTAAAATTTAATTAATGAATTAATATTTGAAAAAACTGTATTAATATCAATTTTCATCCAGTACAAGTTTTAAAAAAATTATTTCAACTTAATAGGATGAATAATGAGTATTTTATTAACGATTGAAAATTTGAACAAGATAAATATATAAATAAATAAATAAATATAGGCAGAATGTGAGCTAATAGTAGGAATTGAAAAATAGAAGTTAAAAATATTAATTTCTCAAGAAGATATTTTAAATATACGAATGCATCCAATGCCCATAGACTTTACATATAGTGAGGGGAAATTAGAAGCTGAGTGACCAGCCCCCTTAAGCGTTTCGGGTTATGATTTGTCGCTTTTTGATCGGGTTCGGGATGAACCGATTTTTATAAAGGAAGTCCTGAATATTTTTCGAATGAAAAATATCTGACTATTAATTAATGGGTGCATAATGCATATGTGTTAATTTTTTTACATAATCGATAAAATTGTGGGCTACATTTCCATAAGTGTAATAAAATATGTATTCATTTTCTTTCACTTTGGGTTCGCGTCTGAAAATTTCAGGTTGGATTACAGTTTGTCCATTGGGTTTCGGGTTAACGACTTTTGTGGGATAAACCCGATCCGCACTGAACTCTAGTATCAGGCTGAGGAGATTATTAAAAGAATGTATGGTACACGAGTAAACAGGATTTAATAAAGGAAATGATTTAACAGTGTTGTAATGATTGTAGTAAATATAATGTGATACTAATAATGCAAAATAAGAAATTCAAATAATTAAGAATTTGAATTAATCTCCTTTTTTAAAAATAGAAAATTTCCCTCTAAATTTGGGGCGAAAGGGAAAAATTCACTTTGAAAATTCTAGTCCTGAGGGGGGCGAATTTTCATTTGATCATTTTGTACACAGCTGACAAGCAATTAATAGAACTTTTTCTCACATATCTTTTTTAAACTAAGCAAAATACTCATTAATGTGTTTATTAATTAAAATGTTTATTTATTGCATGTGTTTTTATTGTAATAAAATCTGACAAGTTATTTTAGCTTTTGAGCAATTTTTTAAAAACTTTTTTGAGTGTAATGACAGATAAGTTTTCCGAAATATCAAGTTCCTTGGGGGGGGGGGGCTATTGCCCCCCAGTCCCCCTCAAATAGCGCCCCTGATCAAAAGAAGTATCGAAACGGAAGCATACTGACTATTAATCAATACAAATGTAAAAAACTTATAAAATGACATCTTACAAAAAATAAATAGTGATATCCTAGGTTAATAATAATATACAGTGTATGTTTTCAATCAAAAAATACAACGGTTTTTACTTAGGTAATAAACGGGTGTCGTCAGGAGACACCTGTTTTTCTGAAACAAATGAACTTACTAACTTTATTTTTGTAGCTGCCTGTATTGGTTAACCACCTGCAATATTAATAATATCTTTAAATTGGTGTCACTAATAACTAATTATACTCAGAATCCATTTTCAAACACTCTTTCAATTATCTATAACCTTACTTTATTGTTTTCATATCCGCAACTGTAATTGTACCATAAGTTTTGAATTAAATCAGTATACGAAATTATATTTTCTTCTAAACATATTGTAGCAATTACTTTATCTAAATTGTGAACATATATTATCTTTTATAACCATTATCAACTAAAGCGACTATAATGACATTTCAAATTTCAGAATAAAGCAATTCTAAAGATTAAATATCGATAACTGATAGTAAATTCTTTTGAATGCATTCATTAATTGAATGAAATGTACAGCCGTGGAGGGAACGTAAACACCCCTTACTAACTCTGCAACAAATTATTGTAGAAGAAAGTTTTTGGTACAAACGATTGAAAATAAAGTCTACTTTTAAATGACCCCAAACTTTGTTTTTTTTTTTTTTTTTTTTTTTTTTTTTTCAATAGCAATATCCAAGTTTGACACCATAAATAAATTCTACACCCTTCAATTAGCCTGAAAACAAATTTTCACGAAATTCGTACGATTAGTTTCAGACAAATTAATTATTTTAAAATGAGCCTATTTTAGGGTCTGTATCCAAACTGAAGTTCGGTATTCGATTGTTGAAATGCTACAGAATGACTATGTCACTTCTATTAATGTATTATTTCTTGTCAATAGGACCATTTCACTCGCTTTATATGTTTTGACTATTGCCAGCTCAAATGTTTCAATAAAATGAGTAAAATGTATATACAGTCGAACCTCGTTATCCCGACACTCTAACGTCCAGAAAAAAATGTCGTCATAAGCGGAGTGTCGCGGTAACCGGAGTTGAAAAAATAAATGTTTATAAAAAGCTGTATAATTAATTAATTTAGGATAATTTTAAATTCACAACTGGTTTTGCAGTTTTAAGTAATAAAACATTATTATTAAACAAAATAAACACAAAACAAAATTGAAAAGAATAAAAATCAAATTTATGATGACTTGTTTTTTCTATTGTTACATGAAATATGGATAAATTAAGGTTTGCTTAGATGTACTTCCTACAGTTCTTTTGTCAATATTATACAATGAATTGTAATCAATATTCGTTGCTTCAGAAATGGCTGTTAGATAATTTCTGATTATTTCAAAGCAATGCAATTGTTCGGTTTTAGTTGGATGAAAAACGCCGTGTACCACAAGAAAGCGCCGTCTGACCAGAACAAAAAGACCGCGAGTAGACTGATACGCTTAAGTGGGTCATACATAGTGTGTGAGTTTATTTATTCAGATAAAGGGTTAAAGTAAAATTTCTCATTTATCTCAATAGGCATTATAGACACTTTTGCGAAAAGTTTGGCTAAGACATTTCTTACCGCTTAAGTTCCGTGCTTATAAGATGGATTATGAAAAATGGATAATTTTCCTAAACCGCCGGGATATCCGGAGTTGAAAATTATTCAACAACGTAAAATCCGGAGTTTATTTACATTAAAACAATATACAGAAAATCGGGACTTTGCAAAACTGACGTGATAAGCGGAGTGACGTGAAAACCGGGAGTCGAGAAAACAAGGTCCGACTGTATTTTTTAAATTATGCTTTTCTGCACATCACAGACGGCCCCTTAAACCATTATTTTGAAGTTTTTTAATCATAATTTGAAAACTACTTTGAAAAAAAAATTGAAATTGAGAAGTCACATAAAGCAGGGCATAATAAATATAAATCTATCAAAAAAATTGTAGGTTGCAATTCATATTTTTTTCGAATATTAATTTCATAATTCATATTATAAAAATTTTAAAGTTACAAATTCAGTGTATTTATGTTTGGGTTTTTTAGTATTATAACCATACAAGAAATTGTCACATTAGGATTATAATTTCAGGAGATATTAATAGAAATATGAAAATGTAATTTAATATTAGAAGCTCTAAATTTTGAATGTTTATAATTCAAAAATTTATCATCCAAATGACTTGAAATTTCATTTCTAGGTACAGTTTGAACCAAATATTTAAAATATAGTGTCAAACTTGGGTATTGCTATTGAAAAAAAAAAAAAAAAAAGTTTGTTCTGCTTTTGATTTGTAGATGGTCCCCTAAGCAAATTTATATACACCATTTAAAAGTATACGTTGATATACTCTGTGCGTATTATACTACCAATTTTCCGTGTCTACTACCAATTTTTCAATCGTTTGGTACTAGTAACTTTCTTCTATTATAATTAGTTGAAGAGTTATTAGGGGGGTGTTTACTTTATCTTTCCACGGCTGTACATTATTGTGTATAATTTGTCCATATAATACAGTCTTATAGTAACTTATCAGTAATCAGAATTTCGCAGGAAAAACTATAAAATTAAACAAATTGGCTAAAGATTATCCATTTTTAGTTACTTTTTGTTTCTCTTTTTCCATGTCTTAATAGCACAATACTAACTATTAAGTAATTTACCTCGGCTCATTCATTTTCTTTAATTTGTAAAAAACCACGTGTATCTATAACGTCAAATTCAATTAAATTATTATCTACGATACTTCGACGTTAGGTGATTGCATTTTTAGCACATCAGTGTATGTTTCTAATTACAGTGGGACCTCGTTATCCCGACACCCGGTTTTCACGTCACTCTGCTTATCACGTCAATTTTTCAAAGTCCCGATTTTCTGTATATGATTTTAATATAAATAAACTCCGGATTTTACGTCGTTGAATAATTTTCAGCTCCGGATATCCCGACGGTTTAGTAAAATTGTCCATTTTTCATAATCCATCTTATAAGCACTGAAATTAAGCGGTAAGAAATGTCTTAGCCATGCATTTCACAAAAGTGTCTAAAATATCCATTGAGATAAATGAGAAATTTTACTTCAATCCTTTACCTGAATAAATGAATTCACACACTATCAATGACTCATTTCAGCTCTAGATAGACATATCAGCCTACTCGAGGTCTTTTTCGTTCTGGTCAGGCGACGCTTTCTTGTGCGTTTTTCATCCGACTAAAAACGAAGCATTGCATTACATTGAAACGATCAGAAATTATCCAATATCCATGTCCGAAACAACTAACATTGATTACAATTCATTGCTTAACACTGAAAAAATAATTATAGGAAGCACATCTAGGGATCAGCAAACCTTAATTCATCAATATTTCATGTAACAAAAAAAAAAAGTCATCATAAATCTGATTTTTTTTTCATTTTTGTTTTTGTGTTTATTTTGTTTAACAATAACGTTTTATTGCTTAAAACTGCAAGAACAGGCATGAATTTAAAATTGTCTTAAATTAATTAAAAATACAGCTTTTTAAAAGAATATTTTTCTCCAACTCCGGTTACTGCGACTCTCCGCTTATGACGACACCTTTTTCTGGTCATTAGAGTGTCGGGATAACGAGGTTCGACTGTACATTTAAATTCTCCTCTTCTTCTTTTTCAGTTTCCGTGGAATAGACATGTTATAAATATAAAAATTTAATATTATGGCACTTTAAAGTAGGCTTTGATGCAGTAGCGCAAACTTTTGAAAGATATTGTGTGGGCTCAAAAATTTTTGAGTAAAATAACACATACAATTTTTTCCTCTTAGTGTGTGTGTGTATGTGTGTGGAGACAGAAGCAGGAAAGGAGCGAATGACTAAAGATAATAATTTGAAGTTAAATTATGTTTTTTTTTAAACAAAATATAAAATTTTAACTGTTGAATGCAGACGTTATTTATGTGTGTATGTGTGTTTTGATATATATTGTAGTATGTGTGATTTAAAAGTATAAAATTAATATAATTTAATAAATAATTTTATTAAATTACTAGCAAACCCCGCGGCTTTGCTCGCATAATATTTGAAATATGCCAAGTGTTATTTATATGTCTAATTTTTATTAAAAGGTACTAACTAAATTTTTATTTTATTAAAAGGTAATATTTTATTTTATTAAAAGCCTGTGTAGGACCAGAGCCTGTTACCACTGTGTTCGCAACTATTACTTTTATAATCGGTTTATATTCCCTGAAATTGCATAGAAATCGTAATTTAAGACTTTTTTAGAATGTTTTTCGCACCCCCCTTCTCTTCCCCCCTTTTTAATTCGAATTTATTTTCGACAGTCCTTCGAGGACATTTATATTCTATAAGTAACTACCATGCCATATTTAAAGTTTTTAGCCTTTTCAGTATCACAGAAATCGCAATTTAGAAAGTTTTTAGCTCCTGGAACCCTCTGGTGATAGTGGCGCAGACATAAAATATAGCTTATGTTTCAGCAGGTTCTATCACCAACAATTTGTCATCATTATTTTTTTAATCGGTTTGGTATTTGATAAGATTGCATAAAAATTGTAATTTATAACGCTTTTCGCTCACTTCATCTTTTTAAATTTGGAATTTTCTTTCGACTGTTCTTCGAAAGCAGTTCCATCTTGTACGTAAATACCATGCCATACTTCAAAGTGTTAGACTCCTCAGTTGTGCAAAAAACGCAAATTAGAACATGTTTAGCTTTTGCAACCCTCAAATGGTAGTGACAGCAGCATAAAATATAACCTATGTTATAGCAGGGGCTGTCACCATTGATTTGCAACCATTACTTTTGAAATAGCTTTGGTATTTCCTGAGATTGAGTAGAAATCGCAATTTAGAAAGTTTTTAGAACGCTTATCGCGCATTTTCAACCCTTTTTAAATTTCCAATTTTTTCGAAACTGTTCTTAAAGATCATTTATATCTAATAAATACGTACCTTGCCTAATTTTAAGTTGCTAGCCCCTACCGATCACAGAAATCGAAATTTAGAACGCTTTTTTGCTCCTGCAACGTCTAGGTGATAGTAATACCGATATAAAATAGCGTCTATGTTAGAGCAGAAGCTGTCAGCATCAATTTCCTACCATTACTTTTGAAATCAGTTTGATTCTTCCTGAGATATTGCTGACAAATCGGCATTTAGAACGTTTTTAGAACGCTTTTCGCTCATTTTGCTCCTGCATCTCCTCTGGGGTAGTGGAAACAGATATAAAATATAGCCTATCTTGGAGCAAGATCTGTCACCATCATTTCTACACCATTATATTTGAAATCGGTTCAGTACTTCCTGATATTGCATAGAAATCGCAATTTAGAACGTTTTTTACAACGCGTTTTGTGCATTTTGACCCCGTTTTAAATTTCGATTTTTTTTAGGAAATGTCCTTAGAGATCACTGATATCTTATAACTAACTACCATTCCAAATTTCACGATTCTAGGCCCTTCCGTGACGCAAAAACCGCAATTTAGAACGTTTTTCTCCTGCACCCCCTTTGGGGTAGTGGCACCGATATAAAACATAGTCTATGTTGGAGCAAGGGTTTTCACCATCATTTTGACGCCATTATTTTTTAAATCGGTTTGGTATTTCCTGAGATTGTGTGGAAACCACCATGTAGAACGTTTTTTAGAACGGTTTTCGCGCATTTTCACCCTTTTTAAATTTCGAATTGTTTAAGAACTGTTCTTAGAAATCCTTTATATCTAATAAGTAACTAATATGTCAAATTTCGTATTTCTAGGCCCTTCAATAACGCAAAAATCGCATTTTTAGAACGTTTTTTGCTCTTGCACCCCCTTTCGGGTAGTGGCACTGACATAAAACATAGACTATGTTGGAGCAAGCGTTGTCACTATCATTTTGACACCAATATTTTTTAAATCGGTCTCGTATTTCCTGAGATTATGTATGACATTTAGAACGTTTTTTAGAACGCCTTTTGTGCATTTTCACCGCCTTTTAAATTTCGAATTGTTTAAGAACTGTTCTTAGACATAATTTATATCTTATAAGTAACTATCCAAATTTCATATTTCTAGGCCCTTCAGTAACGCAAAAGTCGCATTTTTAGAACGTTTTTTGCTCCTGCACCCCCTTTAGGGTAGTGACAACGACATAAAATATAGCCTATGTTCTAAGTTAGACTAACACCATCATTTTGATACCATTACTTTTGAAATCGGTTCGGTAGCTCCAGAGGTTACCTGTAACAAACAAACAAACTTTACTTCTTTATAATATTAGTATAGATATTATCATAAGTTCTTTTTTGTAAGTACATAAATGTTTATTATAAATAACATAAAAACTGTTGTGTGCAAAAAATTAAATGTCAAGAAATACAAACAGTTTACTCGCCTAATTCCTTTATTAAATCAAGGCAATGAAATGAAACATATGACGTTAATGACAAAATGACATTACACAGGTGGCAAAATATGTAGGAAATTTGCGAGCAAAATTTAATTATACATCCGCTCTGAAATAGTGGTTTTTCATTGCTCCTGTAAGTCTAATTAATGTTCTTACTATTTTTGAAAAAAAAAAAAAAAAAAAAAGAGAACGTCAATAAAACCAATTTTCATTTCAGCGATTAAATAAATAAATTACGAATTAAACCAATTGAAACTGAGTGGGTGGAGAGATCAAATTATTGAGTGGGCTCGTGCCCCATGGGCCCATATAAATTGACGCCCCTGCTTTCATGTGTGATCTTTATCAAATATGCTTAAAAAACAGACGTTTGATGTAGGAAATAGCAAGAAAGCTGAGAGAAATCGTAATGAAACGCAACTGATAAATTGAATCTGCTTGTGTAAAAAGCAAATAAAGTGAGCAAAACAGTATCTGAGTGCGATTTTTTTTTTTCTGTGTATTTGATCCCAGTTAATCATCCCCCACTCCATATTTTTTACCATCTCGTTAGCAACTGTCACTGTCACGTCTATTCTAGCATAAGCTTCGTAAAGTAATGGGTGCAAAGCTGTTATCGGAATTTTGTAACTGACCTTTTTCCTAGGTCTGAATCCTTTCGGATAAATTAGTGTTCGTCTGTCACATTTTGGAATTAAGGTCTTCTATCGGTATCCTTAAAGTTGATGTCGGTGTGTTTGGAACTCCTACACAAAACTCATAATTTTTAGTTCTTCTTTGACTTTGTCAATGCCCCCTTGCGTTCCTAGAAAAACGCATCGTTGTTTACGAATAAATTATGCTACTGGAATCAGTTACAACAGATAGAATTTCATCAGTTGTTAAGAATGTTCATTTACTTCCAGAATTCCTATAAACACTACACAGTGTCGAATTTCCCCAAAAGTTTGGCCAAAATTCAAATCTGTTGTTGCTTTTTTGAGTCTCCATCGTAAACAGCGAACTCCAGTCAGTGCGGACATCAAAAGGAAGATGTCCGCATTGACCCTTTGAGGGGCAAGCAATTGCGTTTGCGTAATGCTGAAATTTAGAAAATTTCTATTTCAAAATAAGCAAAAGCAAATTTTTAACACTTTCCCTCCAAAGCTATAAAAGTAAAACTTGATTAAAATTTTCTGGTGCAAATCTTAATTAAACTTAGGTGGGATATAACATATCCCACCGCCCCTCAAGGGGTTAAGGGTACATTCGAAAAAATATTTTTTCACTCTCAGCAGCTCGAAATTTTCTGAGACATTTTCAAACTCATTTTTAAAAGTAAAAACATAAAACTTGCTGAGGTAATTTTTGAAGAGATGTATAAGAGGCCGTGTGATTTCATTTTTCGCTCAATTAATTAGAATTTGATTTTTAAACAATTTTTTTCTCAGTATGACCATTTTTTTTTCATTCCCATGTCTTCCGCTTCGGAAAATTCCGTTCAAAACGCCAACTTTGACAGTATTTTTTGCATAATTTTCTGCATTTATCAAAAAATCGATAGCACGCCACATTATGTAGTTTTTGAAGAAGAGAATTTGCCAGTTTGACGCGTTTGAGACCAAAAATGAAGTAAAAAAATAAATCAGAAAATAAGCATTGGTTTGGAATACACCCTTAAAACCCTTTATGGCCCGACGATACTTTAAAGTATCATTAAAATAACTTGTTATAACATTCTATAATACATCAATTAGTAGTAATACAGTTTAGACGGAGTTATAGATACTTTACTGTATCTTATTCCAAAAACATTATGGGTTGAACAAAACAGAAATATATTTAAAAGGATCATTTCTTTTTCATTTGCATCTCTTCAGCTTTCTTGTCGTTGAAAGATTGTGGGTGAAAAGTTTCAGTTCGGAATTATTCCTATATTTCTGTTGTAAGAGTTTGTAATATTTGTACATTTCCTAATTCTATAAAATTCTAAAAAAATATTCTAAATAAAAGATTTGAGTGAAGTTACAAATATTGCACAGAATTCCTATATGTAAATACAAATTTAATTAGTTTTAATTGGCAAAATTCTTCTAAAATTTATTAAATGATTGTGTAAATCTTCTAATGTAATTTTATAAATTCGCGAAAAATATTTTTAGGGGACCGGGAAAGCCCTATCTCCACCACCCTTAAATTCATCAACTTTATGTACCTTTTTCTCAGAAATGGTGAAAGATAAAAGTCTAGATTTTTTAGAGTAGTTAGAATAACATGATTTACGCATTTTAACAGACCATTTTCTTTCTAAATAAAATTCAAAATTAATTATTATTATTTATTGAAGGTCCTTTTTTAAATTAGCATTTTTTGGTAAGATTTCGCTGCCTAAAATATATAATTCTCAACAAATCATTAAATCCCTGCATTAAAGTATACAATATAACATAATATAAGTATTTAAAAAAAATCTGAGTTCTTAAGTTTAATAGATATTGAAAAAAAAAGGAACATAAACATGAAAAATCCAAGTTTTGAGAAAAAGTCGATTAAAGATTTAAATGACCATTAAGCTGTGAAGTACTCTTAGAAAGAATGAATAATTTCAACACTTATTTTATATATATATAAACATGTGTGGCACATCGTTGGAAAGATAAAAGTTTAAACTATTTAATGATATAAAAAAGTAAAAATCGATTTTTTGGTTGAATTGTACTTTCCTGGTTCCCTTAAAAGATGAAATTTCATGAATTCATAATTTAGGACATAAAGGATTAAGTTATGTAAACATTTGAATGTCGTAAAATATTATCTTTTTTTGAATAAATTGAATTCAGTTTTTGTCAGAAATTAAATGGGTTACCAATTTAATGCTAAAAAAATACAATTTTTTCTTTAATTTAGTAATTTTAGTTTAAAAAAAGGTAGTGACAATTTGTAAATACAAAAGAATAATTTGTTTAAGACAATCAAAATAGGAAATAAAAAATGCCGTACTTACATAATTCAACTTTAATTAAAGTAATCTCTCCCTTTTCTTTGCGTTCCTTGTTAAAAGTGATCTTTTAATTTCATCATTTTCCAGTTTACCGACATATTTGATAATTTTGTCCGTTATATCACATTGTGATTGCTAATATCAGCAAATAGCCATTTTTAATTTTCGAACCTCTCACGTTTTTGGTGGTAGAAGTGTTTCTTTCTCTTCATTATTGTCACTGACAATTTCTGATTTCTCAATAACTAAATTTACATCAAAGTTTTTTGAAAAAGAAATGTTCAAAAGCAGTTTCGATTCTGCTCGGTCAGTTTGTGAAAAAATTGTCCGCATTATCCGATGAGTGATACGCTTTTAAGTGATATCTTTAACATTAATTGCAAATAGGAAATGATGACGAAAACGAAATTTTCCGCATTATCCACTGAGTAATACGCTTTAAGTTATATCTATAACACTAATTGAAAATAGGAAATGATGGCGAAAGCGAAATTGTCCGCATTATCCAGTGAGTAATACGCTTTAAACGATGCGTTTAACATTAATTGCAAATAGGAAATGATAGCGAAAACGAAATTGTCCGCATTATCCAGTGAGTAATACACTTTAAGCGATATGTTTAACATTAATTGCAAATAGTAAATAATGACGAAAACGAAATTGTCCGCATTATCCAATTGAGAAATACGCTTTAAGCTATATCTTTAACATTAATTGCAAATAGGAAATGATGACGAAAACGAAATTGTCCGCATTATCCAGTGAGTAATACGCTGTCCGCATTATCCAGTGAATAATACGCTGTCCGCATTATCCAGTGAGTAATACGCTTTAAGCGATATCTTTAACATTAATTGCAAATCGAAAACGAAATTGTCCTCATTAACCGGAGATACGTCTTAAGTGTAGACGTATTAACGAGAGTCCATTGTAATGAGAATTGCGTTGCTGAATAGCTGTGGATGTTTATTTTATTAAACGTAGAATTCACGGTCTGTACATAGTGTAATTTTATGACTATCACAGCTTAATTCCAGTCATTTCACGCATTTATTGAATGAAAAAATTAAATAAAGAAACAGCATTTTTTCCCCTTTAAAAGATCTTAACAATGAGCAATTAAAATAGCACTAAAATGAAACGAACAGCGTTCTTGCCAGGAAGAAAAGGAAAGTTCGAAATTTGTCGTCACTTAGAATTATGCGGACTTTCGAGACTGTATATTTTTCTTTATAAAGTTCTTTTGTTTGAATAGAAGCTTTTTCGCATAAAATTTATAAGAAATTTCTTATAAAATTTATCATCCTCCTGTTGCTTACTATTACCCCTCTGAATTTGTCGATCGAATTCGGCAACACCCTATGATACAGTAACATCATAGGATCAAAAACGAGTACTTAAAAATTAATATTTGAATTGTATACATGCATAGGATCAAAAATTAGTACATACCGGTTCATATTTGAACACATCCATGGTATCAAAATTAGTACTTAAGTTCATATTTGAATAGATGCATGGGATCAAAAATGAGTACATACTTGTTCATATTTGAATACCTCCGTGTGATCAGAAATGAGTACATGTGTTTCTCAGTTTTGAGTACATTTGAATCGGAGATATTTTGAACATGTCACGTGCTTAAAATTGAATATTTTTGGCTCATTTTTTTCAGTGAACTACCTTTTCTCTATTCATGGTCTACCTTTTGTAAAAAATATTCATAACGCCATGAAATTAGAATGTGTTGTTGCATGAACACACATCACAGCATCACCTCACGCTTTTACAAGACCTAATTTTATGAGTTAATTAATATCTAAATATTCTCATTGTCTCATATTCCTAGTAAAGTTAGAAATTTAGTGGATTTTTGCATAATAAAAACACGAATTGATAAATGATGCCGAAGTCGTTAGATAATTTACTATTAATATCTAAATTTCCCCCGCTCTCAACATTCTTAGTAAAATTAGAGCTTCAGTGGACAGACATATAATAAAAACACGAAGTGATAAATAATGCCAGAGTCATTATGTAATCTACTATTAATATTCTATCCTGATTACCCTATGTTTTATCCTGATCTCAACAGTCTTAAAATTAGAGTTTCAGTGTACAATCATATAATAAAAGCACGAAGTGATAACTAATGCCAGTCATTATGTAATCTACTATTAATATCTAAGTTTTATCCTAATCTCAACAGTCTTAATAAAATTAGAGCTTCAGTGTACAATCTCATAATAAAAACACAAAGTGATAAATAATGCCAGAGTTGTTATATAGTTTACTGTTAATATCTAAATTTCTCCCTGTTTCAACGTTGTTAGTAAAATTAGAGTTTCAGTTAACAGACATAAAAAAAAAAATAAGTAAAAATGAAGTGGTAAATAATATTAAAAGGGGAAAAACCTTTAAGAGGCAGAAATGGCTACCCGATTTGCATATAATAATGTCTGTAATGATAGATAATCAAATATTTTAATTCTTCGAAGTTTTTCTTTCCTTTTTTTCTTTTATAAACATAAGGAAAGTTTTTAAATCCAGTTTAGCCATGCAAAAATTTATTTTTTTTTCTACCGCGTTGTTGCATGTGCATCTCATAAGAATATACACTGGCCTCCAAAAGTTAAGGTACAGGGGCTGGATGCTTTCGATTGCACACGTTTTGTCGAATATCTACCAACATTATTGGCGAATTGTTTTTGAACTTCTAGGATGTAAAGAACATGTTTGATTTTATATTTCTCGGTGAAGATTTATCGGGGGGGGGGGGGGGTACAATTAAGGGGCTAATAATAAATTTAAAAATAAAATAATATTTGCGATCACCTGTGTAACAGAAAAGGCTGGAAATGGTTTGTCACTGTGGTAAATGACTATTTGGGTCCTGTTCAACGTTAGTATGCATTTTTGTAAGTATAGTACTCATATTCGTGAAGATGTTAACGTTTTTGTGAAAAATTCAAAAGGTTTTTGTTTATAGCATACAGAGTTTTCAACCAAATTTAACACAATTTTCCGAAAACTTGCCAAAGAATAGTAGAAACAGTATACTGCAATTAAAACATGAATATATTGAATATTTGATGAGATATGGGCATTTTTATGGATAATTTTTAACTGCGCATGCGCGAAGATTTCAAAATTTTTATTTCGTAATTTGGTAGTCAGTATTTTGGGGCAACTTCTATAAAAAGTTCAGTCAAATGTTGGGAAAACTTAGAAAGATATAGTGAGCTGATTGAAAAATTGTGGAAAAATCCCTTATAATAAATCTATTTTTAGGAAGCAACTCACTATATCGACCCTATCTTTGTGAATTTTTGCCATATTTGACTGGACTTTTTATAGAAGTTGCCCCAAAATACCGACTACCAAATTATGAAATAAAAATTTGGAAATCTTCCGCGCATGCGCAGTTAAAAATTATCTCATAAAAATGCCCATATCTCATCGAATATTCAATATATTCATGTTTTAATTGCTGTTGCTACTATTCTTTGGCAAATTTTCGGAAAGTTGTGTTAAATTTGGTTGAAAACTCAGTATGCTATAAACAAAAAACTTTTGGATTTTTCACAAAAACGTTAACATCTTCACGAATATGAATGGTATGCATTGCTACACAAATGCATACAAACGTTACAGGACCCAAATAGTCATTTACCACAGTGACAAACCATTTCTAGCCTTTTCTGTTACATAGGTGATCGCAAATATTATTTTATTATTAAATTTATTATTAGCTCCCTAATTGTCCCCCCCCCCCCCCCCCGATAAATCTTCACCGAGAAATATAAAATCAAACATGTTCTTTACATCCTGGAAGTTCAAGAACAATTCGCCAATAATGTTGGTAGATATTCGACAAAACGTGTGCAATTGAAAGCATCCAGTGCCTGTACCTTAACTTTTGGAGGCTAGTGTATCTTCTTTATTTAAAAACTATCAAAATGTCATTGTTTCACGTTTCACTGTCTAAATTTATTTTCTTTAAACTCTTTTACTCGTAAAGTAATGCCACCAATCTCTTAAGAGACATGTCAAATAAGGAGAGAGCAATTTCTTTTCATTTTGATTTTAGTCGTTTTATTTGGCAAGACCATTTACTTCTTAATCCGCTGAATCATGGGTCAATAGCCATTTTTAGAGGTCCCGACCATCAATGAAAACAAAGTAACTGACTAAGACACTCTTAAAAAAATGTTTAACAAGATTTTTTTTCCCTTTAACGCTAAGTCAAAACATAGCTCTTTCTTCTTCTTTTTTGTAACACATCCGAGTGTAGCTGAAAAGTAATAATGATATGATTTTATCTGCCTTTCCATCTGCATTCTAACTAGCATAAAAAATCACAATTGGAGAAAATTTAAATTAGTGACGTTAATTGTAATATTTATACCACATCGGAAAACGGTTTTAAAAAAACTCAATAACTACAAAAAAAAAAAAAAAAAAAAAAAAAAAAAAACAATTTTTCAGACCAGATGAATAATATATTAACATTTTAATTGTGTTTTTATGTATTTTTATACTCACAAAAACTTTATTATGTTTTTTAAATGCGATTTACTACAGAAAATTTCATTAACGATGAATACGAAATTATTCTTTGGACATTGAGCTGAATATTTAAAAGGACATAATGCATATAGGCAGCTATCTTCTAAATTACTGTTTAATCTTAGTTATGTACATATATTTTACTTGGAATTTTATGTGTAAATTGAAATTAAAATTTTAAAAAGTTCAATATTTTACCAAGTTAACAAACTCGCAAAGAATGCCATAATATACATTTACGATATGATTAGTCTGATTGAAAGACACAGTTTTTATTTAAACAAATTACATTTTAGAGGTTCTATTTTTTTCCAAGTAGAATTTTAAAATATATGTCAACCAGGTGGTAAGAAAAAATTAACCATTTTGAGGTATTGGCTAAAGAAAAAAAATAAATGAGGGACGGAATCGTAGTGAATGTGCATGATTGCACTTAATTTATAAATAAAGAATTTAGATTGTATATATCGCACACTTATTTCTAAAGTGACACAACTAAAAAAAAAATAATTTCTTTAGAAAAAGTTAAAAAAAATAATAATTTTAACGCATTTAGAAAAAAATGAAATAATAGGAAACAATATTTTAAAAAAGAAAAATTGATAAAAGGTACGAATTGAGTATCATTTTTGTCTTCTTTTAGTGAAAATCTTTTTTGAAAAAATCCAACTTTACTTTGTGGCGTTCGAAACTAGCCTTTTTTGAACCCGGGGCAAACACGGATTTTGGCGCCCCGCTCCCCCTCTTCCCCAAATTATATTTACAAAGAGAATTTTACTAATTTTATAATAGACGACTTATTTTAAAATTTAAAATATGTAATCATAAAATATGTAATACTGAACTACGTAATCTACAGTGGCGGATCCAAAGGGGAGGTCCCTTTGAACATCAACAAAAATATTCTACAGATCATTTTTAAAATGACATATTCAGTAGAGTCCCGATTATGCAAGTCCCGCCTAACCGAATTTCCGCTTTCACCGAGTTATTTTCTTCTGATGGACTGATGGCTTCTATTATTATGAAACAGCCATTATAAATGAAGTGTTAGGTGAAGATGAAAGAGCAGTCGTAAAAAGTTAGAACTCAGATTTTCTGGTCCGAATGAGAAAAAAAAAATGGCCATTTTTTTTTTTTTTTTTTTTTTTTTTTTTTTTTTTTTTGCAAAAAAAAAAAAATTATGGCCATTTTTTTCCCCATTCTGACTAGAAAATCAGAGTTCTAACTTTTTACGACTGCTCTTTCATCTTCACCTAACACTTCATTTATAATGGCTGTTTCATAATAATGGAAGCCATCAGTCCATTAGAAGAAAATGATCCTTTCCAAAGGTATAATCCTTCATTTGGCGCCCCTTTGTTCTGGCGACCGGGGCACATGCCCCCTCTGCCCCCTTTAGTTTCGGCCCTGGGCGTTTTTAATGTATGTCGAAGTTAATTTAAGAAGGAAAATTTTCGAATTGTGATATTTTTCTTCTGCATTTCTATGAGATATTTCTTATTCAGAAAACTTTTTAAAACATTCGAACTGAAAATTTGTTTTTCTTCTTAATTTTAAGACCTTACATACAAAGACGTAAACGAAATGAAAATACAAAAATCGCGTTATCAAATAATGATTTCCTCCCATTTATTTATATGAAATACAAAATAAATATCATCATCCGAAAATAAATATCAAAGTATTGCTGCTAAACAAACATAAGTGTATGAAATATGTGTATTATGAAAGGAATTATGATTAATACAAGGTGAGCCAAAAGTCTTTAATATAATAAAAGAGCTGGACATTTACACCATGAAAAGTTCAATATTAACGTGAAAATAAAAATAACAAAATTACTGAATGGCTTATATAAAATAAATTAAAAACTCAATAAACGTTAAAAAATTAAAATAAGTCATAACGTCATATATAAACGTTTCAGTCATCATCTATGACCATCCTCAGGAAAGAGTTTTTGCTGAAAGAAAAGCTTTGTTCTTTAAAAGCAATATAAAACTCTTTGCTGACGATGGTCATAGATGATGACTGAAACGTTGATTATTTTAATTTTTTTAAGGGGGCTGAGGGCTTGATCGATACCGAAAAACATGTAAACAGAGCTCTCGCTTCGAGTCCATATAAAAACAGAAGTATTCAATGTAACCAATTTAAACTTTCTGATATTTATAAGGTATGTTTGTAGTCTTATAAAATTATAAAATGAAGTACTTCAATGTAATAAAATAAAAAATATAGCAAAATTTATATAACACTATTTTCGAAAAAAAAAAAAAAAAATTAGGTGTCATATCACCATCCGTAAGATATCTTAACGTTGAATTGACATAAGAACCTAATTTTTGCTTTAAAATGATCAGGAAACTTTACTCTACAGAAGGATTATAGATTAAGGATATAACTATCACTCAAAGGAAACCTTATTAAAAAAACTCTCAAATTTGAAAATTTAAAAAACCCTAAAAAATACATTTTTTTCATTAAAAACACTCGAAATATTAAACTATCTAAAATATATTAACTCATCTATCTATCACTCAAAGGAAACCTATTAAAAAAACTCTCAAATTTGAAAATTTAAAAACCCTAAAAAATATTTTTTTTTTCATTAAAAATACTCGAAATATTAAACTATCTAAAATATATTAACTCATTCTATAGATAATGATGTTATATGCATGCAAAAAAAAAAAAAAAAAAAAAAAAAAAAAAATCTTAAGCTATTCCATCAAATAAGTCTTTTTTTAATCTTACCGATAGTCGTCAAAAATAAAGTTTTGAGAAAACGCAACTTAAAGTTTCAATTAAATAGGTGCGGCTTTGAAAGTGATTGTTACATAAATGCTTATAACTCCGTTAAATATGCAAATATTGTTATGCGGTTTTTTGCACTGTGTTCAGAATTAAGTGAATAATCAAAATAGATAGTTAAAAAAATCGATTTTTTGAAAGCTTTCAAGCCCTGAGCCACATAATGTTTATTTAGCTTTTAATTTATTTTATATACACCATTCAGTAATTTTGTGATTTTTATTTTCACGTTAATGTATTTTTTAATATATTTTAAAATTAAATAAAAATTCAAGTAATAATCGTACGAGAGAACAGTTTGGACGAAAATGCTTCTTATGTTCGAGAGTTTGTTTAAGCAAATTAAAAAAAAAAAAGTTCCAGCTATTTCTCGTAGATGACGGCACATCTGAAGTACTACATCAAAAAAAGCATGAAAACTTTAGATAAGCAAGCATTTGATAACGGATGATACCGTTTATTAGCAGCACATTTATAATTTCTTACATATGTCTTTTTTCTCTTCGTAGCTTTTGACACTGTGACTCAGGTTTCTAAGAGACAACATAAAATGTTGCTTGTAAATAATGCAGAAATAAATCAGAATGAAATTCAGAATTATATTTCTAGTAAAAACATTTTAAAAATTGTTAAGATTCATTACATTATTAATTATAAATTGCTGCTATTACATAGGCCAAAAAACTAACACCCTCTAAATACACGTGCATGGTACATCGTAAATCATACAGTGTATAGAGTGTCTTTATACATAGCCAGATGCCGACATACGGGCAATAAAATTTGTTTGGTTAAAACGATTTTGAATAAAAACGATTCATTAGGTATCTCGGCGAGCTTGATATTACCATGGAACTAGGTATTATCACCAAACTAATGTCTCACTCATTTAACCGAACTCGTTCAAGCGAGTTTCGTCAAGTTCTGGAATGCAAGTTGCCATACTCTGAACAAAAATTTCAATATACGGATACGTTGCGTATGTATGTGGCATTATTATATATAAAAATACCGTACCTGTTTTGTAATTTTGCTGGTGTAGCGACCTTTGAAAAATGGTTTGAACTATTTTTTTTTATTATTATTTCCTTAAGGCTGCTCAAATCCAAGAGAACAGAATGAACTTTATGACAGAAGTTTTAATTTATTTTTGTTCGGAAATACATGAAACTAGCAGGTGTTGTTGTTCAGAAACTATGTAATCGAGCTGTTTTTTCAGGGTTTTTTTTTTTCTTCCCGCAAACTCAAGAGATCTTTCTGAAAATAGTATCAAAGTGGGCGTTTTGAACCGAATTTCCGCGCGAAAGAAGAATAACCACTCAAAGAAGGGCAAAAAACGTGTTTGTCGCGTAATCAAAATCACTTATAACTCAATAGGTAATTGATTGATCAAAAAATGGAAAACACAGTTCGATTCCATTAAACGACTAAATTAAATATCTGTATGTGTAAAATTCCATTTGAAATAACAACAATTTCTTTACGGAACAAATTACGGGTGTGGTTCATCCAAACATTCATGTGCTGCCTGCCTTATAAACTCTATAATGCCTAATAAATTTTAATAATTTTAAATGTTTGAATCTGTATGTAAGCATAAATACAAGCTTAAATCCCATTTAGATCATTAATTTACGCACAACTCTATTGACATCTAACTCAAATTCAACTTGGTCATTATTAAAATCTTCATTTTCCGTTTAAATATCATGGGAATAATTTGTAAAAAAAAAAAAATGTATATATTGTATTTAATGATTTGAGAAGGCAAACTGCACATGCCTTGTGAGGGGTGAAGCAGTTGCGTAATATGCACTTAAGATATCTGAGACTGATTTTTAAATAATGAATTCGATTATTAATGAATCGACATTTTTTTTTAGAAAATTATTTTTAGAAATAACCATGAAGTGATACAAATAATTATAATAGTTAAAATATTAATTAATTAATTAATTTTCCAATGTATAAGTTATAATTATTGACCGAAATGCAAACCGTTCCCATAATACATGTACCTAGGAACAGACCACGCTCTTTGCCCCATCTTCATACATTGCTAGGAAGTCGCCGATTATTGCCTCCGACCCCGGGCCTCCGTTTCTGTAAGTTGGTCCATGCTGGTGATAATGATGAGCTTGGTAAAAATTATAAAATGAGGAGTGAGTTGAAAAAGAGAAACTGATTCATCTCTGCCGTTGATTTTGGCGTGTGTTCTTTGCAGAAACTTCAGTCGTCTTATTCTTGGAACAAAAGCAGCCGCCGCGACTGCATCAATAAACTGCCGCTAGAAGTCCATTTCTAAACAATGGTTTTGAAAGGAGAGGATTCACCAGCAGCTGAAAACAAGACCAGCTGCATAATAATAGGCGAGGGTCCACCTACTCCTCCTCGTGAGGTATTTGACCGCATACCGCTACACGGATCAAACTTGACTGACGAATCGGCAGTCGTCAACACAGTTTTGTTGTTGACAGAATACGTGGTGGACAATTAAGTAATTGCGGGAATTGAATGCCAGGCTGTGGAATCGCTCTCCATACGCTGCATTAGAGCTTCAGAGCCGCATTCGCTCAGTTTCGCAACTGCATCTCAAGCAGCCGTAATTTCATTTTCACGTCTGTACGTCATATACTAGGACCCACGATAGCCATTCGCTACTTCATCAAATGCCAATAAAACATAAAATTTGAGAAAAAATATTTATTTTGGCAATACATTTGGCAACCCCCTCCCCTTTTTTTATATATATAAATTTCGTACTTATAAATGTATAAGGCCTCACTTAGAACTTTTTCGTGTTCAAGATTTTTTTTCGTATTGATAAATGTACGATCCCTAAAAAATCTTAGAGATTTGATTCCCATCAATAGTGAAGACTCAAGTGTACGAGATTTTAGTTTTGATGCACCTTTTACTAATTTATGCAGTAATAATGATGATGATAATGATAATAATAATAATTATTATTATTATTATTATTATAAACACGACCTTTATTAGGATTAGATGTAACTGAATAATTTTTTTTATGTTAATTAGGGACCATAGGTGTGTAGATGAATCTTCAGAAAGTACATACAGCAATTGTTTTTGGTACCATTAATAAAGAAAAGATTTTTCTTTATTTAATTAAGACATTAACATGATTAAATAAGTAAAAGTAACTGAAATAAAAGTGGTTCCAACTGAATAAAATTTATGATTCGGACGTTGATCCCGAAGGGATAAAAGGTGCTTTTTTATAAATACAGTATAACTTTCATTTAACGAAGCCTCATCGTTACACTTAAACACTTCGTTATGGAAAAAATTCGTTAAATAGAAATCAACTTAAATTCATGAAATTTGTATAATAAAATACACATGCATAAAATGAAAAATACATAAAAAGGAAATATTGGAAGAAGGCATTTTAATTCGGGCAGCAACTTTTTTTAATGCAATTTAGACATACGAGAAAAATTTAATTCGAAAAATGTCTAAAAAAAAAACACATAATAAAGAGAGGTAAACATAATCATAAGCGTGGCGTATCTAGTTCTTTGCGTAACCTTGCATATGAACTTCTTTATAAGCTACGCGGTAAAAAAAAAAAAAAAAAAATGATGATTTTAACAGTATAATACTGGTAGCTGAGGTGCCAATTTAAAACCGTAAAATTAACAGTAATACGCTGTAAAATTAGCTAGTAATATAAAGTTAAGCGGTAATATACTGTTAAATTCCTTTATACGACGGTATATTACTGTTAATTTTACATGCAGTGTACAAATATCTTTTAGTGCGCTAAATGTAATTCAGCTGAAAAATGCATTACACAATTAAAAACCACCCTTAAACAATGCCTACCCATAGACCATAATGCTTTCTGCATATAATCTATATGGAATTTATATACACCACGTAGAGGCGTAATTCATCAAAATTAAAAATCGCAAAGTATAGTTGAAAAAGCATTTACAAACAATTATCGCTCATAGATAGTACTGAAACCAAAGTATCGTGTGTATCCCTGTAAATGAAAAATAAATGCTACTCACCTTGTATTCTACAGTAGGTATGTTGTAATGCATCTCAATAACGTTTATAAATTCCATTATATTTAAATTAGTAATGGGCATCATAAAAAATAAACTGCAAACGATTTTTTCAAAATCCTTATGCAATTGAATTCTTTTGTGTGACCCTGTAAAAGAATGAGAAATACTTTGCGTTCTACATCTATAGAAATCATGTTTTATTGCACCTCATAAATTCTTATAAATTTCATTATATTTTAAATAGTTTAACATAATTAAAATACACTGCAATCAATTTTTCCCATACACCATAATGTAACGGAATTCTTTTGAGTATCCGTGTAAACAAACTATAAATGGTACATACTTTGCTTTTGATATGGAACACGCTATGGTAAATTTATGGATAACATATACCAATTGGGTAGAAATCGAAGTATATTTGGGTCATTCTCCCAATTTTTGACTTTTAAGTCCTTGAATAATAATTTTTATTTTAGTACATATTCTTGTGGGTTTTTTTTTTTTTTTTTTTTTTTTTTTTTTTTCATATAATGGGGAACATTTCATTGCATGATTGCATAACAATATTAACGAAATAAATAAGTTTTGGACGATGTTGATTGTCCAAATACCAGGAAAACTCCTATACCGTCCCGTGTCCCTGATGCTGATTTTTAAGTTTGGACCTGTCTGTATAAAATTGTTTCAATAAAAGTAATTCGATGTATTTTTTTTTTTTCGAAACTGGGACAATTGTTTTATATAAATATGTAGCAAAAAAATTAACCTGCACACATTTTTACGGTTGATATTATTTTTTGAACTCTACCCCTGGGTGTTAGATTCCTTACCGTCCCTCATGCTAAACTTATACAGAAAATCACTTCAGATGCAGCCACAGAATTTTTTTCAAGTTTTTTCTCATGCAGAAGTATGCTAGAGAAAGAATGTCTAAAATTCTTTGACAGGAAATTTACTTCAGAATTTAAAGCAGCATTTAAATGTCAATTTCAAGCACCGGGGCTTTATTGGTTATAGTCTTACCGTCCTCAAGGTTTATTCCTGCACTTTTCGAGGTAAATTATTATTATTTTTTTTGTATTTAATCCAATGTTAATAACTGTTTCTAAAAATTAATGAACATTGTGGCTATCACTAAGTCTTAACATGATTTGCCTAAAAATAGTGGTTATTTTCCTTACCGTCCCATCCTTACCATCTCTTTTTTTTTATTCCATTACCGTCCCTTTTTTCCTATACCATCTCCTTTTCTTTCCTTCCGTCCTTTCTTTAACATCCCTTTAAGACAATGTTATACCAAAATTTTGTACTAAAAATACTACATTGTTATTATTTCTTATTTGAATGTCCTGTGGGTACTATGCAAATTCATTATAAGTAAAAATTTAGAAGAAAATAGAAAGTTATAGTGATAAAATGGTAAGGAAAATTAAACTCTCAAGTTTAACTTAAACCTCAGTTAAATAAAAAAAATTTCACTGCTGGTCATTTTTCCTTTATTTTGAATCATTAAGGCTTTCGTCTATTAGATTAAAATGTTATTTTAGAAAGTTTAATTTCACCAGATTTTTGCGAAACAGCACCGAAAACTGGCGATTAGAAGCAATTAAAATAATAAAACTTTGTAAAATATCACCATAAAATAAAACAATACACAGGACGCGTTTCGAGGGAAAAAATAACAGCTCGCCATCAGCTACAGCAAACACGTGTAGGCGGACACGTGTTTGCTGTAGCTGATGACGAGCTGTTATTTTTTTGCTCGAAACGCGTCCTATGTATTGTTTTATTTTATGGTGATATTTTACAAAGTTTTATTATTTTAATCACTAGATTTTTATTCCCGAAAGTCAAAAGATTGTGAGAGTGCCGGCATCGAAATCATAAAAACGTTTTAAATATGGTGGAAAATGGTAAAAAAAATATTATTTCGAGAAAATGGCGTTTAAAGTTTAGCAAAAGTACCGCTCGCTTGAAAACTGTGAAAAGAATCGCAATCTATTCTATATGCGTTTTTTTTTTTTTTAAACGGCTTTGAAAGGACATTTGTGAAATGTTACACATTCGGAAAGTGTAAAAGCGAGAAAATACATTTTTTTTTTTTTTTGTCAGCCTACATAAAAACTGTTCATGTCCTGTTAAAGCTATATATTTCTCATGGAAAGCCACACTATAATCTACAACATAATCAGCACTCGGAATATGTGCCAAGGCCAAATAACGTAGTTGAAGTTCTCGTCAATTGTTGTAGGGAAGTTTGTTCTATCAAAAAGTCATTTTGGAGTTATTTTGCCGCTCTCGTAAAATTGTCTTCGTACCAGCACTGAGTTTGTACCTAAATGGGCTGATTTCTTTAACCCTTTCCGGCGCGGAGTAATTCTGTTTATAAACTGATGAAATGGTGGACTGACACCAGAATTTATAAAAGAATTTATTAGAAAATACAAATTTGCTTATTTTCAAGTACATTATAAAAGGAAAATTTTAATTAAATATTCTGGGTGCCAGTAAAATAAAAATTAGGCGTCCTTTTTTAAGGACATCGCCCTGCATCAATGATTATTGAAGTGATTTGTAATCGGGCAGTTTTTTATTTTCTGATAAATGAATTACATATCTTGAGTTATAAGCGTTTTTTGTCTCAAACAGCAGCTTATCTTTTCCTTTCATGCTCTGTCGCACACGGCAACTTTAGCAACCTTTTCTGAAAGACCTTCTGCGTTTATCGAAAAACGGAAAAAACAGTTCGATCACATTATTTCTTAATATAGAGCGTCTGCCAGTTTCATACATTATCGAAAAAAAAAATGAATTTAAAAAATGCGTCAAAGGATTTGAGAACAGCCAAATTTTTTTCTGCGTGAAACACGTGTTCACGTATAGAAATGACTTTTACATCTTGTATTTAAGTTTCCTTCGTTTTACTTTTGTTATGTTATTTTGTTTTATTGAGTAATAATGCAAGGTTTGACACTAAAAAAAATATATGTTATTGACGAGTGTCTAGTGCCCAGTCGAAATTTTTACTCGAAAAGGATTTATCTTTTTTTTTTCTTCTTTTTTTTTTTTTTCTTTTTTTTTTTTTTTTTTGGCCGATAAACAGGGGGGGAGGGGACAAAAATTCAAACAATTCCAAATGGGTAAAAAAAAAAAAAAAAAAAAAAAAAAAAAGAACAAAAGTAATGAAGCTATTTTTCTTATTTTAAGAGATGTGAGTGAAACCTTTAAGGGGTCTCAGGACTCTTAAAGCTTTAAAATTTTCGAAATTTAAATTTTTTTAGATATTAAACTGCTGTCATTTCTGAACATTTTAGTATAAATGTTTCCTTGAAATTCCTATTAGCATAGAAGTTATGGCTTTCAGAATTATACACGCTCAATAGCGGAAGCGGCGTTTCAGAAACTTTGAAGTCAATTTTCTCCAAATAGCGATTTTGGGCATAACGCGCACGATATTTCAAAAACTTCTGAATTTTTTTTTCATGAAATTTTCAAAACAAATGTTTCATGTTAGTCTGTATAAACTGAACCTAAAATTTCCTTCTTATTGTTCAGAAATATATTCTTTATAGGTGATTCTACTGTTGAAAATTTCTAAATTTTGCATTAACTAAATACAACTTTGTATTAAAAATAGAAAAATGCTGTAAATACAAATTTATTTAGGTTCATAGTAATTATTACAATCTGAAGCATAAGTAGGACCCAAAATTTCCCTTCTACTTGCAAAATTTATTTTGTAATCGTGCGCCTGTATCTGTTACGCCGATTATAATCTGTTATAATCTGTTACGCCGATTTTCCGCTCGTCAAATGTATGACATTTTGGAGCCCACTGTAAATTCTAATTCTGCATCTTATAATTTTTCAAATACATGAAATGAAAGAACATACTTATATCTTTATCCCAATGTAAAATTTTGTCTTAAAATCAATTACATTTTAAGATATTATATGCTGAAAATTTTTTCGATTTTTCGAATTTTAAGAGTCCTGAGACCCCTTAAGAGGCTACTTCAGTCAAACGAAAAGACCCGTTCGCTAATGCTAATCCTATGGAAGAAATTTATAAAGATATCTCGGTC
Organism: Maratus speciosus; assembly: GCA_963932465.1. Classification (NCBI taxonomy): domain Eukaryota; kingdom Metazoa; phylum Arthropoda; class Arachnida; order Araneae; family Salticidae; genus Maratus; species Maratus speciosus. Next base: position 470,579,723 of record OZ010789.1, read on the forward strand.
GCATTTCAATATTTTTAAATGATTTCTTTTGCATTGAATAGTGGAGATCGATCTGTACAAAGGCCGCTGTTTACTTTTTCGATTTTGTTTTCAGGTATTTCTTATGAGGACATTTTAATTTTTGAAACCGGTTTCGAAAGTAAAAGCATCCTCATAAAAAATATCTGCAATCAAAATCGAAAAAGTAAAAAACGGGCTGCATACAGATCGATCTCAACTATTCAATGCAAAAGAAATCATTTAAAAATATTGAAATGCGACCGAGATATCTTTATAAATTTCTTCCATTGGATTAGCATTAGCGAATGCGTGTTTTCATTTAACTGAAGTAGCCTCTTAACACGTTCGTTCTATATCAAAAGTCTATTCATATACTTTGGACCACTGACCAGTAGTCAATGCCTGAAATATTTAGTCTAAGAGCTAGCAACGTCAAAAAGCACGTCATTTTATCAAGGCTTATTTTTCTATATGTTTTTCCGATTTATGGTGTAGTACGTTTGCGAGCAGTCTGGCAGTCAGGAGACGTTGCGTTTACCTGCGGGAAGAGGGGTTATGCAGGTCAAAAAACTTCAAAATTACGTCCTTTTATCAAGGCTCCTTTTTCTATATGTTTTTCCGATTTATGGTGTAGTACGTTTGCGGGCGGTCTGGCAGTCGGGAGACGTTGCGTTTACCTGCGGGAGAAGGAGTTATGCAGGTCAAAAAACTTCAAAATTACGTCCTTTTAACATGATTTTTGTTTATAACATGTGTCTCTAATAACTATTTGTGATATTAATTCATTATTACCAGACGTTACCAATGTCGCTAAGACCCTGCCAGGTAACATATTACTCTTTGGTTAAAAAACAACCTATAATTAATTTTCCAGACACAAATTCGGTTGCAAAGTTAATGCTAGACGGCTTTAAATATGGCAACAAAAGTGCCTGTTTCAGAAGTGTTTTACAGTTTAAAAATTATAAGTCATCTTTAAGTCATTTTATCAAGTTTAAAAATAACAAGATATTAAACTTAGGCTAGCAGAAAACCTATAATTAATTTCCAGACACAAATTCGGTTGGAAAGTTAATGCCAGAGGGCTTTAAATATGGCAACGAAAGTGCCTGTTTCAAGAGTGTTTTATAATTTAAAAATTATAAGTCATCTTTACGTCATTTTATCAAGCTTAAAAATTACAAGATATTACTCTTTGTCTAGCAGACAACCTATAATTAATCTGCCGGACACAAATTCGGTTACAAAGTTAATGCCAAATGGCTTTAAATATGGCAGCGAAAGTGCCTGTTTCAAGAGTGTTTTATAGTTTAAAAATTACAATTACATAAATTTACATTAATTACACAAAATTAAACGTTTTTTTCGACATACACTATATATATATATTTACAAAGAAACGATTGTTTCTATGGAAACAATTAAGGGTTGACTCTCATTAAATAAAGGCAAATCCCTACAAAAAATGCCATTTCTTGAAACAGGCACTTTCGTTGCCATATTTAAAGCCGTCTGGCATTAACTTTGCAACCAATTTTGCGTCTGGCAAATTAATTATAGGTTGTTTGCTAGCCAAAGAGTAATATCTTGTAATTTGTAAGCTTGATAAAATGACTTAAAGATGGCTTATAATTTTTAAACTATAAAACACTTCTGAAACAGGCACTTTCGTTGCCATATTTAAAGCCGTCTGGCATTAACTTTGCAACCGAATTTGTGTATGGAAAATTAATTATATGTTGTCTGTTAACCAAAGAGTAACATGTTACCAATAAATGTGGATCTGGCAGGGTCTTAGGGACATTGATAACGTCTGTTAATAATGGATTTATATAACAAATAGTTAGTAGAAACAGATGTTATGAACAAAAATCATGCTAAAAGAATGCAATTTTGAAGTTTTTTGACCTGCATAACCCCTTCTCCCGCTGGTAAACGCAACGTCTCCCGACTGCCAGACCGCCCGCAAACGTACTACTCCATAAAACGGAAGAACATATAGAAAAATGAGCTTTGATAAAATGACGTAATTTTGAAGTTTTTTGACCTGCATAACCCCTCTTCCTGCAGGTAAACGCAACGTCTCCTGACTGCCAGACCGCCCGCAAACGTACTACACCATAAATTGGGAGAACATATAGAAAAATGAGCCTTGATAAAATCAGGTGACGAAAACATTGCTAGCTCTTAGACTAATTGGTTTTCACTTTCAATTATAATTGTAGGCTAGATTAAAACTGAATATGACTTCAAATGAACATTGCAGTTAACGAATCTGTCTGTGTAGAAGTTTCCCAAACTGTACAGATTGTCTTAAAATAAAACGTGCTGTAAAAAAAAAAAAAAAAAAAAAAAATATATATATATATATATATATATATATATATATATATATATATGAAATGATAAAAAAGCCCCTTTTTAAAATCCCCTTTTTTGTCCCTTTTTAAAATTTAAATTTAGAAATTAAAATTAAAACTTTTAAAATGCTTTTGTAATTGTGTCTCAGTTGATTGAATGAGGTTGCCCCTGTTAAGTCAGTTTTCCCGCATCGCATTTTATAACTTTTAGAGATCGTTTTGGCACATCCCATAAGAATACTTTTGCTGAATAAGTGCAATTTATAAGTCTTGCTGCATTCGATCGGCCAACTCAAACCACAGCCTGTATCCCGGGCAGTCAATCATTCAGCTAACGACCAATTATAGTTTAAAGACGCCTCCTTTGACTTCAACGGCCCCTAGCTGGAATAATGCGAAATACAGCATATTTATACCGATGCACAGGTCCCCGGACGGGGTTTTTTTTTACCATCAAAAGAATGCCCTAACTCCACGACACTCGGCTCTCTAAGTATCGCTTAGCGGTACACATAATTCCCAAGCCCGATGTCCATAAAGTAAATTAGCAGCTCTCAAGCCAAAAGGGGCCTGATTTCTCAAAAGGATGTAACAAAGGAACAATAAATCAGGTCCCCGGAAAAACTGTGTCTTTATTGGAATAACTACTGTCTGAATCTGACTTTGATTTCCCGGATACCACTCGCGGCCTGCGACTACCTAAAGATGATAGAAGTTCCGAGGATTCGCTCAGAAATCGGCACGCACGCGTCCGCGGTTTGCGCCCCTGCCCCCCGCGGTCGGGCCTTGGCCGACGACACGACAGAAGATCCATAACTGGAGTAGCGACGAATTCGTTACATTGAAAAGTCGGCACGACGGTTTATTTGCGCGGCTCAAATCCCAGAGTTCCAGCAATTAATTCCAGCAAGAACAACAACGAGATGTGTAATGAAGTCTTAAAAAATGACGTATCTACTGTTTATTTAACCAGCAATTAATTCCAACAAAACTCAAGAGGTGTGTAACAAGTGACGAAAGAAATCTCTAAAAAGAACAGTTTTCAAATCCTTTTTCTGCCTTCCATGAGTGAAAAAGAAAACGAAAAAAAAAAAAAAAAAAAGTGTCGTTCCCTAGCAATTAATTAAAAAGAAAAAAATCTGGTCATTAAAAGGAAAAGACTGGTCAAAAAGAACAGGAAAAACATTCATCTGCCTAGCAATCAAGAAAAAATTATCTGTTACTGAAAATCAATTATTTCTCCAACGAACAAGCCTCTGAAACAGTCTTTGCAAGAAAGAAAAATAAAACTCTCTCCTCCCAGCCCAGCCATAAACGTTATCAGCTGAGAAAGTGGGTCACCAGGTCAAAATGAAGAACCGTGTTGAAAAACGAATTTTCTACCGGCAGATAACTCACTGATTTGTGTTAAGAAGAAAAAGAGAAAATGATTTCTTTTTTTTTTTGCAGGGAGTAAATTTAATCCTGGAAATTTTTATGAAGATCGTTTTTTTTTTGTTGTTGTTTTGTTTGTGGATATGTAAGGCTGTCCTTGAATAGATTTGTTGAAGGTAAGACCATTTTAATCTATTCTTGAATTAAAAAAGAGAAAAAGAATACAGTTTAAAAAGGTAGTTTTTTAATTGTGTGTCATTTTAATAGCCAAAATTAGAATAAGACAACATTTATTTTATGTATTTTTGCTATAAGAGAGTAATTTTCTGAAATTTAGACAGTATTTAAATCTTTGGAATTTTAAAATTTTAGTTCAAAGTTCGTTTTTTTTTAAATCTCAATTTGAAAAAAAAAAAAAAAAAAAAACGATGTATTAAATTTGAGTTTTATTTAGATTTAAGCCCATTTTTGTTACAAATATTGTGTTGCAATTTTTTTGAAAAATATTCCATTTTTATTTGTTTTAAATTGTGCCTTATATTTTTGTGTAATCTTGTAATATTTTGTATTTCAATATGAGTGTCACTCCCCCTCCTGAAAAGAATGACTTAGAAAACAAATCAGATAAAGAGAAAGATACTCAGAAGTCCGAGATTGCCACACAGACACATAATGTAACAACATTAGGTGAACAGACCCTGTCAGCTCAAGCTGGGTCTGGTCACAACTCAGTAACCGCTAGCCCGAAAATGTCCATAGAACCTGATATTATTGAGTTTTCGCCTAATTCAAATATGAATTGGACCGCTTGGCTGGCCTATTTTGAGAGTGTTTGTGTAGAACAGGAAAAAGACGACTTCTGGAAAATTAGGCACATACAGAAATACTTAAAAGACAGTGCACTTACGTTGTACATTAATAATTGTTTAAATGTGCTGCATTGGTCCGAATTTGTCTCTTTGTTCAATGAACATTACGAAATTCCCGACACTCTTTCCTTAACTGATTTTTCCCGTATTGGATACAAGATTGGAGAGGACCTGAACGAATACTATCAGAAAAAGACTAAAATAGGGAGAACCTTAGGGTTAGACCAGAAGCTTATCTTGGAAGGATTAACGGAGGGCTTGCCGTTAGAAATGCAAAAGCTAGTTATTGCAAGCAACCCCTCAAATACACATTCATGGCGTGAATTAGTATTCAGAATTTGCAAGCTGCAACTGGACAGAAAAGGAAATGAGAGCAAAATAGATGCAAGCCCACAAAACCCCAATCAGTATCGACAATGGCGACCGTTTCGCCCCCCATATGAGACAGGACAGAATTATAACCGGCAGTGGAACTACAGAGTTCCCTATCAAAACCCCCCGACTCGAACTTTTGCTTCTAATCAAGCACGAAATCCCCAAAATACAGTTAGACTGACGACAAATGGTCAACCGAGACCAAATGTACATCACCAGACCACTTTGCCACCTTCCCCATGCAAAGTTTGTTTTAATATAGGAATACCAAATGCGTATCATTGGGTGGAATACTGCCCTTTTCGACAACAAGTCTTAGCAGTTCCAACCCCTAGTCCCAATATGAATTTTGCGAACCCCAACCCAGATCAGAGAGCTAATGAGTCATCTGAAAATATATCTAGTAATCAATGACGGTTTCTTATGTCCGGACATGTACAAAAAGAAAAAGCTAGCTACAAAAAATCAAATAGAAATTGTCAAAAAATTACTGATGTAAAAAGTGAAGGCTCACTACCTTGTTTGATCGATACAGGGAGTTCTATCAGTGTTATTCCTTATCATTTAGCCCACAAACTTAACCTAAAAATATGTAAAGTTCAGCAGAGTATATCGGTCACACAAACACAAGGTGTTCTAGCTTTGAAAGAAAAATGCCTTGTTAGTTTGAAATTAGGACATATCTCTAAGAATGTTGAACTTTTTATAATTAATAATCACTTACCTTATGCTTTGATTGGGCTACCCCACTGTAAACTGTTTAAATTGAATATTGACTGTGTTAAAATGCAAATCACGCAAGAGAAAAAGAAAGTACCTCTCATGGACAGTATTTCAACAAATTCATCCCATCATACCTTACATTTATCAGAAACATATACTAACCAGCCAGAAATGGAAAATACAGTTAAAAATGCAGAGATATTCGAAGAAAATTTTGAGCCGGAGTTGTTCGAGACCACTGAACATGTGCCAAATGTTCAGACTGTCAAGGAACAATTACCTGCTCTTCTAGCCAAATATGTCTGTATTTTTGCTAAAGATAAATATGATGTAGGTTGTGTAAACATTGAACCCCAGAGAATACAGTTAACATCAGACCTCCCCGTTTCTTTAAGAGCATATCGCACTTCCCCTAAGGAAGAAGAAGAAATTAAAGACCAAATTCAGAATTTATTGCGAGCCGGTATCATTAAAGAAAGCTATTCCCCTTATTCATCACCCGTAACTTTGGTGTATAAACGTGAAGAAGGGAAGAAAACCCGGTTATGTATTGACTTTCGAAAATTGAATGCCATTACAAAAACAGATGCAGAACCCTTACCTAGAATAGACACCCTGTTAGATAAATTGGCACATGCTAAAGTTTTTTCCACTCTTGATTTGGCCAGTGGATATTGGCACATCCCTATCCACCCTCGAGATACGGAGAAGCTGGCGTTTGCCACTACCTTTGGATTATATGAGTGGAATCGTTTACCATTCGGATGGAAAAACGCGCCTGCTTGGTTTAACCGTACCCTCAGAAGAATCCTTAATAAATACAAAATTGACTTTGCCTGTAGTTACTTTGATGATGTTATTGTATTCTCCCAAAATGAAGAAGAACATTTGTGTCATTTAGAGACCTTATTTAATATCTGTGTCCAAGAAAACCTTAAACTAAAATTGTCAAAGTGTAATTTTGTTAAATCCAAAATTAATTTCCTAGTATATGAAGTCTCGAATGGTTGTATCACACCTGACAACCCTAATATAGAGACAATTAAGAAATTAACACCACCTACGAATGTAAAAGAATTACAACGTTTTTTGGGATCTATAAACGTTTATCACAAATTTATTCCAAAATATGCTAACATTCGATACCCTCTCAACAATTTGTTGAAGAAAAATGTCCCCTATGTATGGGACCAAAATTGTCAAAATTCTTTCGAAAAGTTAAAAAATGCTTTAATTGAAAAACCTATATTAAAGTTGTTTGATCCCAAAACACCTTGTCATTTGTTTGTAGATGCATCAAGTCATGGAGTGGGATGTGTTGTGAAACAAGTTGATGAAAAAGGAACATTACATCCTATAGCATATCACTCTAGAAATCTTCGCGATTATGAAAAAAATTATGCAATTACTGAGTTAGAATGTTTGGCGATTGTGGATGCTTTAGATAAATTTTATCATTATTTACACGGTCAAAAATTTGTCATACATACAGACCATGCGGCACTTACCTGGCTCAAAAGTGTTAAAAATTTAAGAGGACGTCTTTTCCGCTGGTCCCTAAAACTTAGTATGTTTGACTATGAAATTAAATACCAAAAAGGCTCCACTAATGTTGAAGCTGATATGCTATCTAGACAGCCTGTTTCAGAAAATTTACCCCATATTATACATCTCCTTGACTTGAATGAAGTAAGAGACAATCAGAGAAAAGAAAATGTAACAGTTGATGGTAAAAAATACACTGAGATAAATGATGTTGTTGTAATTAGAAAGAAAAGTTTGTATAAGATTGTGGTCCCCATGTCTTTACGTCTACCCCTCTTAGAAAAAACCCACACACAATTTGGCCATCCTGGAATTTATAAGATGATAAATTTAATCTCTCTGCAGTATTATTGGCCTAACATTAATCAGGACATTGAAAATTTTGTAAAACACTGTCACACTTGTCAGATAAACCAAAAATGTAGGCAAAAAAGATTTGGCTTATTGCAATTAATGCCCCCAACAGATATACCTTTTGAATGTTTAGCAGTAGACTCTGTTGGCGGATTTAATTATTACAATTCTACAAAAAAATATTTGCATTTAGTCGTTGACCATGCAACTCGCTATGTGTGGGGTTTTCCTTCAAAAAGTGTAACCACCGAAACTTATACAAACATTTTGAAGCAATTATTTCAGATACAAGTACCAAATAGATTGTTAACCGACAGAAATGGAGCATTTACGGCTTCCAGGTTTAAAAGATTTCTTCGTACTTACAATGTAAAACACAGATTAACAAGCAGCCATCACCCAGAAACGAATGGGAAAATTGAACGCCTAAATCAGACTATTGTCACTAGATTAAAATGTAAAGTCAATTCCACAACCAAGAAAATACCCTGGACTAAGCTTTTAGATGAAGTCTTATATGAATATAATAATACTCCCCATTCTGTAACCCAGTTCACCCCTAGTTATTTATTGTTAGGAAAATTACCATATGATCCTCCTTTACCAAATAATAGTTATTATCCCCCTGTGGAGGAAGCTAGAAAATTGGCTAAAGAGAGAACAATTGCTTACCATAAAAAGAATAAAGTCCGTTATGATGCTCGTTTCCTTCCTGTAAAATTTAAAGTTGGTGACATTGTAATGTATGAGGAATTTCATTATCCTAATACCCGTAAACTGACTTCGCCATACTCTGGCCCATACACCATTTTAAAACAACTTTCTGATGTATCCTTTGAAATTGATAAACCCAGTCCACATTTTAAGAGAAATTCTGAAATTGTCCATTCCTCCAAGTTAAGATACTACCACCCACCTCAAAACCTTAAGCTCAACCATGAATAAAACCCAATCTATCTCTTTCATCTTTCAATTTTTTATTTTTGCTTTCCTATCGTCCCCCTTGCTCGTAGCATTTGGACGAGGACCCAGCTGGGCGTGTAACCTAACTCCCCGGCGGCGTAGAATGATGATGACAGTTTAAAAGTACTGTTAGAATTTTTGTTTTTTTTTATAACTATATTATTATGATAATTTTGTGACCTATGAAGGGGTCCTCCGCTCCGTGGCCACCCATCTTTAGCCGGACTGTTTTCCCAGATTCTCTTTCCAGGTTGAACGGAGAATCTGGCAAAACTGCTTCGCTTCCCCTCTGTAGGTGAATGTCGATTGCCCACCTTCCTTTTTCAGTTGTGCAAGAGGCACATTTTTTGGGAGGATATTCACCTCAGAGTATTAAAATCCATGTCACACTGACCCTGGGCATGGTGAAAATTATAGCAAACGCATATTTATAATTTTTTAGCTATAGTTTTCCTTTTTTTTAAGACAACTTAGTTTGTTTTTCATAAAAATAACCCTTGGCTGCATCAAAGAAGTAGTAAAGTCCCTACCGAAACAGAAAGGTAGAATAAGAAGGAATGTGTTTGTTGTTGTTAGTCTTATAGTGTATGTTACTTTTATGTTAGCTCAGTGTGAAAATTCAGTATTTTTAGAAATGCAAACTTGCCAAAGTGCATTTTGGTAGACAATATATTTGTGTTGATAGTATTAGTGCATATTTTATATTTTTGAACATTTTATGTTATTGAATATTTTATACTTTTGAACATTTTGTAGTATTGAATATTTTATATTTTTGAATATTGTGTATTATTGAATATTTTATATTTTTGAACATTTTGTATTAATGAATATTTTATAATTTTGAATATTTTGTATTTGTAAATATTTTTTACATTTGAATATGTTAGATAGTTTTCAGTAGGTTTATCTTTGAATATTTTAGTATATGTTATATATTCTGTATATGTTAATGTTACAATTTTACACCAAAAAAGGATGTTTCTCAATGGACAATACCCAGAGACATTTACAAAAAACATCCAAAAGACTTGCTTTAGAGACAGTTTGGTGTAATTAAAGGTCCCATGTCTCGAGACTGTCCCCTTATTATTTTGCTGCAGCACCATTTAAAGAATTCCAATGTTTTAGTGTAACCAATATTTTTATGTGAACAATATTTTTATGTAACTTGATATGAATGTAAAAATAGGTCCAATTGACTTGAGAGCTGGAACAAAAAAAAAAAAAAAAAAAAACACCCTGGGTTAAATTTACGAGATAAGACCCACAGGTCTTGCAGGCGAGCCCTGTGGCTCTTGTTTTAGTGGGGGGGGATATGAAATGATAAAAAAGCCCCTTTTTAAAATCCCCTTTTTTGTCCCTTTTTAAAATTTAAATTTAGAAATTAAAATTAAAACTTTTAAAATGCTTTTGTAATTGTGTCTCAGTTGATTGAATGAGGTTGCCCCTGTTAAGTCAGTTTTCCCGCATCGCATTTTATAACTTTTAGAGATCGTTTTGGCACATCCCATAAGAATACTTTTGCTGAATAAGTGCAATTTATAAGTCTTGCTGCATTCGATCGGCCAACTCAAACCACAGCCTGTATCCCGGGCAGTCAATCATTCAGCTAACGACCAATTATAGTTTAAAGACGCCTCCTTTGACTTCAACGGCCCCTAGCTGGAATAATGCGAAATACAGCATATTTATACCGATGCACAGGTCCCCGGACGGGGTTTTTTTTGACCATCAAAAGAATGCCCTAACTCCACGACACTCGGCTCTCTAAGTATCGCTTAGCGGTACACATAATTCCCAAGCCCGATGTCCATAAAGTAAATTAGCAGCTCTCAAGCCAAAAGGGGCCTGATTTCTCAAAAGGATGTAACAAAGGAACAATAAATCAGGTCCCCGGAAAAACTGTGTCTTTATTGGAATAACTACTGTCTGAATCTGACTTTGATTTCCCGGATACCACTCGCGGCCTGCGACTACCTAAAGATGATAGAAGTTCCGAGGATTCGCTCAGAAATCGGCACGCACGCGTCCGCGGTTTGCGCCCCTGCCCCCCGCGGTCGGGCCTTGGCCGACGACACGACAGAAGATCCATAACTGGAGTAGCGACGAATTCGTTACATATATATATATTTAATGATAAAATATAATAATGCACATTTTTGGGCATTGGTTTTAATATTTGTTTCCTTTAGAATTGTAAAAAAGCTTTGCTCACATGATTAAAAAAATATATATATATATAACGAATCAGCCGCTACTCTCGTTATGGATCTTCTGTCGTGGCGTCGGTCAGTCCCCGACCGATGGGGGCAGGGGCGCGAACTGCGGAAGCGTGCGTGCCGATTTCTGAGCGACCCCTAGGAACTTCTGACATCGTTAAGTAGTCGCAGGCCGTGAGTGGTATCCGGGAAATCAAAGTCAGATTAAGATAGTAGTTATTCCAATAAAGACACAGTTTTCCCGGGGACCTAATTTATTGTTCTTTGGTTACATCCTTTTGAGAAATCAGGCCCCTTTTGGCTTGAGAGCTGCTACTTTACTTTATGGACATCGGGCTTGGGAACTTAGGTGGATCGCCAAGCGATCTCTAGAGAGCCGAGTGACGTGGAGTTAGCGCATTCTTTGGATGGTAAAAAGCCCTCTCCTGTGACCCGTGCAGCGGTATAAATATGCTGTATTTCGCATTATTCCTGCTAGGGGTCGTTGAAGTCAAAGGAGGCGTCTTTAAACTATAATTGGTCATTAGCTGAATGATTGGCCGCCCGGGATAAAGGCGGTGGCTCGGTTTGGCCGATAGAATGCAGCAAGACTTACAAATTGCACTTATTCAGCAAAAGTATTCTTATGAGATGTGCCAAAACGATCTTTGAAAGTTATAAAATGCGATATGGGAAAACTGACTTAACAGGGGCAACTTCATTCAATCAATTGAGACACAATTACAAAAGCATTTTAAAAGTTTTAATTTTAATTTCTAAATTTAAGTTTTAAAAAGGGACAAAAAAGGGGATTTTAAAAAAGGGGCTTAGCTTTTATCGTTTCATATATATATCTAAATTCACCAAAAAACTATATATTAGGCTTACGAATTTTGATCCAATATATGTTCCATACATACTGGTATAAATAAATATGAGTGTGTGTGAGCGTATGTGAGACGAATATACACTAGAACATATTTACAAAAATCAAATGCTTCCGTGACGTTATACAATTCTGTTACAAAATAACTATATGTAAAGTAATTAAATATCATCTTTAACTGTTGTTAAGCTGATTTGATTTATTTATATCATAATATCTTCAGATGAATAATTTAATACAACTAATTTATATATTTTTTCGCTTATATTAATAATATTTACATTTTGCAGATCCTCGGCAATGGAGCGAAATGGATGTGACGAATTGGTTGTGTTGGGCAATAAAAGAATTCACTTTAGATGGAGTTGTTTTAGCTAACTTTAGGATGAAAGGCAAAGAAATGTGTGCAATGTCCAGGGACGCTTTCCTCTCTTTAGCGCCGCCTTTCGTAGGAGATATCCTCTGGGAACATCTAGATTTATTACAAAAAGGTTAGTTAATTACCATGTAATTTGCGAAGTATAACTGAACAGCAAAATAACTTCTGGATTGTGATACTTCTACATGTGAACTATCTTTTAATTGTAGGTAAAACAAAACAAAACAATAACTTATTAAGGCTGTTCTTAACTGCTCTGCTCAACAAGCGCAAAATGTTTTGACACGTTTACAAATTCATTTTAACGGAAAGATATAAAATTGGAGAACCTGGCCATGGAAGTAATTTGGAATTGAACTGTGTTTTCCATTTTTTGATCAATAAATTACCTATTGAGTTATAAGCGATTTTGATCACGTGACAAATATGTTTTTCGCCCTTTCTTGAGTGGATATTCTACTTTCGCGCGGAATTCGGTTCAAAATGTCCACTTTGACACTATTTTCTGAAAGATCTATTGCATTTGAAAAAAAAAAAAAAACGGAAAAAATAGCTTGATTACATAGCTTCTGAACAACAACACTGGCTAATTTCATGCATTTTTGAACAAAAATAAATTCACACTTATGTCAGAAAGCTGCCCTTTTGGATTTGAGAACAGCCTTAATGCAAGACATGGTATTGTTGCTATTGCTATCGAATTTTTAATTCACTCAGATAAGAACTTTTTCATGTAGTCCAAGCATGAAAGAGTTCCTCCTAAAGGGGGAATTCCACATTTTTAATGCAATTTTGGACGTTCTCTGAATTGATATAAAAATTAAAACAAAGCATATAATGGGGGGGGGGGGCTGGAAATTTTAATGATCAGACATTTTGTCTTATTTAAACCCTTGGAGTTTTATTCTGAATTATTTGTGCAAAAGAGCCATCAAATTAAATATGAACTTATATTAACCCTTATCGGCGCAAAGCAATTATGTTTATAAACTAATGAAATAATGGACTGACACCGGAATTTATAAAAGAATTTATTAGAAAATATGAACATGCTTATTTTCACGTACATTATAATAGGAAAATTTTAATTAAATATTCTTGGTGTCGTTTGTCAGTTTTGGAATTAAAATTAAGTGTCCTTTTTAAAGGACACCGCCCTCGAAAGGGTTAAGAAGCTGAAAGTAATGTTAATGAAATTATGTAATAAAATCACTTATTATTATTAAACTAAAGCTAAAGCATGCTAAAAGTGCGTAACACTTTTTGTATGTTTTAACTTTAGTTTAATGCTAATAAAGTTATTTAAAGTGTGTTTATAGAGTGAATTTTTCTTTTTCTTCTTCTTCTTCTTCTTCTTCTTTTTTTTTTTTTTTTTTTGTACTTTAAGGGGACGGTGCGACGGTGGACGTTAAATATTTTTTTCTTTACTTTTCATCATACAGATATGGATGGAAATATACATTTCACCAAAAGTATATAGAGCACCTTAAAAGAATTTTCCAATCTCATTATAATTTCAAGATTTTTTTAAAAAATAAAAAATTTTAAACTAAATTTTAAAATTGCTCCATGCGTCTTAATTTTTGAGATATTATCTCGATTTTGAATTTTAACCACCTAAAAACTCTATTACAAACAAATCTGTATATCGATTTTTCATTCCCTTGAATAGGTAATTTTTTAGAGATTTTTTTCCCCCCTGAATTCCATATCCATTTTTATCAAAATGTTGCCTTTTTTAGGGTTTCGTTCATCTGACGAAACCCTATTCGTCTCGCTCCTCTGTTTGTCCGTCTGTCTGTCTGTCACAGAGCCCGTTCTCAGAAACTATACATGTTTGGAGACTTGAAATTTTGCATACTTATAGATGAACACCACACATCATACGACAAATCATAAAATTTTGAAAAAGTTGTACATTTAACCCTTTGGGCTCCCACATGTATATTTTAAACAATTCTTTCTAAGTGAGTCCCTAATTAGGTTGCAGGCGTGAAATTTTGAGTACTTATAGATGGACACCTCAGATCAAACAACAAAAAATAAATTTTTGAAAAAGTCGTGCATTTAACCCTTTGGGCTCCCACATGTATATTTTAAACAGTTCTTTCTATGTGAGCCTCTAATTAGGTTGGAGGCGTGAAATTTTGCATGCTTATAGCGGAATACCTCACATCAAACGACAAATCATAAAATTTTGAAAAAGTCGTACATTTAACCCTTTGGGCTCCCACATGTGTATTTTAAACAATTCTTTCTAAGTGACACCCTATTTACGTTGGAGGTATGAAATTTTGCATACTTATAGCTGAACACCTCAGATCAAACGACAAATCATAAAATTTTGTAAAAGTCGTACATTTAACCCTTTGAGCTTCCACATGTGTATTTTAAACAATTCTTTCTATGTGAGCCCCTAATTAGGTTGGAGGAGTGAAATTTTGCATACTTATAGCTGAATACGTCACATCAAACGACAAATCATAAAATTTTGAAAAAGTACATTTAACCCTTTGGGCTCCCACATGTGTATTTTAAACAATTCTTTCTAAGTGAACCCTAATTAGGTTGGAGGCGTGAAATTTTGCATACTTATAGCTGAACACTTCACATCAAATGACAAACCATAAAATTTTGAAAAAGTCGTACATTTAACCCTTTGGGCTCCCACATGTGTATTTTAAACAATTCTTTCTAAGTGAGTCCTTAATTACGTTGGAGGAGTGAAATTTTGCATACTTATAGCTGAATACATCTTATCAAACGACAAATCATAAAATTTTGAAAAAGTACATTTAACCCTTTGGGCTTTTCACCCGGGGAGCACTTTTCCAAATTTTACCGACACCCCTTTGACCATTCTTTCATATTATGCACCATAGCCTTACATATTTTAGTTCCACTTTTTACCACCAGGGGCGCCTACTTATCTCGGGTGCTATGGGTCCAATCCCCTCGACTAATATATCTATGGATAGTATGTAAAACGGAGTTTCGTTCGGATAGAGGTTTGTTTAGAATAGAGTGCGCCCCTTGTTGCGAAATGTGGAACTAACAGATTTTTCAAAACGATAAAGTGTTTTGAAAGCAATATTAAACGAAACTCTCTGTGCGATCTGTGATCACACTTACCCACTTGTTTAAGTTAAAAATCAAATTTAATTATCTTAACACGTTCAATGCCGGAAAAAGTAAGAATTTTGAAATTTCTTCTTGAAAGTCGTTTGCCACCACAAACGAAAGGTAAATTTCGCTGGCAATTTTTTTATTTTAAAATAATGGTGAGAAAGTAATAAATTAAAGCCACGAATATTAAAGCTACGAGTATAATGTTAGTTGGGGTAACTGGACCCACGAGGTAACTGCGCCATAGGCTATTTTATAAAACTGTTGATGTTTTTTATGTTTTAGCTTTTGTGAACAATGCACCTTAATTTCTACTTCTTAAAACAACGTGTGTCAACTCAATCATAACTCTCACTTTGCTGTATTAGGTTGTCAAAAATTTACGTTTCTTTTTTAAAAAACAATGTCAATATGCTTGAACTTCCTCGGCTTTTTATTAAAATATTGTAAGTACTTTTATTAAACAATCTTCTTTTTAAAGATTAGACATATAACTACATTAATATTATTAGGTATCTGTCTATACATATTTACTTGATGTTTCAAATGTAAGTCCGGTGTCTCAGTTGCCCCATAAATTTTTCAAGAATGGGTAACTGGGACATGTATCCGGGATAACTGGACCATGCTGGATCCAGTTACCCCATCAGTTATAAATCATTTTTTTAGTTTCTCTTACTACGGTAAATAAATTTCTCCATTGTTTTTTGCTCACAATAAAGAAAATTATAGAATGCCTTATTAAAATTACGTAATAAAATTTTTTAAAAAGCATACGCGAAAATATACTTTTACTTGTTTACAAATAGATTCTCTTGTAAATACTGGTGTCATTAAATTATTTCAACATTTTACGAATGCAAGTACCTTGCCCCTGAAAGCGAGATAGTCAAACCTTGAAATTGTACAATACAGTACAGGGGTCGCATTCTATAGGGAAACTTTTATTGTTCCTACGACTATTTTAAAAATAACATCTTCATCGCACCCTTCTTTAGAATATGTTAAATAAAATTATCATGAAGGTAACTCATTAAGGATTCTGGTAGGAACAATATAAATTTCCCCATATAGCGACGATACAGATAAAGTACTTAAGTACTTACGTAGTCGTTTGTTCATAGATTTATCTTGCTATTTATTCCTTTAAAATACCCATGTGATTTTTATACTTATTACCTATACTAAAGTACATAAGTATTTCCTTAATTTTTATGTTTTTGGTATACATAAATCTAATATTTTCACTTTTAGTGCTTTTTTTAGACACATTAACAGCAAAGGTTTCCCTTACAACGCTCTTTAGTTGATATATAATTTACATGATCTGCCTGGTTTAAATTTTTTTAAGTAGTTTACACTTTTTCAAACAGGGCCTGATATCTCATATGAAAATAAATAAATAAATAAATAAACGCGTGTGGAACATAGACCCTCTTGGACCCAATTTTTGGGGCAACTGGACCCATGAGGAAAGAAAGATGAAATATGCATATTTTTGTATTTTTAAATATTAAAATGTGATTTTGAGCATTCCTGTCTGATAAAGGGAACCTAACTGAACACATTTACAGAACTTCAGATTTTAATTCAAATGAACATTAGCTTTTTGAAGCTGAATTGTCAGAAGCTCCAGAGTCACCATTGTAAAATCATGAACCAGTTGCCCCAACTAACCTTACTCGTAGCGTGGCAGTCAACGTGTTAATGAAAATCCAATTTTAAAATGCATACACAGTTTCTTTGTAAGGAATATCAGGATTCTTCTTTATCAATTTCATGAGTTTTGGTCAAAAATTAAGACGCATGGATCATTTCAAAAATCTAAAAACGTTAAAAAATCAGTTTTAAGAAAAACAGATTTAAAGTATATTAAAGGGACGAAAAATTTTGTGTGTACAAGATTCAAACGCTTCTAACTTTGTGAAAAATAATCGCATCGCCATGCTGTTTTTCGCAAATGGCTCAGAACAAACTGCAGAATAATAATGTGAACAATTTTTTTTCGATTTTTTTGTTCGATTTTTGCTCAAATAAAGTCCACGGTCCCCCTTAAAAGGGACAGGGAGTTTCCCTTAAGTTCTCTTTGGAATAGAATTTTTTTCCTATTATATGATACAACACTTTTAGATAATTTCATTGATGCATTTTCGGAGATTCTTTCTGGAGCAAAGATCAATTTAGCATCTATGTAGCATGGAGATTTTTTTTTCTTTTGAAAGAAGGCGAAAAATCTTAAACAGCCAAACCATCCAGAATAATATTGGTTTTAAAAAATTAATCATTGTACTTCACAAGTTCATAAGATATATTTGAATTTACACCTTTAAGAAACTGTCTTCAATTTTCTCTTTAGATTCAATGAACCTATACATTTATTGTTATTTAAAATTTATTTTTAACTGGCTAAATTACCCGGTGTTGCTCGGAATTTTAAGAATGTTTGTTTTGAAAAACCAATTTTAAAATTTAACATACAACTTAAAAAATGTTAAAATACGCCAATATTTCCATAATCGAGTTTTTATCATGCTTCAATACATTTTTTCACACATATATGACGTTATATATTCACCACGTCCTTTCTATTTCCACAATGACGTAATGTTCCATTTTTTATTAGTCAAATTAACTAAATAATTTTACTTTTTCACATGGAAATCATAAAACAGAAAAATTATGACGTAACATTCACTTTTGTTTTTAATTCGTCAAACTATTTATTTTATTTTAATTTTTCACATGGAAATCTTGCATTAGAAAAGTTATGGTGTAATATTCCCTTTTTTTAATTCGTCAACCATTTATTTCATTTTTTCACGTGCAAATCTTGCAATACAAAAATAATTGTTGTGGTAAGAATTTGATCGTGGATTTTTAATTGTTGGCAACAGCTGTACCGAAAAATGTTTAAATTTGATTGAAATTGCTTTTAAATTTGTGGTTTTTTATTAATTAAAAATGAACTATACGTTATTCTGATTCCGGATTACTTTACTTGCATCGGCCGTGTATTAATACACATGTACGTAACATTTCACAATTCTGACTTCCAAACTGTGGATTTATATTGAAGGACTTACAGACACACAGACAAATTTTCATTTTTTTTTTATATTAGATACTTCCTAAGTTACGAAGAGAAAGTAACAATCATAGTGTACAGTTATATTTTATTTTATTGAATAAATAGCTCTTAAAACATGTCTAAATTAAAAGAGTTTGGCGCCATTGTATAGATGAGGAAAAAAATCCAACTTTTTTCCTATTTGCCACTTTCATACCTGATGATAGTACATTTTAAATTGTTTACTTTTATTTTAAAATTGTTATGCTTTAAGTTTCTATTATACAGCGGCTCACATTTGTTTTTGGACACTTGTGTTTTTGAAACTTACTTATAAAAAACATGACCTAAATATTAACGGATTAACTTAACATGTTTTCACATAAACTTTCTTTTGACTATAATAAAACCCACATATTGTAATGAAAATAAATTCAAAACTTTTTTTTTTTTTCCAAAAAATTAATTTACCGAGAAAGTGTTAAAAACAATCTCACATAAGTAATTGGACGCTTTGAACATTCAACAAATGTAAAAAATATATCCAAATAATCAAACATTTTAATACTTTGTTGGGTATCCTTTATCTGAAATTACACTTTTAATACGCTTTTTGTGTAAGAATGTTCAATTTTGTTCCATTCCTCTGTTAATACTGATTTAAGTTGTTCTTTGAAGAAAAATCATGTTTTCTTGTTCTTTTCTTCAGTTCATGCCACACATTTTCAATTGAGTTTAAATCTGGAGAATATGGTGGAGTCTTGATAATTTTGGAACAGTTGTACAGTAGCCATAAGTGAACATTTAGGACTGTATGTTTGTGATCATTATCTTGATATAACTTGAATGCATGAACTTACTTTGAATGCGTTTTAAATTCAAAGTTTTTGGGCAATATCTTCAAGTTTTCTTTCAGGATATTTATATACTTATATCGATCCACATTTTTTTCAACGAAAACTAAATTTCATATACCAGAAGCAGCAAAACATCCCCAAACCATTATGCCTCCACCTCCATGTTTGACAGTTAGCAATAGATTTTTCGGATTGAGCTTCCCGTTAGTCTTTCTCCACACAGTTATTCGCCCATCAGACATAAATATATTAAATTTTGATTCATCCACAAATATGACGTTTTCCCAAAACAATACATTTTTGTCTACCATGGATTTTGCAAAATCCAGACATAACTTTCTTGCTCTTTCATTAATGAAAAATTTTCTTCTGGCAACTCTACTGATGTTCCCATATGATCTGATAACTCGTCTAACAGTTTCAGGGTTTACTTTTATTGCAAATTTGTTTTCTAATTCTGTTGTTTTTCATGATTTTATGCATAATAAACCTACTATTCCTGGGAGTTAGCTTATGAGGAGCCCTTGATTTTAAAGCTTTTTCAACAGTTCCACGTAGTTTTCATCCTTTTATAAAAGCAACAACAGTTGAATGATTTAATTTAACAAGTTTTGCTAAAGTTCTGATGCTTTTACCATCTTTAAAATGTTCTATGATTTAATTGCGAATAGAATTTGTTGCGACTTTGTAGCGCCAGGCCCTGTTCACTTCAAATACAGAAATGAAAACAAATTTACATGAAGTAGTAGTAATTTCAAAGTGCAGACGATAATATTTGACATATATTTTCATTTATAACAAAAATAAATAACAAAAATTATCGTCTATCAAAAAATTTAGTAAATCTTTCACGCGTCCAATTACTTATGTGTGATTGTTTTTAACACTTTCTCGGTAAATTAATTTTTTGAAAAAAAAAAAAAGTTTTAAATTTATTTTCATTACGATATGTAAGTTTTATTATAGAGAAAAGAAAGTTTATATGAAAATTTTTATAAGTAGATCCTTTAATATTTAGATGATGGTTTTTATAAGTAAGTTTCAAAAACACAAGTGTCCAAAAACAAATGTGAGCTACTGTACTCATCACTACATTTAAAAAAAAAAAAATTATCTTAAAGCCCTGATAATCTTTCGCGATTCTTGTTTCATTGCCTTATTAAATGTTCCCTTTAGACACAAAAGTAAGGTAGAAATATTATTTGGTTTCAATGACCCTTAACAATAAGCTCACTGATCTAGCATGCTTATCATAAAACTCAGCAAAAGTCACCATAATTTCCTCGTTACGGTGAACAGAATTATTTTTCCTTTGTTTTGGAACATTGTACTTGACCTTCACCTTTTGTTTTTCATTTTTTCCTTTTCTTTCTCCTTTCGAAGCATTGCCATTATTTTTGAATTTTCTCTAATGCAGTAGATTTTATTGGAAATAGTGTTTTATTGAAGTTGTTTATAGTTCTTTTTTCCAACAATGGGAAGTATTTGTTTCCATATAAAATTGCCGGTAGATTGCAGTGGTAATTATGTTGCAGAGACATTTGTCGGTATAAACATAACGCCATAATTTTGTAAAGCCAATAATTTTGTATCATTATTCCGTTTGATGGAAAAATTTTGATTGCAATTAATTGTTTGATAAACAGGTACTATAATGGCATTAGCAAATGCTATAAATTATTCACTTATTTTGTGTTAATAATTATACTCTGAAATAAAATTTCGTCAAAAAACGTAAAAAGTACAGGCAGCAAAGCTTTCGGAAGACCCCTGTGTTTGGAAGACATTTTTCTGCTATTTCGGGAAATTTTAATATTTTGACTGCAGACTTTCAGGAAATCCTGAGCTTTGGTTCGCAAGGTTGTTTATTCTCAAATCTAAAGGGGCTACTTTCAGACATATTTTTTAATTCGTTTTCGTTCGGAAATGCATGAAATTGGTGGTTGTTGTTATTCAGAAACTATGTAATCGAAAGACGTTTTCCATTTTTGTGATAAACGCAAAAGATCTTTTAGAAAATATTGCCAAAGTTGACATTTTGAATCGAATTTCTCTACGTGACAGCGACGGAATGAACTCACTGAAGAGGGGAAAAAAATATAAAAAATGTTTATTTTATGAGGGGGGAATGTGCAAACTGTTTATTTTACTCGTAAAATCTGTTAAAATAACAAAATTGTAATAGAACAGATTTCTCAAATTAAAAATAGTTTTTTACTGAAGCTCTGACTGATTATTTTTTCTGTAAATTTAACAGATTATTATTATTATTATTATTATTATTTTGACAGTGTACAAACTTTATTGGTATCAATAAAAAGCTTCTTTTTTATAAGTACTAGGATTTTTTTTTTATATTAGGTCATACTCATAATCAAAAACAGCTCAAGGATAATCTAAGCGGGTTTTTTTTTTCATTGGCGACCTTTACACCTTTTATCAATATAAAATAATTGAAAAAAAAAAAAAAAAAAAAGAAAAAAAAAAAACGAATGCTTTTTTTAGGACACTTAAAAGAATCCTTTAAAACAAAGATGCCCCTAAATTGTGTAGTGTGTTTAAGATTAGAAACGACTTTGCTTAAAATTCTCTTAGCAGTTCTCATCAACCACGCGTTCGCGGGTGCTCATGCGCACACGAGGCTTACATAAATTTATAAATTATATGCATAAATACATTTTTTGCACTCGTGATTTCTTGATTTTTTTAATGAAATCTGTTGTTAATACTGGAACTGTCAACCGAATTGAAAAAGTTAGCTTATATGGACACTGGCTCCATATGTATCTGTGGCAATAATAATGAAAGAACTTTGTTTAACTTTTGCTAAATTTTTCAAAAATATACATCGATATCCATCCATACAAGGCTTGAAAGGAAAAAATCCACGGACCGGGACGATATTTCCAAATTATTGTCGAATAATTTTTTTTTTTTTTTTTTTGAAAGTACAGTAAAGTCCCGATTATCTGAGTCCCGCAACAGAGTTTCCGCTTTAACCGAGTTATTTTCTTCTGATGGACTGATGGCTTTCATTATGATGAAACAGCCATTATAAATGAAGTGTTAGGTGAAGATGAAAGAGCAGTCGTAAAAAGTTAGAACTCTGATTTCTGGTCAGAATGGGGGAAAAAATGGCCATATTATTATTTCTTTTTTTTTTTCAAGAAAAATTATGGCCATTTTTTTTTCAGAAATCAGAGTTCTAACTTTTTACGACTGCTCTTTCATCTTCACCTAACATTTCATTTATAATGGCTACTTCATCATAATGGAAGCCATCAGTCCATCAGAAGAAAATGATCCTTTCCAAAGGTATAAGCTCGATTGAAAAAAAAACCAATTTCATTCCCGGTATTTCTTAAAAGTAACAGAAATGTACATCAAAGAAATGTTACTAGTACCATAAAAAGGATTGAATTAAGTGAAAATTTATATTTCATCTCCTTAGTTCGTGACGATTTGTGTAAATTCGGTTTATACTAGTTTTATCCTTATTCGAGCTGAGCATGGTCCCTATTAACTCGAATAATCGGGACTGTATTGTATAGCAAATTTATGTTTAACCGTAGAAAAACCAATTTAAAAAAATGCATTCAAGATTTTAAATAATTAGAAAAAACGTTACAGAGAGCATAGAAGCTATATCTATCAGACTGTAATAATATTTTAAAATAATTCCACGAACCGGAACAATATTTTTCATACTTTCACGAACCGGTACACTATTTGTCACAATTTCACGAACCGGAACATCGTTACGGTTTGCTCCGGTACATTTCGAGCCCTGATCCATTATCTACATCTACGAGATTGTGTGTCTGTGTGTCTTTATTATTAAACTATCGTCAGTCTCACTGAATGGGTCCCCATTTATTGGGTCATGCTCCCTGCCACGAGCCTGGCGTGAACTTCACTAATGCCACTCAAAAAAATGGAAAAAGAAAACAGCAAAGAAAGGGAGATTATAACCGTACATCTCCTGGAACAGAATTAAAACAGCATTCGCAAAAAATCCTCTTTGTTCTGCCGTCGTTGTCAGGGAAAAAAGGGTGGCGGCGCATTTAGCGAGATGTAATAAGTCAAGATCGCAATCGGCCTTCTACAGAGGCACAATAATTATTGTTTGTCGCCCCGTGTCGCAAGCTCTCGACCAATCTCTCGATTGTTACGCAGCTTTTCTCTGCATTCATTCATTCCATCTCTCATTCATTCACTTTCATTGCGTTGTACCTCTACGTCGGTTGTATTACTCATTTCTTCGCTTCATCTCTGCCCTAGTGAGGGTTTTTTTTCCCAAGTTGTTAATGAAGTGATATTTGTAGGGATAGTGTGTGCCGAGTGTAGAGTAGATGCTTTTTACGTGAGGGCCAAGGGCACATGCATTGCGTCGTATAAACGTGATCCTAGAAATTTTAGCTATGGCATATATGTGGATATGTATGGTTTTAAAGTTTGGGAATTAGTTTTGAATGTGACTATTTTCATGCTCTGCATCTGCAGTAGAATCTCGTTACAACGAATCTCATTTTAACGAATTTTTCATTTTAACAAATATTATTTGGATTGGTAAAAAAAATCCTACTATCCTATTCCATTATAAAAACATTCACTTTAACGAATGTTTCAGTATAGCGAATTCAATCAATGCTCCTCAGACATTCGTTGTAACGAGATTTTACTGTATTTACAGTAGAAGATCTTTATAATGCAATTCTATATAAAGCAATTCTCCATATAACGCACAACTTCTCAGATGTAAACAATGATTTTTGCAGTTAAAAAGCATCTGCATTTTCGCATTGTAAAATATTGCTACTCTCTAGAGGATTGAATTTGATACATTAGTTCAACTTTATCTTCTAATTTAAAACCTTTATACTGAAAAAAATGTTATTATTACAATAAACATTTTTGAAAATGTCTAATATAAGGGATGGTTGTGTCAGTTATATTTAGATCATGTTTATAAAGTAAATTTAACAATATAGTAACAATAACGTATATATAACGTATATATAACAATAAAGTAAATTTAACCCAAACCCCCTTAATGATATCGTTATCAGTGTCTAATAATTCTTTTTATATTTACAATTATTTTCTTTCTTTTTCTTTTCATACGTTGGCAATGTTATACAGATGTGTTTATATATTTATTAATTGCTTACGTTGCTTATTTAAATGAAGAAAAGTCAATAAAATATCAATTTATATATGAAGTAATTTTACATCAAATAACGCTTTAAGAAAATATTATTTAAAAGTATTTAGTAATAGCTTGTTGTTACATAATGCATTCGGCAGTAATATTGTCTTCTTGCACTTGCCCCCTCTACAGAGAGGAAGTAGAATTTCTTACATTCTTCAATATTTTTTACCAGTAAAAATAACAAGTTTCATTTCGAACCTAGTTCCTCTAATAACGCATTATATATTCATATGGCAGAAGAATAGGAATGCCGAATGTCGGGATATGCCATTTTGGAATAAAATGATTTTTTAATTATTTAATGGTTTTAATAGTTTGTAGTTTCATAAAAATAGATAACAGGCTAAGGAAAAAGTTTTATGCAAAGATAAAGATATCAAAATAATAAATTTGTTTGGATCAAAAATGATAACGATATCAAAATAGTCCAAGAGCCGACAGCACCTATGTTATCAAGCACAAGAAAAAAAAAAAAAAACCTTTAATTTATGGGAGAGTAGAAGTAGGGGAATCTAATGATCCATGTCTGCCGGAAGTGAAGTGGTGCATAAGCCAAAAATTAATGCCACCAGTGGTTGACTCGTAGGTTTATCATTGTGTTTGTCCTACAACTATCCTCCATGTTTTCATACCTTTGTTTGTAGGACAAACACAATGATAAACCTACGAGTCAACCACTGGTGGTATTAATTTTTGGCTTATAGCACCACTTCACTTCCGGCAGACATGGATCATTAGATTCCCCTACTTCTACTCTCCCATAAAATAATGGTTTTTTCTTGTACTTGATAACATAGGTTTTTGTGCTGTCAGCTCTTGGACTAAAATACAAACTTCCCCTCCCCCCAGAGATATCTTACGATATCAAGTGCCAGACCTCATCAGTTTCATCAATTGAAATAAATGCGTTAAAAGAAATATTATACCCGATAAATCATTCCACTTTAAACGTTAAACGTTTTAATAGTCATATTTCAGAAGTAATTAGTTGAAAATTTAGGTTTTTTCTTTAAATTCAATTCTTGTGAATAAGGTGTAATAACAGTTCAGTTAAATACAATGAGCTTAAACCTTCATCCTTGGTTGAATGTAAAACTGAAAAAAATCTAATTATGGAATGATTTCAAGATATCAATTTGTCAACAAAAGATTTTTTGTTCTTTACAACAAACTGATTGGTGATACCTTTATGTTCAGTTAAATTATATATTTATTTCTTCGGATTTTCTTAAAAAATGTAGTTTAATCAAGTTATATTTTTATTAGTCTATTCAAATTCAAAATAATTTTTCGCTTAAATTAAAATAAAATTGGAATCAGCAAACACCGAGATATTTCCCTTTACTGCACCCCCCCCCCCCCCACACACACACACACACACACGCACGCACAAAAATAAAATAGCCGAGTTGCCATCATTCTAGAAATTGATACATAATATAATAATCTTTAAAATATAGACACACACACACATATATATACATATCAAAAAGGAATTTAACTTTCTAGATTTCGAGAGTTATTGTGACACCCTTACTACCTCTTGTGTTCTTTACAAAAAAAAAAAGAAAAGAAAAGAAAATTGTCGGACTCTTGAAGGAGTAGGTGTGAAATATAAAAAGGAAAAAAAAAATCCGATTTTAATATAATTTCAGGCAATGCAGAAAGACGTAGAGATTTGGTTAAAGCGGATACTAGTTTTGAACTTTCTAGTAATTTCTAAATAGTAAAACTAAAACAGAAGTATATAATTCAATATAAGTACGACTTTTGTTAACAAATTATGCCTAAGTACACACTGTACCAACTAAAGTGTACGTAACATTTCATGTCTACGATATTTATTGCTATTTCTGAGTATTGAAGACTATTCTTGGAGGAAATAAATTTTGTTTATCACTTTTTCTTTTCTAAAAGGAACTACACTTAATCGGAAAGATTTCCGAGTTCTTCTTTGAAGCAAACAAACATAAAATAAAGAAAGGGGAAAAAAATGTTAAGCCAGTGACCGCGTTGTCTTTTTCGAAACAGCTGCGCTCAATCATAAATATGAATTGCTCATCCCGGACTATGTAAAAATGCTGTCATTTAATTCCGACACTCAGAATCTTCTGGAGGGGGAAGTAAAAAAAAAAAAAGAAAGAAAAGAAAGCAGATAAGACCAACAAGATGTTATCCAACACTCAGAAGATGACAAGGAAGTGGTCTTGTATTCTTTCGATTACAATGTACTTGTACTTTTATAAACGTTAATACAGTAGACGCCGCTTAATGGGATCCTGATTAATGTAATCAATCGCTTAATGTTATCGAGATAAGCCAAGGCGGGCAACCTATATTCATTTCTACACTAAAACCAATCGCTTTGTCTGATCAGTTTTTCATTTAATTTTATCACTATTTTTAGGAAACCAATCCCATAAACTGCGCCATTGAAAACGAAGTTCTGATATAAAGCCCATATCCAAACTGGTTGGTTGGTTGTGTTTATGACGGCCAATTATCAGCACGAGGGATATGGGCCCTAAGGGGGGGGGGGGGTGCCCTCCGTGGGGGTCTTCCTAAGGGAACCTAACCCGTATTAACGCTTGGAAAACCAAGGTTCGAAGAAAACCACGAAAACTCCGAACGATTAGGCCGACGGGCGCGATTGGGATCGAACCCAGCACCTCCCGTCTACCAGCTTCGAGAGCAGAACTTCTCGGCCACTGGTGGGGCCATATCCAAACTGCTTATTTTCTGAATTATTTTTAAATTAATTTTTGTTCTGAAACGCATCAAATTGGCAGATTCTCTTATTTAGAAACTATATAATGTGCCGTGCTTGTCGACTTTTTGATAAAAACAGAATTTATTGCAAAAAAACGCTGTCAAAGTTTGCGTTTCGAACCGAATTTCCCGAAGCGAGAGAGCTGGGAAGCAAAAAAATGGCCATACTGAGAAAATAATTGTTTATAAATCAAGTTCTAATTAATTGAGCGAAAAAAAAATAAAGATTTAGGAGAAAGACTCCTGAACAGGCTCGGACTGGCCCGCCGGCCCATCGGCCCGAGGGCCGGTGCGCCCTCGTCCAGAAAAACTTTGCGCCCCCATAAGCCATAAGTGCCTAAGCCGCACCAATATTTTTACCCTCGTTGTATATACTATACTTTCTGACTGGTGCACTAAATTTCGAGAATTCGTTTAGGGAATAATCATCAATTAATAGACAGACAGCACTAGAGAGGTATTTTTCATTATCACAAATAAATTAAAGATACATCGAAACAATTTTAGGATCGAAAATTAAAGTGGGAATGTGATTGAGAGAGAAAACATGCATCCAGGGAAAGCTTTGGTAGCAATGGCGTCCTGGGTTAGTTTTTTTTTCCATCACTTCTTTGAATGATATATAACAGATTTTAATTTTCACCAAATATTTTGCATATTTTCATTCCTACAGCTTTTAGTACCTTGCCTTTCCCTCCCCTTTAAGGGGTCAGGTAACCTTTGAACCGTCCAAAAATCGAATTTTTTTTAAGTAGCTTATAATTAAATATGATTCTTTAGCAACATTTAAAAGCAAACCCAATACGAAAATTCGCATTAGAAGAGAAGTTATGTGTAAAATACTTTAAGCTTTTGCTATATGATCAACGGGTGATTCAATCTTTAAAGCCAGTTTTCTCAAAACAGCGATTTTGATCATTGCGCGCACGATTTCTGAAAAACGGTTATCTAGAACTTCATGAAATTTCTGGTGGATGTATTATACGTACATAAGCACAAAATGACCTATTATTATGTTTCTCAAGTAAGAAGTTTAGAATTCACGACTACTTTTGTATAAAAAAAAAAAATCTCGATATTTCGAATTTCTTAAAAAAAAAAAATTCTCGGGATCTACAAGTTTTATTTTTTTCATTGTAGGTCATTTTGAAAACACATTATATATGCACTCATAAAAAAAATCTTGGCTTGTTTCAGCCATTCAAATGGAAAAAAATCATGCGCGCAATGCATGCAAGAATAATTCTTTCGTAAAAATTGTATGATCTTTAAAAATAAATTTAAAAAAAAACTATACATGTGTATACCTTTTTTAACAGCTTTAATTGATAAAATAAATCGTTCCTAACATGTGTTTTCAATTTTATAATTAAAAGTTAATTAGTTAAAGAGTGACTGCAATTCTTACAGAGGTCTTTTTTCCATGTACTTTATTGGTTCAAAGGGTACCTGACCCCTTAAAGCCGGCCCTGAATGCACCTATAATTGAAACCGTGCTTTTTGAAAAGAAATTTAGAAAAGAAAGAAAGTTATGTCAGAAGGCAAAAACCTGTTGTGAGAATTTTATTGCTGGTTGGAAAAGATTATCTTTCTTTTTGAAGAATGCAAACTTGATGACATTTCTAGATTGCAATCCTGCAAGCTGGGAAATCCTGCAGCCAGAGCTTTTTCATTCACAAAATTTACGTCTGAACTTTCGGTTAATGCTAATCTTCTCTTTGTTTAATTACAGACTTTTCATGGTTAAATAACTATTAGAAAAAATTTTATTTATTTTAAATAAAAAATTGTTTAATCTAATCGCGAAAAATCTATTATCAAATAAAGAAAATATTAAAAAAATATGACAGGCTTTTTGAATAAAAAACTCTGGCTCCGGAATCCTGTAACTTGTATTAAATATTTCCCTTGATCTCTAATTGTGATAACAGTTTTGCAAATCACGGGATGACTGTGCTGAGAAGAGTAAATTTACTCAATTATAGTCATTTTAGTCTAACAAAGAGACTTTTTTTTGTGTACTTTAGAAACTTTTTAATAGTGCAAGATGAATTCAGCATTTTATGTATGTATAAAATCGTTTTTTAAGGATACTAAATGCCTCTTTCTACAAAATACCTGTAAAAAGTAATTGCTTAAAATAAAATATATCATAGGTTTTTAAAAAGGAAAAAAAATCGCCGGCCCCAGGATCCTGTAACATGTATATGGAAACTTAAATATTTCCCTTGATCTCTAATTGTGATAAGAATTTTGCAAATCATGGGAAGAGTGTGCTGAGAAGAGTAAATTTACTCAATTATTTTGGAGATTTTATACTAACAAAACGATTTTTTTTGTGTACTTTTTCTGTAGAAACCCTATAATAGTGCAATATAAATTCAGAATTTTATGGATGCATAAAATCAATTTTTAAGGATACAAATTACCCCTTCCTGAAAATTACCTGTAAAAAGTACACTGTAAAAAAAAATCTTAAAACAACAGAAAAAAATCTTCGAATTCCGACAGTAAAAATTACGTCAACAGTCTTCTTATGTCATTCCATCCTCATATCGCTTATTTTCATGTTAAACAACAAAAAATTCTGTTTTCTTTGCCATCAATTTCCACTGCGACAGGATATTATGTTGGATAACAGAAAAACGAGAGGTCATCCCCTATGACGTCTAGAAGGTCATTTAGAATGACCAATAAGCATTGGTTATCCCACCCCACGCTAAGACGTATCTTCTAACTTGAAATATTTGAGTGTCTTGTCTGTGTACTGTTGAAAATGGCAGTTCGTTTAATAAAGCAGTTCATCTAATTGAAAAAGAATAATACATAAAGAAATTTTAACAGAAAATTAAGAATCATTTTCACAATTCGCACACACCTTTGACATCAGAACCGCTTTCTTCAATGATTAGGATTTACAGTTGGAATACTAGAAAACAAACATAGCAAAAGGTATGTTTTCATCCTTCTTTTAAATATGTAACAATGTTTTTCCGAAACATAACAATATGTATGAAAAATACTTCCTATTTGCTAAAAATCTTAATTAAGCAATACTATTTATTATTATTATTATTATTTCATAATGTATGATTTACTTAAATTATTGGTATTATTTTATACTTCATTTATTTATGCACATTAGTAACTTAGTTGATCTAATTCTGTTAATAGCTGGAGATTATTTTTTGATCGGTTGTTTATTTTAAGTTAAATAAATAATCTTAAGTTTATGATTAGTTTACAAATCTTGAATTTTTACTTAGCTGTAGAATGATTACTTATTATATTTAACTTTTTTATGACTAAGAGTTTAATATTACTTCATATGTATTAGTTCCAGAAATTTTGATTGAGATTTTAAATTTATTTTGTCATCAATTGACATACGTGATTAGTTTTGGAGTGATAGTTTTAATAATAAACACGGAGTAGCTGCATTAATTATTATAGTTATAGATAACTGATATTTTCGTCTAACATTAACCAGAATAATATTTATTAGATCTGACGCTGTTCATATATTTTTATTGTTTAAATTTATCATATTTCCTACTATTTACTATGTTGTTTAAAATGGAGTGGTTGATATTTTGTTTAATCGTTCCATATGTTGATTCTGAAGAAATGCTTTTTTTTTTTTTTTTTTTTTTTTTTTAGTACAATCTTAGAGTTACTTGTAGTGGTTAAGTTAAAATTTGTAAATTTTATTCACTCTATTTAAGGAAATAAATTTTGAGCTACAACTGTGTGAATTATTTTGAAAATAATTCCTATTTAAGCTTTAACCATTCATTTTATAGAATCAGCAAGTTTAATTTTGTTTAACATTTTAATTTAAATTATATTGTAATATTTTTTCTTATTTAGTTGATGATCATTTACTTTATACGGAAAAACATTGTAAATTGTTAAGAAGGATGAAAACTCATTTTATCACTTTAGCTGGAATGAAATACTTTTTTTTATGGTGATGTTTATATAAATTTTAGTGGCTCTTCTTTTTCATTTCTCATCTTTGCTCATAGCTGTCAACTTTTACACATTTATATATACAAAGCTTTCTATTCGAAAAAATTATAAAAATTGGCAGGATATTATTTACATAATTTACCAAAGTCACTAATTTAACCTAATCAATTTTCAAAAATATTGCATGAATAAATATTAAAGTTCTTTTAATTACAAATCACATTCAATACATATATTTATTTTATTAAGAAATATTTTTATGGGGGAGGGGGGAGTTACCTTATATCGTATATATATTTTTTTATTATTCTGGGGGGGGGGGGGAGTTTAAATTACCTTCTTTCACTTATTCCAGTCTTTAATATACTTAATTTACAAATCTATATAAATTCAACTGTTTAAATATTTTATTGCGAATAAGCTATTTAAATTAATTTTATAAAAGTTTGGAGGAGAAATTCCTATAAATATTTATTATTATTAATATAAACAAATCGATCGGTAAATATAAATTTCCCGTGTACCTAACCTATAATACGCGATTCTTCTGTTAAATAGAACCCCCCCCCCCCCCTCGCCAACAGGAATCGACCTACAGATTTTGACTGTTGGGAAAGGCATCGATTGTCAACACGAAGTGCCTGTATGACTACATATTTCTGTCGTCTGATAACGCATTCTTTCGTTAACAGATATTTTCTGAAAACAAATAGTTTCTGGCAACTTTTTGCTGCCAGAAAGTTTCTGTTGTTTTACAAAAATATTTTTAACAGTGTAATTGTTGCCAGATTGTAACAGAAATTGAATTTAACAAATTCTTAACTGACTTATAACTAATTGATATAATATTAAAGAAATATACTTTAAGAAAAGGATGAACCCTTCAGCAGCACCGCAGCAATTCTATTTGGCGTCTGGTGCAAAAAGGCATGTTAGTTTATCTGCCTATTGTCTGTGCAACAGTGCTGATAAGAGAAATAAAAGTGGTTACAATTACTAATTCTGCTAAAAATAATCAAACAAAATATATAGGTACCAATCGACTAGAAATAATGTCTACTACTTATTGTTTTGTATAAATTATGTTTCCGAAGTACTCTACATATTAAAAATTGTAACCAACTTTGAATTTTCAAACAATAACACTCATTTTTGATATCTTATTTAAGTTTCTTAGATCGGGACAGCCCCAAGGTTCGTACGGGTGCTTGAATTTCATGACTAAGAAATTCTTCGGTACCAGTATTTTCTTATGGAAAATCTGCCCCGAAATAAGGCGAAATTTCGACCGTTTAAACTAGATTTATTTTTCTATAAAAAAATTCTGGTATTGGGCCTTGAAAATAACGGTACCCGTACGAACCCTGAGCCCGGTAAAAGACATTGGTTATTTACATTATCTTAAACCTTGATAGAGCTTGAAGAGTTTAAATTTGAGGATGTTAAAGGAAACCAATTTGAGAAAAATTAATTTATATCTTCATAAAAGTCATGTGATTGATTTTTTATCAATTTGTTTAAGAGATACACTGAATAGAACCAAACATACTACAGACCTTTTTCGCGACTTAAAAACATTTTTAATCATGAAAACTATTAATAAATTCATGTTAAAAATTATGAATTATGGCCTATATTAATTTTTCGTACAACAAACCACAATCATTAAAATCATCAATGTGTAAGTTTACAGCTCATTTGAATAATTAGTTTTCGACATAAAGAGAAATTTTACCCTTCGATAATTTAAGAGGACCGTCTTCTTTTATCAAAAGAGCCACAGAAAAATTTCGTAGATAAGTACCAGAAACACTTTAAAGGATTTGTAAAGTAACTTTATCGTAAATTTAAAATTTCTGTGTAATTTTACTGGTGACTAATTGAGTGTTTTCGGTACTTTTATTGTAAGATCATTTTATTTTTTGAAATTTATGGATAAACCCCTAGCATTCTTTGTATTAAGATTTAAGAAAAACATATAAACTGTATTTACCGGCTGCAAAGGAATTGAAATAGAATGTCAAAAGTGAATGTTAACATTTGAAAAATCAACGTTTGTGCATTTTTTAATATGTAGTCAACGCCCCAAAGCAAAATTTATTAATAGCATTCAATAGTAGATATTATTCCCAATCAATTGGCACATGTGTCTTTTTATACCAGGGTTCATACGGATCAGAGAATTTTGCCAGGAAAACTACCAGTATTTTTTTTAGAAAAAAAATCTAGTTTAAATTCACGAAATTTCGCCTTCTTTTAAGGAGAGATTTTCTACAAGAAAATACTGGTGCCGAAAAATTTTTTGGTTTGCAAAATTCCAGGAGGCGTACGAACCCTGTTATACGGTCATTTGCAGAATTGGTAGGGTATTTTTTATTCCATGACTCTTACAAACTAACTAGTGACAAAAGAATAATATATGATATCAGTTATCTAATACAAGCTAATCTGCGTTCAACTTGCTGGAACTTTTAGATATCACATTATTAATTTTAGAAAATTACGTAGCATTGTGTAGATTTAATGGAACTTTAAACACGGACGGAGAATACAGCTAAGTCTTCTATCTAGACTCAGAGATATAATATCAAGCCATTTTCATACTTGGTACTGCGCGAATGTATTAAAACCTTGTTAAGCCAGATACAACATAAACAAGTAAAATTAACATGAGTTTGTTAAAATTTTTGCGCCCTCTGAAAATCTAAGGTCTGCGCCCTTTTCTCTGGCCCAGTCCGACCCTGCTCCTGAAGCAGAATATGAAAATATGACAAGAATAAAATGGAAACGTATATTGCGAAACACGTTCTAAAGGGTAACATAAGTAAATCGTAATTGATTTCTGTTTGATCAAATCAAGCCAAGAAGCATAAATTACTTTGCTCAAATTGCCCGATCAACTACGATACCACACGTAAAAGAATTTTAAATATGAATGGATAAAGTTTGAAAATCAAAACATGAGAGATGAAATATCAATTACAAGGAAACATTAAAACAATCACAAATTATTGTAATGGACAAATTTTAACCTGAAAGAAAAATAAAAAAAAAAACTGTACTAACCATTTCCACGTAAACATCATGATCGTGCTTCCGATCCTGACAAGCACGCGGAGTGATTGTATAATTACAGTTAACAGTTACTTTAACAAATTGTAAAATAATAATAAAAAAATATTGTATCAAAAAATAAAATCAATTGTAAAACTAATAAGACTATTAAAAATTAAAAATTTATCCTCAATTGCAAGAAATTTTCATTTATCATTATTCTCAATTGCAGAAAAAAATAATACTTCATTCATAGAACACATGTAACATCAGTAAAACCATGTGTGAACAAAAGTGATACTAAAAACATCTCGCAGTGAATTTATAGTTTATAAGAACACTGAAATGAAAGTTTTTGGTAAAACATTTCAATGTGCTGCCATCTATAGTT
This sequence comes from Maratus speciosus, assembly GCA_963932465.1. NCBI lineage: Eukaryota > Metazoa > Arthropoda > Arachnida > Araneae > Salticidae > Maratus > Maratus speciosus. The sequence continues at coordinate 470,614,200 of OZ010789.1, forward strand.
TTAAATTAAATGGTATAAAATTTATCAATTATGTCTAAAAATACATTATGACTTTATTAAATGTATTATAACATTTCAATATTGTTATGAAAAATCAAAAATTGAAATGTCAAAGAGAAAATCACGATAGGAATTGATATATGCACTTTGAATATTATTATATTATAAACAAAAATTTAATTTAATGTTATACACTTTTGAAATAGATGAGTAGATTAAAACAGAATACAGAATAATATAATCCCGTTTATTGTGACAATATGAAACAATAATAATAATAATAAATCATTAAATAATATAAAATTAAAATTTAATTATTTAAATAATTACATTGAAGACAAATGGGACTAATATAAATTATTGAAAGAAGGATTAATATATATATATATATATATATATATATATATATATATATAATGTAAATTTCCTATTCATAGTATTCAAATATTTAGAACATTTAAATATCCAATTCCTTTAGGTAGAAAGATTTTTAATTATAATTCTTTTTCAAAATATACATCTGCTACAAGTACTTTCCCTTGTAACTGCAACGACCCCTCACTACAGCAATACATTACACAAATCATGGTCATATAATCACTGGTAATCTTAATATTGTAAATGATTTTACATTAAGAAAATTAATGGGATATGGCACCAAATATAGACTTCCATCAAAACTTAATTTAAATTTAATTATAAAACAATTTACATATGATATCGATTTGTTTATATATAAAATTTCTATATATTACAATAAACCCATTGCATATTTTAATCAATGGAAAATATTGGTTATTAAAATGTTAGCTGATGCTCTTAAGAGGCTACTTCAGTCAAGTGAGAAGACCCGTTCGCTAATGCTAATCATATGGAAGAAATTTATAACAATATCTCGGTTGCATTTCAATATTTTTAAATGATTTTTTTTCACTGGATAGCTGAGATCGAGCTGTACAAAGGCCGTTTTTTACATTTTCTATTTTGTTCACAGATATTTTTAATGAGGATACTTTCATTTTCGAAACCAGTTTTGAAACTGAAAGCATCCTCATAAAAAAATTTTGTAATCAAAATCGAACAAGTAGAAAACGGCCTGCATACAGATCGATCTCAGTTATCCAATGCAAAAAAAAAAATCACTTAAAAATATTGAAATGCAACCGAGATATCGTTATAAATTTCTTCCATAGGATTAGCATTAGCGAACGGGTCTTTTCGTTTGACTGAAGTAGCCGCTTAAGGCAAATGTATTTAATCTTGTTAAAGTCAATACCAAACACATTTTCCAACAAATTAAAAATATTCAAAAAGACTATGTATATACTACTACATAAAAGACTACATATATTGACAAATCCCCTAATAATTATGCAATCATATGTAAATCTTATTATCACCATCTTCTTACATCTTGTATTTCATCAAATAAGTCTTTCCAAAAAACTAATGATATTATTGTTAACAATCGTAAAATTATTGCTTATTATAAACTAATAAATATTATTCCTACTAACTTTAACTATCCATATTTAGTGTTCATTCCTAAATTTCATAAGACACCAATTAAATTCAGAACAGTTACAATTGGATGTAATACATATAATAATTATGCTAACAATATTTTATTAAAAATTCTAAGTTAAATTTATAATTTAACAACAGAAACAGATAATAAACATTGTATAAAAAATAGTCATCAATTGGTTAATGCACTTAAAGACCTTAAATGTGTAAAAAATATACGTACATATGAATTCAAAGATCTATTTAATAATATAAATCTTACAGACCTGCATAATATAATTAATACACTATTTAAAACATATAAAAATAAATTAACTCTTCCTACATATATGAATATAAATATTTTCGCACTTTAACTAATTTTATAATATACAATAACTATATCTTACAAGATAATATTATTTATTTACAAATAGAAGGAATGCCACAAGGCGGATCTACATCCAGTTTGATGGCTGGTTTATATTTATATCAATATGAACCTAATTTCTGTAATAATAATATACTAATGTATCGCTATATTGATGAAATAATTTTAATTGACTCTAAACAATCAAATATTACTCAACTTCCAGTTGATTATCCAACTAATTTAGAATTGACAGAACACCTTTTAACAAATAATACTATTAACTTTTTAGACCTAAAAATCATAATCGCACAAAACAAAACAATTACTGATCTTTCTGACAAACGTAAAGACTTTCAATTCAAAGTTAATACATTTACTCATTTTAAATCCTGTCTACATATTTAGTTTACCGTAATATATTAATTGATCATTTGTATAGAATCAAAAGTTTATGTTCCTCATATCTTATCAATAAAAACATTAAACAATTAATATTTGATGCATTAAATCATGGTTTTCCTAAGAAATTCACATATTTCTTAATCTACAATTAATTAATGATCTAAACAATGGATAGTAGGGAGGTTACTTGTAAGTTACTATTAACATTTTGCGTATTAATATATATATATATATATAATAAAAAACTAAAAATACACAAAAAAATTAAAAATACAAAATATAATTTAAAAAAAAAAGTTTAGATTGGCTGGGTGGGTAGATGTTAAATTATAGAGGAAGGAGGAGTTTTCTGGATAATTTATACGCAAATGTTGATTTAATATGTAAAAAAAAAAAAAAAAAGAAAGAAAGAAAGAATGGTACGTTGATTTTATGAGTTTCTATGTTTATTTTGTCCTTATGTATTTGCTGTCCTTAGTACTGTATAAAAATATTTATATTATATTAATTTACATCATTTACATCACTTTTATTGATTTACTTTAAAATATTATAATTTATAATAGTGGACGCTAATACAGTTTATGATACATATATTTATCAGTATGTAAAAATGTTGTAATTTGTTTGTATATATCCCCCCCCCTCCCCTCAATCTGTAAAGAAACATTTAAAATTTATAACATTAAATTAATTAAGTGATTAATAGAAACAAACTTTTGTATTATTATAATTGTAACTTATTTGGAATCATTATTAATTTACTTATTCTTAAATAAAATTATTAAAAATAATTATAATCTTTATATTAAAGATGCTAAATGTTATCGATATTCTGTTGAGCTGCTTTAGAATGATATTATTTGCTATTTTAAAGTGAATTAATGTGGTTCTAATATTTGAAATTTGCAATTTTTCTACAGTTATTTTTGGTAATCTCCAATAGCCAATGGCACCACTACAATTTATTTCTACTTCTTTTCGCCGTGATGGTGAACACGTATTTTTACCTTTTAATTTTTTTAAGTTCAGGTTGATGGCAGCATTAAATAATCATTTATTCAGTTCTAAAATAATTTTGTTGCCATATCTTATTATATTATATCATATATCTTATTTATTACCTGATTATTTTAAACATCTCCTTTTTTTTTTTTTTTTTTTTGTACTTTTTAGTAATAATATATTCCAGGATCCTTAAAATAGCACATAATAATTTTTATTATATAGACTATTCAAAGTTAATTATAATTATTATATCTATAAGAATGATAATATTATCTGCAAGCTGTGATGATTTGAAACCATAAGGATTCGCTTTTAACTGCACCATTTAATTAGGCGGGATTTTTGCTGTGCTAAAATGGGATACTTGTTTGTGATATGGTGATAGCAATTCTATTGCTGGGTATGTCTTAAATTTAAATGTTACAAAATTCTTTTTCATATTGTTCATTATTACGGATCTTGCATTGATTAATGATTTATTTAATTCATTTTATATGGCATGGTAAATTTGTACTTTTTGGTGTAGGGGAGACTAGGGAGGGTTGACCCACTTTTTACAAAATGATTTTTTATTTTTTTAAATATTGAACGTAGAATAAAGTTTTATATATCATTTTATTCGTTATAAACTCAGTTATCAAAATAAAATTGCTACATAAGTGTAATATATAAGAAATTTGAAAAATGAATCATTTTATTCATGACAAAATAATGGGTCAAGGCTCCCCACATACGGGAGGGTTGACCCACTATATGGGAGGCTTGACCCACTTTGTATTATATTGAAATATTTGAGAAGAGAATAAAATCAGTTTTAAAAAAAAAAGAATAACTTTATGGTACATGCTTTAATTATTAAAAAAATATTTTTGAAAACATGACGCTTAAAAAAACCTGTTTTGACGCAATCTCAAGTCATAGGAGAAAACATTTGTTTTAAACATGATTTTGCCTGAGCATATATAATTGTACAGCGGGGTAAATGGAATTTTAACATTTAAGACAATATTCCGGTAGAGGCAGGTTCCGTTTTCATAGGGTTTCATGTATGAATATGTCTGGATTTAGGAGACACTGTCCCGCCTTTTTTTTGTCTCCTTGTCCTACTTTTTGTGACACTCAACCTAACAACATAGTTGTCACATAGTTTGGCTTCATCTAACTTTATTCATCCTGGTGAAATGTGTCTACATGCCTTCCTGAAGTTTTTCGATCAATGCTATTTTCTTTTGCAGCTGCATTAGGCACTTAACTTATTATTAACATCGTTTAGGCCTTTCGGGAGCAAAGTACTTTCAGTACTAAAATGTTGAAATAAATGACTGGCACCGGAATTTACGAACAAATTTATTTGGAAATAAGAAAAAGGCTATATATCACATGCATATTAAATGGAAAACATTTTAGTAAAATTCTGGTGTCATTCTGGTGTTTGGGAATTAAAATTAAGTGGTTTCATAAACATGCCACTGTCCCTGAAATGGTTAAGACTGCTGTTTTCATACTTTCTATTCTTTTCCACTGTTTCTGTTTACCTATTTTAAGTAATATTTAGATGGAGAAAAGTTTCTATCAACTTTCCCAATTATATTTCATTAAGTATTTTCTTGCAGTGGATACTACAGCAATTTTTTACATCTTTCTTTAAGCAGTTTCAAACACTTTCTTTTCCATCACCCCATTTACAGTAGCTTTACAGGATAAATATATATTCTTTTTTATATATAACCCTTTTCATTATGCACAGTGTATAATAAACAGATTGCCAAAACCACTTAATTAAGAGAGCCTTGAGCATCTGGTCAACCCACCCTCAGATTGACTGGGTCAAACCTCCCCACATACCACTTTTCTAAATAATAGCATATTGTTATGTTAAGCCTAACTTACGGGACAATCTTTATGCCTGGAATGAAAGCTCGTTATTTCTGCATTACTTTAAACTTACTTACTTAAATTTGTATGATATATTTTATCTGAAAAAAGCGTACAAATTATTTCTTAAAAACGCACTTTTTAGGTTGAAAACGCTCCCCATTTGATTTTTCCACACCTATTTCGATTAGCTGTATGAAACAAAGACTGTTGTTTGAGCATTCCAATAGCTTTGGTTGACACTTATTGGTAAAACTCTGAAATTATTTTAAATATGAAAAAAACTGATGGATGGGTCAAGCCTCCCGTATGGTCAACCCTCCCTAGTCTCCCCTATAGTCGATCGTGTACATAATGGAATTCAATTTTTTGCTTATTGCTGAATTCTATTACAGAAATCGACTATGTTTTTGCTTATATTTGTATTTCATGTACCCCTGAAGAAGTGAAATGCTATATAAGCTTCCTGCTACATCCATCCAATTGATCTATTATTTGTTTACTATACGTTTTTTAATGGTTCAACAATATTTCGCTGGTTATTTGTATCTTCTGTCTTTAATAGGTTATTGTATCTAAATTAGGTAGCTTTTCATATGTTTTATATGGATTAATCGTCCACAATGTGCCAGTGAATTAGTCGTATTGTGCTTGATTTTGTATTACAAGTTAAAGGTTCCATTCCAACTATATTTTGTATAATGTCAATGTTATGTATTGAAGCTAAATTTATTAATTTAATTTTAGTAATTGGAAATAGATGATGAATTGTAATTATATAATGGTTATATATATATAATAAATTTGAAATCACAAATATATGAAAAAATTGATAAAGTTCTAAATATGATTTAGAAATGAACATATGAAACCAGTATGTAAAATAAGAAACTATGAATGACTCAGAGAATCAATCGTATATATATATATATATATATATATATATATATATATATATATATTTATTTATTTATTTATTTACATTTACATTCCTTATAATATTTAAACCATAGCAATTAAAAAAGACAAACTAAATGAGCCTAACATTATAATTAAATATATTGCGTTATTATATTTAACATATAACTAAACAAAATACAATAGTATAAGAATAGCATTAGAAATAACTGAAAATATATCTAAGAATTTTTTTTTCCTTTTTAATTAAAAGATATTGATATAGTATATAAGAAATTAATTTTAAGACCTAACTTGTAATGGATATTTTATATTCATTTTTGGATAAATTATCCTAACAGGCATGAGTTTAATCTTTCATTTTTCAACTTGTGTATGATGAAGTATAATGTCTACGCATGTATGTAATTGTGTCATGGTTTGTAAAGAATACCATGAACAATTACTCCACAATACTGTTAATACTGGTAATATTTTTAACGAAACATCATAAAAAATTGAAACTGACAATAGAAAATTAATAAATTATCATAAGTAATTAAAACTTAAATGTAAAAATTTTAATTATCCATATATTGTTATCATACTAAAGATTCATAAAAATCAGACTAAATTTCGTACAGTAACTAAAGGTTGTAATGCATATAATAATACTATAAGTAAATTATTACTGAATATTGTCTTTCAGATATACAGTATAATGCAAGGATTAAAAATGGCTATAAACACTGTTAAAAAAAAAAAAAAAAAAAAAAAAAAAAAAAAAAAAAAAAAACAATTTTCAATTCATAAATAAATTACAAAGCATAAATTCTGCAAAACATTTAAAAACATTTGATTTTAATGATCCTTTTAACAATATAGATTTACAATGTTTAAAGAATACAAATTTAAATTAAATTTAAAAAGAATAAATTTCTCTTAGATGATTTAAAACATTATTAGAGTTTACCTTACATAGTAATTACATTATTTATACTAATTATTACATTTTATAAACAATGTCAAGGAATACCTGAATGTTGCACAACTTCAAGTACACTTTCTAACTTAATTGATATCCGTATTAAACGGGCGAAGCCCGTCTAGACATTCTTTTTGGTGGCATTATATATGATTGATTTCTGGCAATTTTGCAAAATTTGTAATTACATGTATACAGGGCCCGACTTATGCAGGGGCATGCGGGGCAGCTACCCCGGGCCCCCCTTTTTAGGGGCCCCCATGAGAGTAATCAAGATTTTCATTAAAAGGTGCTAAATGATTAAAATTAGCCAAAAGTAACGAAAATTCATATATTTTCAAACATTTAAGAAGGGAGTGCAGTCCTCCTTCCCTTCCCTGCTTCCCGTACGCCCGCCACCCATGCAAAAAACAAACTCTATATGATTAGAAAACTAATGATTAAAATTCTATTATGACAACTTAGTATTCTATTGTTTTCAAAGAAATTCTTTATTAACGTTTTCTACGTAACGTGGCAAGTTAAAACCATCCATTATCGCCCATTTGAGGCATTTTCTTTTAGACATCTTATAACGTACGTAGATAAGCGAAGTTTGCAAAGAAATACTCTTGTCAACCAACTTATCCTTTTTTCTACTATGTTATCCTACTAGCATTTTTTCTTAAAGTTGTGACCATTTTTTGTGATACTCTGTATACAGATGTGAGCAGTACTGGATACAAAATTTACGCATACTTACAATATGTATAAAGTTTAGTACTAGCTACTTGCACATTATTCGCAAAAAAATTCTATAAATAGATAGAAGGGCCCCCCTGAATGGTTTTTGCCCCGGGGCCTCCCGTAGCCTAAGTCGGGCCCTGCATGTATATCTCATCACCAACCGTTTTCAATCCACTGCTGGATGTAGGTCTTCGACACTTTTTTCTATTGGAGCTACGAAATATGAAAAGTGGCTAATATTAATTGCATGACTAAAGAGCAGAAAAACAGCAAACATATTTAGTTTAGTCAGTCTTTGAAAATCGCGCACATCAATCATATATATCATCATATCTTAGATATCATACATCTAAAAAATATTTTATGCATAGGTATAGTCCTACATGCTAGTCTCTGGTCTCTCTCTCTCTTTTAAGTGAAAGTATGCAATATTTTCTAAATTATGTTAAGAATTAGAATTTTTTTTTAATATCCACTAATTTATGTTCAGAATGTATTAAAGAGTGTGAAGTGCGTTAATAAGATAATTTTTCTGTTAAATTTCAGCTATTTTGAGTAATAACGCCTGCATTTTTCCAATCACTCTCAACAAAAAGATACTAATCGTATTAAATAATCGTAAGTAAATTAATAATCGTAATTAATAATCGTAAATAAATTAATCGTAAATAAAATTCTCAAACCCTTTTATTCTTATCTCAATGGATATACCTATTTCTAAAGCATACTTCCTTATTATCAATGCAAAATACGTGGTTTTAAAATGTGTACTTTCCGAGATACGCAGAGGGAAATGGAGGGGGGGGGGGGGATGTCTGAATAAGTGATAGTATATTTAGATAACAAGGGAGAAAAAAAGAGGAGGGGGGGGGGGGGGTTACGCGCTGCAAGCCGTACAAACCGGGACTTAAAAATTTTCCGATTTATTAAAAAACTTTAGTGCATAAAAAAAAAAACACATTTGTTCATTGAAATTAGACTTTACATGAGGGCTTCGGAGTCGGGGCCCATTTTTGAGCGAAAGAGTCGGAGTCGGAGTCGTATCTGTTAAAATTCCCGAAGTCGGAGTCGCCCATTTTACAAGCAGGGTCTGCACTGTCGGAGTCAGAGTTGTTCCTTTTTCCCACCAACTCCGCAGCCCTGGCTTTACACAATTAGTAATAAACACTTTGTATGCATTTTATGAAGTTAGAAAAAGAATAATCGTGCTTATTATTGGTAGATTATAGTTTCTGTCAAAATTTAATCTGTAATATAAAATATTGCTTCTCTTTCAAGTCTGCTTTTTCTTTGTTTTTTCTTTCTTTAAAAGTGATCACAACCACTTTACAAAACTACCTTTTACGTGGACTTTGTTGTATCAAAGATTATAAACGTGATTAAACTTACGAAATTACGTTTTTCTTTAGTTGTTCGGTTGCATTGCACTTATCTGTTGTTTAAAGTTGTAAATGGTCATGCAAATGTGCGTGAGCTGATTCGGATGACCCAACTTATCGCTTTTATTTCGCCGTTAACTTTTCCATTCAGTTTAGCTACCTGTTGTAACACTGTTTTTTCGGGAGATACTTTTGTCTCGCTAATGGATTTGAAGACTTTTTTCCTCTTTTCCTTATGCTATTTAATTTTCTTCAATCATATTTATCTTAAAATAAATAAATAAAATAAAATAAAAGCTATAAATATATTTACACGGTGATTCCGTTCAATAATTTACAGGGAGGGGGGGGGGGGGGGGGAGGACACACACTATCACAAACATTTTAATAATAGGAAACTAGGGTCGTAATCCATTTATTCCAATATAAAAATATTGGATGGCTCACTCCAAATTGAACCCGGATTTCCGTTCATAAATTTAATAATAATGAAGCTATTTAAACAATATTTGTAGTAGATTTACCATCCTTTGTGTAAAATGTACCGATATCCCTGAAAGTTGGGGAAGTGACCACCATCCGCATCAAAAAAGCATTAACCACTTCATGCTTAGGTATGTATAATTACAATATATAAATGTCATTAATGCTCTATATCCATCAGGGCAAATGGGCAATTGTCCAGGAACCATTGAAAATTGTCCCAGTATTCAGTAGTAATTTTATTAGAAATCACTTTAATGTAGTAAAAATTTAAAAATATGCTTTATTTATTACCCGAATTATGTACACTAAAATTCCCTATACCGTAGCTTTGTAGGTCAGCTAAATTACATAATATCCATATTTTACGCAGACTTTGGAATGCAAATGCATTTTCATAATTCCTGCATATTAGACGTTTAAATTTTCATAATTAATCTACAATATTTCTGACTTCTTTGTATTCAAATACTCTTTAAAATTTTACATGAGCGTTTTAATTATGAGAAACATGCCTGTAGAATTCGTATATATTCTCTGACATCTTGTTTTAGAAGATAGTATGGTATTAATTCACAATTTTTACATCACATTTTACAATGCCAAATCCATTTTTATAAAGAAATGTGAATGCTGATGAAAATAATAATCCATCTTGTTTGAACAACAGTTTTTAGTTTTAAATAAAATATTTACATTTGGGCATTCAGTAATAAAACGTAGTGTACTCGTGCCAGCACACATTCTTTGTAAAGGTATGGCAATCTATGATCAGAGTATCAACCTTTCTTTGCCTTGAGTCCAAATATTTGTGAATTTTGATGATCAGGCTCTGGGAATCATACCCAATGCTGTACTCGTGAAGGAAAAAAAAAAACTAAACAAACAGAAGGTTACGTTATAGGCAAAGGGTATACGGTATCGCTTTACTTGAGAAACATAAATTACACCGAGCCTGTTTAAGTCCAGAAGATATACGATGTATACCACCGTATATCTACCTACTTGCTTACAGCCCGGGCCATACTGAATTACTGTGTCCTTACAGCCCTGTAAAGTCATTGCATTTCACACAAAGTAAGGTTTGTTGAAAATTCAGGTCCAGAGTTGAGTGAAATAACTGATTTTCTACTGAATTAATGGACTGCGATCATCATAATTATGAGAATTACCATGTCTAAAATTATACTAAATCTTTTCTAAAAACAAGAGGCACAATAATTTGCTATCTCCATTAAATTACTGCTCAGTATTTCGGTTCACCATTTGCTCTCATTTATATAGTGGTTTCTAAACAGATGTTTTAAATTGGTTTTTAGATATCTATCTTGATTGCATATTAAATAAATAATACAAATTATTTGTAAATAATTACCATAAATATTTCCGACCATCAAACGCTATGACAGATGTTTAAAGAAAGAGGGTTTTATCCAAAGCAATTATTGATATATATATATAAATAAATAAATAATATATATATATATTAAATCAAATTGAGGTTTATTTGTTTTAAATGCACTATAAAATTTGTGCATATTTAAAGATATATTCCAATTCAAACTGCTTATTTTCTGACTTATTTTTAAATTCATTTTTGCTTTCAAACGCATCAAACTGCAAATTATCTTATTTAGGAACTACATAATGTGCCATGCTTGTCGATATTTTGATAAAGGCACAGAATATGGAAGAAAATGCTGTCAAAGTTGGCGTTTTGAACCGAATTTTCCGAAGCGGGAAATCTGGGAATGAAAAAAAAGGTCATACTGAGAAAATAATTGTTTAAAAATCAAATTCTAATTAATTGAGCGAAAAACGAAATCACACGGCCTCTTATACATCTGTTCAAAAATCACCTCAGCAAGTTTCATGTTTTTACTTTTAAAAATAAGTCTGAAAATGTCTCAGAAAATTTCGAGCTGTTAAGGTGGAAAAATATTTTTTCGAATGTACCCTTAAGCAAAAATTTATCCTAAAAATATTTGCGAATTTTAATGTTATTTTATTGATAAGATTTTTACGGTCCTAATTTTGAATTTTAAGAATTTTGGTACAAGGATCCCAGAGCAATATTTGATTCGCCTCTATCTTTAAAAACGGCTGAGATATAGTAGTTTGAAATTTTGGGGGATCATTTTCAGATAAGGTAGCAGATTAAAAATAAGGGATTCCTCCGTAAACGGGTTTGATTTACGAACTTTAGTGAACGTGGTTTATCTCAAATTTTCGTTCAGAGCTGTAACCATTGTTCTAATTTTCATACGCTTAAAACTACATACTCATATCCGGCAGTACTCTACTACATACTCATATCAAAATCTTGCCAAGCTTGGGCACCGTAGATTCACCTTAATAATAACTTTATTTTCACCTTAAAAAATAAATAAAAATTTTATCATAGAATTCAGGGAAATCCCAAGGAATATTAATAAGTACAAGGCCTTTTAATAGTATTGTTATTATTATTTTTACTATAAATTATTAATACCAGAATTTTATACTCTAGTTAAATTGTCATTTTCACTATAAAGCTAATTTATTTTTACACAATATAAAAAAGATTCCGTGAAAATACGGAAAATTGTACCGACAAAATACGAAATTGTTTTCTACAGTGTAAAAATAAATCTTGCAGCTGTAGTAAAAATGACAACTTAACTAGACTCTTAGCAGTTAAAAAAAGAAGAAAGAGAAAAAAAAAAAAAAAGTAGACTATAGGGACGGCGAATCTATAGTGCCATAAGGGCACGTTATTGTTTGTATGTTTTAGGCACGATGTTGTATTGATTGAGGTTATGAGATCACGATATAGTAACAAAACGCATGGAATGCACGAATTGAAATAAAATGAGTTTGTCTAAAACCGATTGATTTGAAGAATTTTAATTGTAGTTAATTGAATTCCAATCTAGCTCAATACGGCTCAAAAATTTTCGAACTAAGATAAGATTTGGAAGCTATATAAATGGAAAGACATTCTAAGAAAAAATTTCGATAATAAAAGGATGGAAACTTAGAATGCAATTCCAAACTATTTAAGGAACCATTTGCCGTTTTAATAATTTTCCCGTACCTGTACCAGCGAGTCATTATTTTCTCAAATGAATAAGACAAAAAACTCGAATAGAAACCAATTCTTTAGATGACTCAAATTCAGCTTACATTTCGTTAATAAGTGACCAAGTATGAACCTGACATTAATTATTTTTCCTGCAAGATTCAAAAACAGAAATCGCATTACTTTTATTTATTTATTTCGAAAATATAATTGTTAATGTAATTATTATAGTGTAATGTTAAAGTATGTATGTTACTTATAGTTTTTGTAAAATTTTAATTTTAAAAAATCACATAATTTTGATTTATTACTTTGCGATCTTCTAAATTTATGTATTTATTTATTTGCCATGTTATGCTGTCAAAATATTTTTTGGAAAATTTTAGCAGCTGGTTATGAAAAGGCTCACTATCCCTGAACTAGATTTTTAGTACTTTTTTTATTATCCAAGGATAGTCTCAAATCCTCCATATTCGTTATTTTCTCATTCTTGAAATCGATTTCATTGGAAAATAAACGTCCGTAAAAATCAGAAACTGTACTTAGCAAGTAACGGATTTTTTTTTTCTTTTTTGTACAGTGTACATAAATTCAAAATACTAACAGCGAGTATGAAGAAGTAATATAGGATACACTTCATATCATTCTATACACTTTATGAAAACTTTTCATGCATAAGTCATACCCGTAAAGACCATTCATAACATTATAACTTTTCATGATAGCCTTGATTCTTCACTAAAGCTCTAGCTCAGATTTTTCCACGTAAGTAAATTTTTTCGTAGCACTGTCACATCAATTTTTGTTTTACTCCCCTTGGATGATATTTTCTTTAACCTTGAAGTGTACTGATACACGTCAGATTCCAAGTGCGCACTTTAACGAATCACTAATCCATCGGAAAAGCATCAGGTGACTTTATGGGAAAATCTTGAAATGGAATCTTTCTATTCATGTTTCTTAGTATTTTAACTTTTTACTCGAAAGTTACACGCCTCATTGTCTCAGATCGTACATATTTTTGTCAATTTGTTAATGTCATTTTATTCATAAATTCACAGTTTTTGTTGGTGGTTTGTAATGTTTATTTAATGGTTATATACATATATATGTATCTATGTATAATCATTATTACCTAAATTTTACATTTATGCAATGGCACACACTGAAGTGTTTCACCTGGGAAAGGATTTTGAATCATTATTAATCACAAAATAAACAGTTTCGTTGTTTTACATGCTCATAAAGAATTTTTAGTAAATACATGATGACTAAAAAACTGACGATATAAAAAGCACAAGCAGCCAAAATAAAATTATCATTCAGCTATTTCAAGGCTTCATAAAATGAGCCCTGTTTTCAATCTTCAGAGAGGGAGAGAGAGGAAGAAACAGTGGTGGTTTGCTAGGCTATTCTTCCTGTCATTAAATTTGCATTGAATGAAAAGCTCTTCTTGAAATAGTTGCATTGCTACGATTGTTTCGGCCTCTTATGTCTTTATTTAAGTTGGTTTTTACACGCCATATATTCATCGTAACACAAGGAGTTTTTTTATAAGAATCTTATCAGTTTCTAAAGTGTACTGGGAAATATCTAAGTGCAAGAGGTCTTCAGAAGTCATAGTCGGGCCTTGCGTATACAAAAAAGAATGGACAGATAGGGGCACCAGAACACAATCTTGGCACATTTCCTTCTACTCCCAATAAACCTACTCACGATCACGACACACTTCATGATGCCCATTTTTAGAAGCCATCATTTGGGGGGGGGGGGGGACAGTTGCAATAGAGATATTTTTTTTCTCTCTCTTTCTTGATTTCTTTTTGTGTGTACTTGGACTTGTAGCGTATAAGCAAGTAAATAACGCATATAAGCAAGCATATTAAGAACCGTTTTAAATTCGACTCATTATATGTGCATCCTTTGTATCTCTTGCAGATGCAGAAATGGGTCGAAACGGCAGTATAGACAGTGTCCATTCCACCATCTATGAGTCAGTCTGCATGCCAGACCTGGAAGACTTTTTCCAGCCTGATTCTTGTTACGCACCTTTACGAGAACAGAAAGTACCACCTGTGATGAATGGGACGAACCCTGCCACTCCAGTCGCCGCCAGTCAGCCTCCGTATTTAGATGGTAAGAACAATAGTATATCTCCAATACTTATACACGAAAGTTCTCAGAATTCATTAATTCAACTGACCTTCATCAATCATGTATCAATATTTTCCTCTGAAGTCGAATTCAAATTTTAAGATATTTAATCATTATAGTGCACAATTCTTGAAATTATATACATTATACTTTTAAAGATGCAAATAAAATTACTTACACAATTAAGTAATAAAAAGGACTTTCACTTACACATTGCTCTATGAATGATGCAGATACATCACTATACAGAACATTTATTTATGCATTAACAAATTATTTTGCAAAAACGAAAAAAAAAAAAAAAAAAAAAAAAAGAGATTACTCTATGCAGTGCAGGTCAAAAAATTACTGTGGAGCCAATTAATGCAGTCTCTATTAAATGTTATGTTATTAGTATCCATAAAATTTTATCCAAGGCTGTTCTCATGTTTAATACTCAACAAACGTGAAACTTTCTGACTCAATTTTTAAACGTAAATGTATAAAATTGACAGTCCTGACTCTGGAAGCGATTTGGAATCGGAATGATTTTTCCATTTTTGGATAAATAAATTACCTATCTCTATAATAATAGCCTAAGTCATGTGACTGTATCAACAGTTCCAGGCTGCCCGCTTCACTTTTTATATGCCAGCGGCTCTTTTGGCACTAATGTTAGCCAGGTGCAGGTGATAAATCGCCAAACTGTTCCATCGCCATCATTTCATATTTCATGTATATAATAAAAGCGCAAAGCATGTGACTCTCATAAACAGTTATGGACTGACCCCTTCGCTTTCCATATGCAAGACGGCCATTTTTAATCAAAATTATTTTTTCGAATAAAGGTACGTAAAAGTTACCATGATTGCAAAGAATTCTTGGTACGTTTATGTTAATCGGGCGCAATTCTCGCCAATAGCATTTTTTAACTCGCCAGTTAGCATTTTTCTTTATTTTTCGCGTGGTAAATTAAAGCAATGCTTTGATGTTGAAATTAAATGTCATGGTTTATGGTATTATTTATTATTTTTCTTTTCTTTTCTTTCCTTAAAATGAAAGTCGTGAATTTAAAATTTTTCAGTTTTAAATTAAAGTTATGTATTTTAAATAAAATGAATGAAAGTATCATATTTTAAATGAAATTTATGAAATATGAAAAAATGCGACGGGAATAATGTTTGGCGATTTATCATCTCCGCCCGGATAACATAAAAACACATATTTCTTCATTTCGCTATCAGAATCTTCTGATTTGGCATAGTATTGAGCAAGTAAATTAAATTATGAATAAAAGTGACCTGATACAATGCTTAACATACATTTAAGGGAAACCAAACAGGTCTCCAAGGGCGGCTAATTGAGTTAAAGGCGATTTTGATCACGTGACAAGACATTTTTCTGCCTTCTCTGACTTTTTTTTCAACTTTCCTCCGTAAATTCGGTTCAAAACGCCAACTTTGACAGTATTTTCTGAAAAATCTATTGCGTTGGCAAAAAAACTGAAAACATTTTTCGATTACATAGTTTCTGAATAACAACACCTGCCAGTTTCATGCGTTTCCAAACAAAAATGAATTAAAACTTGTGTCATAAAGTTGCCCTTTGGATTTGAGAACAGTCTTAAACTTCATCGGGATCCCTCATATCTATACAAAAGCAACCTGTTCCCACTTTATACTTATATTTCTATAACCTACTTTCTTAATAAATAATTCTAAGCAGATAACGCTGTAATTTCGTTGGTCTAACATGCATTTCCGATATGTTTTCCCAACCATAGGAATTTATAATTAAAAATAATTAATGATAGTTTATTTTAAATCTCATTATTATATTTTACTTTATTTGAAAGAGGAATGAATTTTGTCTCGAGAACTTCCCGTCTTCACAGAAAACGGGCATGTTAACCACAGACCTGAGTTAAATGAATTCTAAGCCAGATTAGTACATGAAATTACACAACTATATGATAACATATACAAAACTAATGAAATTCAAATAAATAGGAAATAACTGTTTATATTTATTAAATATAATGTTCGTTAAAAATATTTTTTACTTTGAAAAAGTAAACGTTTTCCACACTTATGTAGTGTTTGAACGAGATATTACGTAAAAACTTCTGCGATTATCTATGCATGATTAAAGCTATGCATTCCGAAGATATAAATCCTTCTTCTTCAGGCTCAAGCGCCTTCTAGAACAAAAGTAAAATTGAGGGCTGCTCTTTCAGTATTAAATTGATAAAACTGCTTTTGCTCTTATAGCAGCTCATCGCATGTTTTAGCATGAAAGGAAAATATTCATTCCTTTGAAGCGTTTTGCTTTTTTTAATATGTAAAATTTTATGTTTTAAGAATGTGTTTTATACCAGTGTTTGTATTTTATTATTTATTTATTTATTTACAGTCGTCCCCGTTTAAACGAATATTGGCGGTTTCAGAAATAATATTGGATTAAGCGGGGTATTCGATTAAACGGGGAATCATAATTGTAATATTTAATGCGTAATAAAAAGGCAAAATAACTATCTATTGTATTTTTAATTAATAGCATAATAAATCGCTAATAGAATATGATAAAATAAAATAAATACAAATGCTGATATAAAGAAAATACGTTTTAATTTAATGTCAGTACATACATTTACATCACACTTAATGCAGCTTGTTTGAATTTGGTTAAAACATCGCTACTTCTAATTTACGTCACTTATACTGCCTTAAAAAAATCGTTTAAAGTGGTTTGTTTAAGTGGAATTTTAAAGGAGTAAATATCGAGTTATTTTTCGAATGAGTGCAAAATATCACAACTACCATCTCGAGCCTGGTTAACAGCAAGAAGTGCTTGGTAGGGAGATCAAGATGGGGAAATCATTTGACCTGTCCATTATATACCTGCCGGCCGAAATCATTACAGTAAGAAGTGAAAATTTGTTTTCAGCGTAAAAGAACCGAAAATGACCAAATGTGGAAGGAAATTCCAGCTGAAACGTGCTTTCCGCGCCTATTTCCAAACATCGGTCACACAGTTGTTATTCGATTAAGCGGGGATGTTCGTAAAATGTATTTGGTTTAAGCGATGGAAAATAACATAGAACCAATAGGAATAAATTCGGTTCCGGATGATTCTATTCGAATAAGCGGGATATTCGATTATCCGTAACCTGATTAAGTGGGGAGGGCTGTATTTATTATTATTATTATTATTATTACTATTATTATTACAACTGATTGAATGAAGCACAGGAAAATTTGTCTTATCAAGTTTCAATTTTGAAATTATGCGATATTTTGATAGTAGTTATCGTTTATTTTTTAACTTTTCAACAAAGCAGAAACGAATACCTTATTTTAATCTGATATCTTTATGAACTTCATTAGTCTCAGGCTATAATTTTTCAAGCTCTGCTCTGCACGATCATCGAAAACTGAGCTCGAACTCTCCCTAATCTGCAAATTATTCACAATAAGTTCATTTAAAAAGAATGCAGCTTGTTAAATAAAAAATACTCCTTAATGGTTTTCCACGAATCTTATGTTTCACAGTCTGGTGGTGGAATAATCTTTTTCAAATAACTCCCATTTCTCTCATCATCCGGTCCAGTTGGGTCAGCTCATTTGCGGCCCGATCTCTTTTGTTATTTGCTATTTGCATCCGCTTATGAATTAGGAAAAAAGAGAAAATGCTCCCGCCTGCTTTCAACATTTTCTCCCTGTGTACGAAGCGTGTCATACGCATACCATTAAAAATAACAAAGTCATGCGGTAATTATTGACGAGGTTTGTATGTTGCCACAATCGTCGAAATTTCGATTGCGTATAGAAAACGAAAATGAATTTCACCTCAATTATTCATCATATTTTTTTCCACACTATATAGAAAATAAAAAATAAGCCTTTGTTATTATAACATTTTGGATAGTTTGTATTATCTTCTTAAAGTTGGTGCACATATTAAAGCTATGTTTAATAGACAGAACAAAATTATGGTGAGACAGATCAGTGATGGCGAACCTATGGCACGCGTGCCAGATGTGTCACACACGAAAATTTGTATGGCATGCAAACAACTTCGACACATAATTTGAAATTTTCCAATTGAATAAAAAACTGTCCAAGGCAGGGGATAAACCCAGAAACTCTGATTCAACGTGACAACGCTCTTCCAACTTGTCGACGACTGTGGGTCGACATTATTCACTCAGACAATCTTTTGGCTATATCTTCCGGTGTACAATATTGCATAACTCAACAGAGTAAACCTCAGGTAAAGGAACTTCGTTAAACGATGGATACATAATTATACTATATTATATTATCTCAACCCTACTGATTGAAATGAAGAAATCATAAGCCGGCCAGAGTCGTCCAGGATAGCTCAATTCGTGGTGGTATGTAGTTGGCATGTTAAGGCTCCGCTGCACTGAAACTCCCCGATCGCGAAATCCCATGTTAGCCTATGGGAAAACTTTGAAGCCTGATCACTCATTGCCTAATATAATTATTAAAATAACGTTTTCACCATCAAAAAATAGACGTCAGATACCGATGATGTGCGTTTTTAAAAAATGTCTACTTAAATTTTAAGTATCTTTAAGAAGATGATAAAATTTAATCAAATGGAAATTCCAAAGTTTGTAGGGATTTTTATGTACTTAAAATTTACGGAGAAAATTTTTAAAAACGCACATCATCGGCATCTGACGTCTACTTTCTGATGGTTAAAACGGCATTTTAATCATTATATTAGGTAATGAGTGATTGCGCTTCAAAGTTTTCCCATAGGCTAACATGGGATTTCGCGATCGGGGGGTTTCAGTGCAGTGGAGCTTTAAGCCTGAGTTTCTGGATTCGATTCCTGGCCTGGTCCTTTCACTCAAATTTTCAACTTATATGATTTCTTGGTCAGTGAGCTTGATTGAGATAAATAATATAGTATACAACTTTTACACGCCAACCATTTTGTAGGCTTAATTTCTTTTATTATTACTATTACCAACAAGAATAAATCGTTGTTTAGCACGCAAAACACCAACCATGAAGAGCAGTTATTTCTACGTGAATAAAAGCATTCTAAATTTTCGAAGCTAATAAAAACTTTTCTGATAAGCGCGCTACAGCTCATTTTCTCTACAAACTTTTCGATAAAAATATGTATTAATTGTGCCAAATCATTTTGCCTTTCCTTATCAATTTAAGTTAGCCTTTCTTTATCAATTTAAGTTAGCCTTTCTTTATCAATTTAAGTTAGCCTTTCTTTTCTTAACCCTTTCCGGCGCGGAGTAATCCTGTTTGTGCAATGATGAAATGATGGATTGGCTCCAGAATTTACATGCGAATTTATTAGAAAATAAAAACTTGCCTGTTTTCCCTTAGGGCCTGGAAGGGGAATATAAAAGGGAAATTTTAATTATATATTCTTGGTGCTAGTACGCTTAAAATTAGCTGTCCTTTTTTGTGGACACTGCGCGCTAAAGGGTTAAATGTATTTTATAAATCAATTGAAGCTGTTATATGACTGGCGTTTAAATTTGTATGTGCATTTCTGAAAAAGTCAAAATGTGAGCATTACTACGAAGCATGTATAAAAAAGATAAAAAATAGCATTAATTATTAATATGGATTTTTATACGGCAAAGGTTATAATTGTAAATAAGAATAGAATTTGCAATTATTTAATAAGAGTTTGGAATGTTGGAAAATAATGTCTGTTAATTTTTTCGTTCCCGAGCATAAAAAGGTTCACCATTTTGGGGGGAAATATTCACTGTTCTCGCAATTACAAGATTCTAATCGGACTACCTTTCATCCGCCAACTAGGCGAGCTCTAATAATTCGTAATACTCTTATGGAAAAAAAAAAATAAATAAAAATAGTCATTTTTTTTCTCCCCAACAAAACTATTTTAATCTACCATTCTTTTTAGTAATTAAGGCGATATGCCATCGCAGTGGTACAAAAACAACCAAAATCAAATTTACTTTATAAAAATTTTACATTTTAGTTATAACCCTCTTTTTTTTCTTTCTTTTAATCACTGTTATTAAAACTTCTTAATATATTTAATTTCTTTTCATTACTATGCGACATAAATAATTTTTTTTTAATTGATGAGTAGATTTATTAATTATACAGCTACACTAATCAATGTAATGGTAACTAAAATTAATCTAAGTGCTATACCACTCATTTACAATGGTTCAATATATTATTAAATGCACGATGTTTATAACACTTTAAACTAATATTATAGATAAGATATCATTCTTTGAAGAAGCTTTGTAACTATTTATCTCTATCTTTCTAGTGATCTATATAGACTCCAGTAATCCATTTAATGTTTTGTGTACATTCAACCACCCCTATTTAATCTCAGACACGTAGGCGCCAAAATTAACTATTTCAGGTTTAGCGTTTCAAAATTGTTATTGCATACGCTTTGATCTTTCCGCCTCCTGTTTCACGTTTCGCTCGAGTTTGCTTAAAATCGTAATTCAAAAGTGATCGCAACCTCTAACGTCTAACAGCAGGTATTTTAGTGGATTTAACTGTAAACATAATGAATAATGATAACACAGGTATTTTATGGAGTTAAAAGTTTAAAAAGTTACTTAAATATTGAAGAAAAAATATTATGGCATTCGCAGGTAAATATATTTCTTTATCAACATCTGAAAATAATAAAAACTTTTGCTTATGCAAATATGTATGCGTTATGGAAGAGAACAATAATGTTTGCCCAAGGTTCTTACTTGATAACCTTGTGTTTTAGAAATTGAAGAAAATGAAAAAAGAAAAACATCAGATTTGTATAATAGGATGATTTATAAAATAATAAATTAATTGTGAATCCAGTATTATTTCTTGGCAAACAGTTTTTTTTTTTTTTTCGTCATAAAAAGTATTCTTATAGAGCTGATTTTTTCCCCTCTTTGCTTTTTTCCTATTCTTTTCCCCAAATTACTTCATTTTTTGATTTATTTTTTTAATTTTTTAATTGATTTTTTGAAAATATAAATTGTAATTTAAATAACAACTAAATGTTGGGATAATCAATCAGTTGATTGATTGATTGAAGGAAAACGGAAATACTAAAAAACTTTTTTAATAACTTTTTTAATTTTACATTAAAATTGATCAAAAAATCGATTTTCGTTTTTGAATATTAAATGAAAGCCTGTTTAATTGTAAATATTTTGACACCTCATTTTTACATATACGGCAATTATATCCCGAGATATTGTAAATTTTATTCATACATACTCAGCGCAATTACCACACAAATCTTTAAACGGATTTTTCTCCATGTTCATATTTTCTCCACTTTCGTGTTTTATAAATGCTAAGGCCTTTTTTTGTATTTGAGATAAAGATTTAAAATTTTTTATACATTTTCTTTATTACATATGTGATAAATCTTCGCATGGAATTAGCCTTCAGGTTTTTTGTTATTTTAAAAAAAAAAAAAAGTACATGAAGATGTGCAAGATTTTATCGTTTTACACTATATGTATAAGTCGTCACATAATTTTACACTATATGTAAAAAAATTCAAAAAATTCTATAAACTTTTTGAAAATGTTAATTAAATATGCAGTTATTATTTTTTTTTTATTATTTATTTATTTATTTATTTCAAAATGTAATACTTAACTTTTAGTTGAACATTGAAATGCAGTAAGTTCACAATTTGAACCATATTTTTTAAAATAAACAAAATTGTTGAAAAGGCAAACTGTCCCCTTAAAGGAGAAAGTTGCTATATTGGCCAATTTAGTGATGTTACAGTTGGTGGAATCAGTGCCTGATTTACGGCAGGGCATTCAGGGCACAGGCCCAGGTCCCCTGATTTTCAGGGGCCCCCAAATGCTGCTGAAGGTTTTTCAATTATTGTCCAAAATCGGATGTAGATTTACATTTCATTCTGCATTCTATTGTGTATTCTGTTTCGTACATTCTACATTCTATTTCGTATTGTATTTTTATAAAATCGAATATTTTGTCTGAAACATCCATATTATTAGTTGTATACTTTATCATTCAAAATATATGGACTTGCATAGGAAAAGATAATCAACATCACACAATTTATTATAAAACGTCTTATTTAAATTTCATCATTATTAAATAATTATTTAAAAATAAATTAATGATTATCAAATTAAATTTTTAATGGATATTTTAAAGTAATTATTAAAGTCAATATTGGTTAACGTAGTAAGTACCGTTTTCAATATATATATTTTTTTACTCAAGCCCCCTGCAAGCATCGGTTCAAGGGGTTCCCTGTAAGCATCTGTGCCCAGATCCCCCAAATTTGTAAATAAGTCCCTGGGTGGAATGCCTCGAAAGAAGACTTTTTGAAAGTGAAAGTGTGCCTAGGCATTAGCCAATTTTTGCCATTATAAGAATGACTTTTTTTTCTGTAAGAAAAGTAAATCACATATATTTAAAAACCGCGCATACCTTACACAATCATCACGATGGATCTGAATCGTATTGAGCTGTTTTAGGAAAGAAGTTTGCTTATTTTCTTGAACTATAGTTATTAGTTTCTTGATGACTGTTTCATTTCTTACATATTTTTTAATATCATATACATAGATGTGCATTTTTGTGTATAACAGTAAACAACATTCAACTGCATATATTTATCTGTACTTTTTATGAAAATTTATATTTAAACAACATTCATTTGTATATATTTATCTACTTTGCATGAAGATTTATATATAAAATATCATATGTGAGTAAAAGGATGTTATGAAATTGTTTTATTGCCTAGGAATATTTCTACACAGCATTTACTGCTATTTTTCTATATAAATTTTAAATTAGATTAATTTTGTAACCCTAGGGTGACATTTCGCGATCTTTTCACTTTGTATACCAACTATATCCTGTCAAAACCGAATGCAAGGGCTTCTATCCGGTAGAAAGTCGTCATTTCGATCGAAATTGATATTCGAAACCACCCTACATACACACCATACACACAGTACACGTCTACGGAAGGGAAGGGACGGCAAATAAGAATGAATCGAACAAAATAAAAAGGGGGATAATGGAAAGAAAGAAAAGGTCCACCCAACAAAACAAACGTGTGGGAGGGGGTACTTAACTTCCGGCAGCGATCACCTGCTATAAAAGCAACCGGAAGCAGGGGAGGGGACGAACGGAAAGGTGCGATTCCACCTACTCCGGAAGTTCGGGCACTACTCCGTACTCCATTCGCTCCAAAGATCGTTCCTTCAGTTTTCATTCAATGTTGTGTAGTAGGCTAGTGTAGCATCCTTCGGGCCTGGAGTAAACCCGCGTGCAAAGAGTTGATTATGGAGTAGATATATATTGCGTGCCTTATTATAAAGTGGGAATTTTATTATCACTGTCGGCGATCTTTTTCTGGTGAGTATTTTTCTTGAGATTTTGCTCCTTTATCTTTTGAGCGGTGGTAAATTTGAGCTCACAATTAATTTAAAATGAGTTTTTGTTTAGATTTTTTAAAATTCTAGAAATATAAATGAATTTGCTAATTTATATCGCTTGTACCAACTGCTAAAACTTTTAAAGAAGTTCTAGTTATTTTTTAATACTGCATGCAACAGAGGAAAGCAGTGTTTGTGCTAAAATGTAAAATTTCCAGGTGGCAGCCCTAAACTTCGAAACCTAAACTTTCAATCATTCCCATTATGTCTTATGACTCATATACTTTTATTATGGTCATTCATAAATTTTGCTTCAAAGGATTTTATTTGTGTTAGACGAATACCGTTGGCAAACGTATGGCAGTTTCTTTGTATATTTAGGATATTTAAAATTCTTGCAAATGCTTTGAAGGAGAATATTGCACAAGTGCAATTTCGTTGAGTTTAGCCCCCCGACCCCTTCTCTTTTATAAGATAAAATAATAAAACACCGAATCTCCCGCTTCCCTAAAAGATTGAATATAAAAGAAACATTTTCAACATTTAAAAAAATATATTTTACCTAATTTTACAATTTTATATTATTTTATTTTCCATGCATAACATTTTAGTCTTCCCCTTCTTACTTTTGCAGCAAAAATCACAATGAGCATATTGAAGCAAAACTTTGATTTTTTCTTTTATTTTGCAAGCTACAGATTCTAAAGTTTTACTATGTCATAGAAATGAATTTCAGTGTGCTTTAATAATTTTAATGAAAAAAATTTGTTATAATAACTCTGCTTTTAATGTTAAGATGTAAATTTAAAAATCGTTCTTCAATGTATATAGCTTTTAAGTCAAAATTCATTTGAATAAATCGAGCTCCCACCTCTATTTTAAAATGCAATCTGCGACAATCTTATTTATTTTTTTTTTTTTTTTTTTTTTTTTTTTAACTGAATAACTTTAATAATCGGACATGCCTTAAAAATCTGCAATGCACTGCAACGATTTCAACTACTTAAAAAAAGGGGGGGGGGGGAGTATAATTTTATTCTGTTACCAAGCATATGCGTGGGTCGGATATACCAGACAATCCTATTAAAATAATCTCGAACCCGACGAAAAAAAAAAATCCCATCAAACTGAACCCAAAATGGAAGAAATTTAATCCATATTTTAATACAATTATTGAAAAATGGCCTACAATTATATCTCTAACATCAATTTTATATTGAGAAATTAACTTATATAACTCATTAGTATTCAAATCTATAGTTTTTGTCCTCTAAAAAAACATTCCCTATATATATTTATATTTTTGAAAAATCCAGTTAACCCGAATCTGAACAGCAAATTCAAATCATAACCCGAACCGTTACCATCTCTATTGTCAGTAGATAATTGTTACTATATAGACGGTAGTGCCTGAACCCCAAACAATTAAACATAATCCAAAGTGAACCCGACTCGCACCGAAAAAAATTAGCATCCTTCTCAGGATTTTTTTTTTTTTTTTTTGGAGGGGGGGTGAAAGGCCAAAGTCAAGAAGGGGGGATCAGTTTTTCATCGTGTGGTGTGATTATTCTTAATTATTTTATTAAATAGGATCTTTTTTCATAAATTGTTAGAGATTATTCTGGACATACTTAGGGTGCCACATGCACTTATCCATTTTCCGAATCCGCCGTGCCAGTTTTCGAGAGTGCCATATTTTGTCGCTTTCTCCCTTTGTTTTTTCATGCATTTACGACCATTGTTTCACTTTATTTTGTTTTAAGTAATTTATTTATTTATTTAATATTTTCATTTCTCAGTCATATTCAAACAATCTAAGAGATTTGTTATCCATTTCTACAAAACAACAAAACCAATTTTCACTTTGTTATCTAATCCAAATAACAGTTATTTTTATCTCGATATTTGCTTAAAACTTTTCATAACATTCAGTTTTTCTGCCAGCTTATATTTTATTTATTTATTTATTTTTTGTCTCTTTAACAAATTTGTAAGTGTTTGAATTGTAATAAGATTCTGATGTCATAGGTTATAAATTCCAGCATGTGTGTGAGAGATAGTTGTGTTTGTAAATGGGAGTAACTTGATTTAAAGTCATTCGATATTTAAAATTAGGATAATTAGGTTAAACACAATTAATTTAATCTGAAAAATAACCATAAACTTTTACATTTATATAACATATACTGTATTTTACTTATAACTTAAAAAAAGAAATCATCATTACAAAGCGCAATAAATCTGTAAAAGTTCCCGTATTTACTCTTGAAATTTATAAGCTCCGTGTATTTTTCTCACCCCTTATACTTTTGAAAGAAAATTTCGATTTAAAATATTTTTTTTATAACAAATACCCTTAGGGTATGAGAATTGTGTGGTCCCAGATCTAAGAAATTCATCTCAATACTCAATATTTATTTTACGCACTCCCTACTTTCAGCACTGAAAAAATGGCCAAAAGGTGCGCAAAATATAGCGCGAGTAAACATGATGCTTTAGTAACGATTACAGTAAATGATTTGTGTGCGATCAATCGAAAAAGATATTGCGTGACGAAATTTTATTCAGACAAATTTAGATTCAAATAATAACATAAAGAATATTTTGAGATCATCGTATTATTATTATTACTTTTAAATTTACCTTGATGCTAAAGATTTTTATTATTATTATGTTTCCTTTTTTTATTTACCTTGATGCTAAAGATTTTTATTATTATTATTTTTTTTTTTTCTGTCTAAGCAGACTTTTCCAAGGTTTTTGATTTACGTGATATATTTAGCAATAAAACTATTAAAACGCAATTTATTATCTCGAGATAGAAATTATTGCGTTATATTAGAGTAAATTACTCGTGAGCTATTTTTTTAATTTTATTAAAGTTTTATTTATTTATTTATTATGTAGTGGATATTTTAAGTGTAATTTTTTTCGTTAATTTTAATCATATTGTATTATTTATTTGGCTAGTGATCATATTACTTGAAAGCTTATAACTTATTTTCTAATGACAATTTTTAAAGATTAGGAGTAAGATACAATACACATTATTACAGCCTACAGCTAAAGATAATTTCAAAATAGTAAATAAGCAACTAAAAATAAATGCATTAAATTACAATATATGGTACAATATTAACAACAAAAATTAAAAAAATTGTTCTAAGTAATGTGAAATAAATAATTTTGTATTTCCGAATATGTAATAGCATGTAATAGTGCATAATTAATCCTAGAGCCATTTTGTTAAAACGGATTTTTTAAATAAGAAACGAAGAAATCATATTATTATTATTAGTAGCAGTATAAGTATTATCATTATAATTGCATGCGAGCATTTAATTTTTTATTATTCTTATTCTACCGTATCAGTATGTTTTGATTGTCTCATAATTCATTTTTTAAATACATTACTAAATAGGGTTCTTGTTATTTTTTGCAGATTATACGCATAGTATGTTATGAAAAGGCAAAAGAAAAAAAAAAGATAATAATAATAATAATAATAATAATAATTCTTAGACATAGTTATTTAAATTTATTTTCGAAAAAAATTATTATTTTCAATAATTACACATGCTTTTGTAATACCCCTTCCCCGCCTATTTCCTTCTTTCTTTGTGTATTTGTGCGCTTGCATTTCTGAAAACAAATGTTCTAAATCTTACTGTTAATTTCTGACGAAATTTAACTTTTATTATTTCATAGCATTTTTCGAAATATTGTACTTTCCTTTAAGGTGGTTTTCAAATCTCTTGGTCAACAACACAAAACTTTCTGACACATTTCCTGACTCATATGTAAACGTAAAGGCATAAAATTGATAGGGCTGACTACTGACGCTATTTCGAATCGAAATGAGTTTTCCAGTTTTTTTAAAAAATAAATTACTTATCGAGTAATAACGATTTTGGTCACGTGACGACCTCTTTTCTCCTTTTTTGCTGTGTCACGTTTTGAACTTCGGTTAAAAACGCCAAATTTAACAGTATTTTCTGAAACATCTATTGCGTTTACCAAACAATGAAAAACTTCTTTCGATTATATAGTTTCTGAATTAAAAACACCTACCACTTTCATGCGTTTCCGAAGAAAAATTAATTAAAAAATGTGTCAGAAAGTAGCTCTTTTGGATTTAGAATAGACGTAAGGCTCCTATCCCTGCAGGCGAAAACACTCGCGAGTTAATGCTAAACCTATAGGGAGGTTATTTTCTAATATCTCGTTTGCATTTCGATATTTTTAAATATATATATATATATATATATATATATATATATATATATATATATATATATATATTGCATTGGATAGGGCTGAGGTCGATCTCTGTATCGCTTCTTTTTTGCATTTTCGATTTTGGTTACAGATATTTTTTAGAATGACACTTTCATTTTCAGAACCGGTTTCGAAAGTGAAAGTAACTTTATAAAAAATATCTGCAAACAAACAAACAAAAAGTCGAAATGCAAATGAGATATTAGAAAACAACCTCCCAATAGGAGCATTCATTTAAGGGGCCTGGCCACTCAGCTTTCGATTTCCCCTCACTAATGTAAAGTCTATGGGCATTTGATGCATCCGTATATTTAAAATATCTTCTCGGGTAATTAATATTTTCAACTTCTATTTTTGGTGTCCTAAAAGATACATCTTTTTTTCTTAGTTCTCAAAATATTTCTAAAGTATAGACTTAATTTTATATGAGGTGTTAAAATCTTACTCACAGTTCGCCCGCTTTAAACGCAAAAAATATTAAATTCAACATACATTTTAGAAATATTTTGAAAACTAAGAAAAAAAGAGACATCTTTTAAGAAGAGTACACAGAAAAAAGATGCTAAAAATGTGAATTTCCCCAAAAGATATTTTAAATATACGAATGCATCAAAAGTCCATAGACTTAACATTACGGAGGAGAATTCCGAAGCTGAGTGACCAGCCCCCTTAAGATCCTTAATGCATTTAAGGTTTTTTCTTATTTTGTAGTAGCACTTTCTGAAACTTCAAACATTTTGTGTTTCACATATAAAAGACGTACTACTGGACCTCCCATTAACAGAAGAAATCGTACTTTCACTAATCAACTTCACTACGCTTATCTCAATTAGTTGTGGTGTACTACAGATAGTCAAGTAATTCTCTCCACATGTGCTTGACACTATTCATTTGTCAAATGCTATCAGCTTCACCATTTTAGTTGGACTCTATTAAATTGTTAGCTTCCTGGGGTAATGGAACTGTTCATTAGGTATCCCATATGGCCTGCAAATGTGACGAACAGGTGGCTACTTGTTCGAAGACCCCAGGTAAAAATTGGAAAGTTTGGCTGCATCTCTCGTAAAACTGAACCGATTCAGTGCTTCTATTTTAGTGTTTGCGAGTGTGGACTAGTATTAGCTGGGATTTTCTTGCTGGATATAAAACGTAATAGGCATAGATTTCAACGAATTTTGTGGATATGTTTTTGAAATATTTTTCTGTTCTGGAAATCGTTTTAATGGAAAAGATAGTTATTCGAGAAACGTCTGGATAAAAATGGATTTTTTGAGTAAGTTACTTTATGAAATTTTGATTTGTTTTATGAAATTTTATTATATTTAATTTATTTTATTGGAAAGTTTAGTTGAACTCGCGTAAAACTGAACCGATTCAGTGCGTCTATTTCAGTGTTTCCGAGTATGGAATATCTTGCAGGATAATAAACGTAAAGGACACAGATTTCAACGAATTTTATGGACATGTTTTTGAAATATTTTTCTGTTCTGGAAATCGTTTTAATGGAAGAGATAGTTATTCGAGAAAAGGTTGGATAAAAATGGATTATTTGAGTAAGTCACTTTATTAAATTTTGATTTATTTTATGGGAATAAAAGAATTGTACGATATAGAGAAAAAAAAAACTAAAAAAATAATAATCTTTCATTCTTTTTTGATTTAAGAAATAAATTGGAAATGTGATAATGATGTTGTTAAGTAGTACATCGGAAATTCATTCAAGCATTGTAGTAATAACTTATGTGATTGTTATTTTCTGAACATTTAATTTGATGTACTTTTTTTTGTTCTTCCCCCAAACCCTTCATTTATTTTGAACTAACAAGTGCATTCTAGCTTAAGTTAAAGAATTAATAATTTTGATTTGTCTATCGTTTTATGTTATTATTATTATTTTTTTTAATTGGTTAAAATATTAGAGTTAATTTTAATAATTTTGTTGATTTTTTGAAGTTCTTAAAGAAAGGGATTATTATATAAATTAATTCATGTTTATAAGTATACATTAAAAATAGAAAGTTATACACGTATATGTTCCATAGTATGGTATAATTTCCATGTGCTCATTCATAAATTATCGAATATTGTCCAGATTTTAAGTGACTAGGCTATTTTTTATTTACCTGTAAAAAGCAATGTATTTTTAATTGCTAGATTTATGCTGTAAACTGAATATTAAATTGTTTAAAGCCATATGTACTCTTGGCTTTTTTTTTTTTTTTTTTTTTTTTTTTTAATTTATGTTGATTTTATCTGTTGCACGAGATAAATATATGTATTTAAAATGTTCAAATATTAGTCGCTATTAGCAAGCGCATTCTAGCTTAGTTTAAAGAATTGACAACTTTTATTTATCTACCTTTTTTTTAAAGTTACAGTTAATTTCATTTTTAATAATTTCGTTAATTTTCAGAAGTTCTTAAAGAAGTAGATTATTCCATATAAATTAATTCATAGTTATAAGGACGCATTAGGTTATTACTTTGAGCCATAGTACGATATATTTTTCATGTGTGTTACATAAATTATTGAGATTAATCTTATCCAGATTTTAAATAACTACGCTATTTTTTATTTACCTTTAAAAAGTAATGTGCATTTCGTTGCCATTAGTTATGCTGTTAAATAAATATATTATTTAAAGTGTTTAAGGGTGTTTTAAAAAATATATATCCCTCCCGTTCAACAACGCGAAACTTTCTAACACATTTTCTCTCTCGGTTTTTAGGTATAAAGACATGATACTTGCAGGCATAATTATTGAAGCGATTTATAATTGAATAGATTTTTCATTTTTCGATAAATTAATTACATCTTGAGTTGTAAGCGATGATTGTCTCAGGACGGCATTTTTTTCCGTTTCTGATGCTGGCGCATCCAAAAATTCGGTTCGAAACGACAACTTATACAGAAAATTTTTCTACCTTTACCAAAAACGAAAAAAACAAAACAAACAAACAAACAAAAAAACAGTTCGATTACTTAGTTCTTTATTAGACACATTTGTGAAAAAAAATTACTTTAAAAATGTGTCAGAAAGTAGCCAAATTGAATTTGAGCTGGTTTTTTTCGCTATGTAAGTTCGTGATTTGAAAAACTGGTATATGAAAATTTTGAAATTTATTTTGATTTTGTCTGTTTCACGAGATGAACAAGGGTATTTAAATATTAATAAGGTATTTAAATATTAATCGATACATACTCACTCTTTTCACAGCTATTATTATGTAAACCATTAAACAAATATGCAAAAATATTACATAACACCCAAAGGTTTAAAAAACAAAGCTATAATAAATTTAAATAGTAAAAGTTAATTTGTATTTAAATCATAAAAAGTTAATGCTAAACTAAAACTTAGTTATAAGTAAAAATTGTGTTTGGTCTGCGCATAAATGAAAATTACTGAAGTGTTATTTAATGTACAGTGTAATGTAACGCATGGACGAATTTCGTGAATTCAATCTTTAGAGAAGGCAATATTTTAAGGTCTTAGTGATTTTATTTTTTTAACCTTTAACTGATGTCACTGAAATTGTCACATATCTAGTGTGAAGCAGTGAAGCGGTCTGTGAGACCGCTGCATCGAAAGATGAATAAAAGCCGCGATTAACTCATAGGATGTTGTTTTTGTACTAAACTTTTTGTACAGGAGTGTTATAATTAAAATTCCCCTATTCAAAAGTCTGTTGTG
Organism: Maratus speciosus; assembly: GCA_963932465.1. Taxonomy (NCBI): domain Eukaryota; kingdom Metazoa; phylum Arthropoda; class Arachnida; order Araneae; family Salticidae; genus Maratus; species Maratus speciosus. The sequence goes on from OZ010789.1 coordinate 470,646,430, forward strand.
TTATAGTACTAAAGTTCCAAACGAAAAAAAAAATTCAGTAGTGTTTGTAGATAAACTGAAATTTGCAAGTTAAACTATGAAAATTGAAAAAAGCACCGGTCTGTGAGGCCAGTAACATCAGTTAAAGGTTAATTAAGATGGTATTCAAAAAAATATTTTTCCACACTCAGCAACTCCAAATTTCCTGACTCATTTTCAGACTCTTTTTAAAAAATAAAAACATGAAACTTGCTGACGTTATTTTTGAAGAGATTTATAAAGCATCCTGTGTTTTTATTTTTCGTTCAATTAATTAGAACTTGATTTATAAACATAATTATTTTCTCAGTGCGACCATTTTATTTTTTTTCGTTTCCAGTACTTTCGCTTCGGGAAATTCGGTTCAAAATGCCCACTTTGACAACATTTTTTGAAATATATTCTGCCTTTATCAAAAGATCGACCCATACACCACATTATATAGTTTCTGAATAAGAGAACCTGCCAATTGGATGCGTTTGAGAGCGAAAATGAATTTAAAAATTAGTCAGAAAATAAGCAGTTTGGATTTGAGTACACCCTTAAATATCAGTGAAAGTGAAATTGAAAAAAAAAAAAAAAAAAAAAAAAAAAGTCATGAAATATGCAGGATTGAAACTAGGATTTTTGCCCCACCTCATTTCAAAAATATATATATATAAAGAGAAGTTCCCGCACTTTATGAAGACGCACGCACTAGCTGACGTGCAGAATATCAAATATAATCAAATTTCAATAAAATTGACAAGCAATATTTAAATTGTCCTAAAACAGAAAAAAAAGGTTCAATAACTTTCATTAACATGTATTTTAAACATCGGTTATGAACGAATGGAAGTTTCATTTGATATATAAACGCCCTATTGTCCCCCCCCCCCCCCATTCGCCGGTCACGTAATGGAAAATCTGTTCTAAGCAAAGAGTATAAAATCAATGTATACATTGGGTTGTCCAACTGCATGTTAATGCAGTTCTAATTTCAACATGCAGTCCTAATTTCGGTATTTGTTTTCCTGAACGATGAACCAAATCTTCCTTTAGCACCTCTTTCTACTTTGGCGCCCTGGGCATATACCACCCCCCCCCCTCCCCCTAGTTCAGGCCCGGAAATATGAACTTTATGCTAATTATCATAGTTCTTCATCACATATTAACTTAAGATATGCATTTAGTAATAATTTTGCTGCATGTAGGATAGTAATGCTAGTATGATTGAATTGCAATATTTATGTTTTTTTTTTTTTTTTTTTTTTTTTTTTTTTTTTTTTCTGTATAACAAAACGGGATCATTAACCTTTTTTTTTTTGTAAAGTTAGGATATTTTCTCGTATTTAAATGATCTTTTCTAAGATTTCGCCACATCAGTGGCTCTCTTATAAATGAAATTGATGAACATTTTATTTCTTTCTGATAATTCTGTCTCTTTCTCCCCCCTTTTCCTTTGCCGAATTTAGAACATATTTTGACCTTATAAATTAATTTAGTGACCCATTCCTTTTTAAGATACTTTCTAATACTGGAATGCGACTATATATGCTTTGTATGTGTTTTACATTCTAATAGAAAACGAAGCTACATGATAATTTTTGTTACGAATTAATTTCATTAAGAATCAAATTCCCCCAATTAAAACAAATTTTATTCGAATAAGATTTTAAAGTGCAAGTTTAAATTTTAAATTTCGTATTTTTTGTTATTTATTCTCATATATTCATTATTTCATTTCGAAATTAGAAAATATTTTATTTTTATAAAATAACTTAGTTTACATTGTTTTATTTTAAAGATGCTTTATAATATCATGCATATTCTTTTAATATTTTGCATTTCCTGAGAGGATGATGAAGCCATTTGATTTATTTCTAATTAATTGCTTTATAGAAATAAAATTCCTCCAATTTAACTCAATTCTTATTTGAATGAGATTATAAAGCGTAACTCTTTATTCCAAAAAATTCCAATTTTTAATACTCAGCATAGTTTTTCTTTTGGGAATCTCGTCACTTCACTTTTTTATTAGTTTTAAATCGAATTTTGACTCTCATGTTAATAACTCATTTATGGTAACCGCCAACTATATTGATACCTACTACGATTCATTGCAGACTTACCTTTACATATTTCTCCTGATTTTTCATATATTTTTAAATATTTTATTATTTTACAATTGAATGTACTGCGATTCAGAGGTGAAAACTCCAGTACAGGTGTAGTTGTTCTTTAGTATGATTGATCAGTATATTATTTTAAGTGATAAAGTACATTCAGATTTATTATAGATGATGATCATTAAAATATTTCTTTACTGTTACTGTGAGCATGTTTTGAATTATTAATAATTTACTTGGATTAAGACTTATTTAAGAGCTTCACTATAGTTTTATATATGTTTAGGGGAAATGACCCCCCCCCCCCCCTACCCACTGTAATATGTAGTTAATTTACTTGCTCAATCCTTCGCCAAATCCGAAGATTCTGATACAGAAATCATGAACTTGGCATTTTTATGTTAGCTGGGCGCAGACATAGGCGTAGCGTCGGGGGGGGCACGGGGGGGCGTGTGCCCCCCCCAAACTTCTACACCCCGGGCGCCAAAACAGAAAGCGTAGGGGGCGCCAAATGAAGATTTTTTTTGTCTTTACATACAAAAATATATACGTATTTATATTGAATTTGCATAAAAATGTCTTACAGCCGGAAAATCCAAAAGTAAAACTGAACCAAATGCATTGAAATTTACAAATATATGAAAAAGATTCATTTATGATAGAAGACTGTAAATGAATTGGAAAAAAGATCTTTTCTCTTAGGCATTATTCATTCTCCAATTCTAAGTGTACCGAAAGGCGAAGGGGGCGCCAAATGAAGAATTTGTTTGACTCTGACTTTTCTGATGAAAAGATTCCATGAAGACTGTTCGATTTTTTTTCTCTCTCTCTCCCTGAGTAGTGTTGAGCTTTCACTTTTCCTGTCTTGATATGGGCGGGATCGGGTGGCTGCCCAGGACAAGTTCGGCTAGGTGGGGAGGCCTACCAATTGGCTTTAGCTCAACAAGCCCCACTCAGGCTGCCCGGGACAATAAAAACTAACAGGAGAAGGAGTCAGGGCCGAAAATAAGGGGTGGAGAGGGGGCATGTGCCCTGGGCGCCATGCGAACGGTGTGGATAAGGGATACCCCTTATCCGTGCCCTGGGCGCCACGCGAAGGGGGCGCCAGATGAAAATTTGGTTTACCGTTTTATACAATATATATATGTGCGCGGGAAATTTGTGTAAAAAAATTTTTTTTAGATGAAAAAAGTCCTTCCGGCCAGTGCCGGAAGGAAGAGGTAGCTTTCAAATACCTTATTTTAAAAAAGCCAACTTATATTATTCAAACACACGAAGCTCAATTTAGTGGAAACCGAATGTAGGAGATTCAATACTAATTTTTATCAATACTAAATCATTATGAATGAGAATTTCACGAAATTAGTCAGCTTTATCCAAGCTGCTTTTATTTAAAGTAACTTATATTTGGCTGAGATGTTGATGTATACTATCCACATGCTTTCTCACATGAAAATAGGCGAATACGTGTGTTATCGCGTGACAAATACAAGATCTTTTCAAAATGTTAGCCATACTAGAAATTCAAAGTGCTATAATTCAACCATTTTTTAAGATATAAACAAAAGAACAAATTTTCAGAAACAAAATCTGCTCCGGAATCTTTGTATCAAGGCCAAACACATAAAAAAATCTTTTTCATTTTCCAATTTTTTAATACCTCATTTTAAATTTAATTTTTTTTTAAATGGCAACTCTTTTGAAACAAGATGGCGAATAAAGCTGGCCAACGAACTCGGTCGAGACATTGGTATGTACTATGTACAGACCAAGTAACATCCAAATCGGTTCATAAATACGCTTGTTATCGCGTGACAAAAATCAGGTCGTATTAAAATGTCAGCCACAATAGAAATTCAAAACGCTATAACTCAGCCATTTTTTTAGATATAGACAAAACAAAAACTGTTCCGGGATCTTTGTATTAAGGTCAAACACATACAAAAAAATCTTTTTCATTTTCTAATATTTTGGTATCTCATTTTAAATTTTAAATTTTTTAAATTTTTTTAAATGGCCGCCATTTTGAAACAAGATGGCGGATGAAGCTGGCCAACGAACTCGGTCGAGATATTTGTATGTACTATGTACAAACCAAAGTACATCCAAATCGGTTCATAAATACGCCTGTTATCACGTGACAAATATCAGGACGTTTCAAAATGTCAGCCACGCTAGAAATTCAAAATGCTATAACTCAGCCATTTTTTGAGATATAGACGAAACAAAAACTGCTCCCGAATCTTTGTATCAAGGTCAAATACATAAAAAAAAATATTTTTTCAATTTTGAATTTTTTGGTACCACATTTCAAATTTAAATTTTTCTTAAAAATTTAAATGGCTGCCATTTTTAAACAAGATGGCGGATGAAGCTGGCCAACGAACTCGGTCGAGACATTGGTATGTACTATGTACAAACGAAATTACATCCAAATCGGTTCATAAATACGCCTTTTATCGCGTGACAAAATTCAGGACGTTTCAAAATGTCAGCCACGCTAGAAATTCAAAATGCTATAACTCAGCCATTTTTTAAGATATAGACGAAACAAAAACTGCTCCGAAATCTTTGTATAAAGGTCAAATACATAAGAAAAAAATATTTTTACATTTTCAATTCTTTGGTACCACATTTCAAATTTAAAATTTTTAAGAAAATTTTAAATGGCCGCCATTTTGAAACAAAATGGCGGATGAAGCTGGCCAACGAACTCGGTCGAGACATTGGTATGTACTATGTACATACCGAATTACATCCAAATCGGTTCATAAATTTGAGAGTTACAGTATGACAAACGTCAGAGTTATATATATATATATATATATATATATATATATATATATATATATATATATATATATATATATATATATATACATATATATATATATATCAACTTTTGAACGGAGGGTGGTTCCGGGGTCTGGGGGTCATGATCGATGAAAATATACCAAAATTTTTTGAAATCGCTTTCCTCCGAACGTCTGCAATAGGTAGCTTTTTGTAATGAAAGCTACCTAAAACAAAAAGAAAAGCTGAGTAAAGTGCATTAAAATCGTCGAATAGATAAAAAGACTCTCCTACAATATACAAGACAGCAAATGAATAACTCCATTCTTTTTCTTATAATTACTTTTCTACATGCATATCACCATATCTGGCCTTAGATGGGGTGAGGTCAGGTGACTGACTGAGACAATAAAAACCAAGCGGTCGAAAATTCACAAAATAAAAGTAAAAATTTAATAATTTTGTTGTTGTTGTTTTGAGTCATATATAAATTTGAAAATTAGCTTTGAAAATTAAATTTGAAAAGTTGAGGAAAGTATGTAGACATATCAATCTATAAATAAGAAGAGTGATATAAGTGATAATTCCACAAAATTGGTGTAGATAGTACAGGAAGATATTTTACAATCTGGAATTCATTTTTATGCGTAAAGTAAATCCTGGTTTTTTAGTTCCTGAAACAATGTGACTCATATCACAATGACATTAAAGTACCTCAATTGTAATAATTTGTAATGCTACAACAACAGTGAAATCTAGAAAAATTAAATATGTCTATAATAGAATATTGTCTTAAATGAAAAAAAACTGCATGGTTCCAACACAAATAATACCAACAGTTATATCTTCTGAGACGGAAACCTGTATAAAGCGGAATTATTTCCGTTTCCTTTCGATTTCTTTCACAGGTTTTAATGAATAAATATTTGACAAAGCTGGTTATATATTTCAATATTATTACGTATTTTACTGTTACACATTTTAAATTTTAAAATAAGTCCACTAATAGAAACTTTCGTAAATTTCTCTTCGTAAATTTACTTTGTGGAGGAAAAAGGGAGGCGCCAAAATCCATGTTTGCCTCGGATGAAAATATAGCTAGTTTCGGCCCTGGAAGGAGTGCACAAAGTAAAATGCTTTAGTAAAACCCTTTAAGAGAAAAAAAAATTAGTATAGCATCTGCAGTGGTACAATAAAAAATCTCCCACAGGGTGCCATGGCTAATACAGTTGCCCCTGCCTTTATCCCCCTATTTTCACTTCTTTTTGCCTCCTTGCCCTTGAATTTCCTCAGTCAGTCGACAAAAGAAAAGACGAATTTCGACAAAAAGTCGTGGAAAAATATCAGTAATTTCGTCAAAAAATCTCTGAAACAAATACTGAATATCATTTTCGTCAATCGGTCATAGACAAATTCACGAAATTTGACAAAGGATCGTGTAAAGAAATTTGTGAATTCCATAAAACGATCGGCGGAAAAAAATGCTAATTTTGGTAATTCGTCGTCGAAAAGATCGCGAAATTTCGTCTAACGACCTAGAGAAAAAATTGCAAATTTCGTCAAATGGTCGCGGTCAAAAAGACGACAGGGGTGATTCTGAGTAATAAAAAAAAATCTGAAATTCACAGCAAATTTTCTGAAAGGTTACAGCAGAGGAGGGAAAGGGTGGAAATCTCCCGGCTCCAATTATGCGTTTTTTGTCTGTCCTTTAGCGAAATTCGCGTTTTTCCGCGATCCTTTGACGGAATTTGTGTTTCTTTATCGCGATCTGTTGACGAAATTCGCGCTATTCCGCGATCTTTTGATAAATATTGCATTTTTTGCGATCCCTTGGTGAAATGTGTATGTTTTTCGCAATTCCCAGACGAAGTTTGCGTTTTTTCGTGATCCGTTGAAGAAATTTGTGCTTTTTTTCCTGCGATTCTTTGGCGAAATTCGTTTTTTCTGCGTTCCTTTGAAGAAATTGGCGACTTTTTTCTGTGAACGATTGTCGAAATTGATTTTTTCGGCGACCATTTGCCGAAATTCGCGATATTTTTTTATGCCCGAATTTTATTATTGATGACCGATTTTTTTCAAATTTTCGGAAAATTCAGAACAGAATCACCCCTGAAACGACGCGAATTTAGTCAAATAATCGCGTAAAAAATCGAGAATTCAAACAAATAATCAAGAATTTCGTAAGTTGGTTTTAAAAGGAAAATCACGAATTTCGATAAACTATCGCGGAAAAGAATCGCAAATTTCGTCAAATGATATCTGAAACAAACAGCGAATACTATCAGTCGGTCGCGGAAAAAATACATATCCCGCATTTCGAAAGTGGTGGCGGAGAAAAAATTTCCCCAGTTTGTCGCAGAAAAATTCGCGAGTTTTGACAAAGTATCGCGATAAAAAAAAATCATGAATTCCGTGAAACGATCGCCGAAAACAAAAACGCGAAATTTGGTAAAGGATCCACGGAAAAAAATTATGAGTTCCGTGATACGATCGCTCCCAAAAAATTGAGAAATTTGCAATAGGTCATGGGAAAAATTGCGAAATATCCTTCAACGATCGTAGCAAAACATAGCGAAAAGAAATAACTATTATCATTAATCGATGGGGGAAAAAATCGCGAATTTTGCAATTCGTCACGGAAAAAATCGCGAATCTCCTCAAACAACTGTAAAAAATATCCTGAATTTTACCAAATGTTACGGAAACAAATGGCAATCTTCGTCATTCGGTCGCGGATAAATCATCGCAAATTTCGTCAAAAGAATGGACAAAAAATTGCGAATTTCGTCTAACGATCACAAAAAAATCGCAAATTACGTCAAATGGTCGCGGGCAAAAAACGCAAATTTGGTAAAAGTAAATTGAGAATTTAACCAAATGATCGTGCAAAAAATCACGAATTTTATAACTCGGTCATGAAAAGTAAATCACGAATTTTGACAAACGATCTGGAAAAGAATCGGGAATTTCGTCAAAAGATCTCTAAAACAAATAGTAACTACCATCAATCGGTCGCGGAAAATGTATATCGCGAATTTGGACAAGTGGTGGCGGAAAAAAATCGATTTCGTCAATCTGACGTAGAAAAATTTGCGACATTTGGCAAAGGATCACGGAAAAGATAGTAAGTATTTTCGTCAATAGATTGGAAGGGGAGTGGGCGAAATCGAGAATTTTGGAATTCGTCGCGGAAAAAATCGCGAATGTCTTCAAACAACCGTTGAAAAAGTGTGATTGGGAAGATGACTTTATAGGTGCTTTGAAGAAAAAAATCAAATATTTTCAGTAAAAATAGTCACTGAAATCCGGAAAAGACGCCTTTTTTCTTGAAATAGCCGCTTTTTAATGGTTTTCGGCCTAAAATAGTCGTCATAGCCACCGGATGCTGAAAATAGTCGCTTTTAGTAGCAAGTGGCGGCCCTGCAATTTTATATTAAGAAAAATCGGAATTTTGTTGAGAAATTGTGTCGAGCCGAACCGGGACTGATTTATTTGATTTTTTTCACGGGCCGGGCTTGTTTTCACTGATTTTTGTACGAGCCGGCCCTGGTCGTAAACTGTGAAAATATAAATGAGCCGGGCCCGGGTGGAACTTTTAATTTTCTCGCCGGGCTGAGCCTGGGCCTTGGAATTGGGGTCTGTGCAGACCTCTAGTGTGCCCCCCAGGGACGTGCAAAGAGCGGGCTAAAGAAACGGTCGCCCCAGGCATTAAATTTACGCTGCAATTTCTTTGTCTCTCTTGATCGGTTTTTTCCCGTGTCGCTAAACACCATGAATTCTCTAAGAAATAAGTGCAATTTTCTTTTATGCTATTTAGTTGTTCTGAATTCCTAAATTAAAATTAAACCTTTTAAAGTTCCAAAATAAACGCGAAATATTTATTCGATAGAATTTATTTTTGTTTCTGCACTTTATCAATTTTATTACACCTATCACAAAAAGAAAGATTTTTTTTTTTTTTTTTTTTTTGGGGGGGGGGGGGGGGGGGGCAAAATTGAAAATTCGCTCGGGGCGCCGTTTTTACCTAGCACGACCTTGTTGCCCTCCCAAACTTTCTGGTCACGCTACGCCTATGGGCGCAGATGATAAATCGTCAAACATTGTTCCCATCGTATTTTTTCGTATTTCATTAATTTCCTTTCAAGTATATAGTACTTTCACTTATTTCATTTAAAAGTATAACTTTAATTTAAAACTAAAATATTTAAAATTTATGACTCTCAATTATTCCTTTAAAACAAGAAAACAAAAGAAAAAAGAAAAATAATAAATAGTACCATAAATCATGACATTTAATTTTGACATCAAAGCTTTGTAAAATATATAATGTGAACTTTAAAAACTGTTTCGTCTTATGATTTTATTTATCAAAGCTTTGTTTTAATTTACCTCGTGAAAAATTGTTTATGATAGTCGCATGAAATGGACTATTATAATAATGATGACATGATGACGATGGAAAAATATTTGGCGATTTATCACCTGCTCACGGCTAACATTAAGGGTGTATTCGAAAAAAATATATTTCCACCTTCAACAGCTCGAAATTTTCTGAGACATTTTCAGACTCGTTTTTAAAAGTAAAGGCATGAAACTTGCTGAGGTGATTTTTGAAGAGATGTATAAGAGGCCGTGTGATTTCATTTTTCGCTCATTTAATTAGAATTTGATTTTTAAACATTTATTTTCTCAGGATGACCATTTTTTTCATTCTGAGATCTCCTGCTTCAAAAAATTCGGTTCAAAACGCCAACTTTGACAGCATTTTTTGCAATATTTTCTACATTTATCAAAAAATAGACAAGCACGGCACAGTATGCAGTTTCTAAATAAGAGAATTTGCCAGTTTCATGCGTTTGAAAGCAAAAAATGAATTTAAAAATAAATCAGAAAAAAAGCTTTTTGGATTGGAATACACCCTTCTGGCCACATGAAATACAAAAAGTGAAGCGGTCAACTCAAAACTGTTGATGACAGTCACATGACTTAGGCTTTTATTGTATAGATGCATTCTACACTTATAAAGAGCCCATATTTGTCTTATTTGACTAAGAGTGATATATTCTTTTTAATCTTTAATAATAACCAAGCCCTTTTTAAAATTAAACTTGCACTAAACAGGTTTACATTTAAAAATTAATAAGTTTTATTGACAAAAATATCTTCTGATTTCTGAAATTAAATTTCCTGATTTTTTGGCTTTCAGAACTTGTCAAGTCTGCGTTCGTTATTGATTCATTTAAACAATGCATTAATGTAAATTTAACTGCAAATAATGTTTTTTTTTTTAATATATTTAAGATAAAGTTACAGGGAATCTCAAAACAATAACTAAATTATTATCATTAGCATCATTATAATTACTATTACTGCTACACATAGCTTTAAAAGAAAAAAAAAACTTATTTATTGCATTGCAATTTGTTTTACGTTTGTTTATTACTATTAAAAATTATTTTATAAAAAATTATTTGTTAATTAAACTAATATTATTATTATTACTTCTACGCTTTTTTTACGTACTTTTTTAAATAAAAAATGCTCTTTATATTATTTTTTACTTTATTTTATTACTTTATATTATAATTATTATAAAGTTTGCTATGTGCGATGCACCTCATGATAAACCGGCATTAAATTAAGGGGGGGGGGGGGAAATGGTGAGATTAAATTTCTAATTTACCGATATGAAGTTTTCTTTTTTAAAGCATTTCTTAGATCAAAAATTTTGTTTGGTAATAATTTCGAGAACAATTATGAAATAATTTTCTTCTTTCCATCAAAATATCTTACATTCACAATTTCAAAGTTTCAATTTTGCCACAAATGTAATACATTTTAACATTAACATTTTGCAGTTTAGAATGAAAAAAAAATGTTTAGTTAGTACATTTTAAAATTTCCTTTAGTATGTTTCACGAAAGATATATTATGTTCACCAATTAAGTAAAAAAATTAAATTAAGTCTCGAGGGAAATGTTGATAATTACCAAAATGAACCAACGGCCCAAAGAGAACACGGGGGTTACTCTTTTTCCACACAGTGAAGGCGGAATGCTTTGTCGGGTTCTTTGATGTGGTCATCAGGGGATATTTATTATATCCTCTGAGGAGAATTTCTTTTGTTAATTTTATACCCTTTACTTTGAAGCCTTCCAAGAGTAATAACTAGGTTACAACTGACCACGGAGCTTTAGGAAAAGAAAAGCCCTAAGAAATATTTTAGTACTTTTGTCACCGTATTCGGTGTCTATCTCCTCAGCGGCCAAAAAAGGTATCAAGGGAGAAAAGATAAGGATAGCGAATTGCATCGTAGGGTAGGATAGAGGTCTGCACGGGCCGAAATTTCCAGGCCCGGGCCCGGCCTGACTCATAGAAAAAAAAATCGGTCCGGCCGGTAGAAAAAAATATTGGCCCGGCCCGGTAGAAAAGTTAAAAGTTCGGCCCGAACCCGGCCCGGAAAAAAGTTAAAATCTCGACCCGAATGAATTGCTACAAAACATTGATTTTTACGTCGATTTGGTTAAAAATTTGACTCGTTACTGACCAAAAATATTTATCTTAACTTTTTTTCATGTTTCTAAACTTCATTTTTATACAAGTACCGCAGGCTGCGGTATTTATTTTTTTTAATGAATCGCTATTTTTTCTATGTAAATGTTTCACTTATATTGTTAATCCATATTCCATGCATTAAATTGTTAAAAATCTGAAAAATGCTATACAGTAAAATCTTCTAAGACTCAATTACATAGAAAAAAAAATGCGTTATCCACAAGTTCCCTTCTTAGCAAATGTAAATGTATTATACATTCTTTTCTTACGTATTAGTATATTAATTTTTCATGGATCAACACGTTTTCAGTTTAAAACAGAATTCCGTCATAGAAAGGTCCCTTTTCACACGTTTTATTATATTTTAATTTAGCTATACTTTAATTAGCATATAGAAATTTACTATTCTTTAAAAAGAATAAATGTTAATGTTTAATTGTAGAATAATGGCGATTCAAAAATGTATGCATATTTTGCAAAAATCTTTGGGCCAGGCTTAATTTTACTGACCTTTGAACGAACAGGTCACGCCGAGACAATGATTTTCATACGAGCTGGCTCAAAGGTAGGACTGAAAATTTTAGGCCGTGAAGACTAGAAATGAAACCAGCCCTGATTCTGTACTGAAAAAATAAGTTAGGCCCGGCCCGATTCTTCCGGAAAAAGTGAGGCCCAACCCGGCCCGGCGAGTAAAGAGTAGTCAGTAGGCCCGGCCCGAGTGCCGCAAATGAAAATAGGCCCGAGCACGTGCAGATCTCTAGGATAGGATATAGTCAACCTTTACATTGATCATCCGAAAGAAGTCAACACAATATCTCATTCAAGAATTTTTTATGTGTGTGCTTGGGGGGGGGGGGGGCATATTTAGTGCACGGAATAATCGGGTACAAAGTTGGAATTGTCATCATAAAGCTGCGATCAAGCAGCATTCTGCAACTTCGGCTTCTTTGATAGGATGAGTCTTCTATTGCTCTTACAAGTGAGAGAAGTACCGCGAAGAAGACTCCCTGACATATTTATCCCCGCCCCTTTCTTTTGTTAATGACTACTGAGCCTTTCAAAAAGAAATCTTAGAGAAATAATTTATGACTTCTTGTCGCAGAGTTTTAAAATGTGGTCTGAACGCTGCCTAAAGGGATAAGAAATGAACTCGCACACATAACACAAAAAGTTAAAACACATTAAGGTTTTTGGTAGGCGGTACCTTTTATGTGGTGAGGATTGGACCCCATAAAACATGAACCCTTTCGTGTTTTATGACTTCTGTAGGCTGTCTAGAGGTCAGAAGTCGCCAGTGGACGTCGTTGACATGTTCATTTCCGCCTCTATCTTGTTGAAACTGACTTTTGTTTTGTTGATGATCACAGAAAGCTTGAAAAAGAAAGGCCAGAAGAAAGATTTACGTCTCTTCGTATGGAACTTTTGAGCAAACCATATAAATTCACCTAAAGATTTCGTGTTCGAGGAGTGAACTTTGCCCCATAGGCCTAAACTGACATATATTTAACCCCTTTCGCGACGAGCGTCGCTTAAACGTGACGGATAGGGTATGCACAAAAATTTTTCTAGCAGTATTTTTTAATAGTTTTTTTCTCCCCTTAAATTACAGAAATTATTAAATTAAATTAGGCATAGATGCCTCTTTGGAAATACTGATGCGAAAAGATTAAAAAATATATAAAAGTATTTACGGGTTGCTTGCGAAAAGGTTAACAGGGGATCGCTTTCTCCACTTGAAAATTTCATTCTATCTATCTGCAATCTTATCTAAAAATCGTAAACCGTAAGCATTGAATATCGATAAGTTACAAACAGATGAAATGAAATAAAATACTTCTACAGAACTTCATTCCCCTATGCTCGGTCCTAATCAATCACTTCCTTTAGCGAAAACAAAATGATGTAACATCTCGTTAATTGCAACGCAAGATCTCGTTTTCTGCCCACTCGCAGTGGAACGCTTTCCCTTTCTAGCCATGCCGTCTTCGGCTTCCTTTGAGACGGCATCACACCGTACCGACCCGCTTCCCTACTGCGCCGGCAGGGGAGAGTCTTGAAAGCGGCGTACCGTGACACTTGACCCCGTTGCACGTTGAATTTGGGCCCAGCACCTGTCCTACGCTACACAGAACATTGCTTCCTGGGGAAAAGCCTCCCACACTTGAATGCTGTGGGCTTCCGTTTGAGATCAGAAGATTTTTATGAGAATGGCAAAGACGTTGCAGTGTATGAACTCCGAAGCTTTCTTCTCTCATTTTTTTCCCCTTTTTGTGAATGGGGGAGTTTATTTATAGGTAATGTGTGCGTGTGTGGTGAGATTCATTCAGATCGTTTAGTGCCGGGTAGTGTTTGTGGAGGACGTGTGGTTAAATAGATAAAGCGTAGAGTCTATAAAGGTCCATCTCTGGGCGCGTGGGGAAAAAAAAAATCACAAGTGGCCATAGAAAAGTGAGGGAAGCACTTGCTTTTCAATCACCTTTGATTTCAGACTCGAATTACGATGAAATACTAATTCGTAAAAAGGGGTAAAAAGAGAAAAAAAAATTGTTCAAAGTATTTTTCGGTCTCATTTAATAAAAGCTAACTATTTTTTTAAACTCTGTTTTTTTAAAGAGCTATTATCTGACAGAAATTTATATATATACAACGTGTGCGTGTTTGGTGAAATTCATTCAGATCGTTTAGTGCCGAGTAGTGTTTGTGGAGGATGTGTGATTAAATACATAAAACGTAGAGTCTCCGAAAAAAAAAAAAAAAAAAAAGTGTGAAAAAAATAAATAAATAAATAAAGTCCTATCATAGACAAGTGAGAGGAACATTTGCTTTCAATGACTTTTGCTTTTAAACTCAAATTCCAATGAAATGTTAATTCGTAAAAAAAAAAAAAAAAAAAAAGTTTTAAAAGCCTTTTTTGGTCATATTCATTTAGTAGAACATAAACATTTGTTTAAAGAGATATTATATGACAGAAATGTATTTATACGTAACGTGTAAGTATGTGGCGAGATTCAGTCAGATCGTTTAGTATCGGGTAGTGTTTGTGGGAGATGTGGTGTTACATATAAATCGTAGAACCTATAAAGCTTTGGGCACGTGAGAAACAATCACAAAGGCTCATAAATATAGTAAGAGGAATGCCACTTTTTATTTCAGTCTCAACTTTCAATAAAATACCAATTCACAAATAAATGAAGAAATAAATAAAATCAGAATTTAGAGAAAACCAACAAATTGTGTTATCAGTTTGTTGATTTTTATTTTAATTGCAATTTTTTACCAGTTCTTATTTAATAATATATCTTCTATAATAGTTAAATTTTTTGAGTTATATAGCCATGTACTTAAAACAAAGGCCATTCTTTTCTAATCAAATAGAAGTTGTGCCAAGCGTTTGTGAATCAAAATTCATGTAACATAAATAAAAAAAAAAAAAAAAAAAAAAAAAAAAAAATCATACTTAAATTTAATGTTTGTAAAATTTAAACATTAAAATTTTTATCTAGATTACACCATACCCACTACTTCATTCATTTCAACTGCGTTTTAATATATTGTAACACTTTTCTTCCAGAAGACTATTTTTTTTCCTTCTGACAATAATAAACTGCATTCTATTACAAGAAATATACGAACATTTAAACTTCCATGAAATGAAACTTATGCTACTAAATCTCACTATATACAAACAATTAGAGTGAACCTTTTTCTGTACACGTAGCTAAAATGTATATACAAGATTGGTTCAGTGTTGCCAGTAGGCTACTTTTTTTAAATTCAGATTTTTTTTACTGGCATCACTTTTTTGCAATTGTATAATCTGCCGGGTTTTTTTTTTTTTCCTTTCTTTTTTTTTTTTCTCTTTGCCTTATTTAATGGTGCCATTAAATACGGCGAATTTTACTATTTCAAAAAAATGGTGACGATCAAGAAATCTCAATTAAAAAAAATAAGCCCACTGGCAACACTGGATTAGTTGCATGATTTTTATTTTTTTTTTAAATACAATGAGAACTGTAAATGAACTTTTAGTTGCGTGTTCGTTATATTTTCGTTTTCATGTCATATATATATATAAATAAATTTATGTGAATAATATTATATTTAATCGTTTTTCGCTATATATGACGGTAAAAAAGTTATCTTAAATTTGATATATGCATATAAAAATCCATGCGCAGTCTGTGTAATATATTTTAGTAAATGTTAAAAAGAAATCGAGCAAAAATGACAGTATTTAAAAAAATAGTAAGGATTTTTAAAATTTATTATTATTATTTTTTTAATTTTAATCAAATGTGCAGTTCAAAAAAGTTCATTCTTCAAAATGTACGTTTTGTTGAAAATAATAAAATGCAGTGCTGTATCAATTTTTATCATAGTTCTTAAACTATAAAGAGAAATGTTGAAAAGTTATCTGAGATCTTCTTATGGCACAACTTTGGACAACCAACGATTTAAACTACCGTATGTACTCGTGTATAAGTCGAAGAATTTTAGACAAAATTTGAGAGTTGAAAAGGGAGGGGAGTCGACTTATACACGAGGTAGTAAACAACAACACCAAACTACCAAAAAAAAAAAAAAAAATCGCAGATAATTGGCGAATGGGCAAGTCTTTTAAGTAATCACATGAGAGATAATAGCGGACAATGGTCATTTCCCTGTGATTGACAAAAAAAGCTCAAGAATAATGCTCCTGTATTTGTTCTTCACCTATTTTCCCTTGGGACAGAATTTCCTTCAATACAGGGCATTTCTTTCACCAT
The DNA here is from genome assembly GCA_963932465.1 of Maratus speciosus. Lineage (NCBI taxonomy): Eukaryota > Metazoa > Arthropoda > Arachnida > Araneae > Salticidae > Maratus > Maratus speciosus. The sequence continues at coordinate 470,662,670 of OZ010789.1, forward strand.
TTTAATCCCCTTTTAAAAAAGAGTTCAACTTGAGAACGCTTCTAGATATCTCTCCTAAAAGTCCTACAATACAAAGAAGTACAATATTTCAGCAGTGTAAGAAGTTGTTTACCCTTGTAAATAAGGCCTGAATAGATTTTTGAAAGATTTTTCTCTTTTTAAGAATCACTGAATTGATGTGAATAGGTTTCAAAATAGTTTAAGCTTCTTCGGTTTTATATAATTACACAGGTTTAAAACGTTGAATAATAAAAAAAAGAAGTCTGATTAAAAACGTAATAAAGTTTACTAATTTAATGAAAATTTATTATTATTATTATTATTATTTTAATCCTTGATTACAAATTATTTTTAACATACTACCAGAAATGTGGTTCGACTTATATACGAAAATTCAATTTTCTTCAAATTTGGCTTAAGAATTGGGGGGTTGACTTATACACGAGTCGACTTGTACACGAGTCGACTTGTACACGAGTATATACGGTATTCTGTTTTCGATTTCATTTAATAATATAAAATAGTGAAACATATTCTATCATGTCTTACTTACTTTTCCATGGTGCCTTCATCATCATTATTTTGTTATAGACAGATTACACTGTATAAATAAAATTTTATACGTATTACTCATGTATTTGTAATTCATATTTCTATCGTCCTTTTATGATGCTAATGAATTATTATTTTTTTTTAAACGTCATTTGTTTAATACATACCTATACTGCTGCCAATCATGCGTTATGCATTGATTAAGGATAACTTTTCACTCTCATTAAAACATCATGATGCAGTAATTACTTTTTGTTTCCAAATGATGCGTGGAATTAAATAGTAGTATTATGTGTAAAGAATATAAAATTCGACTAAAATTTATTTGTTGGAAATGCTTCACAGTCTAGTTCAAAATTAATTGCTATTATTATTATTGTTAAAATGAAGTAAAAGTAATAAAAATTTACAGAATTTTATTGCAGACTTTAATATTTCCCCCATCCTCTAAAATATACTACTCAATTTCTTTTTTTATATATACTATATATTGTAAATAATTTAACAACATCATAAAGCAATTTAAATAATTATCACTCCATATCACCAATTAATTCAACAGAAATTACCTCGTTTCTTATGTTATTATTACTGTTAACTTTTACAGATGTATGATGTATTCATAATAGGTAAAAGTTGTTTTTGTGATAGTTATAATGGCTTATCAAAGCCCAAATTGCTGTCTTTAATTTTTTTTCTATTCCGCTTCCTCTTTATTTAAATTATCGTGCTTATATTCCCATTATTTTGGAAAGACATAAAGATTATTTAAAGAATTTTAAAGTGTGCTGTTTTTGATACATTACTGTTTTTAAAACACTAAAACCTCTACAAATATTTGTCAAATCACTCCATTATTATTTGTATACTCGACGTAGTTGTACGTAATAAAATAATTAGGGATCGATTTTACAATTAAGGAATTAGTTTATGAGGAAAAACTAAATAAAATATACAAACACAGGCAAAAACGCAGCAAAAAATATGATTTCTTCAACGTTTCGATTTCTATTTTTTTTTTTTTTTTTTTTCCAAAATCCATCCCTAATTTTATTAAGTACACTATATCGGGAATACAAAAAAATAATGGAGTGATTTGACAAATATTTGTAGACGTTTTAATGTTTTAAACACCATTATATATCAAAAAACAGCAAACTTTTATTTTTAAAATTTTTACCCACAAAATGATTTTTTGCGTGCCAAAATCAGTTTTTCTAACAAGGGAACCACTTTAGGTGTTGCTCGCACCTAGTATTGAAACCTGGTGCATTTTAAAGCTCTATATTAGGAAGTTTGGGAATCGATAAAATTTTTTTGTTAAAATAATATTTTTTGATTTTACAGCAGATTAACTTTCTGAAAATGCAATTTTCGGGACCACTTTTCGGGCTGTTAAAGTAAAAGTTTTCTTTTAAAAAAATAGTTAAAAATATAAATTAGTCAATAATAACTATAAAATGTTGAAAAAAGTTTTAAAATTCCTTCAAGAACCTACGAATTTGATTAAAAAAAAGAAAAAAAAAATACAATATTATATTTACATATTTGGCGGGGAAAGATTGGCGTCTTTTTCGTCCCGTACAGTTTTCCGGCAACCCTAGCTCAGTATTTTCGCTACGTACCGTGTTGTAATGGTTTGGACGTAAACCTATTACAGGTATAAAGCTAGTGAAAATTTTGAAGTGCCATATCTGGCGACTTTAACTCTCTTTTGGTGTAAAATTAACAAATAAAAATCCAATAATAAAAAATTATAAATATAAAAAAATATATAAAATATGATTTTAACAAAGAATTTTTATCGGCTCTCTAACTTTTATGCATAGGACTACAAAATGCACCAGGTCTCGATTCTAGGTGCGAGCAACACCTAAAGTGGTTCCCTTGTAAGTATTACCTATTATAATATGTGTATATAATAAATAAATATATATCAGTTAAAAAAAAAAATCTTCAAAGGGTTGCCCTTTAAATGACCATTTTTAAAGTGCAAATTGGTCGTTTTAGCCGTGCACGTATTAAACGAGTTCGATTGCATGTAATATTTATTATATCAACAAATGATTGGTACGCAGCTGCTTGCATTACTTCACCATTCATTGCAAAATAAGTAAATAAGCAAAATTAGGATCACCAAAGAAACCTATCCAACATAATTATTTTATAAAATTAGTGCGCAATATGTTAGTTTCTAAACATTTTTACCTAATTTATTCTATTATTATATGTTTTCTAAGTGTGCTGATTCAGAACAAAAGACATGATCTTTTATAAGAATTTACTGACCCGTGTTGCTTTCACGTTGTTCTATACAGCCATTTTCTTTTTTAAATTATAATGGAAATATTAGCTTTTTTGTAATGTAGGTTATGGTATGAAATACTTTCCTCCCCTTCTGTTTGTATTTAAATTTAGTGACTAGTTTTAAGGAAATCACAAGTTCTTTTATATGAAGTGCCGAAATAGAAGCAAAGGCGATGTGCTATTACATGTTCACTAACTTCATAGGCAGTGACTTTTTTAAAAAAAATATTAATATTATTAATATAATATTAATAATTTTATTATTGCATATTAATTTTTTAAACCATTAAAATGATCCCTTTTACTTGCTTTTAAGATTGATTCTTAGATATACGTCTATATCATATATGATTATTATTGTTGTTGTTTTTGTTTTCGTGCCCAATGATAAAGGAGGAAAAAAAAATAATAAAGGAATAAGCTTCAAAAGTCTAGACAACAGCAACTGCAAAATCAAGCACTTGTAGGCGCTTGGTAGCAAACGAAGTTTAAAATTTTTTTCCAGATATGGCTAGACAGTCAAAAATATGCATTGGAGATAAGTTTGGTGTAAAGCCAATTTCTATAATTAATATTTCCTTATTGGAATTGCAATATAAATTCTGGGTGAAAAAAAAAATGTAGCAAAGTTTATATATATATATATTAAACACATTTTCTTTAAAGAATCTTTTTCTGTAATTCGTGAAAGAGTTTTGTTCCCATTTAACTATGTATCTATGTATCACAAATTGAATTTTTTAAATATTAAAAAAAAAAAAAAAACTAATATTAATTTTCATACGGATAAATTTTCCTTTTCCTTATTAATTGTCACCCAATTAGTGCATTAATTTCCCTTTTATGCTTACCTTTGGTAATTTTAAACATTTGCAATATTCCTTGAGTCTTTAAGGCTGTTCTCAAATCTAAAGGGTCAACTTTCTGACATAAGTTTTAATTCATTTTTGTTCGGAAACGCATGAAACTAGAGAGTGTTGTTATTGAGAAACTTTCTGATCGAACTGTTTTTTCCGTTTTCATGTAAACCAAATAGATCTTTCAGAAAATGTTGTCAAAGTTGGCCTTTTGAACTGAACATCCGAACGAAAGAAGAAAATCCAGTCAGTAAGGGGAGAAAAATGCCGTGTCACGTGATCAAAATCGCTTATAACTCAATCGGTAATTTATTGATAAAAAATTGGAAAACACAGTTAGATTCCAAATCGCTTCCATGGTCAAGCTTTCCAATTTTATATCTTTCCGTTAAAAAATGAATTTGTAAATGTGTCAAAATGTTTTGCGCTTGTTGCCTTAAAAATAATATGTTACATTTTTATGTACCCTTAAACACATAATTGTCCCTAATTGTCACTCGAATACTGATAGCGCTTTTTCGAAATAGAAAAATAATTTAATTTTTCTTAAAAAAAAAAAGATTTACAAAAAATTTTATATATTTTTTTCATATTAAAACAATGACCTTATTTATGCTTAAAGAGAAAATAGTTATTATAAGAAAAGTGTAGCTATAGTTACTAAAAGGAAAGTATTCGTTTAGTAATACATTTGCATTTGAAATATAGTCATCTGTTGTAGGCTGTAATAACTGTTTCACCTAATGTTCGGACTGCTCTCTCTTTCAAGTTGCAACCAATGCCGGTTACAGAGACTGCATAAAGATAGAGAGCCCCTTTTGTTGCATTATCCAAAATTAGTAAATGTATAATTGTAGGCATTATCCTCTTCGTTACTGAATATTAATAAAATATTATTGATTATTACTGAATTATTTCTTCTCCCATTTGACTTCAGATCGAGATTTTTAATTTATTTGCATTAGTTCGAACCTTAGACTTCGAAACATATCATTCTGATATCGAAATTGTAATTATGTTCGAGTATCATTAGTAAAACGGGGCATAGAACGGAGGTCCACATATGTGGACCCAAGGAACGAAGAGATTATAAATGCATTCAAAAGGATATATTCGAGTTAAATTATAGTTATTGATTTTTAATTTGAAAAAAGATTTTAAATTATTCTTAGAAAAGGGAAAGAGAGAGAGAGAAAACATTTAAATTTAATTCCGAATAACAAAAAAAAAAAAAAAAAGCTTTTATTATTATTTTTTTTAATGTACTAATCGAATCCAAGATATCGATACCTTGTTATTACAATAGTAACCAAAAGACAAACAACAATTTAAATAATAAGGAAAATATTTATCTTCCACTGCATTGCTAAACAGTAGTTTAAGGGTGTTCTCAAATCCAAAAGGGCAATTTTCTGACATAAGTTTTAATTTATTTTTGTTCGAAAATGCATGAAATTAGCTGGTGTTGTTGTTCAAAAACTATGTAATTGAGCTGTTTTTTTCATTTTCTTGCAAACGCAATAAATCTTTCAGAAAATAGTGTCAAAGTGGGCGTTTTGAACCGAATTTCTGCGCAAAGGAAGAAAGAGCACTCAAGAGCGGACGAAAAACGTGCTTGTCATGTGATCAAAATCGCTCATAACTCAACAGGTAATTGATTGATCAAAAATTGGAAAAAACAATTCAATTCCAAATCCCTTCCATGTCCAGGCCTTCCAATTTTATACCTTTCCGTTAAAAAATGAATGTGTAAATGTGTCAAAACGTTTTGCACTTGTTGAGCAGAGTAGTTAAGAGGCTACTTCAGTCAAGTGAGAAGACCCGTTCGCTAATGCTAATCCTATGGAAGAAATTTATAACGATATCTCGGTTGCATTTCAATATTTTTAAATGATTTTTTTTTTTTTTTTTTTTTTTTTTTTTTTTCACTGGATAGCTAAGATCGATCTGTACAAAGGCCGTTTTTTACATTTTCTATTTTGTTCACAGATATTTTTAATAAGGACACTTTCATTTTCGGAACCGGTTTTGAAACTGAAAGCATCCTCATAAAAAAAAAATTGTAATCAAAATCGAACAAGTAAAAAACGGCCTGCTTACAGATCGATCTCAGCTATCCAATGCAAAAAAAATCTAAAAATATTGAAATGCAACCGAGATATCGTTATAAATTTCTTCCATAGGATTAGCATTAGCGAACGGGTCTTTTCACAATCCAAAAAGCTCTTTTCCTGATTTATTTTTAAATTCATTTTTGCTTTCAAACGCATGAAACTGGCAAATTCTCTTATTTAGAAACTGCATAATGTGCCGTGCTTGTCTATTTTTTCATAAATGTAGAAAATATTGCAAAAAATTTTGTCAGGAGATCTCAGAATGAAAAAAATGGTCATGCTGAGAAAATAAATGTTTAAAAATCAAATTCTGATTAAATGAGCGAAAAATGAAATCACACGGCCTCTTATACATCTCTTCAAGAATCACCTCAGCAAGTTTCATGTCTTTACTTTTAAAAACGAGTCTGAAAATGTCTCAGAAAATTTCAAGCTGTTGAAGGTGGAAATATATTTTTTCGAATACACCCTTAAGAACAGCCTTAAGAGAATGCAGAATGGTTGCAAGAAAACTTATGTAGCCCTATATTTTTTGAAAATGTTGCGTGTGGGAGGGGAAGTCTTTTTATCGCACTGAGGGCCTTCTGAAAGTGTGAAGTACAGGATACAAAAAAATTGATGGCTTTAATTTATTTTTCAAAATAATAATAATAAAAAATATTTTTTTTTTTAGAAATGTCTTTTACTCTCGTTGGAAGTTTTTACAACACTCCTCATAAGGTCCTCGTTAAAACTTATTGTTTTGAATGAGAATTTTTGGAAACATTGATAAATTTAAAATAACTAAACATTGTTTAACGTCTGATATATACAAAATTTAAAAATTAAATATATTACAATTCATCAGACATACAAGTAAAGATTACATAAATTACATATACAATTAAAAATACAAACGTTTCGGGCTAAGTTTTAACCTCTCATCAGTGCAATAACGTTCAAATGACCAGAAAACTATACATCATATTTACAGTTAATAATTCCTAACTGTTAAAATGAAAAAGAAAGTATAAAGAACCATATCAAAGAAATGCTGTGCACTCGTAAACAAATTCCCACTTGAATGCACACCACATTGCTTTGATATGGTTTTTTAAACTTTCTTTGATTTTAACTGTTAGTAATTATTAACTGTAAACATGATATATAGTTTTCTGGTCATTTGAATGTTATTGCACTGATGAGAGGCTAAAAGTTAGCTCGAAACGTTTGCATTTTTAATTGTATATGTATTTATGTAATCTTTACTTGTATGTCTGATGAATTGTAATACATTTTTAATCGATAAATTTATTTTGTTTAGAAGTTCAGATTTTACGCCACTATTGAAATTTTGCATTTCCTCCCAAATTTTGCATCTAAAATCTTTTTTCATTCAAAAATTTTAAAATGTTATTCCGAGATTCTAATAATATTATATTATTAAGTATTATTATAAAGATGAAATTAAAGGGAACCCCCAAAAGTGCTTAAATATCTTACAATATGTATTTTTTTGCTCCCTTCCTCTCAAAAAAAAAAAAAAAAAAAAAAAAAAAAAAAAAAAAAACATTTTGTAGGATATTTAAGGGTGTATTCGAAAAAATATTTTTTCACCCTCAACAGCTCGAAATTTTCTGAGACATTTTCAGACTCATTTTTAAAAGTAAAAACATGAAACTTGCTGAAGTGATTTTTAAAAAGATGTATAAGAGGACGTGTGATTTCATTTTTTGCTCAATTAATTAGAATTTGATTTTTAAACAATTATTTCCCCAGTATGACCATTTTTTTTTCATTCTCAGATCTCTCGCTTCAGGAAATTCCGTTTAAAACGCCAACTTTGACAGCATTTTTTACAAAATTTTCTGCATTTATCAAAAAATCGAAAAGCACGGCACATTATGTAGTTTCTAAATAAGAGATTTTCCCAGTTTGATGCGTTTGAGAGCAAAAATGAATTTAAAAATGAATCAGATAATAAGCAGTTTGGATCGGAATACACCCTTAAGTACTTTTGGATGTTCATTAATTTCATTTTATAATGACCCTTAAAAATATAATATTATTAGAAACTTGGAATAACATTTAAAAAATTTTGAATACCAAAGATATGAAAAAAGATTTTAGGTACGAAAATTGGGAGGAAATGCAAAATTTCAATTGTGGCGTAAAACCCGAACAAAATAAATTTATTGATATTTCCGGAAATTATGATTCAAAATAATAAGATTATTTAACACATCCAGCAGTGGATCGAGAACGGTTGATACTGCTCTGCTGATGATGATGATGTCGTTTTTTCGCTTGTTTATTTGTTTTTAAGCCTTTTTAGTTCATTGGAGTAAAAACTGACCATAAGTGTCGCCAAGTTAAACCAAACTTATTCATGAACTCCAGATTTATCTGCTCTTTATGGTTTCAGTGAAATTGGTGGTACATTGTGACATCACCACAGCAACATTTTAAGATTTATCATCGCATATTGCCTTGCTGCGTCTACCTTATGCAGCAATGTGGCTGGTTGTTTCGTCTTTGGCCTTGTACTGTGTCTCGACCTTGCACGCAAACCGTGAACTATGGCTTTGTTGCCGCGGATGACGTAACACAGGTCTGTCGATTGTGACCATATGAGGCACGCATTCTCCTAATAATGTGCGGTTCAAGTCATCCTTGTAATTTGTCTGCTACGATAAATGATCGACACTGTTTGCAATGTAATAATATTTTCTAAACATTTAAAGCTGAAAACATTCAATTGCAATTTAAAGTCATAGTGTTTTCATACTACGTTTTAAAACTATTCCTTTTAATTTCTATTTTCCTGAGAATTATAAATAGTTATATTCAGGTGTCTAAGAATCTAGTAGCGTTTCAATTTTCCTATAAATTCGACATACTTGCGAGTTATAGCTGATTGGTATCCGTTGACTCACCATTCCGTCATTGTCATATCTCGAAAAATTGCTCCAAAGAACCAACGTTGACGCTATTTTCTGAAAGATGTTTTGCAGTAAAGAAGCGCTATTCAGTTTTTTGGTATCTGGATAATAATTCCTGCAATATTTATGCATTTACAAATGAAAATGTTCTCAGGAATGTGTCAGAAAGTAATGAATTTTGATTTTAGGAGAGCCTTAATGTTGTTCTGAAATCCAAAGGAGCTACTTTCTGACACATTTCTGATTTCATTTTTGTTCGGAAACGAATAAAATTGGCAAGTTTTATTATTCAGAAACAATGTAATCGAATGACGTTTTCCTTTTTTTGTTAAAGGCAGACGATCTTTCAGAAAATACTGTCAAAGTGGGCGTTTTGAACCGAATTCCCGACGCAGCAGCGCGAGAAACGGGAAAATTTGTTGTCACGCGATAAGAATCACTAAAGTAATTAGATAAGTAAGTGAGAAAAATAATTTAATATTTATCAAAAAATGGAAAACGCTATTCGATTCCAAATCATTTCAGTAGTCACACCTGCCAATTACGTATAAAAATGAGTCAGAAAATGTGTCAGAAAGTTTCGCGTTGTTGAACAGGGAATTTGAGAACTCAAGACCAAATTATCTTAAGGCCATATTATCTCACGGTCAAACCCAGGGACCGATTTACAAATTTGGGGGCCCTGGGCACAGATACTTATGGGGGGCCCCCTGCACTGATACTTGAGTAAAGAAAATTGAAAAAAAAGGTACTTACTGAAATAACCATTATTGTCTTTAATAATTACTTTACAATATCCATTAATAATGAAATATGATAATCATTAAATTACTTTTAAATAATTATTTCAGAATTAGGAAATTTAAATGAGTAGACGTTTTATAATAAATTGTATGGAGTTTATTATCTTTTCCTATACAAGTTCATACGAGTATATCTGGAATGATAAAGTATGCAACAACTAAAAATAAATTTTCGACAACACCTCGACCAACAACGATTTTTAAAATATGAGGGGGCTCTAATGCCTGCAAGCTACGCTCACCAACCCCCAAATAACCTGGCGAGAACAGGAACAGGATTAAATAAGAATTAAAAATACAATATATTTTTTAAATGATAAAGATAAAAAAATTGTTCACTTTAATAAAGTAATTATAAATGGATGTTTTAGACAAAATATACAACATTATAAAAATACAATATGAACACAATAGAACGTAGAATGAAATGTAAAATTCCATTAGCTATTAAAACTACATCAGATTTAGGACAATAATTGAAAAACCTTCACCAGCATTTGGGGACCCCTGATTCTCAGTGGCCCTGGGCCCGTGCCCCGAATGCCCTGCCTTAAATCAGGCACTGCAAACCGAGCATTTGTCAAACGTCCCCAGTATATAGAAAGTCCCAAATTTATTATTTAATGTTGTAATAATAATAATAATAATAAATATCCGTAATGAAATTTATCGTGGGAGAGGAGGGAGGTGAACTATAATTTTTTGTCCTGGAGATTCTTATCCTCGTGAGGGAGTTTCTGCATATAGTCCTGTAAACACCTCATAAATATACTTGATGAAAATCCTCCTCAGATCTAAGAATTTCAGCTTTTCACTATTTTTACAACATCTTGTTTTTTTTTTTTTTTTTTTTTTTGGGGGGGGGGGGGGGAAGAAATTATCGATTTTTAGCCGGGCTGTTTTTCTTTAGCATACGTTTTCTGATTTTTCAATTCTTTAATAAATCTAATATTGTTCTTCGATTTGTCGTGGAAAGTGCCTTAAGTGCCTTGTGGGTTCACCGTGTTCAACTTTTTTTCATCCACTGCATGAATGTCAATGTTCATGTTGAAAAGTAACAATATTTCGCATCTACTGATTTTGTTTTGTAATGTTTATAACAATATAAAATTTTCTATTGGCATGAGACATATGCGGTAAAATTCATTACTCATTTACTTTGCGCTCAAAATGTTCTTGAGGAAAAGGCATGGGCCAATGAGAAGAGGAACTGCATATTTTCTATGGACATTTACTGTGGTATCAGATAGTCAAGAACTAGCTAAAACGGAGAGTAAAGAATCAAATATATTTTAACTTATCATATACTTTTTATCTATTTAAAAAAAATCTGGTTGGAGTAAATTAAATTTTTAAATCACAATTATACATTTTTTTTTCTTTTTTATGTGGAAAGAGAAATTTTATACGAAGCTCTAAGTGCATGCTAAATGTTATTAATAAATTCCTGGCAAACAACCAAACTTTGACTTAAACATGTATAATTATCAATGATATTGTGGGAATAAAGCTTTAAGATAACGGAAAATTCTGTGAATATATATCTGCAAAGAATTTAATCAATGTCATAATCATTATTTACCTTCTGCGCTACGAAATCAAAACAAACCCCCACACTTTCAACAAACCCGTTGATAAATCACCTCCTTGTCTAAAAATTGGCATTAATGACGTAATCCTTTCCTTTCACTTGCCAAGTTTGCTGTGTCAATAGTGACACGTGTTGTTCTTTCGGAGGGCGGGACTTCAAAATTCAGGTACATGTAGGCATCAATATGAAGAAAGTATTCGCGATCGACGCATTCTTGCGTTGTTGTTTTTGTTTTTGTTGTTGTTGTTGTTTTGTTTTATCAAGTCTGGTTTTTTGACAGTCTACTGTTGTAGGAAAAATTCAAAACCCGTAATCTTGATTATAAGCTTATGAAGCCAGCCCATTAAGATCTCAAGTTCTCAACTTTAGTTTTCCATCATTCAGTTTTTTGCGAGAAAAAAGTTATAGAAAAGTGATGGCATCCCTTTCTATTATAAAATAATTTATTATATATATAAAAAAAATTTATTGATAATTGAATTAATTAATATTTTATTATTGATATTAAACATAAGATAATTAACACTAGTTTAGAAAATTGCCTTTTTCTTCCGTGTTTTTCAAATGAATAAGAATGTTAATATTAATTCTCTGAAAATCGCAAAGAAGACAATTTATTACAGAAAATGTCGTTAAACAGATTGATTATATTAATTCAGACTTCTTTTTTTCTTCAGACGTGACGTGACTATAAGTCTTCACTTCGATTTTCCAAAAAAATACTGAATTTTTCACATTGTATTTCTCCTCTGTATTTCCAAGATATACCTTTTTTCCTTTGCGAAAGATTTCAATTATTTTAAATTTTACCCTTTTTTTTTTTTTTTTTTTTTTTTTTTTTTTTTTTTTTTTTTTAAGAAGCGCGTATTTAAAACGGAAATTATATTCGAGTGAAATATTCGGGTTTAATATTCGAGTTAACGTTCAAATTAATTACAACTGATTGTTCGATTAGAAATTGACAATCAAACACCTTTGTTTGATTGGTGAACACGATCGGACACCTTTGCCAATCAAAACAAGGCCACGGAACAGCTCATGACTACGGATCCCTACAAAAATAAACAGTAATGTAACTATAAATTAATAGGGTTGGGGGCGGGCACGCTGTGGCAAAATTTCATTCTTTGTCCCCTGTGCTTGACTATACTCATTAACAAAAATACAGAGGTTTAGGAACCTCCTAATTCTCAGGATCCATGGCAATTTTTACTCCAATTATCTTATAGTTACAGGGCCGAAACTAGACTCTTTTGCACCCGGAGCAAACATGGATTTTTGCGACCCCTTTCCTCCGCAAAATATATTTACAAAGAGAATTTTACTATTTTCTAATTTAACTTATTTTAAACTTTGTAATCATAAAATATGTAATACTGAACTATGTATTCTGCTTTGTCAAATATTGATTCATTGAAATCTTGAAAACGAAATCAAAAAGATTCGAAAAATAATCCGCTTTATACAGGATCCTTATGCCATATCATCCTTAGATTCTTGTATGCTTTGGCCTACCCCAAACAGGGCAATTTTAACAATACCGTGCTAAACGTAGACGTGAGAAAAATCGCCAAACAAAATCTTCATTTGGCACCCCTTCGTTCTGGCGCCCGGGGCACATGCCCCTCTGCCCCCCCTTAGTTTCGGCCCTGTATAGTTACGCGACATATATTAAATCTAGCTTTCCTGCTAAGTGTCAGTTGAATCAACACGTTCTCCCACCCACGATCACCACCGAAATTTAATCCAGAGCCATTCAGCGATTGGAACCTCTTTTTTCTTCAACCCAAATAATGTTTTGGACGAGGCTGTATAAAATTGGACAGTTTTTGTTTGTTATTTTGTGAACAGTCCCTCTCTGTCCTGTCATCTTTCTTTCTTCCACTCTTTCAATAAGAGTGACCCTCACTGGCTGCGAGAGAAAAGAATGGGCTCGTTACGTCACATCACCGAATCTCCCTCCCACACGAACATTACTGATCTCGTTCGCTTTCAACTAACAGCCTCCAATTGGCGTTCCGTCAATAGGGTCCCGCTACCTGCGTCGTATCGCATCAGCCTTCACCTCTTGAACTAAACGTCATTTGTTCCGCCTCACGAAATCGTCTGACAAACGTTTCTTTAATTTAGACCCGCATGGTGATCCGGCACAACTTCGTAGACTTGTGGCAACGGGTAAGTGTACACGATTTTATAGAATATTCTCGCTTTAAATTGGGGTTGTTATTGTTAGAATTTCTCGTTAGGTTCTTGTCTGGAAAATTACGTTTCTACTCAGTACCTTTTACAGTTCAGCAGTGATAATTATGTACATTAAACGATTCTCGGAGAGAAGAACGGTGATTCACCGTGATGATTCACAGGGGCAGGGTCACATCATGCTTTGTTTTGTCATTTAGTTTATGGGCTTTGGATTGCCGAAAATGCTCTGTATACTTGCCGGACAATTTGGGAAAAAAATTTTGTATCCGTTTGCATCACACACCAAGTTTCTCTTATGCCTTTAATATCTGAAAATAAAAATTTTGAAAATGAGTATATACAGCAGTTACTTCGAGCAATGAATGTTTTTATGACAATGTTTCTTTTTTGCTGTTATCTTGCTAGTTTGTATGAAACTGTATGTACTTTAGAACGAGCATGTCACGAGCTACTACGCTATTAGCGGCAATAATTATGTACCATTATTAGTTTCGGAGAGTTATTTTTATTGATTTTCCATAAACCCATTGTAAATATAGCCTCAATATGACTTAACAGAATTTGCTTTTGTGCTTTGTACTGATGCTAAGTACTGTAAGCGGAAGTGAATAATTACTGTAAGAGGACGATATCTAGAGCTTCAATTTAGTGTAGAATATGCAAATACCGATTTCTTAACTTGGAAACTGGGGTTCATTGATTAAGCACACATTCTTATGGCGGACCCTTTACACACCAACTTGCATTTACTTCTCTATCTTTAAGCATCCAAATGTAAAAAAATGAGCACTGTAATAAGAAATGCTTATTAAATGGGATATGCCGATATTGATGTTTTAAATACTACTATAGTATGCTAAATACTTACTATATTAAAAACTGCTATAATGCATCAAATACTAATATACTTACTATATTAGCTACTACTATAGTATAGTAAATATTTACTATACTATTTTAAGTACTACTATATCATTTGCAGCTATTATTGACACGTGGACAGATTAAATTATAATTAAACACATAATTTTCAGTTAATATGCTGTGAAATGCATGAAAACTTACTATAAATATAAGAATAATTTCCTAGGTTAAAACATAAATACGAATTTCAGTTGTTACATTTCATTACCTGGAATCCTTAAAATGTATTTACATAGGAAGGAAAACAAGGAGAATAGTTGATAACTCAGACTTTACAAATCAGAACCCTTGACTGGGTCGAAACCCTGGTGCTGACCCAGGGCCGGCACGACACCGCGCGGGGCCCTGGTAAAGCCGTTAGTGAGGGCCAACGTATACTGCAATACTGGACTAATAAAAAAATACCATAGAATAATATATAGTAAAGATAATATCTATGAAAAATACCATTACTTTCACATTTAATGAGCATAATTATTTTTAATTTACTAAAATCTTCTGTCCTTTACGATATTTTAAATATTTATTTATTTTTTTTTTTTTTGCGTTCACGGTTGTTTTCAGGATTGCAAAATCTGCACAGTCACCGACAATTATATTAACTTTTCATGTAGGAAAGTTGTAATAAAGTTGATACTCACTTGTTTCACACGAAGGAACTTTTAAAAACAAATATAGAGCAAAAATATTATTATTTTATATAGAGGAAACATTTTTTCGAATTGTATAGAGAGAGAGTTGGGGCCCCTAACAAGCCCCAATTAGCGCGGGGCCCTGGGAAGCCTCTCCGTCTGCCCGATGGTTGCGCTGACCTATCTTAAATGTATATCCTAATTTATCTCTTTTAGACTTTAGAGGAAAAAATTCCCCGTACTTTAACGAAGAAACTCAAAGAGAAATAAATAACGACGCGTAAATTAAAATGAAAAAGGGACCCACTGAGGAACAATTGCTTTGTTTTAATTCTTTTATACATATGGCAAAAAATAAATAAAATAAAAATAATGCACTTAAACCTAAGTGATCCAACAAAGAAATCCTCCACACTTATTCATAAAAAAAAAAAAACTGCTAGTATGAAGTATTTTCTAGTCATTGTTATAATTAGCAATTGATAAAATAAAAAAATCATAATTATTTGCATGTGACTTATTTAATAATCGTAAGCGCGTTAAACATCTGAATTATATGCTATACGTAACTCTTAAATGTAGCTTAACTACATTATTTTATTTATTTTATTTTTTCGACTACAATGATTTATTAACTGATATATCTCGCATTTCTCACTGTGAAAATATTTAGAAAGGATTATCATTGGTGTTTTCTAAATTCTTTTGTCTAATACGATAGATTTTTCGAAGAGTTTTCTTTCTAACAGAAGATGTAGTTTGACGTATGGGCAGAAAACCCATAAAATTACGCATTCAAAAAAGTTGTAACTGTTTAGTTGTTCACAGAATTATCTTATCAATGTAAGATAACGGCATCGGCACTTATCATGTTTTATTGCTTAGGAAGAATGTAAGCGTAGGGCAGACTAAAAGGATTGTCCCTGTGGAAGGTTCTTGGCCTACATTTGTTTTCCTTGCTATTTATACAGGGTTCGTAGTTCGTACTCTCCTACAAAAACCCTTATTTTAAATTACTTTTTTGCAGGGTTCTTCAAATTCCAGAATTTTGATTCCACCTCCTGCAAAACTCCAACATTTCTATTTGCTCCTCAAAATGTCTGCAAAGATTCAGGATTAAAAATCTTCCACATTTCGGTGGATTTCAGCTTTTTTATAATTTTCTCAAAATCTCTTTCTTAACCTCCAACGAAATTTCTATTGTCCCCATGCTTTCCCCTTGTACACAAAGTTTAAAATCTTTAAGACCTATACACACCCACACACACATAATATGTATATTGCTGTATTTTTTGCTTTCTATTAGCAATATAATTATATAATCAATCATTTTAACTACCCTCCTCCTCTTTCCGAAATGACACCTTCCGCCTCTTTTTTACCCACAGTTACAAAATTTTAAAATATCTGAAAAAAAAAAAATAATCGGATTTATTTGTTGCTCTTTAATAAATGATCAATCTTTTAACACCCCCCCCCCCCACCCTCCCAAATTTCAATCAAACTGTATACGTTCTAGATCCGTAACCTCCTCCCCTCTCAATATCGTATGTCTTGTTTTATAACAATAAATAAAAAATTAATCAACTCTCCCTGAAACTTATGTCACCCCCCCCCCCTCATCAACATACACAGTTTAAAAATTTTTAAACGTTTATTTAATTTAAAAAAATTCCTATCTTTTACCCTCTATAGTTATCTAAATTATTTCTCTCTCTCAAAAAATTTGCTTCCATCTTTTGCCATATCCAGCATACAAAACTTAAAATCTTTATTTAAAAATAAATAAATAAATAAAAATCGTCTGTACTTTTTGTTGTTCTCTAGTAACATTAAATAAATATCAACCAGGGTACTAAATTTCCGCTCACTATTGGCGAAAAAAAATTGAGGCTGGCGACTAAAAGACAGTGCATGTAAGTGCGTGATCATTTTCGGAACCTCAGCAAAATTTTACGTATAATATGTTATTTTATATTCTCGCTGAAAATTCAAAAACCGGAAATTTCCATACTTATTTTTATTATTATTATTTTTTTTTTATATCTGTTAATTGCCTTTTCAACGCATATTTTGTGGCCATTCAAGAAAATTAATAAAAAGGAGTAATTTATCTTATTTTTTTTTCTATCTCTTACATTAAGGGGACAAAGGACCTTAACTCATTATTATTTTTTTAATTGCTCCTTAAATACTATTCAAGGACAGACTATATGAATTGTGGCATATATTTATCACACAAGAATTTAAAAAAAAAAAAAAAAAAAAAAAAAAAAAGGAGAAAAAAAAGGTATTTTCCTGAATATTTTAAGCGTTATCAAGAACTTTTCAAAGTGTCCCAACCTCATCTCATATCAATTAAAATCCCCAATATATTTTATGCCGGTTTTGTTTACATATACAAATAAAACGGTGCATCAAATTTTACATATTTGAATATAAAGGTAAAAAAAAAATATATATATATAATTTCTAAATTTTATAAAGTGTTCAGCATTTTTGCGTCCTATTTCTACACTTTTGATAACGCTTAAAATATTCAGGAAAGTTCCTTATTTTTCTCAATTTTTTTTTCTTGTGTGATAAATATATGCCATAATTCATATAGTGTGCTCTTGAATAGTATTTAAAGAGCAATTTATACAAAAATAAAAATAAAATGAGTCTGAAGGTCCCTAGTCCCTTTAATGAGTCATAAAAGAAATCATATAAACTGTATTTTCGGCAGCTAGCTCACTAGAGCATTGGAAATTAAGGCTGTTCTCAATTTCCCTACTCAACAACATGAAACTTTTTGACACATTTTCGGATTAATTTTTAAATGTAAAGGTGTAAAATCATAAGGGCTTATTATTGAAGCGATTTGGAATCGAAATGAATTTTCCATTTTTTGATAAATAAATTAGTTATTGAGTTATAAGCAGTTGCGTAGTCGTAAAAAAAAAAAAAAAAAAAAAAACAGAGTATACATTCTACTCAGAGGGTATACGCTCAAGGCAGAGGATATACCCTAGTGTATATATACTATAGCTTTCTTGAAAAACAGAGGGTATACGGTGTTCCTTAAAAAAAATCCAGAGGGTATACGGCGTATTCCACCGTAGACCCGCCACTACATCCTTGTTTATAAGCGATTTTGGTCACGTGAGAACGCGTTTTTAGGGTTCCGTACTTAAAAAGTAAAAGGAACCATTATAAGATCACTCCTGTGTCTGTACTCGTAAACTATGAAACGTGGAAAGTTCAAATTGGGGGAAGTAATAAAGACTATTGACCCACATATTTACAGATTATTAAACATTCACAAATCTATTGAGAAAAAAAATGTAGAGGGGCTAATTAAGTTACTTGCAAAAAAAAATTCTTTTCTTTGTATATCGTGGGAAAGCTTTCGTAACGCTGAACTAAAAAATACATCTCTTTTAATTTTAGGTTATATATTTTCAGAGATATCGTCGAAAATATAGTGCAAAAATATGTCCCCCCCCCCCTTCTATTTCCGAATCTAATGATACTAAAATTATGAAAAAGTTACAGGAAGTAGACGTTAATTTAAACCTTACAGGAAAATTATAGCGATTACCCTAGGTCACATAGTTTTTGAGAAAAGCTCATTTTCCCGTTACACTCAAATTTCGATTTACGGGCAGCAAATGTGTTGAGAAGGATCCTCAAAGTGTCAAGGTGTCTGCAGGTACCTATCGTAGCAGAAGTACTAAAGCATTGTTGATAATGATATTTGAAAAAAATCGTCGGTAATTAGTCGAGATATTAACCCTTAACCGGAAACGTGAAAATTCCGTGCACAAACAGAACACTTAATAACTTACCAAATAGTGAACTTAAACATTTAATCTTTAATAGTAATGCATTAACAGGACCCATTTTTTAATATAACAGTATAAAAATAAGTTTGGAATGTCGGAGAGAGAAAATATTAAGGGCAGATATGTAGATGCAAACATCTCACAGACGTACGTTTCCGGTAAAGGATTAACCCTTAAAGACACGGACGGTTTGGACAGCCATAGTGAAAGGGGCAGCGTATACTCTATGTACCATCAGCTTTTAAAGCCTAGGTAACAATTTTTAATCATATTTGTGTAATGCAATGCCCAGTAGTAGTATAAAAGCAATAAACGTCACATTGTTGAAAACAGACTAATTAGAATTAATCATATAAATACTATGGGATTCGCGACTAGTTTGCATTGCGTGAATACTTCTCCCGTGCCTTTAAAAGTTATTTAAAAAACTATCTGGAAAAACGCGGAGTGGACCAAGCCGGAGTTGCAACTTTGCGACCTCCTTTCGATGCGCGCTTAGCACAATGCCAAGTTTAAACTTTGACCAAAGGTTTTGTTTTAGCTGCACTGTAAAAAGAAAAGATTATTACTACGTGGATTTAGTTTCATGAAATGCCAAATGAAGTTTAAATATGGACCACTTTTATTGTCAGTACAGAATTAAGTTAATCATAAACAGATTAGGATAAGATTGAAAAAAAGAGTTATACAGAATAGCAATATTTGATATTATTCAGACTTCATATCTCTTTGAATTTTATGGTATACCCATTCATACTTTTCCAGTATATACAGCTATACTCAACCTTACGTTGTCTAGTTTTTTACAAAGTCTTATTATTCTTTTAGCAACGATTATTTTAATAATACAGTTAATAATTCTTATATTTATTGTACGGAACCCTCTGAGCGTGAGTAATACTCGCACTTGATCGTTTATTCTCCTTTGTCTCGCTATCACATTCGGTAATTCCTTTAAAACGCTAATTTTGACAGTATTTTCTGAAAGATCTTTTGCGTTCACCAAAAAAAAAAAAAAAAAAGGAAAACGTCTTTGGATTACATCTGGATGACAAAACTTGCCAATTTCATGCGTTTCCGAACAAAAATTAATTAAATAATGTGTCTGGGTTCGACTCACGGTCTGGGCATTTTTTCACTCGAAAAAAAAAAAAAAAAAAAAAAAAAAATCAGTTTGTATGATAGCTTTAGCAATCAGCATGATTTAGTTAAAAATACTAAAAATTATGAAAGAAAGCCGAAAAATATTTTAAGGGTAAAATAAAATATTTGTTTGTTTACAGAGATGTTTTAAAAAAATATTCCAGGACATCATGTGTGCATATATGTCTTCTTTAATTAACAGGATTTTATCTATCATTGCAATTTTACAAGAGTTTTGTTGATGATAAATAAATTTTAAAAAATCTTGATTTCATAATACATAGTTTATCATATGTAAATAGGAATTGTGTGATGAAAACTTTATTATTAACTATAATAAATTTTATCATCTTAAAAAATATGCATTAAAACTTTTAATTTGTAAATATATTTTTTTATTTTTAAATCCGGTTAAAATTTTTTTATTTTTATGAAAAAAAAAATCAATAGTTTTTATTAAAAATAGAAAATCCATTATCATTTTCGCCAACCTTAATAAACATTTAAATAAAAAACGAATGAATATTGTGTGTGTTTATATGTATAATGCATTTCGCAAAATAAAATGAAAGAGCAACATTTTCTGTGAACTGTGCATTTAATATATAATATATCGAATCATTATCAAGTTAATAAAAAGAATGCATACAATGATGCAATCAAATTTTACTTCGCTATGGCTAAATTAATTTTAACTTCCAATACGTCATTAAAGAAAGAAAAAAGACTTACAAGGAAGGTCTCCATACGGGCATATTCAGAAAAATCTGAAAAAATTACAGAGTGTTCGTCTCATGTATATATATATGTTTAAAAAAATTTTTTTGGCGGAACCCCGATAGAACGTTCGTAAAAAAATAATGAAATTTTCGTTTATTTGGCGATTTATCATCGGTTGGCGATGAAATGAAATTTCGAAAAATACTTTTCATGTCGAATACTCTTTAAGATAAAAATATTTCATATTGAACTTGTTTAAATAAATTTAACTTAAATAACTGTGGTTTTGTCAGTTTTAGTTTGATTTAGCTATAGTTTTGTCATATATATATTTATAATGTAAGTTAAATATCAAATTTTATGAATTAAAACAAAATTAAAATTGTTTCAATATCTCAAAATTAAATCCAATTGAGCGCTGTCGGTTCAATTTTGTTGCTATGGAAACGACGAATTCCTTGGTTTGGAATGAATAACTGCTAAATGAATCTTGCCTTTATTTTGGAATATGCTTAAATACATGAAAGTATTTTTTATATATGAAATTGTTTTTAAAGTAATAAAATTAAGTAACAAGCAACATAAATATGTTATACGAAAAAAATGTATTTATTAAACACTCTCATTGTTTATGCTTAAAAATTCTTTAAATACTTTTTACACGCATTCTAAAAATCAATTAACAAACAATTTTCAGATGCATTAAAATCGTTTGCTTTTGGCGAGGAAAAGTACTGCTCGCCAAATCGCATGACGCTTTTGTCTTTTCGCGCCAAATACTCGAAAGTATTTTATTTTTTTACAGACTTTCTACTGTAATTCCGCCGCTAAATTTGACTTAACCTTTATTACATACATAAGTAGTTTAATTGGTATTTTTTTTCAAAATATTTTGAGTATGCCCAGTATGGAGACCTTCCTTGTTAGTACCCATTGACTTACGAGTGGCTGCCTGTGCGTGCATCGACTTACAAAGAAAATACAGAGAAGCAAGTATGCCAGGAAACAAATAATAAAATTTTATAACCGTACATTTATTTCATTGTTAAGTTTTGTATATAAAATTGCACAACATGTGAATTTTTTGGAATATGAATGAATTAGAAAAATTAAAACTGTCATGCATTGAATATTTTTTTCTTTAAATTGGATGAAAATTATTTCATAATTGTACATCTCTAAATAAGTTTCATCCAATTTAAAGAAATATATATATATATATATATATATATATATATATATATTTTTAATGGGTATTTTTTTGTAATTATTTGGAAGATTACAGAAATGCTATAATACATGATTTATTGATTCCGAATATGTTTCTGAAGTGTTAGTCTCTGTATTATTATTATTATTATTTGCGTGTAAGAGGCTAGGAGGAGAAAAAAGGAGAAAAAAAATGGGGGGAAAAAATAAAGTTTTAAAAGAATAAAATTAGATGCAAAGTATAGCCCAGCCATACTCAACCTTTTTAGGTGCGTTCGTAATTATATAAATACGTAGCACCTATAGTCGTCGTTCAGTCCGTCCGTCCGTCTGTCTGTCTGTCCGCATATAACAGAGCAAAAACTACCCAACCGAAT
Organism: Maratus speciosus; assembly: GCA_963932465.1. NCBI lineage: Eukaryota > Metazoa > Arthropoda > Arachnida > Araneae > Salticidae > Maratus > Maratus speciosus. Next base: position 470,684,849 of record OZ010789.1, read on the forward strand.
GGTCTGAAATTTTTAATGTATGATTGTTGCAAAATTTTGTCGAGCCATTTCAAATTTTATGAAAATCGGATGCATAGTTTAATTACAGGGACAGTCAAAAGTTTTTCTTTACATTACGGCCAATGGGAAAAATTATTGCAAATGTATTTTAATGATGTTACAGCCTTCCGAATGGTCTGAAATTTTAAATATATAATTGTTTCAAAATTTTGTCGAGCCATTTGAAATTTTAGGAAAATCGGATGTATAGTTTAATGACAGGGACAGTCAAAAGTTTTCCGTTACATTACGGCCAATGGGAAAAAAATATTGCAAGTGCGTTTTAATGATGTTACAGCCTTCCGAATGGTCTGAAAATTTAAATATATAATTGTTGCAAAATTTTGTCGAGCCATTTCAAATTTTATGAAAATCGGATGCATAGTTTAATTACAGGGACAGTCAAAAGTTTTCCGTTACATTACGGGGAATGGGAAAAAAATTATTGCAAGTGCATTTTAATGATGTTATATACTATGCACTTATGAAATTAAAAAAATATATACATTGAGTACAATATGGGGTGCAAAAAATAATTATAAAACTAGTTATAGTACGAACGCACCTCATTTGCCACGTTTGACGAGCAATTTCCGACTTGTTTTAGGTGCGTTCGTAATTATATAAATACGTAGCACCTATAGTCGTCGTTCAGTCCGTCTGTCTGTCCGTCCGCATATAACAGAGCAAAAACTACCCGACCGAATGATCTGAAATTTTTAATATATAATTGCTACAAAATTTTGTCGAGCCATTTCCAATTTTATGAAAATCGGATGTATAGTTTAATTACAGGGACAGTCAAAAGTTTTTCTTTACATTACGGCCAATGGGAAAAATTATTGCAAGTGAATTTTAATGATGTTACAGACTTCCGAATGGTCTGAAATTTTTAATATATAATTGCTGCAAAATTTTGTCGAGCCATTTCCAATTTTATGAAAATCGGATGTATAGTTTAATTACAGGGACACCCAAAAGTTTTCCGTTACATTACGGCCAAAGGGAAAAAATTATAGCAAATGCATTTTAATGATTTTACAGCCTTCCGAATGGCCTAAAATTTTTAATATATAATTGCTGCAAAATTTTGTTGAGCCATTTCCAATTTTATGAAAATCGGATGTATAGTTTAATTACAGGGACACCCAAAAGTTTTCCATTACATTATGGCCAATGGGAAAAAATTATTGCAAATTCATTTTAATGATTTTACAGCCTTCCGAATGGTCTGAAATTTTAAATATATAATTGCTGCAAACTTTTGTCGAGCCATTTCAAATTTTATGAAAATCGAATGTATAGTTTAATTACAGGGACAGTCAAAAGTTTTCCGTTACATTACGGGGAATGGGGAAAATATTATTGTAAGTGCATTTTAATGATGTTACAGACTATGCACTTATGAAGCGCAAAAAAATATACATTCATTACAATATGGGGTGCAAAAAATAATTACAAAACTAGTTATAGTACGAACGCACCTCATTTGCCACGTTTGACGAGCAATTTCCAACTTGTTTTCTTCCTCGAGGGCCGCAAATATAGGCTTGCGATGTTAGGCGGGCCTCAACACACAGTGGCGCCAACTTATATGGGCCCATGGGGCGCGAACCCACCCAATAATTTGATCTCTCCGCCCACCCAATTTCAATTGATTTAATTCGTTGATTTTTTTTATTTACTAGGGGGCTCTGTCCCCTACGAACTACGCTCGCGAACCTCCGTTCAGAAACCTCAGATTCTAAAAGCGCGATAATTTCATCGGCTTTAAAAAGATTGAATTATAATCTAAAAAAACAGCGGCGATCTCCCTGTAAACGGGCTTTCATTCATTTTCCTTTCATTTGAGATTTTAAGTTCAAATCAGCCGTTGCTAAGAGATACAATGGCTGTTTTCGTCTTTGATTAAAAAAAAAAAAATAGTTAAAAATTAGAAAATAAGCTATGTAAAATGAATTAAATCAACAGAGTCTTTGTCTCTCGGTATTTTTAAAGAACGCTATAAGAAAGTTCTTTTAAATAAGCATTTGAAATGTATCGGTTTAAATATGACGTAATTTTCACCAAGGTTTTCTTTCTCTTTTTAATATGCACATGAAAATTCTTTTGTTGTTAGAAACGGAATATTATTAACGTTGTCTTAGAATTCAGGATAATAGTTGAAAAGATTATCTCAAAATATGAAATAAATGTCTCGCGCAAATATATTTTTAAATTTAAACTGTTTTGCCAACTGTTAATTATTTGGCCTTAATATGACGTAATTTCCTCCATTTATGGCTTTTAAAGCTTAATTATGAATTTATTATTTAAAAATTTTCTTTCTCTTTTAAAATTCACGTATAACTTTTATGATATAATTTTTAATATTTTCCTGATTTTTAACACGTAATCACTTAATTCTAATTTGAAAGTTTTTTTTCTTCTGTTTATAACATCCACGTGTAAATAAATGTTTAATTTGAAGGAAATATTATTTTTTGCACTGTTTTTACAATTGGCAACAGTTTAAAATAATACCCTTTTCTAAAATATGTAAAAAATGTCTCTTGAAGTTCTGGAAATTTGAATTTAAAATGGAAATAAATCCTGAAAAAATCAGTCAAATTAAAAAAATAAATGCAGTCTGCACATCGGGAACTTCTAATGCATAAAATGATCTAAAAATGTTTAAATTCCTATGCATAGTAATTGCTCCTATAAAACTTTTTTAATGGAACGATTTTGACTAACTTTAACATTAAATATCTCTTAAAATATTCGTTCGATTTAAAAACTGTCTGCATCAGCGTGTTTGTCAAACGTTTCTCTATGATATCACCAATTTTCATATTTTTGTATGAAACAGTTTTTTTTAATGAAACAGTTTTTTTAATATTAACGAAGAAAGGCCCCCGGTCACAAAAAATCTGGATGCCGGTGTAGCGGGAAGATCTCCTCAGATTTTCATTGGTCCATTTCCAAATCGTTACTTTTTTTTTAAATATAGAAGGATTTAATTGCTGAAATGAAATTTGGTTTTATTAACGTTCTCAAAATAATTTTGTTTGAAAAATAGTAGGGACGTCAATTAGACTTACAGGAGCACTGAAAACCTCTTCAGCAGATGTATAGTTAAATTTCTCACGAAAACAAATTTCCTGCCTATTTAGCCGTCTGTTTTAATGTCTTGAATTAATAAAGCACGTAGGTGACTAAAATGTATGCTTTTCTTGACATTTAGTGTTTTGTACATTCAATTCCAATGTTATTTAAAATAAATATTAATGTATTTATAAGAACTTATAAGAATATAATTTAATAAAATTATTTATAAAATTATAACAATTTAAAAATTTGCTTATGCAAAACATAATTTAATTTCGAATTGTCATCTTTAGTCATTCGCCCCTCTCCCCTCTCTCTTCGTACACATACACACTAAGAGAGAAAAATTATGTGTTATTTTACGCAAAAAATTTTGAGCCCTATTAATATTTTTGAAAAGTTGGCGCTACTGGCAACACATGTATAAAATAAATAAATAAATAAATAAATAAATAAAAGAGCAATTAAAATAATAAGATAACATAAGTTGTATCACAAAGTTAAGGTTGAACATTTGTAGTCGAAGAAATGCTACCTCCTAAAAACTTTTTAATGCCATTCTTTCAAAACAATATACTTCGTGGCAGATTTCTAAGGCAAATGCTGTATGGGAAAGTTTATTGTTTGGAAATAGTGGTGTAACAAATTTTTGGCACCAATTTTTCCCGCCACAAACATTCAACAAAGCAGTATTAGGTATATAAGTATAAGTATAAAACATGCAGGATTTTCAAATTCTAAAGAAAATAAATTATGAAGTTTTATCTTATAAATATTTTGATTCTCTCTATTCTAAAAAAAAGTAACTACCGCTGTCACCGCCGCCGCCGCCGCCGCCGCCGCCGCCGCCGCCGCCGCCGCCGGTTTTGAATTTTTTGTGACCGGAGATCTTTCTTCGATAATATTAAGAAAAATAATGCATACAAAAATATCAAAATCGGTAGTGTTATACAGAAATGTTTGATAAACACGCTGATGCAGACAGTTTTCAAATCGAAGAATTATTTTAAGAGATATTTAATGCTAAAGTTGGACAAAATCGTTCCACTAAAAAAGTTTTATAGTAGCAAAAACTATACATCGGAATTTAATAATTTTTAGTTCATTTTATACGTTATAATTTCCCGGTGTGCAGAATTGGTTTATTTTTTTAATTTTACTCATTTTTCGATGTTTTATATCTATTTTAAATTCAAATTTTCAGCATTTCGAGAGATATATTTTACAGATTTTAGAAAGTGATATTAATTTAAACTGTTGCCAACTGTATAACCAGCGGAAGCAATAATGTTTGCTTAAAAAAAAATAAAAAATTATACGTGTAATAAATTAAAAATTTATTTACACGTGACTATTATAAACAGAAAAAAAACATTTGGAATTAGAATTAAATAATTATGTACAAAAAGCAGGAACTTATTAAAAATTACGTCATAAAAACTATAATTAGACGTGAATTTTAAGAGAGAAAGGAATTTGTAAAATAATAAATTTATTAACATGCGTTAGAAGTCTTAAATAGGAGAAAATACGTCATATTTACGTCACATTACAGTTATTACATAAAATGAACACAAAATAATATTGCTAAACGGTTTAAATTTACAAATTGAGCTAGACATTTATTTGATATTTTGAGAGGATACTTTTCAACTATTTCAATTCCTACTATTAGCTCACACTCTCCCTATATTTATTTATTTATATATTTATATATTTATATATTTATCTTGTTCAAATTTTCAATCGTTAATAAAATACTCAATTCCTATCAATTTGAAATAATTTTTTTAAACTTGTACTGGATGATAATTGATGTTAATACAGTTTTTTCAAATATTAATTAATTAATTAAATATTAATTAATTATTTTTAGTTTTGCATGGGAAACAAAATGGCGGTCATTGGTTATTGAAGTTCAATGAAAGTATTTTCAATAAGGGGTTACCATAGGGGAGACCCTGTTCTGTCGCCAAATACCGCCAAGTTTCTCGCCAACTTGGCGATATATCGCCAAATTTGGCGGCCAAAATGAGTCGCCAAAAGTGATGCCAACTTGGCGATAGCTCTAATATTTCGCCAAATTCCCATAGAGTTCCATTGTAAACCTACTTGCTTATAGAAAATCAACAAATTGAGATATTTTAATGCAACAAAAACTATAATAGCTTAAGGGATTATATTAATTTTTTCTTTGATGGCCTAAGTAGGAATTGACTTTAAAAACAAGATTTTTATATTACTTGTTTTCTTAGGAAGCGCAAATAATATTTTATTTCTAACACAAGTATTTTCGCGTGAATATTAAAAAGAGAAATAATAGTTTGGTCAAAATTACGTCAGATTAAAAACGGTTAATTTAAAATGTCTCATTTAAAAGAACTTTCTTTTCGCTTTGTTAAAAAATACCGGGAGACAAAGATTCTGTTTACTTAATTCCTTTTATATTAGCTTTTTTTGAAATGTTGTTACACGTGTCTACGTCATCAAGTTATTTTTATTTCGACGTTTTATTTGTATTTTTATTATTGTTGTACTAATTTATTTGTTCTTTCGTTATTTCAAATAAAAATTATGTCAATTTGTATAATTTGGCGAGTGGTTTGCGGATTTATATAATTTGGCGAAATTAGTCGACGGGATAATCAAGTAGTACCGCAGCGGATTTGGCGTTAAAATTTCCCCAATCAAAGAGAAATGAATAGAAATCCGTTTATAGGGAGATCGCCACTGTTTTTTAAATTATAATTCAATCTTTCGAAATCTTTTTAAAGCCGATCACATTAGCGTGCATTTAGAGTCTGCGGTGTCTGGACGGGGGTTGGCGAGCGTAGCTCGTAGGGGGCCGAGCCCCCTAGTAATGCAAAAAAAAAAAAAAAAAAAAAAAAAAAAAAAAAAAAAAAATTCTTTTTTTTTGCAGAATTATAGTGCAAATTTAATTAATTTGGATTAATGTTTGATTAATGCTGACGATTAACAAATATATACGACTGCAAAGACATGTAAAAAGAACTTTATTTATAGGAAAACAGCATTTAAGGTGTTTTAAATTAATTATAATTAAAAGGACAGATTTTGCCTTCCCATGAAAATGTATAAAACAGCAGCGGTGGTTAATGCTTTTTCACTTTTTATGCACATACAGTAGAACCTCTTTTAACCGAAATCCCTTTTTAAAGCTTTTTTTTTTTTTTTTTTACTATCACGTTCCTTGTCTGCAAGCGGTCCTTTCCGAAACACAAGTACAGATAAATATTTTTGATCCTCTTTCTTAGAATTCCTCTGAATTTAACTTGAGCTCCCGTAATCTGCGGAATGAACTAAAACACAGAAAGAGGAAGGAGAACTAAAATGTGTGAATGTGGTCTAGCAGGCGAAGAAAACGAACAAATTGGCAATTCTGAAGCTTTTCAATACAGTATTAAAACAAATTTCGTGATAGAGCTGCAAAACAGAGGCAATCGAAACTACGACAAGCAAAAGTTTGTTTCAAACCCTTTTGAAATACGTAGCAGGTACTTAATTTCAAAATTAAAATTCAGGTAATTTTTTCTTGTCTCTATTTTACTATTGCTTTATTTTAATTGAGCACTTGTTACCATAATAAGAAATACCGTATGTATTTGTAATCTTAAATTTGAAGCATTCTCGATTTTCCGAAAGATGGTCGGTACCAATTACTTCGGATAATCGAGGTTCTACTGTATTAATTAATTTTATAAATATGGATTAATGAATATGTGTCTCGGGCCGCATATAAAAGGTCGCCGGGCCACAGGTTGAGTATGGCTGGTGTAGCCATATTAATTAAAGTAGATGCAGTTAGACGTCGTTTGTAAAAAATGCACTGAACCAAACGCAACAAAGCTTGGTGTAAATATTATTTAGATCATGGGGTTGGATTTAACACAGGCAAAACTGCTCAGATTTTTATCACTAGGAACAAAAAATGGTACTTCAAGCTGATTTTTTGGGCAGTAAAATAGGCATAGGAACTAAAAAACATAGAATCTTTAGTTTCTATATGTTTTGTCCTTAGAAAAGTTTTACTGATTGTTGAACATTTTATGGAGTCTTTAGGTTCTATGTCTTTGACGTACTGCTTTTTTCAAAAGTCTAAATTATCTATTCCAATAGCTTAAATAGTATTTACACCAAATTTTGGTGCATTTTGCCCACATACTTTTTTACAAACCCTTCTTTATAATCAACACTTTTACTTTAATTATGGTCACCTTGTACTTCCTACGCCAAAATTATAAATAATATTATTAAATTATTACTTAGTGTTGAATTCACACATTTTTCTCCGGGGGAGATTTCTGTGTCTCCGAAAAGGGGGGATTTGCACTTTTTAACCATTAATTAGCAAATTATCTCAAATTTTCCTGAGTGACCCCCCCCCCCCCCCCCCTCTACCCTCCAGGTTAACCGCACTGACTTCATGACTGCGCTAGTAGATGAGAATTTTTAATTAAACGAGTTGGATGTGCCAATCCAAAACTTTCTTCTATATATATTTCTTTTTAATATTTCAAAAAGCAGTTAAACATGTTAATACTTCAATATTATCAGTTCATTACTATACCAACTTTGATTTTCATCTTAAATTTCTCTTTCAATCAATTAAATGAACTAAAAACGAGTTAATCTATATCATGATATGTGTTAAAGTTAATAGTTTTTTCTTAGTCTGTTGTTATCAGCTGTTTGCGAATAGCCGGCTTAGCAGGAAGCGAGTTTCCGCCGCTGTACGAGCCGTCGATGAACATAATAACTACGGAAAATCAAGAAAAGTATACAAAAATCGCTATCACAGAACCCCTTTACCGCGCAATATTTCCAAATTCAAGGAAGACCTGTTGGCCAAAGCCAAAAACATGCACAAAAAATTTGGTTCAATTGTATGCATAATTTTATACACTTTTCGATGGTACAATAAAGAAAATGGCACAAACATCGCTATTACAGCCCCCCCCCCTTTCCGGCAGATTTTTTTTCAAATTTAGGGAGGACTTGTTTGCCATAGCCAGAAACGTACACAAAAAATTTGGTTCAATTCTATGCATAACTTCATACACTTTTCGATGGTACAATAATAAAAATGGTACAGACATCGCAATTATAGCGCCCCCTTCCGGCGGAATTTTACCAAATTCAGGGAGGACCTTCGTGCCATGAACAAAAACAAACACAAAAATTTGGTTTAATTCTATGCATAACTTCATACACTTTTCGATGGTACAATATTTAAAACGGCACAAAAATCGCTATTACAGCGCCTCCTATCGGCGAATTTTTTCCAAATTAAGGAAGGACCTGCTTGCCATAGCCAAAAAATTTTGGTTCAATTCTATGCATAACTTCCTACACTTTTGGATAGTACAATATTCAAAATCGCTATTACAGCGTCCCCTACCGGCGAATTTTTTCCAAATTCAGGGAAAATCTGCTTGCCACAGTTAAAAACTTAAAATAAAAATTTGGTTCAATTCTATGCATAACTTCATACACTTTTAGATGGTACAATATTTAAAATGGCACAAAAATCGCTATTACAGCGCCTCCTACCGGCGAATTTTTTACAAATTAAGGAAGGACCTGCTTGCCATAGCCAAACTAACTTCATACACTTTTTGATGGCACAATGGTGACAGACAGACGGGCAGACAGACATTTTCCATAAACATGTTTTTGGGGATCTCTAACCCATAAAACGTGTAAATCCGTCGAAAACCGGAAGTCGAAAAAAATTTCGATTACAATACTTTCTTCTATTGAAGATAGAAGAAAGTAAAAATACATTTTTGAGACGGAAATCAAATATTGGAATAAGTTATCTTAACAATACAATTAATTGTATTTTGTTATTATGCAACTTTAGTTTGAGGTTTAATTCTAATGTGTTTCAGTCATTTAATTGTTTACTGAGTCTTACATAAATGTAGGATATCAATTGCTCATTGTTTAAAACTACTTTATAAACTTAGACACTTAGAGGATTGTCAAATTGTCAAATTTTGTAATACTCTTGTACTTTATTATCTCAAGGTTTCTGTTGTTATTTACAATATCTTATATTTATTTTACGATTCAAAGTAATCCTTTAAATTGATTTTGAAGAGTTTTACAAAATTTAATTGTATTAATAATTCTTTTTAAATGTATAATATATTTGAAATTGTTAAATAATCAAGGGGATATTTTATATATCATATTCTTTAGAATGAATTTTCAGGTTCGGAATTTCGAACAAGGGAAACAAATTAAATTTGGCATAAGAAAATAACACAATATCCAATAATGTAATTTCAGCATAGCGAAACTTTCTGATATATCTACGAGCTCTCTTTTGCAAATTAATGTATGAAAATTGCAGAGTTGAGTTTCTAAGGGTGTAACAGAGCTTCTCTTTTTACTATAAATGTATTATGTCTTGTGTAATCGATTGCTTCCCGATGTAAAGGGCAAAATTAGTGAAGATCGAAGGAACAGAAGAAGAATAAAAAAAAAGTGGCCAGCCAATAATAATAAGAAATGGCCATTGACTCACTAGTGAAATTTCTCAGTTTTGTCCTTTATCCCAATGCCAATATTTCCCAAAAGTCGGCTTAAAACGCCGACTTTGACAATTTTTTTAAAAAAGATCATGCCTTTACAGAAAACCACTATTCGACTTCATTGTATTGAAAAAGGAGAGTTGCAAATTTTATGAATTTGCAGCAAAGTGACTTCAAGAATGTGTCAGAAAGTAGCCTGTTTGGATGTAAGAACAGCCTTTTAATGGTATTTATCAGGTGTCTAAATCACTACACTAGCAGGTGTTAAATCTTTTATCTCATTTTTTGTATTTCATCATTAAAGCTGAAAACTGCTGTTTAAATAATATTTTATGATGAAGTTATTATCATCTCTTTTGAGGGGAAAAAAAAAAAAATATATATATACATATATATCGTTGGTGCATAGAGTACTATTGAACTCAGGGCTTAATTTCTAACAAAAAAAGTACCGGAGCCCTAATATTCTACGGAACCGGTACAACAACGTACCGTTCCCCCTCACCCCTGTCATTTAATCTTCATATTTTTATTTCGTACATTATTTGCAAAATTTAAAGCATTTTTTTTTTCTTTAGCAAAATATAAATTTTAAATATATTTATCAGCATATACTTAGCTGTCAACTATTCCACTTTTTAGTTATCACTCCTTCTGAATAGTAATCTTTACCTGATTTTAAAGTTAATTAATTGCAGAATTCTGCGATTAAATATGGTAAGGATTATTGATTAGGAAATAGTGTTAACACAAAGAAAAAGGATTGTTCGCAGCTATGCATTTTTAAGAAAAATGAATGAAATTTACAGAAATTAACATTTATATGCTGAAGAATGGAACAATGTTTTACAATTTCCTTTAAAAGGTGCATATCTTAAACTATTATCGATTCTTCCGCATAACAATCTTTTGTGGTGAGTCCCTGAAAATCAGATTAAATTAAAAGTTTGACACCGTTATCGGAAAGAACCGATGCTTTTATAGAAAAAGGAGAAATACTGCTCGATTGCTTTCTATCAGAAAAACAATAACATGGCAATTATATCTACTTACAAATGAAAGTGATTTTGTAAATGTGCAGAGCAAAGCCTTAGCATGGGTAGCGTTCATGATTAAAAAAAAAAAAAAAATAGAAAAATCACTAACGTGATTTTTATACTCGTGCGCAATAGAAGACAAAAAACATCAAACAAACAAAACCTCAAGCTGATGCTCGTTGGCTAAAACAGAAAATATTCTTTTCAGGTTAGATATCTAAATAAAATTTTAAAAAAACCCAGCCAATAAAAAATTATCCTACTGTCACAAAAGAAAATCGAACTGAAAGCAAATTCATTGTTCAGTTTCTTGAGTGGCGTCGTATTAACAACACGTTGTCGCCGAAATAATTTGAAATAGAAAAATACGATTTCTGTTTCCCCTTTATTTTGATCAAAATAGCATTAAAATGAATAAGTAATTTTAAAGGAGGATAAGGTTTTTCTCTATACATGAATAAAAATTTTAATTGTAATACAGATTGAGCTAGAGTCGGTCATAGCCCAAAATCTGATATAAAAATTTTGAGTCCGTTTTATCTCCATCTTCTACGTGTGCGACACATTGCGTCACATATAAGTGTTTTGGTAAAAAACAATGCAAAAACTTGGAGATGGGAAGGAAAGAAAAAAGTAATTTAGACTTCGGTTTTTCGGAAGCGCAATTGCACTGGGCTCCGGAGCCCTGTATTTATGAGCTCCGGTGAATTCCGACCAATATTTGAATATTTACTAAAAACAGAGAAGTACCGGAGCCGGGCTCCGGTGGGCTCCGGCGCAAATTAAGCCCTGATTGAACTACACCAACACATTCAATCTATTTATAACACTTTCCAACGTTAGATGAAAAGTTTTTATGATTTGGATTCGTCTGGCTACGTTCTAACTCTCGTAAATACACTTGAATTGAAGGTACTGATTTATGTGATTGAGATTTTCTATAGGATGTTCCCTATGGAAGATGAAGTACGTAGCTTTTAACTTTAATTATATACTGGACAATTTATTTATAGTTACCCCACCGTTTACAGAGACCTCGCCGAAAACTTTCTAGTTTGAAATATTTTTAAAATGTTTTTACTTACCCATCATACGTAGTTTAAGGTAAATCTTGTAATCGTGTTAAAAATCGAAAAAAAAAAATTTTATTTAACGGATTTACACATTTCAGACACTGGAGATTCCGAAAAACATATTTTTAGAAAAAAAATTTGCCGTCCGTCTGTCTGTGTGTGTGTCTATAAACGCTCTATCTCCCGAACAAATTGAGATAGAGACTTGCAATTTGGTGTGTACTTAGGAAGTAACAATGGGAAGACGCCTATTGAATATCAGTAACCTCGATTATCCGGAACTATTTTTTTCGGACTCTCGAAATATTCGTTCTGATAAAATATATATAAAATTTTCGAAATTGTTTATTTGGAGGAGTTAATATAAAAGACAATAAAAAAAACACACAAATTTTGCATGAAGAATGAAGTCGATCGGATAATTAGTTGCCGAGATATTTGTAATCCTATTTTTCACACTCTCCGATTTTTCATAACCCTGTATTTCATTCAAATTTCAATTCAAAGATATATTTTAATTGGAAATGAGACACTTAATGCGACGCAGTAAACTGTTAGTTAATATGATTATAATTTTTGAAGTTATAAGGATGTTTCTTTTACGCAATTCGGTAGTACTCGATTATCCCGTCGACCGAAAAACTATCGCCAAACTATAAGATTAAATGCCAATAATGGCCTATCGTAAATGTCACATTCACTTGACATTAAACACGTTACACGCGTTTTTTGCGTCATCAAGTGCTTTTTAATTCGACGTTTTATTTGTATTTTTTATTAATCTTTTACTAATTTATTTGTTCTTTCGTTATTTAAAATAAGAATTATGCCAATCTATATATCTGTTCTGTCGCCAAATACCGCCAAGTTTCTCGCCAACGTGGTGATATATCGCCAGATTTGGCGACCAAAATGAGTCGCCAAAAGTGACGCCAGCTTGGCAATATCTCTAATATTTCGCCAAAATTCCATAGACTTCCATTGTAGACCAATAGGGTTTACTTTGCTTACAGATAATCAACAAATTGGGATATTTTAATGCAACAAAAACTAATATTGCCTGGAAGTTATCATGCTTTTATGTTTAAAAAATGAGGCGACAGAAAGTTTCGTGTTGTTGAGCGGGGGGAAAAAAATAAAAACGCTGTTCTGTGCCTGAATAAGTTTACATGAAAATTTGATGCATATAGGCATGAAAGCACTAGGTAATGTAATTAATTTAGAAAGATTTGCGTTGCAGAGATGTGAAATGGAATTTTGAGAGCACTCTTTAGACATTATGTGTAATTTATCTAAAACTATATTAAATACTACTGATAGTTACAGTTATTAATCACTGCATTTAACATGTTAAGCGCCACGCGTCAGTCACCGGTGACTGGCACTGAACTTTCCGTTTAGAACGCGTCATTCACCGATGATTGACGGTCTAAAATATGATATAAAACTAAATATATATATATTGTTTTAAATAATTACTGAAAATTTATTTAAAATTTACTTACCTTTTATTTATTACAGGATTATACTTTCTTAAAAATTACTTAAAACATTGTAAATTTTTCAGCGTCAGTGTCAGTCACCGTGGCACTCAACGTGTTAATATCAAATCGTTAACAATGCTTGAAATTAATCATTATTTAACAATTAACTCTCTAATTAGGAAAAAAATATTTTTATGCTTTAATTCCTAAAATGATAATTTAATATTCATTCGAGAAAAAAAAAAAAGAGTGCGAATTCCCAAAAAAAGCACTAGTTCAGTAAAAAGACAGCATTACTTCATGAGTTTTAGTAATGATATAAGAAAAAAGTATGTAATTTGTTACTATGATAAATAAAGTGACATTAATTTTTAAGGATTTTATTAATTACAAATTGAAAAATACCTTTCAGTAACGACATGATTTAACAATATCTTGTTTTTTTTTTTTTTTATGAAGAAATAGCATCGTTACAGCAATGTTACAACTCAGTAGGGATTATTAATATTCAGTTATATATATATATATATATATATAAACTGTCATTTCAGTTCCTAACTAATTTCTTTATTTTGTGTATATGAGTTCAAAAGTAAAAAAATTAAAACATTTATTCAACCTCTACCGAAGAAGCTCTTTCTGAGCTTAACATTTTTATACCAATTAGTTCTTTTTCTCTTATACATTCTTTTATAATAGTTGTTGAGCAGGTGTTATTCTTTCATTCTTTTTTAGCTCCAATTTGCTATAAATTTATTATTGCAAAATTAGATTCAGAAAATAACATATTGGTTACTTATTCTTTTACTCAGGGATTTTATTATACTTGCTATATGCTCATTTTATAGAAAATAAAGAATAACTTGATTTTGGTTAAACAAAACAATGACATTGCAAATTACGTATATTAGATTTAAATATCATTTTAAAATAAAATACTTTTTATGACAGATAAAAACTTGCTTCCTACAAACTTACTATGCTACTTAAATTTTTTAGAAGCCTAAGGAATAGTCTAAGCTTAGAAACAATCATTTAATGCTTTTTTTGTGCTTATTCAAAAGGCAAAATACCAATAAAAACTTTCCAAATTATGTTTATCTTAGATTTCAATACCTTTTTTATGTAATTTTAAACATTTAGAAAATTTCTGATTTTAATCAATGATAAAAAAAAAAAAAAAAAAATCAGTTGCTTAAAATCTTGATTTAATCACCGATTTACCCCAATTAATTAAAATCGTTGACACCCTAATTATAGAATCATATTATTGCGTTACATTTATATCCCGATGGAATGTGAAGAAAAATATGTTGTTTTTCTATATTTAGTTTAAGATACAAATATTTTCGTAGGATTGATTAAGATGCAATATTCAGAACTCCATTTTATTATTATTATTATTAATATGAATTTTTTAATAACTTATAGAAAGAGTTGTGGAGTGTGTGTTGTAATAACTTATAGAAAAAGTTCGCTGTGTAGTTGTGTATGCTAAGGTTATTATTTCATCAGGTTGCTTTTCAAAGAAACACCCCCGAAAAAAGATTCATAATAAGACTAATAGATTCATAATATTTGTGATATTTTCAACGATTCACAATTCTAATTATTCTAAATAAAAAATATATACTACCAACCATTTTCTCGGTGCCTATCCCCGTTCATATACATAGCAGCGCCCATGTGAATATTCAAACATTCGGGCTTTTTGTTGGATTCATTCATTTTAAAATGAGGCGAATGAAAAAAGTAATCACACCATAATGAAGTCGGCAGTCTGTGTAATATTAATATGCAATAAAGAATATTTAGTGATTATATCAAACTATGCACGGCGGCTCTCTTTGATGTCATTTGCAGAAGGACTGCGAAATATTTGAGTATTTGTTTTATTCATCTCCACCTTGATTTTGACCTCGATTATTATATTAATATGAAGATCGTCTAAAGAATAATGCTACACATTTTTTAAATCATTGTTCTTGGCTAATGCAATTATGGCTTTATGTATCTTCTACCCCATTAAAGTAGTATAACAAATTCAATGTCATATGAAACAGATAGAAAAAGGTTTATTTAATTATTTTTTTTTATTGTGGACAATCAGTACTTTTGTGAAATTATATTTCAAAGATATATTTAAAATATTTAATTATTGGCCTGAATATAAATCTGCGAAAATAATCTCTTAAGGGTGTATTTGAAAAAATATTTTTTCACCCTCAACAGTTTGAAAGGTTCTGAGACATTTTCAGACTCATTTTTAAAAGTAAAAACATGAAATTTGCTGAAGTGATTTTTGAAAAGGTGTATAAGAGGCCGTGTGATTTCATTTTTTGCTCAATTAATTAGAATTTGATTTTTAAACAATTATTTCCTCAGTATGACCATTTTTTTCATTCTCAGATCTCCTGCTTTAGGAAATTCCGTTTAAAACGCCAACTTTGACAGCATTTTTTACAAAATTTTCTGCATTTATCAAAAAATCGAAAAGCACGGCACATTATGTAGTTTCTAAATAAGAGAATTTCCCAGTTTGATGCGTTTGAGAGCAAAAATGAATTTAAAAATGAATCAGATAATAAGCAGTTTGGATCGGAATACATCCTTAAGGCTGTTCTCATATCCAGGGCTACTTTCGGACATATTTTTTAATTTATTTTTGTTCGGAAACGCGTGAAATTGGCAGGTGTTGGGTGTTGTTATTCAGAAACTATGTAATCGAAAGACGTTTTAAATTTTTTGGTGAACGCAAACGATCTCTTGGAAAATACTGTCAAACTTGGCGTTTTGAACCGAATTTCTGGACGTGACAGCGAGAGAAAGGAAAAAAGCCTGTCTTCACGTGACCAAAATCGCTTGACGCATTTTCTGACTCATTTTTAAACGCAAAGGCACAAAATGGGAAGGAATGTCTTTTAGTGACACTTTTATATGTAAACGGGCAAGCTTGAGACGAGGGTTGATTGCCGGGATTTTAATCTTTCTCTATCTCGAACCTCTTCGTTACCTGGGTGCACATATGTGGACCTCTATTCATTTCCTTATAAAAACTAAACTGTTTGATTTTTTTACATTTTGACTTCATTTCTTAATAGCTGAATGTTCTTTTGCTTTGAAAACAATCCAATAAATGGCAACATCTATGCTGATTTCCTCATAAAATAGATGTTATTTTCATTTGAGTTTGCAAAATGCCTTCAAGACAGCGTGGCTGAGAAATTGAGAAATATTCATAATTATTTAATTTAAATACTTTACAACAAAATGTTTTGAGGATTTGTATATCATTCTCTTGTATAAAGGCCTTAAATTTGTGATTGTGTGAATTTAGTTTAGTGATAATTAAATTGATATTTTATGGGATTTGTAATTTTAGAACCCTATTTGTGGACCTAAATTACTAGTCCCCGTAAGTATCAATTTCCAAAAAGTTCTTTTTCTGACATCTATGATATCATTTTGTTTGTTAACCAATGAATGAGTATTTGTAGCATTATTTTAGCTTCAGGAACGAAGAGGGTAATCGTGATCCCAATGTTCATTTAGAATTCCTTACAAGTCCCTGTAAAAAGAAAAGCGCTCTTCAGGCAGGGCCCTTGATTCATTACAATAGCACTGCCCAAAAGCAGCAGATTAAAAAGGAGATGAAGGTGGCCTTTTACGATTTTAGTGCAATTATATTTGCGTGTATGGAGAAGAGGTCGGCCCCTTTTGTTTTTTGTTCTATAGAGCAATATACATTATACATGAGGCAGAAAGCAACGTTTTTAAATTTGGAAACAATGCAAGTTTGGTAGCAAATAGGAAAATATTTATAGCTAATCCTTTAATTTTTCGTACTTTATTATTTCCGAAACGTATGTATCCACTTCAGATGAATAATAAACAAGTAAGTTCCAAAACAAAAGTCCATCAGTGTCACTTTTTCTATTTTTAATATTTACTCTTTCGGTAGTGTCGCCACCTATGTTATAATAAATAAACTAAAAGCTTAAAACTCATCCGAACAACCCGAAACTTCTTGACACATTTTTAAAAGTACAGCATAAAATTGGCAGGCCTGACTATTTATGGGATTTCGAATCGAATAGCGTTTTTTCTTTTTTGATAAATAAATTACCTATCGAATTATAAGCGATTCCTGTCATGTGACGACAAGTTTTTGGCCTTTCTCGACATGCCGCGTCGGGAATTCGGTTCAAAACGAACCACTTCGACAGTATTTTCTGAAAGATCTTCTACTTTTACCAAAAAATGGAAAACGTTCTCCGATGATATAGTTTCTGAATAAGAATACCTGACAGTTTCATGCGTTTCTGAACAAAAATGAATTCAAAAATGTGTCAGAAAGTAGACCGTTTGGATTTGAAAACAGCCCTTAAAAAATCTTAAGGCTGTTCTGAAATCCAAAGGGGCAACTTTGGCAGAGGTTGTTATTCAGAAACTATGTAGTAATCCAAAGGCGTTTTCCGTTTTTTTTTTTTTTTTTTTTTTTTTTTTGTAAACGCAATAGATCTTTCAGAAAATGCTGTCAAAGTTTACGTTTTGAACCGAATTTCCCGACGAAAGCAGAAAAACGCTTATAGCTCGATAGGTAATTTATTTATGGGAAAAAAAATGGAAAAAATCATTTCAATTCCAAATCGCTTCCATAGTCAGATCTGGCAATTTTATAGCTACGTTTAAAAATGTGTACGTCAATGAATGTTCGTAAGTACTTTGAATCATTATGCTTATTTCGTATTTTGATTAAAATGGAAGAGAATTTTCTGAACACTTTTCTTTGTAGGTGGCTACAGTCAAATAGCAGACTCCATGCATACGCTACACGAAATGAGCCAGGACGACATGGGCGTCAACACGGCCCAGATCGAGGAACATTCTGAGTATGTCCTCGAGCCCATTTCTAATCATCCCACCTACCTGGAGAGTAGTCCAGAATTTTATTCCCCACCTGGTGTAGTTATGACGCCAGACAACAAGTACCAGCAGACAGCATACATCAATAGGAATTACAGGGGTAAGTTCCACACAATTTAAACTTTTGCAGTCTACTGTGCATGTAGTATTATCTACATTTTATTTTAATAAATGCATTTTTTAATGCATATACTGATATCGTTATACCATGTTTACTCAAATATGCCATGTACACGATAGAGATAGGGATCTCTGCACGGACCGAAATTTCCAGGCCCAAAAGAAAACTATCTTAGCCAGACACAATTTCTGCAAAAAATTCCGATGCTTCTTAACATACCTCTAAGATTATTTTAAGGGTGTATTCCAATCCAAACTGCTTGTTTTGTGATTTATTTTTAAATTCATTTTTGCTCTCAAACGCATCAAACTGTGAAATTCTCTTATTTAGAATCTGCATAATGTGCCGTGCTTGTCAATTTTTTTTATAAATGCAGAAAATATTGCAAAAAATGCTGTCAAAGTTGGCGTTTTGAACAGAATTTTTCGAAGCGGGAGATCTGAGAATGAAAAAAATGGTCATACTGAGAAAATAATTGTTTAAGAATCAAATTCTAATTAATTGAGCGAAAAATGAAATCGCGCGGCCTCTTATACATCTCTTCAAAAATCACATCAGCAAGTTTCACGTCTTTACTTTAAAAAATGAGTCTGAAAATGTATCAGAAAATTTCGAGCTGTTGAGGGTGAAAATATATTTTTCGGGAAAATTTTACAATATATTTCAGAATATGTGTCCGGAAGCCATAGAATACAGAATAGGAACATTAATAGTGACCCAGACTCTTAGATTATTAGTTTCAATAAAGACTCATTAAAAAAGTAATAGTGTAGTTTAGAAGGAAAAAAAGATGGTTAAAAACATCATAACTTTTAAAGCTGTATAAATTTTTTAAAAGTAGGTTTTTAAAAATATTTCTCTGTAATTATGTAAAAACATATTTCTAAAGATTCCGCTAACAAAAGTTCATTATCACTATTATTTTTACAAAAGATAACTCCCTGTCCTGGGAACAATTAAGTACAGCTCCGGGCCGAGGATATATATATATATATATATATATATATATATATATATATATATATAATTGTAAGTCTGATTCCCAGCCCGAGTCTGCTGAAAATTTTAAGCCTGGACTCAGACACTATGTAACTGTCCAATGCAGATCACTACACTGGATATATTACATTTCTTTACTGATAATGTCAAATTAGCATCGGCTCGTGCAACACATTTATAATTATATAATTATAACATTTATAATTAATTAACTTACTCGCGGCCCAGCTAGTTCCATTGAAATTTGTTCGTATTTTTCAGCTTACTCTGACTCCTTTAAATTTGTTATATCGGGTCGGTCCGCTCGCTTAATATTTTTTATGGAGCCTGCCTGTTAAACAATTGTCTTTATTATGTCTGTCTTTACATCTCTCGGGCGGGTCCGGGCAGATCTCTAGCACAAGTGTAGTGTACCCTGATATTTTAATACCGCATGCAAGAGGAAAGAACTTTATGTATAAAAAAGCAGAGAATACATTTCAAACAGACTTCATTTCTACTCTTCTCACTTCTTCTCTTGAGATCTAAAAGTTATTAAAATTTTATAGTATACACAAAATGTTATTTTAGGACTTCATTAATTTATGTGTCGAACTGCCACCCAAAAATTGTATTTAATGATTATCATAAATATAATGGTCAGCAGGATGAATTGGTGTGAAGATCATTGATGATTTTGAAATTCAATATTATCAATTATTATAAAAATACTAAAAAGCCCAAACATTATTAATATCATTATTATATGTGCAAAACCAAAAGTCTTGAATCAAAGGCATTGACATGCCTCCCTGAATTCAGTGGTTGAGAACCAAATTCCAAATCTTTATATGTAACACCCAACTCATTTCAATCTTTAACAGAAGTATTTCAGGAAATGAAAAAAGAAAAAGAAACGTTGTATATCTATGAGTAAATATGGTATATGGATAATCTTTGAGCTTAAAGTTGAGCTTAATTAATGTTAGTACATAATTTTAATGTCTTTATTTTAGGGAGATATCCACATGAGATGGGTTATTCAGAAAATTACAATCACTACGAACCTCCATTCCAAACAGTTCCTAGTTCCATACCTCCTGGGTCCCACTGGCCAACAGACATAGGAGGTCATCAGCAGCATACAGGTTATGCTAATCTTAACAGAGAAAACCATGCACAACTCAATAATCCTTTACAAAATCATATGATGGCAGATATGCATAGTCCAGTATCATTACATGGTCAAGACAGTAAGCCTGTTATACAAGCTGCAGTATTGGCTGGATACTCAGGTACAGTATTGGAATGCTAATAACATTGTATGGGATTAGATTTAAAGAAGAAATTAAATCGCTAAAATGTGAAAAAAATATGCGCAAAAAGTAAATGTAAAAGATATTCACAAAGACCACATCATATCATTGTTTTAATTTCTTTTAGTATTCTAACAGTAAACTAGTCGGGTGTGGTAATCCCAAAACTTTCTTCTATCTTCCTGAAGAAAGAAATATAGCAGCACCACCGGTTAGGTGATTTACACCAGGTTCTAACTAAATCTGAAGTTTGATGAAAATCCGTGCATTAGTTTTTGAGGTAGAGCTATTGCGGAATGTTAGACATACTTTACTTATTTTTCAGCAGCGTCACCTGTTGGGCGATATACACTAAAAATTAAACAGCATTAATTTATATCAGGGACTAACTGAATCTGAAGTTTGGTGAAAATTCGTGCATTAGTTTTAGAGATAGAGCTACTGCGATAATCATGAATAATGCAGCATAGCAGCGTCATCTGTTCAGCTATTTACACCAAACAGTAATCAGCACCAATTTATATCAGGGACTAACTGAATCTAAAGTTTTATCAAATTCCGTTCATTAGTTCTTGAGATAGAGCGCCCACAAAATTTGTGTCACATACATACAGACAGAGTCGGCCCCAATTTATATCAGGGACTAACTGAATCTAACGTTTTATTAAATTCCGTTCATTAGTTCTTGAGATAGAGCGCCCACAAAATTTGTGTCGCATACATACAGACAGAGTTACAGACAGACATTTTGTAAAAACATGTTTTCGTAACAACTTGTAAAAATATGTTGGAAATTATTTTCTTATATTATTTAATTATTTAAAAAATGAGCAGATTAAACGTGCATTTTCACCTTTCGAGGCTTCTTTGTTATAGAATGCAGATTTTGGAATAATAATTAAAGAAAACTTTATACATAAATTTTAAATATTTATATTATTAACCTTATAAAGTAACATTATGAAATGTCAATTAATCATTTTCCATTCAGTAACAGCTATTATCTAATTTAAAAATTGTTATATTTCAGGAAGTGGACCCATCCAGCTTTGGCAATTCCTTTTAGAGTTATTAACAGACAAGTCGTGCCAAAATTTCATTTGTTGGACTGGAGATGGTTGGGAGTTCAAACTGACAGACCCTGATGAAGTGGCACGGCGATGGGGTATCCGAAAAAATAAACCAAAAATGAACTATGAAAAATTAAGCCGAGGATTGCGGTACTACTATGACAAAAATATAATTCATAAAACTGCAGGAAAACGTTACGTGTATCGATTTGTTTGTGATTTACAAAATCTACTAGGGTATTCACCTGAACAGTTACATGCCATGGTAGACCTCAAGACTGATATTAAAAGTGAAGACTAAATAGTCTTTATTTTTTTTTATTTTTTTGTGAGATCTGGTCACACACATTCAGAGCTATGCAGTATTTATTTTTTACAACATGGGTAAAGAAGGAATTCAGAACTCAGAATAAAGACTTGACTTACCAAAAATGGACTATTAATATTTCTTTCATGGATGGTGTTCAGGAAATGAATGAATGTCAGTGAGCCTCATCTCAAGCTTTCTGAGTATTTCAAGTTCTTTTAACAAGAATATAGACTAGTCAGAAAATAAACTATAGCTCTGAATCCAAACTAGTTTTTCATGATTACCATTCTTGCCTGTTCTGTTGTTTGTTATAAAAGCACAAAAACTTATCTGAATATTTACCAAGCTGCATTGAAACGTATATATATATATTATAGTAGCAACCTTAAACACTGTAAAAGCCTACAATACAATGATTTGAACATCAATATTAATATATATAATATGGAATATGCACGTAAAAAAAGAAAAAAAAATCTGAAAATTTTTTAACTGAAAATAATATGCTTATTAAGTTTGTTATACATGCCTATTTTAAAATCACAATTAATAATTCTATATTAATTATTTGATAGAAAGCTGTAATTTCAATATAGTTATGAACTAGAAGTATTAAGGGCCTACTTCAGTCACGCGAAAACACCCGTTCGCTAATGCTATTCCTATGGGAAAAATTTATAAAGCTATCTCGGTCGCATTTCCCTATTTTAGATGATTTATTTTTGCAGCTGAGGTCAATCTGTATGCAGGACGTTTTTTACTTTTTCGATTTTCATTGGGGATTTTTTTTCAAGAGAATGCTTTCATTTTAGGAACCGGTTCTGAAAATGAAAGTGTCCTGATTAAAAATACTTGTAAACGAAATTGAAAAAGTAGAAAACGTCCTGCATACAGATCGACCTCAGATAGCCACTGCAAAAAAAAATCATCTAAAAATATTGAAATGCGACCGAGATATCTTTATAAATTTCTTCCATAGGAATAGCATTAGCGAACGAGTCTTTTCGCGTGACTGAAGTAGGCCCTTAAACTGAAAAATAAACTTTTTTTGTTTACTCCTCCTAACACAGTCTACTTTAATAATAATTAGATTCCATGTGTAAATCTGCCCTTAAAAAGATAAAATTATAGGATGTAGATTGCTAAAAGATATGAAGTGATATTATGTAAAGGTTTAATTATTTAAACATAAGTTTTGGGGGGTGAGAGGGAAGTGGCTATGGTCTTTAGACAAGAAAAAAAATTTAAAAAAAATTATGATACATATTAGTACATATAATCATTTCTTTCAAATTTACTTTTTTAAAAAGCACAACTCTTTAGTAAATTGAAAAATAATGATATCCTCTCTCAACCTATTTTTCTTTTGTTGTTGTTGTTTTTCATTCTGTTAAAAAGATGTTTTAATTTTTTTTTTCTACTTTTCAATATTTTGAAATAATATGTAGGAATTAGTGTTAGGTATTCTGTAAGAATTACAATTCTTGACTTTTTAATAAGGTAACCAAATAATGCCTTAAACTGCAAAACCCTTGGCCTAGGACTACGTACAAATAAAAGAATGGGAAATAGGAGAAAACAGCAAAAATCCCCAAAATTATTTACTAAACATAGTATATCCACTTAACTTTTTATTTAAATCGAGGAGGGAAAGGAATATTAAAAGATTTCCAATACTGCTTCAAATAGACTTGAATGCATCCATGTACCATGATTATGTTTTTAATAAATATATAATGCAAAAGTAGTATTAAGGAAAAAAAACTGATATGCATATAATATTGCTAATTGTTCAGGGTTATATAGTAAAATATTCCTGTAGATTTTGTGCTTCTATAGCAGATTGTATTATGTACATAGATGGACTATTTAATGCCAATTTATGAATCGTCGAGTGAACTGTGTAAAATGATTATTTGTATAGTTGACTGATTCTAAGCATCATTTGAGTGTTTCAAGGTTCATTTCTTTCGACTAGTCTTTTAATGTATTTGGATAGCCATTTACAAATGTTGAAATCTCTTTTTACTGTTGTACATTAGTCAAGTGCCTTCGAGAAAATGTTCTTATTTTGTAAAGAGAAAATTATGAAAAACAAAATTCATATTTTTTAAATAAGAAAATTTTTGACGTTGAAAAATATTCAAAGTGCCTTTAGTTATGACACTTTGTAACATGTTGCTTTATTATGGCTATTATATATGAATTTTTGATAATGTTTTACATATTAATGCTTGTTATAAAATTTATAAATATGTTACAAAATTGACAATGAGCTTTTGTTCTTACTGGCTAGGTATATATAAAATATATATATGTGTGTATATACAGATATTTAGACAATTTAAAATTTATGAAAATAAAAGTTATAGATTTAATACTGGACATACAGAAAAGTAACTTTTCAGTACTTTGCATTGGCTAAAAAAGTAAATAAAATCAATTACTGGTGAAATCTTGTACAGGAAAATTTTATCTGTAACAATTATATTATTTTAGAAACATTTTATAACATAGGTATTACGGTTATTTAATAGTCTATAGCGTCCTTTAAAGTAGTTAATATGTTAATGTCAAATACTCTTAATTAATTAAAATAATCATAGCAACATAAGATTCTATTGGAATTCACTATAAATTGAAATACTGTATATACTCGTGTATAAGTCAAAGAATTTTAGACAAAATTTGGGAATTGAAAATGGGGGGGGGGGGGGGGGGTCGACTTATATACGAGTAAGTTAAAAATAAATTCAGAGATAATCGGCGAATAGGCCAGTCTTTTAAGTAATCACACATGGGTCTACATTGTAGAGAGATAAAAGCATTTCCTGTGATTGATAAAAAAAAGCTCAACAATAATGCCCCTGTAATTGTTCTGCGTCAATTTGCTTTTGGGATAGAATTCCTTTCAATACAGGGCATTCCTTTCAACATTTTAATCCCCTTTTTAAAAAAGAGTTCAACTTGAGAATGCTTCTAGCTATCTCTCCCAAAAATCTTTCAGTGCAAAGAAGTACTATATTTTAGCAGTCTAAGAAGTTGTTTACCCTTGTAAATAAGGCTTGAATAGATTTTTGAAAGAATTTTTTTGATTTTAAACATCAGTATATTGATGGGAATAGGTTTCAAAATAGTTTAAGCTTCTTCGGTTTAACACAATTATACAGTTTTAAAACGATGAATTAAAAAAAAAAAGTCTGATTAGAAACGTAAAAAGAAAGAAAAAGTTTACAATTTAATGAAAATTTATTAATTTTTTTTATCCTCGATTACAAATCATTTTTCAACATACTACCAGAAATGTGCTTCGACTTATACACGAAAATTTAATTTTTTTTTCAAAATTTTGATTAAGAATTAGGGGGGGGGGGGGTCGACTTATACAAAAGTATATACTGTACTTAATAAAATCTGTTAATACTCCCCAATATGAGCAGAAAAAAAAAAAAGAGGTTAGAACTAAAGGACAAAATTAGCACTAGCCACCGGCCACAGCGCCACTAAATGAGAAAAAGTAGCTATTAAAAAATTGTTTGTCAACACCCATCTTATGGCTACTTTCCTACAAATAGAATACAATTTTCTTGCATTCCAATAAGGATTCTATTTTTTTCTGTTTGATATATGCTTATATTAATATATTTATTTGGGCTATTCAATTTTAGATCAATACTAAAAGAAATTTTTTTAAAAGTTTACTGTTTAGTACTTTTAAGTAAAAAAAGTAGCAACTAGTTTAAAGAAAGTGGCCATTTTAAAACTAGTACTATTGGCCACTAATGAAATTTTCTAGTTTTTCCCTTTAGCTAGAACTAACCAATGTAAAGCACGCAATATGAAATTGTGAACTGATTAATATTTGCGATAATTAATGCAAGTTAACTCGGTAAAAAAAAATTATAAATGACATCAAATGAAAGACAGGAAAATTGTTCCATGTGACAGTTTCTCAACAATACAAATTTATTTCCTATCTTCTTTTTAACAGTTTTGCAATTTAAGTTGCCTACTAATCTCTAACAAGCAAAAATATAAAACATGTTTTAACCTTTTTGGAAAAACCTTATATGTTTATTTCTGTAAAAAAATATAAGCACATAAAAAAAGGTTGCTATTAGTTTTCCAATTTTTACAAACCATTATCATTTGTACGTCACCAGGGGTGAAGTGGAGGATATACAGAAGTATACGCTGTATGTTTTCTGGATTTTTTTTTTTTTTTTAAAGAAGCTCTGTATGCCCTCTGTTTCTCACATAAAGCTATGGTGTATACTCTAGATCATGAACTTTCATCCTCGGCCCATAGCAAACACCCTCTGGTTCTTTAACAACTACAACACTGTTTATCAAAATTTTAATGAATAATGTTGAGTAATAAATTAATCCCAACTCCCATTTTCAACAGGTTTTAAAACTTTTAACTGTTACCATTATAGAATTTTTAAAACTTAAAAATGCTTTACATACTGAAATGAAAAGAATGTCCTATAACAATCAAAAATCAAAATATTATATCACAACAGTAAAAAATTTAAATTTTGATATAAAAATTATAGTTGTTTGGAATTGCATTTTTATGAACACCCATGTAAAGATCAGTATCCTTAAAAAAATTTGCTACTTGAATCAGGTTACAGTTTCAAAGTGTTAAATTTATGTTTGATAAAAGTCAGTATATATTTTAACTGGAAAATTTTGTTTTACAGTTCTAGAAATTATTCTCACATTAAATTCTGAAAATTAAATAGGTTCTTTAGACGAAGTAATTTTAAATATGCAAAATGTATTGTTATAAAAAAAATAAATCCTAGAGTATTTGTTTTTCTGTATACATGTAAAAAAAAATGTATTTTAAAATTATACTATTAGAGAGAAAAGTCCAATTACTGTGTGTTTATATATATATAAATTATTTATACAACAGTAAAAAAAAAAAAACTAAAAAAAAACAAAAACAAGAAAGTCTGTTGCTGCACTACACATGTGGAGCAGGAAAACTTAAGATACCAAAGAGTTCAGTATTTTATTAGACATATATACAATTTTTAAATTATATATTTTCGTCATCATTTGAATGGTGCTGCAATGTTAGTCAGTTTATGTACATAAGATTTGAAGTATCAATTCACTTTATATATTCATTTTTTCACAATCTGATGCACATTTGTAAATAAAACACTCTAGAATCAGTTGAAAGCATACTTCACATTCTTCTTCATGTTGCATGTATTTGTTTTACTTTCAGACATTTCAAAACGTGAATTTGCCACCAAACTGCTCGATTCTGAAGTGCCTTTGCTGCTTGTAGCATATTAATGTTTTTAATTGATTAAAAAAAAATGTGATAAACTAATTCCTATACAACGGTCATGTAATTTAGTAAAATTCTCATTTAGAGATATATTTATAAAATACATCTGTATTAAAATGCACAACAAAAGAGCTTTTAATAAAAAAGTATAATCTTTTATTACATGATATCTACATATTTTTTAATTTTTAGACTAAAAAAGTCTTTGTGTTATAGATTTACATATTTACTGATTATCATCAGGTATTATTGCAGTAAAAAATGGGGCTTTCATGCATGTCTGTGTTTCTTGATATTTGCTAAACAGTCATAATATAGTTATTAAAAAATGCTTTAATTCATTACATAAAATACAATTTCCATTGCTTTCTAAAAAAAAAAAAAAAAAATTTACATTTACATTTTATCTGCAGAAGCAGTATTTTCACGCTGTATAATAAAATCTAGTAATGTTTCTAAAATACACAATTCTCATAAAAGCATCTGTTCCAAAAAGTTCATAATGATTATTCTCAAAGAAAATCTAAAGTTCATAATCGTCTGTGTCCTTTAAAATTATAAAAAATTCAAGAAATTCATACTCTACCTTGATCTGACCATCAGATCCATCAGAAAGCACTCCACTCCCATTGTCTTAGAATAATGCTTTCCCCTCCCCTGAGACATCTTCAGTTCTGAAACTTTTTCTTGAACTTTTCTGAAACTTCTCTTTCAGTCCTTCAATTCAGAATTGAAGATGCCTCGGGAGAGGCGAAAGCATTATTCTAAGAAAATGGGAGTAGAGTTCTATCTGATGCAAAAACAACCAAGGTACAATATGAATTTCTTGTAATTTTAAAGGACACATACGATTTTTTAAGATGAACTTTAGATTTCTCTTAGAATAATCATTATGAACTTTCTGGCACAGATGCTTTTATGAAAAAAGTACACTTTAGAAACATTACTAGATTTTTATTATTCAGCACGAAAATACTGCTTTTGCAGATAAAAATGAAAGCATTTCTTAATAACTATATTATGACTGTTTAGCAAATATCAAGAAACACACACATGCGTGAAAGCTCAATTTTTTAGTGCAATAATACCTGATGATAATCAGTAAATATATAAATGTATTGTGTAATACAGGTATTAAAATCTTTGTATTAGTTATTTTAAAAATTAAACTTTAAAAACAATACTAAGCAATGATTTTTGCATATCTGAGCAAATCATAATGTAATAATTTGATTTCCTTTCTTTCTTCTTAAAACTGTATCTTTAAGAAATTTTGAAAAATTTCACTTTTTATTATTGTTATAAATTTCTTTATTATATAAAGATGAGGAAAAAAAACTATATCATTGCATTTTGTGAAATTGGATTTATTTCTTAATAGACTGTGATGTGCAGCTCATAAAGCTGATCAGGACGCACAGAATCACTCTACAACTATGGAGTATTAGATAAAAGTAAATCTTTAATCATATGTACATGTTGTGCAGTTTTAAATATATTCATTCCATATGAAGCAGAATGCTCATGTGATTTTTTCAAGATGTATATTGTCTGGTTAATTATAAGTATGTTTTATAACCAAAGTCTGTTTGATATTTGCAAGTGCTGTTTCAATTCAACTGTTGAATTTAAAATTAAAAAAGCAATAAATTTTATAATTTGCAACTTAGTCTTATTTTGATTGTTATGTAACCTCTCAAACCACAGCAACAAATTTATGAATTCAATAATATGGATATAATTTATAAGTATATGTTTTATTTATTTCCCACATATTTTCTTGTTGTTTATCCAAAATAACACTACAAAATATTTAAAATCATAACTTCTTCTCTGGCAGAAATAAATAATATATGCTGTAAAATTGCACACACACACTGTGTGAAAATGCACACACACCAGGAAAGCAATGCACAATTATTTTTCTTCTGATTTTTTTTAAGTATTTTATTTTAGTTTATTAATGCTATAAAGTTTTATTTTTATTTTTTTAATGTTTGAGACATATATGTAAAAACAATGTAGATCAGCTTTCTAGAGTTAATATAACTCCTTTAAAATCAAAAATAATATACCGATTTATTTTATTATTAAAAAATATTTTTAAAGGTAAAATTTGTGCTGTTAGATCTCAAATAGCAGTTTCATCCTTTTAACTAATAACCTTTTGAAATAAATTCACCAACATTTGAAAACAATTAATTCCCATTATTATGACAAAGAAATTGCAATTTAAATTTTAATATTTATGATCCTTAATTTCAGCATGTATATTATTTTGGGAATGAAATGCCATCGGAAATTACACCAGTCTCATGTAATCAAAGAAAATGGTTACTGTGATGAATGGAAATGTTATTTTCTTTTAAATATGTCATTTTGATCAGCAGAAGCATCCCACATTTTTGAAGGAATCTAATAGTAATTCAGTTTTATGAAATGTGCAGCCAAAAAAGATTTCATCAGTATTTAAAGCAAGACTGGGAAAAAAAAATATTAATAAGAAACTTCAGATTTAATCCTGCAACTGATAAAATTAATAGTCAGAAAATACATTTTAACACAATAAGAGTAAAATATTTTAAATTCATGAATAAAAATGCATAGTATTTTTAACACTTAGAAGATAATAATATTAGTCCTTCGATTTTTAGATAAAATGACACTTTAAACTAAGAATGCAATGGATATCTGGTAAGCATACTGTATCTAGCCAATATGCTGGATGTTGATATTATGATTATCAGATCAGGCAGAACATTTGACGTTAAATTATATCCCAAGACAATGATAAAATTACAATAAATAACTACTAATAGTAAAATTAGTTTCTGCAATTTATTTTTTAACTAAAATTCTATTTCTTAGGGAATTTCTAAAAAAATATATTTTTGATCCACTTTATGTAACATGGAAATTACACTCTTAAAAAAATAAGTGCATTTTTATCTATTGTATTTCCACAACTGTTGAAAAATTAACAACTGAAAAAAAATAATGCTTTTAAAGTGTTACTTTTAAATTTTTATTACACAAACAAAATATCCTTAAAAATGCAGAATATGTTTAATATACATATAAAAAAGAAGAAAAAAATAATTATTCACAAATTAAGGAGTTAAGATTACGTATTTATTTATTAAAGAGTTAAGAAAATGATTTAATATTATTCCGTATATTTTTCTTAAAAAAAAAAAAAAAACAGGTTTAAGGTAATCTTAGTTAGACTAACGAAAGTAATCATTTTAGCAATCTGTCTTTGAATAATTTGAGCCCAGTATAGTTTTGGTTTTCACCCAAAGAATCGCATATTATACAAGGGGTTTCCAGCAATATGTTTAAAGCTCAAAAGTGTTTAACCCCCTGATTGACGAGCAAAAGGGCAAAGTTGTATTGTTGTCTTCTCTGTAGTATTTTTAAAAAAGATGATTTTTCCAAAAAGACATAAAAAATTTAATTACGTATAGGAATATAAGCCTTGAGAATATTAATCATAACAGAATGTTTTAAAACTGCATTATATTTGCAGAGTTATATTAATTTAGTTTCTATTGCTGTGAAACCTGCAGCTTAGTGAACTTATATATCAGTTTGCGGCGGTAAGGAGGTTAATTCAATTTTTTTTTTCCTTTTTAAGTTTACAGTAAGTTTAAATATGAACACCTTTCTTATAAATAAACTATATATAAAATTTAATAAATCTCATAAATATTGACAGTATCTTTTAAACTTGTTTAGCATTAATTCTAAAACTTAGAAAATTTCATTTCCTACTAGATAAAAAAAATGTTTCAGAATATGTCTCTATCCTCCTCAGAAAAAATGCACTGCTATTATTAAACTAATTATAATGTTGATATAACTAATGATTTAAGAGCATTACTGAATTACATTGGTACAAAAAGTAAAAAAAAAAAAAAAATACAAAATTTGAAAAAAAAGCTTAAAAAGAAAATAAATAGAAATAGATAACATCCTTTAAAAAAAAAAAAAAAAAAAAAAAAAAAAAAAAGAAAGAAAGAAAAGTTAATTCAGCTAGATAACCAGCTTTAACTTTCACTGCATATCTAGTATTCAGGTAAATCAATATACAATATCCTTTGCATTTCTAATGCATATCTGCCAACCCATTTTACAACATGCTTAAGCATATAACATTAGAAACATATATGACAAAAATGAAACATGGTTCCTAATGCATAAATTATTTCAGATAACTTATCTGAATTTTAACTCATATCAAGGTATACGATAAATATTAGGTATTTCTTGATAATCTGTAAAAGCAATCCAATTTAATTCGATGTTCCTATTTTATATCGTTTTTAATAATTATTTTAAGAAAACAGTTTCATATTTTATGGAAATATATAAAAGCAGGAGGGAAGAAATAATGCGGCAAAATGCATTATTACATATTATGCATAGCATATTTTTAATTACGCTGCTTTCCATAAAAGAAAGAAAAACATCACATTTGATGTTTTATCCTTTACGTGATGGATAATAAAATTTTATGATTAATAATAGTGCAAAACCGCACAATTTTACTTTTCATCCGTACAGTCCATATTAGAACTAAAACTGTGCATTGTATGGCCAAATTGCCATTTGGCAACTTGCTAATAATAGAATCCCAAAGATATCCAAAATGGATTATAATCTTTTTTACTGCCATACTCTGTTAAGAAAGGCTCCATTTTTTAGGGGTGTGGTGGTGGCAATCCCATTCCCTTGTACTTGGTCAGAAGAAGAAGAAGAAAAAAAAACTACATTCATATGCTTTATATAAATAATATAAAATAACAAACAGCATCACCAATTTTCTATATTTCATTCAAAGACAACAGAAAATTTGTATTTGTATAACTTTATAACTATGATTGTTAAAAAAAAATTGCTAATACCATTATTTATAAATAAATGTTCAACTTTTAATAAATATCTTTCAAATATTTGTCAAATTTAGCAACAAAAAAAAATACTTAAATTAGATTATAATAAATAAATAAATAAGATGACAAATGTTAAAAGGAATAAAAATGAAATCAATTTCACCAATGAGCCTAAGGACACACCTTATTATTATTTTTTTTATCCATTGAAATTAAGACAATTTATTCTTTTAGTAAGTAACTTTAATCTTGATCCAGATAGAATATAAAAATGAAAAATGATATTCTAACAATAACAAGTATTATAAAATGTTCTTGAATAAAAGTGCCTCTATTCGTTTAAGCACAATATTACCAGAGCAGGTTCCACCTTATTTTAGATTAGAGTTGATCCTTTTATTATATCGCATTATTAATGGGGACGCCGTGGCGAGCGGCCCCTGTTCGTCTGCAGCCCTTTATTCTTCTACTCTAGTCCCAACTCTTTTGCAGAAGCAAGATTCGTAGGTCCCCGGCCACGTCCCAAGTGAAAGATTCTCTAGCGAAAGCAACATAGAAAAAAAAAAAATCAAAACCGGATAAATTTAAAAGGGAAATTACTCAAATTAGAGACGTCGAAAAGAGGGAAGGGAGGGCTCGGGGCGATGAAGCTACCGAACGACTCCTGCTGCTTCGAGCCTATTATTACTCGCTGCGGCGAGCGGCCTCTCTTCGTCCGCAGCCCTTTATTCTTCTACTTATTCAGACTCTTTTGCGGAAGCAAGGTTCATAGGTCCCCAGCCACGTCCCGAATAGTAAGACACTCTAGCGAAAGCCAGATTTGAAACAAAAATCAAAAAACGAAACTGGACAAATTTAAAAGGGAAATTACACAAATTAAAGACACCGAAAAGCGGGAAGGCAAGGCTCGGGGCGATGAAGCTACCGAACGACTCCTGCTACTTCACGCCTATTATTAAGCTCACTGTATTATTAATATCTCACTGTAGTAGTGGTAAAGAATTGTACAGTTTTGTTACAACAGGGCTAAATTGTACCTGTTTTTGTTATTTTTAAATAACAATCTTCTTACTGCAGAATTTCTGTCATAAATAAGATGAAACTTACTATTCGGATGCATATACATCTCACGGGCATAAGCATAAATTCACTACGACTCAAAAACTCTATTTAAAAATAATTTGCAGAAATAATATAAATCATAATAAATTTAAAATTACAGTTTTCAGAGGGTCAACCTATCTCAAAAGTTTTGTAGGTGAAGGGGGCAGACACTTTAACTCCTAAATAACAAATTAATAATATAAAATAATTAACACTAAATAACAATCACTGGTAACAATTAAAAGAACTCCATTCAGATAGTATTGATTTTTATCCTTCAAAGTGAATTTTTAATTTTAAAAATAGCGAGTAAGAGGAAAGATTCGAATGGGCGCCAGGAAAACTTTCAAGGGGCGCCACTATAGGTCCGCGGGGAGCGCATTGGACAGCCTTGAATTAGAAAACGGAATTTCCAGGCCCGGGCTCTACCTGTTTATATTTTCGCAATTCGCGACCCGGCCTGTACAAAAATTAGTGAAAACAAGCCTGACTCACTTTCAACAAAAATTTCTGAATTTCTTAACATACAATTAAAATCCTTTTAAAGAATACTGCATACATATTTATGAAGAAATGTTAGATTACTATGTGTTCCAAGACAGAAATACACAATAACAACATTAATGGTTACATACTTAGACTTTTCAACATTCAGTAACGATTGATTAACAAAAATAATGTAGTTTAGAATAAAAGAAAAGAATGAGGGTTAAAAAAATTATAATTTTTGAAACTATATAATAAAAAGTAGATTTTTGAAAATATTTCTCTGTAATTTATTAAGGTATATTATTTACAATGATTCCATTATCAGATGCTCATTATCGCTTTTACTATTTTTACAAAACATATTGCTTGCCCGGCACGTCCTGGAAACAATTTTGTCCAATTCCGGCTCTACCCTGAATAGAAAAACAATGTAAAACCAGAATAGAAATTAGTATGCTGTTCAATGTAGAGATTTTAGATTGGAGCAACTGGCGTCAGCTATGGAACAAATTTTAATTGGTAAAATGAAGCATCACCCATTTGTGAGAGTTTTGGCATTCCGTGTCGTAGGTTTAACACAGTGAGTTTTGCGTTGAGTAAAGTCTACTTTAGGCGGTCGAAGCAATATCTTTTTTGAGCGCTCCTACAAATGATCACTTCTGTTGAAACTTTTATGTATTGGACAAACATTGTGTCTTTTCGGACCATAGACCTCCGAGCAGAACAAATACTTTTTATCTATACAATCTTGTACTCTGGACCTATCATCATGACAGAAACAGAATTTTTGTTAAGGGGAAGGGGATGGTAAAAATAGGCTAAATTAGGCCATAAATGTCCAAAAATTCTTATTTCATCAAAGATTGAGTGGTTGCAGAACTTTCCCTGCACTCCTTCGTACGTTTGTGTCTAATCACATACTGAATATATAAATGTGGTGATTTAAGATTTTTTCATTTTAATTCAGAACATAAAATTGAAAGTACTGAAATATGAGCACTTATTAGCATTGCATATAATCTTAAACGCTCCAGAGACTAGAATGGCAAAAAAAAAAGTTCAATTTAGACTTAATTAAGTTAGGACTGTTAGGAGCTACAATGATCGCTGTAATATGAACGGAAAAAATATTATCAAATTTCCATGCTATGCCCTACTAACCAAACCACCCGACATTGCAAATGATAATGACCTTAAATATGCCTAAAATCAAATCAAATGTGAACGATTTTTTATTTTTAAACGAAATTTTTTCCAACCGATGCTAGAGATGGGGAGGGGCGTA
Organism: Maratus speciosus; assembly: GCA_963932465.1. Taxonomy (NCBI): domain Eukaryota; kingdom Metazoa; phylum Arthropoda; class Arachnida; order Araneae; family Salticidae; genus Maratus; species Maratus speciosus. The sequence continues at coordinate 470,719,940 of OZ010789.1, forward strand.
ATGTCTTCATCAGCATTATACACCGGACGTGCCGCGCACTGTCAGGTTTATTTTAATTTTATATTTTTTAAACGAAAATCTTTCCAAACGAGTCTAATATTGTCACCAGCGCTGCCTTCAGCATTGTACAACCTCGAATTTGTATGACTTTTTTCTTTTTAATTTTTAAATGAAAATCCATCCAAACAAAGCTTGAGTTGAGGCTCCAATGCCTTCTGAGGTGTACACAGCAGTTGATATCGAAGCTCCGATCTGATTTTTCAAGCGAACCTCGAATTTGTATTTAATTTTAGGCATTTGATATATGAAAGTTTCAATTCTGACCAAAAATTCTTGATAAAACATAAAAGATGTAAAAAACGCATCATTCCCTCACTATTTTAAAACGTGAAATGATATTCAAAGCACATATCTCTGAGACGGGAAACGACAACTTGAGAAGACATGAACTGGGAGTAAAAACATCTCTGGGGAATACTTGAAATGACTTAAAGATTTTTTTTAGATAGTAAATATTAATATTTTTTCACACCGGAGATATCGTTAGATTCGGAAAAAATACCAAGAATGGTTTTTAGTATCATTACCCAGGAAAAATACCAGGTACCAAGTATTAATAGGTGATTTTTTTCTTTTTTTGAAAAACGGGAAAACTTAAAAACTGACGTAAATCGCAGCCAAATAAAAAGGGGTTTTGGGGTTTTGTAAGAGTAAAGAAAGATACAGTTGGAATCAGAAAGATAAGACGATTTCCTTTTTTCTCTACCTCCCTCCTTTTTTTTTTTTTTTTTTCCTTTTTGTAACTCGACGGTTACCCGGCCATCCAAATTTCAAAATGCAGTGAAAATCGAACGTTACACTCCCGTTAGTGTGAAGAACCGAAAAAATATTTTTCCATGCTCAACAGTTCGAAATTTTCTGAGACATTTTCAGACTCATTTCTGAAAGTAAAAACATGAAACTTGCTGAGGTTATTTTTGAAGAGATGTATAAGAGGCCGTGTGATTTCATTTTTTGCTCAGTTCATTAGAATTTGATTTTTAACCCTCCGACTGTCTTGGAAAAGGGCAAAATTGTAATGTTGTTTTCTCTGCATTTTGTTTTAAATGCTAAAATAAAAATTATTCTTTGAACATTTTATAAAAAAACTTAATAATGAATATGAATGCAATCCTTGGAAGTATTACTCATTGTTCAATGTATTAAAAGTACATTAAATCAATAGAATTATATTACTTTAAATATTGCTTGTATTGTAGTGAAACCTGGAGCTTAGTGAACGTATTAACACGGGCTTGTCAGTGAGGGGGGTTAAACAATTGTTTTCTCAATATGACCATTTATTTCATTCCCAGACCTCCCGCTTCGGAAAATTCGGTTAAAAACATCAACTTTGACAGCATTTTTACAATATTTTCTGCATTTATCAAAACATCGACAAGCACGGCATGTTATGTAATTTCTAAATAAGAGAATTTGCCAGTTTGATAAGTTTGAGAGCAAAAATGAATTTAAAAATTAATAAGAAAATAAGCAGTTTGGATTGGAATACACCCTTAACGTCTGGAGAAATGCAGAGGCATGATTGCTTTGAAGAAAGAAAGCTCGCCATTTTGCGATTATCATTATAAATTTTAATTATATTTCAGCTTATTATAAAAAAAAGAAAAATCTGAGCTCAGGTGCATTTTGACCTGCCATCTTTAATCCGCATTAAAATTTTCTGCTTTCCGCGTAAATTTTCTTATCCATCGACAACACATGCAGAGTCTTTTATTAATATAGTCATGCAAATTAGAGATGACAAACAACTATCTTTTATTAGTTTCTTTTATTTATTTACTATTGTATTATTTTCTCTCGGATAATGAAATTTGACTGTTTAATGCAGAATTCTGATACATAAAGGTTTTATTTTCACAACCTTTGCTGTGTTTCGAATGTTATTTACACAGCTTCCAATCTTCCTTATTTTTCAAGCAATGTCTAAAAATGTTTGGAACCAGAAATTTTATTTAATAAAAGAAATAAAATACGAACCCTATAGAAACAAGATGCATTTTATTAAATAATTTTCTGGTTCAAAAAACTTTATTTGATCTGTATAAACTCCTGCAGAAGGGCATTTAATGCGTTTATAGATACTCATATTTTTTTTATATAAAGTTTTATATTTGGAGGTGGGGGAGTTAGGGCACCAATTGAAATTCTGCACACTGGCGCTGGATACTGCTGGCGCGCCCCTGTCCCCTCTGATCAGCATCTTATCAGAACATAGAAAATTTTAGAATCATTTTCACAGATGGTGCTTCTAGAAGTAACAGTTATTTATTTATTATTTGGTCTAGGAATTAATTTGTGCGGTTTTACAAGAGATGGCATAACTAGCGTATTGTCCCATAGTTTCGTTTGTTCAAACATGCATTTAAAACAACTGTAATTGCGCATCCAAGTTTAGTATATGCCATTTGGTTTAAGCGTAAACAACAATTTTTATCCAACTGAAAATGTCAAATTTTGTGACTGATAAAGTGTTTTTGCAGGAGGTTCTTCTTCATTATTTTAACATGAAGAAAAGTGCTACCGAAAGTCATCGTATTTTGGTGGAAGTTTATGGTGACCATGCTCTAGCTGAACGAATGTGTCAGACGTGGTTTGCACAGTTTAAAAGTAGTGATTACGGCTTGGAAGACCAAGCACGACCTGGACAGCCAAAAATATTTGAAGATGAAGAATTGACAGCATTGCTCGATCAGGATTCATGTCAAACGCAGGAAGAACTTGCAAAATCATTAGAGGTTGACCAAACAACAGTTTCCAAATGCCCCAAAGCAATCGGAATGATTCAAAAAATGCCACATTGGGCTCCATATGAATTGAAAGAAAGAGACGTTGAAAGAAGAAAAACTGTTTGCGAAATGCTGCTTCAAAGACAGAAAAATAAGGGATTTTTGCATCGGATTGTTACTGGTGATCAAAAATGGATTTATTACGAGAATCCTAAACGAAAAAAAGCCTGAGTAATGCCAGGTGAACCAGGTCCATCACAACCGAAACAAAATATTCACTGTGCAAAGGTTATGTTGTGTATATGGTGGGATATGAAAGGTGTGGTGCACAATGAGCTTCTGAAACCTGGTGAAACTATTAATAGAGAATGTTATCGACTTCATTTGATGTGTTTGAAACAAGCTCTGGCCAGAAAATGACCAGAATGGGATAACAGACATAATAAACTTATTTTTCAACATGATAACGCTCAACCACATGTCGCAAAACTGGTCAAAACATATTTGGAGAATGTCGGATGGGAAGTGTTACCCACCTGCCGAATTCCCCAGATATTGCTCCTTCAGACTGCTACTTGTTTGATTGCATGAATAACGATTTGATTGGACAGTGGTTAAAAAAATGGATCTCTGATTGGATTGCTTCAAAAAGTGAGGACTTCTTTCGACACGGAATTCGTAAATTACCTGAAAGATGGGAAAAAGTAGTGGGTAGCGATGGACAATATTTTTGTTAACGTATTTATGTGTTTTGCTTTTGAAATAAAGCTTTAATTTTTTATTAAAAACCGCACAAATTAATTCCTAGACCAAATATTATTTTATCTTTTTTTGCTTTTTCCTCATATAGAAAACAGGTATAATGCTAGTTTATTGTACTTCTTATTTATTTGAAGAAGTTTTTAAATAGATCAGTTTTATTCTAATATTCATAACTTGCATTTATAGAAAACTTATAAAACCTGTTAATTATATTGGATTTATTATTAAATTTCATTTCATAGTTTGGTGTTAAAATACCTCAATCCCTTTTTAAAACATAATTCTGTTAAAAAAGTTGCTATCGTGAAACAGAAAATTAGAAGGCAGTTGCTTGGAGGTTAAATAAAATTCATTTAAATATCATAATTTTTACAAGAAATTATATTCAATGTAAATATATCATAATAGGAAAAATCCAATATTAAATAAATATAAAAATTCAGAATTAGATAAGTTAATTTTAATGCAATTTCTGAGGAAGTCATTTGAATATGCCATTTTTATTTTGATTATCTACACTGACGAAAAAAAAAATTCCTGACACTAAGAAAAAATTATTGTAGAGTAATGACATTTGGACAATGCATTTGTCTAGCTAACATGTTTAATTTATTAGATTTTCAAGATCACAGGTTAATTTAAGCTCAAGAAAATGCATTTCAAATGTGAAATGCTGCTGTTAATTGCCAGTGGAACCTACAGAATTTTGAATGCATGCCTACAAATGTGCATGCAACGTGTCATACAGGTGCAAGGTAAATGTCACTTTGTGATAAGGAGTTCCATGCTTGTTGTACTTGTGTCAATATTGGGACGGTCAGTGCTGGCTGTGGATGATGATGGAGTTGTCGTCCAATGATATCCCACACATGCTCAATGGGAGACAGATTTGGTGATCTCGCAGGCCAAAGTAACAGGTCAACACTTTGTATAGCATGTTGCATTAGAACCTGTTAATTAGAACAGCGGTATGAGGACGAGTGTTATCCTGTTGTAAAACTCCCCCTTGAATTCGGTTTATGAATGGCAGCACTACAGGTTGAATTACCAGACTAATGTACAAATTTGCAGTCAGTGTGTTTGGGTGTGTCTGTCTTGACACCACTGGCAGCAGTGACTTGGAGTTAGTGGAATGCACGCTACAGGGCACCTGGCTCAGAGCTGTCCTTGAAGTAACCAAGTTCTAACAGTTTGTTATGTCACTGTGGTACCAACTGCAGCTCGAATTTCTGCCGCAGACGCAGTACGATGTGCCACAACCAGTTTTGTTGCAGGCGTTCGTTCCCCTGGCCTCCTTCTGACCAACACACGGCTATCACTGGCACCAAGGCAGAACCTGCTTTCATTAGAAAACACAACAGATCTTTATTCCGTTCTCCAATGAGCTCTTGCTTGATACCATTGGCGTTGCAAATGGCAAAGACTTGGAGTCAGTGGAATGCACGCTACAGGGCACCTGGCTCGGAGCTGTCCTTGAGGTAATCAAGTTCTAACAGTTTGTTGTGTCACTGTGGTACCAACTGCAGCTCGAATTTCTGCCGCAGACGCAATAGCGATGTGCCACAGCTGCCAAATACCGCGATCTTCATTCAAATCTGATTTTTATTATTTTGAATTTTGTTTTTGTGTTTATTTTGTTTAAAAATAATGTTTTGTTGTTTAAAACTGGAAGAACAGTTATGATTTTAAAATTGTCTTAAATTAATTAAAAATACAGCTTATTATAAACATATTTTCCACCGACTCTGGTTATTGCGACACTCCGCTTATGACAACACTTTTTTCTGGTCATTAGAATATCGGGATCACAAGGCTTGTCTGTATAATGTGTTAATTAAAAATAATTCTCCTATGAGATTATGTAATAAATATATATGAAATATTAAACTAATATTCAAATCATTATACAAGTACTTACAAATTTGAAATAACCAGCACAACTCAATGTAGTAATAAATTATTTATTAAAATACTTCAGAAAACTCAATTTACCTTTTAAATTTTTTTAAAAAATATGTAAGTAACTAAATATAATAGGAATGATTTTTTAAAAAAAAATCAATTTTCTTTTTAAAAAATTATACATACTCTCCCTAAAACAATAAAATAACATGGGATGATAAAAAAGAAGCAAAAGGAGGATAGCAAAATAAAAAGCAAATAGAAGACAAGTGAAGAAAAACAAACAGTTATCGTAAACAAATAGGATGTTAATATTTTATGATGAAAAGAAATAAGTGCATGCATAACATAAAACTACCATTTTATGTTTATTAAAAACAAAAAAGAAAGATTATAAACAAAATTACAAGGTGATGGCCTCTTTTTACTTTTATATATTTTTATTATTTTCTGATGGCAAAGTGAACAAAAAATCTTATCTTAGCCAATCGATAACAACAAAATATTGGCAAAGCAAAAAGAAAAATATGTATGTATCTTACAATTAAAAAATAAAACAAGTGTGAAAAAATATTTAATAAAACAATGAATCTTACAATGAATGAATATGTGAAAATTTATCACAGTTTATTTAAAGCTGGTGTACTATGAGCACCATTAAAATAAGAAAAAAAAAAAAAATCTTTAAAATCTAACAGCAGAACTTTGCAGACTTTCAAGTTGAGAAGTAAGTTTCATAATCTTTCGACTTAAATTATTGCTATGCTGTTTTAAATAGCGAATCATGTCAGCTTGCTTTTCTAGGACTTCCTCCATGTAATCTTCATCACTAAAAAATGAAAAAAAAATTAATTAAATTAAACTTGAAACAGCAAATCAGGATAACCAAAAATTGCATTCCAGCTTATTAACGCATTCGGCATACACAAAGATACATTATATGAATATATATGCAGTAAGTAAAAATATATTATATAAAAGGCTATAATTAATTAAGGTATTTAATGAACTTGGATTACTTAATATGTACAAAAAGAATCATAGAGACCATTCATATCATATCAAACGAAAAGACGTGTTCGCTAATGCTAATCATATGGAAGAAATTTATAAAGCTATCTCGGTCGCATTTCAATATTTTCAAAGGATTTTTTTTTTTTTTTTGTATTGGATAACTGAGATCGATCTGTATGCAGGTCGTTTTATACTTTTTCGATTTTGATATAATGATGGAGGCCATGGAACAATGGCAAAGTAGCAGGCCCTCAAATATGGTAGATGACTCATTCAACCTTCTTGAAAAGCTTGAAGCAAGGGTACTTAAAACTAGACCAGAATTGAAATAATCTACACTTTTTGATTTTTTAAAAACTTAATTTGTTTAATTAAATGTATTATAAATATTTTTATTGTACTTTAAGTAACATTGTATGCTGTAATGTTGTTCTTGTATGCAGTATAATTAATGCAATTTCTATTTGTTCAATAAAAATATGTAGTATATCTGTATCAATAAAAACAAAAGAAAGAAAGAAAACATAAAATAAATTTAAATAAATAAATAAAACATTTCTAAACATGCCAATATATTGAGAAATGTATTCATAGTCCTAAGCCTGTAAATTGTGAAGGGAAATGTTTTTCAAATATTATTTTTACACATATTCTGTATAAGAATGATCTCTAATTAAGGACAATTTTTCGAGGTTTCTTGAAAGTTGTTAAACAGAGAGCCAACTGTAAATGACACAAACAATAGAGTCAATATAAAGAAAGTACATACCGAAAACCAATTTCATTAACTGGGGCATAAGACTGAACATAACTAATAAGTAAATCATCTTGATGAACATCAGGAATAGCTTTACTCTTATTGAACTTCACAACTAAAACTGAAAAAGATGATTAACAATTAAAGTTCAGATTAATGAAACTGAAAAGCTAAAAAGCACATTAAAAAAAATATGAAGTCACCCAATTTCATATTAAAATAACTTAAGACTGTTTCAAAATTTAAACATATTCAAAGTCAAACAATCAATTTTTTTCTAAATTGCACAGAATTTCTGGGTATTAATAAGATACTAAGAAATAAAATAGTATTTTGGGTTGTTTTCTGTAATGACAATGGATATTCCAGAAAAAGGCATAGAATTTGGTGATTTAAGCTGTTTTTAAAGACACTCTGAGATAGGTCTTCATCTGACAGAAATCTATTATAATTCCATAATAATAATGCAATTTATATCAAATAAATATCATGCATAATAAGAAAACAAACAATACTAATTAATTCCAAAGCACTTCGTATGATATAATACAAAGCTAATTGAATTAATTTCATTTATTTTGTTTTGTTTATTTGTGCGCACAGCTGTTTCATATAATGATGGAGACCATGGAACAATGGCAAAGTAGCAGGCCCTCCACACATTTTCAAACTAAGATCAATTAGAAATAATTACTTGTAATTAATATGAATAATACATTTTCATATAAGCTTTTATCAATAGTATGTGTATGATCATGCAATTTGTTTTTAAAAAATAATAAAGAGTTTTTCTTTAAAAGTAATAATTACCTAGCAACTATTTTATTGAAGTGGTTCTCAAATTCCTCGCTCAACAAACGTGGGACAGTTGTTGCAACAACTGGGAACCAGAATATTTGCAGATGCGCATCAGTAATCATTTAGCTCTTGCTTTTCGTCTGCGTGAAGATCGAGATCGAAAATAAACAGCTCACTATGGAAATTTTGCACTTTTATTTTTTGTGGGTTATTTATTGTATCGAGGAAAAAAAGATATGCCTATTTTTTTATTATTGTTTTAAGTTAGGTATTTTTTATAGAAATTTTCTGGACTATATATTACCAATGAAGAAAATATCCTAATTAAGAAGAAAATTATCTTAAATATATAATATCATGACTCCTATTTTTATGATGTCTATATAAATGCATACTAATTAGTTACATATATATACAGATATTCAAAGTATAATTGTATTTATTCAATCTTATATTAGTTAAAGATAAATTGAATGCATTACACTTGGCTTATATAAACATCCCTCGACTTACGTAAAATTTCGAAAATTACATTTATGAACATATTAGCGCGTTTGATATGCATTTGCATACTTTTGATAATTGTTTTATAAATAAAACATGCAGATAAAAACCACAACAATAATATAGTTTTATATATTAGATATAGTTACATTTTTATTGGGATGTATACAATCAAATCTTTAACAAAACAAATAAAAATCTGATTAAAATGAGTAAAAAAAACTCTGTTTAACTATTACAATTTTGTTAGCTGAATTCAAACCATAACGAAATGTAATTTTAAAGTTTCGGTGAAAAGGAACGAGTGTATTTTTTTTTCCAGCTTCAGAGCTATTCGTTTGATGTAAATTCAAAATTGATATAAATTAATTCATCAATGTTAAATTTATAAATCCCATATTCCACAAGATACTTTTTATTTGAAAAGTGTTCTTTTCAGTTTGTTTTTATATTTTTTCATACTTTTATAGTTTATATACAAGTAAATACTGCTGCATGATACTTTATTTATAAATTAATACTGTGTAAATAATGTATATATTATATATACATAATAAATATTGCAGTTTCTGACAAAATTTTACCTAAGGAATTTACAATTTTGACTTACGTAAAAGTTTACAGAACGTATTACACATGTAATTACTGTACTTAAAAAAAAAAAATAAGTTTTGACAGAAGCTTCTAAAATTAAAGAAATAATAATAATAGTAATAATAATAATGAATAAACAATGTCATTTGATAAATTTAAGGGTATTCTTATAATTAATCGAATTTGTAATAAAGATATATTTGTTTTTTGTTTTATTATCATTGTTAATCTCACAGTTGTTCAAAATATTCTTTTTTTGATTAATATTTACTTAATTTTTTGAATTATTATAATTTTATAATGCTATTTAAAAAATTAATGAACATCAGAAAAAATTCCCTTTGCTACTCACTTTATTTTAAGTATACAAAGAGATTGTTATTTAAATTTATTTTTCTTTTTAAAGAAATTCTGTTGCAATAAATACTCTACTTGAATTGAATTAAATTTCAGTATAAGCGAATGTTTAAAACAGTTGCTTTGCAATAATAACAAAAAGAAGAAAAATACCCAGTTAAACTGATGGCATTGAGCTCAAAGGCTATTCACACTAATTTGCATTGTACTTCTATTTCAAAGAATAATGCCCCTCGAAAAATAAAAAAATTACAAAAAACCCCTTTTAGCTAAATTAAGGAGGGGGATTAACCCCCCTATCCCTCCCTCCCTTTATACTTAACCAATCAACCTCCAAATCTAATCAGAGAAGCGCCTTATCAGAATAAGCCAGTATAACAAATTTGAAGCAAATCAGATAATTCTGCATGAAAAAGCCATTTATCTAAATTAAGGACAGATTAACTCCTCGTTACCTCCTTTATACTTAACCAATGAACTCCCAAATCTAATCAGAGAAGCGCCTTATCAGAATAAGCCAGTATAACAAATTTGAAGCAAATCGGATATTCCTGCATGAAAAACCCATTTATCTAAATTAAGGGAGGGGGTTATCCCTTCGTTATCCCCTTTTTTGTAACCAATGAACCTCTAAATCTAATCAGGGAAGCGCCTTATCAGAATAAGCCGGTACACCAAGTTTGAAGCAAATTTAATAATTCTGCATGAAAAAACCATTTATCTAAATTAAGAGGGGGAGATTAACCCCTTGTTACCCATTTATACTTAACCAATGAACCGCCAAAACTAATCAAAGAAGTGCCTTATCAGAATAAACCGGTATACTAAATTTGAAGCAAATTGGATAATTCTGCATGAAAAAACCATTTATCTAAACTGTGGGGGGGGGGGGAATTAACCCCTCGTTACCCCTTTATACTTAACCAATGAACCCCCAAAACTAATCAAAGAAGTGCCTTATCAGAATAAACCGGTATACCAAATTTGAAGCAAATCGGATACTTCTGCATAAAAAACCCATTTATCTAAATTAAGAGGAGGAGTGTTAGCCCCCGTTATCCCCATTTATACTTAACCAATGAACCCTCAAAACTAATTAGGGAAGCGCCTTATCAGGTTAATCTTATTTACAAAATTTGAAGCAAATCGGATATTTCTATCAAGAGTTATAGTGTTATGTACATACATGCGTATGTACATACAGAACCTGCAGGCACATTAGGTCTCAGGCTTTAATAGGCCTGTGAGCTGAAAAGATAAACATTGTGAGACATTCTGTTTTTGTATGAAAATAAATAAAACTTAAAGTATTTTTTAAATAAACATTTTTGTAACTTTTTACGCAATGTAAAATGATTAAAAAGTTTTGGAACTCAAAATTACCTAAAAAAGGACTAGACAAAAAAGTAACAAATAAAAAAAAGATTATTATATTTAAAAAAGAAAATAACTTTTCTATTAAAAATATGAAGGTAAAAATAAGTAAAATCTAAGTAAATTGGATTTTAATCAGGGATGACATTTGGGAGAGGCTAGGAGGGGCAATAGCCTCCCCCTCAGGTATATGTTATTTCAGAAAATTTATCAGTCATCAAATATCAGATTAAAAGATAAATTGAAAAATTGGCCAAAAGCTAAAATAACTTATCAAAATTGATTGCAATAAAAATCACTTTATACATAGCAATTACATAATTATAAAAAAAAAGTCCCCGTCCTGCCACTGGAAACTCTTGCAAAACGTTTCTGCAGTAAAACCTGAAAAGGAGGAGCAATCTTAATGCAGATGAAAAAGAAGAGCTGAACAATTACTGATGTGCATGCGCAAATTTTCTGGTTCCCAGTTGTTGCAATGACCATAACCTTTCGTGAACAGTACGTTGTCACTATTTACAAGAAAAAATAGCGAGACGCTTGTGATTGTAATGATTTCAATTTCAACACCACTTTTAAACAAATGAATTTTGTAATTTAAATGTTTTTCAATTAAAATGTAACTGATAACATAGTTTAACTTTAAATAACAAAAGCAAATTAAGATGACTTTCAAGCAATTAAACAATCAGAATTATTAAGACTTTTTTTTTTTTTTTTCAACAGGGCTCATATTTGGGCATATCAGAATAAATAAATACGATATCATCTGCAATTTATTCAAAGAATGACACTCTTTGAATAACTTGCAGACTATATTGTACATGCATATAATAGAAAAGCATCAATACGATATATTCATCAGTATTAGTTTTTTCCCTAAGTATTATATAGGAAAAAATTGAGATTCATTAATTTGCAAAGCAAATCAATTTAATTCTATATCATAAATAATTAAAACAACAACAAAATTCCAAGCACATTAATGTATACATGGAAACTGAAGAAAAGAAGTATTTCTATCACTTTTTTAAATATCTTAATCTGTGTTGTATATTTATTAATTTGTATACTAACACTTGAATGAAAGCATTTGTAATCATATTCATTTTTAATTATTGATATCAATGTAATGCAATTGGAACAGGGTGGTATTTCAACAAATAATGAAATATTCACAAATTATTCTATTATTATCATGATTTTTAAACTAAGAAACTAATGAGTTTCCACTTCATATTTAAAACAAGTAAGAAAAATCATGCTTTAAGCATAGATTATGAAACACTTTCAAACAAATCCTGAATGCTTTAACAAAACTTCGTTATTTACGGAAATAAGGTAAATAAGATAACTAAATAAACATTTTATAAAACGCATAAAGCTTTTGAAAAACTGATTTCAGCAGTTACTGTCCATAGCCAAATATGTATTCCAATTCTTTTGAACAGCTCTGTATTTGATCTGTAGGTTGATATACATACTATATATTGGGAAAATTTAGTTTAGCAAGAAAATGCATAACAGGTTAAAATTTCTCTCTAAACAATTTATACTAAGAGATGGAAATATACTTGAATACTTTTGTACAGTCCTGTAGTTTACCTGGTACATTTATTACACGCCACTATTTAGCTAAAATTTAATTCAAACTAAAATACTCTTAAAAGTACTGAAATCACATTTTGAGAAATTATCATCCATAGACGGCCATGTATCCAATTCTTTGTGTGGCTCTGTATATAATTTTATCTATATTCTACAAATATTTCTTAATAAACTAAATGCAGTTCAGTGTAACAATGCATAACTCATTTAAAGCACAACTTAAGCAATTTACGCTCACACACAGTAATCCTTACAAATTCTTTTCTGTATATGAACTATAGCTTTTATACACACTATATAGTATGCATAAATATAGTGAAACTTAAAAGCACCTATCATAATTAAAAATGCAATTCGAGAAATTATTGCTAATTTACAGTAATTTAGATACAATATATTATCTGAAATCTTTTGTGTGACCCGGTAAATGCTATGCATTTCGTATTACACATGAAATAGCAGATACTAAATCACAGCGACGTATTTGAATTTCATTATATATGAAATAGTTTAACATAATTCACATATGCCTTAAACAATTCCCTCTCTATAACATTATGTAACGGAATTCATTTGTGTGGCCCTGTAAATGAATAATAACTATTCGTTGCACTGCACATTCTAGAGAACGCATATTTTAGTGGACTTCATAAATGCAAATCAATTTTACTATGTTTGAAAGAGCGTAACACCATTAAAAAGCATTTGAAACGATTTTTTTTCCATTAGACGCAATGTAACGGAATACTTTTGACTGTCCCTGTAAATGAAATATACATGCCACAATCTTCATTTGAAATACGGTTCGTGCTATGGTAGAGGTCACTAACATGCAAAAATTTCAGGACGATCCGGGTATATTAACGAGAGTTAGAGCGCGGACAGACGGCCAGACAAACCGAAGTCATAAACGCTTTTCAACTTTGGTGGAAAGTGTTAAAAAAATATATGTATACTAGGGTGCTCTGCCCCCTGCAAACTACGCTCGCCAACCACCCGTACAGACACCACAGAATCTAAAAGCATGCTAATCTGATCAGTTTTAAAAATATTAGAGAAGATTGAATTATACTGAAAAAAGCTGCACAGATTTCCATGTAAACGGGTTTCCATTCAGTTTCCTTTGATTGTAAAAATTTAAGGCCGAATCAGTTGCTGGTAAGACATCCAATGGTTGTTTTCGTGTTTGATTAAAGAGGATTAGTTAAACATTTGAAAAGAAGCTAAAATAAAATGAATTAAGAGTACAGAGTCTTTGTCTCCCGGTATTTTAAAACAATTTCTATAACAATAGCCTAAGTCATGAGACTATCATCAACAGTTCCCTGCGAACCACTTCGCTTTTTATATTCCATGTGCCATTTTGGCACTTTAATGTTAGCCAGGTACATGTGATATGTCGCCAAATACTATTCTATTGCCATCATTTCATCTATATTATAATAGTTCAAGTCATGTAACTGCCATAAATAAATATGCTCTGATCCCTTCGCTTTTCATATGAAAGTTTGGCCCAGATATCATATACGGCCCATATTGTCGTGATTTTTTTCCAACGCTAATTTGGGGAAAACATCAACAGCATAAACAACAACATCTGGCTTACCAAATCAAGCAAAATAATGATACTATGGCGTCAGTTAAGCACCCGTTGCATATATGACATTGGCATCAGAAAAAAATCGCACCAATATGGGTCCGTATATGACATCTGTGCCGAAAATTTTCCATTTTGATTAAAAAATCAAATTTCTTTTTCGAATAAAACTACATAAAAGTTTCCATGGTCGCAATGAATTCTTGGTACTGTTACGCTAGCCGGGTGCAAATCTCGCCAATAGCCATTATTCAACTCGCCAGTTACCATTTTTAAAATTTTTCGAGTGGTAAATTAAAACATTACTTTGAAGTTGAAATTAAATGTCATGGTTTGTTACATCATTTAATATTTGGCCAGATGTCATATACGCACCGGGTTTGGCGTGATTTTTTTAAACGAAAATTTGGCGAAAACTTCGTTTTCAAATACCAGTTACATATGTATTTTTGGTACTACTTAGTTATCCCGTCTACCAAAAATCTATCACCAAACTATAAGATTAAATGCCAATAATGGTTGATCGTAAATGTCACATTCACTTGACTTTAAGCAAGTTACACGTCTTTATGTCATCAAGTGATTTTTATTTCGACGTTTTATTTGTATATTTATTAATGTTATACTATTTTATTTGTTGTTTCGTTATTTAAAATAAAAATTATGTCAATTTGTATAATTTGGCTAGTGGTTTGGCAATTTATATAATTTAGTAAAATGGGTCGACGGAATAACTAAGTAGTACCGTATTTATTAATTATTTTCTATTATTTTTAAAAGAAAATAACCAAAAAAATAATTAACTATAGAACAAAACAATTTATCTAATTTAAAAAAGAAAATAAAGTAAATAAACATTTATTATTAAATAAACAACAATAGCTGGGTTACTATATCAACCAAAACAATGCCATTTTGGCACCAATTAGGTACCCCGGTGCGTATATAACATCTGTGCCTAATTTTCTTTTCATTTCGTTAAAAAAAAAAAAAAAAAGAAAGAAGTGAAAGCCATTTATTTTAAATGTTTCAGTTTGTATTAAATAAAATGATAATGAAATACAAATTGAATTATGAATAAAAGCAACATGATAATTTCTTAGTATACATTTAAGGGAGGCCAAACTGGTCACCAAATTAGTTTAGAATAGTAACTAGGACTGGGCGATGTAGAAATTTCTTAAATCGATTTATCATCCATCCAACATCGCGATTTAGTGCTAAATCGCGATTTAACACCGATTTTACATTTTAGAATATGGAAGCCTATTTTTTAATTTTTAGTAACAGAATACGATCTTTATGTGCCCCCCCCCCCCCCCCTCCTGTATTATTTAGTATACTTAGCTTTTAATTTGTCAAATAATTTTGAAAAGAGGTATATTTTACACATAAAAAAGCTTTGAATGTCCCAAAACACTATTTTTTTTTTTCCATTTTAAAAATTAGTGACCTATTGTAATACATTTTATAAACTCATTTCTATAAGAAGTAATATAAAAGAAAATGATTTTTTTTTTTTTTTTGTCTGACTTGTTATGCATGCTACAATCTAAATTCCTTAAGGGGGGGGGGGGGGGCTCAAATAGCACTTCATTGCTAACAGCCTACATACACTTTTTTTTTTTTTTTTTTTTACAGACACAGATTTAAAAAGTTACTGAGGTAAAACAGAAGCATATTAAAAGACTTCTATGATGAATTTAACTATTCATTTACCATGATGAGAAAAGTAGTAAAAAAAAAGGGGGGGGGGGAGATATGAGAAATAAGGTGCAATTTTATATCTTTTTAACTTTTAGATTAAAATAAGATTTGTTTAACATAAATGCTGACATTTATATAGCGGATGGAGAAGGATTGAAAGTGTGACCCTTGGAGCACATCACTGAAATTGCTGATTTTTTTCGTGGTTGTTGCCATCCTTTAAGATTAGTAATAAAATGTAATCTTAAAATATATCTCTTTTTAATGATAACAGAATGTCAAAAAAGCAAAAAATCGCAGATCTGCAGAAAAATCTAATGAATGCCTCCTCCAGCCCCCCCTCATTCTGCTGTAAAAATAAAGTTACTTGACTCATTACAGAACTTTATTAAAATATTTTTAATTAATTACAAAATAATAATAAATTAAAACTAAAATATTCCCATAATACCTAAACATATGAAAATTAATTTTTCATGAAAATAATGCATAAAAATATAAACTAAAAATGGATGAATTTGGATATAAATAGTGAATCAATTTCAGCAAGATACTCAATCCATGTGACTGGCATTGAAATCAGATGTCAAATCTGATGCATGACTATTTTAAAATATTTTAATTAATTACAGAATAATAAAAAATAAAGAATATGTATTAAAATATTACCCAAACATGTGAAAAATGAATGTTTCATTAAAAGAATGTATAAAAATAAAAACTGAAATTCGATGAATTTGGATTTTAAATATGAAACTTTATTCTTTTTTTTCCAACCATAAATACTCAATCAATTTCAGGAAAAAAAATATTAGTAGTAAAAGAAAAATATTTCATGTGGATCACGGCCAAATAGTGATACACAAAACAATGCATGACTATACCTTTAAAATAATTTCATTAATTACAAAATAGAAAATAAAAAATAAGTGTTAAAATATTACTAAAACATATAAAAAATGAATTTTTCATCATAAGAATGCATAAAAGTATAAACTGCAAGTCGATGAGTTTGGATTTTAAATATTTATTATTATTATTATTTTTAATCATATAAATGCTGAATGAATTTCAGGAAAACAATCTTTTGAAACAATGTAGGATTCTACTTTAAAACATTTTAATTAATTACAGAATATTGGAAAATAAAAAATACATATTGCAATATTACTCAAATATGTGAAAACTTAATTTATCATCAAAAGATTGCATTAGCATATAAATTGAAATTCGATGAATTTGGATTTTAAGATTTAAACATTACTTTTTCCTTTCAACTTTCCACTATATAAGTTCTTAATTTCTGAAAAATACACATTCCAATCTCGTAAACTCTGAATCTTGTTTACAAAATAAATAAATATCAATTCTTACTTAAATCATCGTTTTCTTAAATCTCCTTTTTCTTAAATTGGATCCTGCTAAATCGATTTAACATCAGCTTGCCTTGTTTTCATTAAATCGTCTTTTTCTTAAATTGGAAAGCATGGAGGCTTGCGATGTTTGCTTAAATCGGATCGTC
The DNA here is from genome assembly GCA_963932465.1 of Maratus speciosus. Taxonomy (NCBI): domain Eukaryota; kingdom Metazoa; phylum Arthropoda; class Arachnida; order Araneae; family Salticidae; genus Maratus; species Maratus speciosus. The sequence goes on from OZ010789.1 coordinate 470,737,225, forward strand.
CTAAATCGATTTAACACCAGCTTGCCTTGTTTGTCTTAAATCGGAAAGCATTGAGGCTTGCGATGTTTGCTTAAATCGGATCCTCCTAAATCGATTTAACACCAGCTTGGCATGTAAGTGGTAGATACATCAAAGTAGATAAATCGGTTTTCCGATGTTAGCTCTGAATCAGTATTTTGTTTTAAATCGATTTAAAGCCAATGGCTAAATCGCGATTTAAGACAATGGCTAAATCGCGATTTAAGATAATGGCTAAATCGCGATTTAAGACATTAGCTAAATCGCGATTTCCGATTTTAGCTTGAATCGATTTAACACCAATGGTTAAATCGGATTTCCGATGTAAGCTTTAAATCGATTTAAGAGTTAAATCGATTTAAGGCCCAGACCTAATAGTAACCTTTTCTAAAATCTGAAAAAAAATATCTGTTATGATTAAAATTTGAGTTGCCATCATTAGAGAAAAGTATATAAAATTAGAAAAAAAAATTAATATTTCGAAAACTAATTCGAATTTAAAAATTCTAATACCAGTTTTGAGATCTGCAAATCAATACGGATTTTTGGTGTTAATTTTGTCGCAAAGTATTCCGTATTTTAGGAGAAATCACCATGAAACATAATCAGTTGTTTAATCAGTCGTTTCATAGAATCATTACATAAATTCGTTTCAATTCAGTCGTTTCATTAGGATTTTATATATATAGGGTAGATATATATTCAGAACATATACACGAATATACCACTCACCTGCAAGAAAAGTGACACATATCACAAAAATTCATTTTGTGTTTTATTTTACTAATAAGCCTGTCAAAGGTTTCTTACTGTTGCTACAGATAAAGTTTCATAAGTGTAGTTATACAGAAAATCGCTTGATTATGCTATATGTCCATTCGTGATCACAAAAAAGGATGGATTATGTGAGGAGGTAAAATTACTCAACCCTCCAAACCTCATCTACTTCTTCATTTATAAGGGTTTTACACTGTTATGCACATTTTTACTAATACATGCAGAGCTGAGTGCTATAATTTCATGTTACAATAAAATCATGCAAATTTTCTTTCGCCAAGATGTGTCACTTTTCTTGTGGGTCAGCAATATTATCCTTTTTTTCTTAGTATGGGCTTATGGAGACCTTCAATTTGAGATGTGACATTTTTCTTGCTCTATCACTTTGCATTTTCTTTGGTGGTAAAATGACACACAGTGTAATACAGGGGTTTTTTAGATACATATACTTATAACACTTTTCATATACCAAGACAGACCTATTAGTGGAATAATATGTAAAATAAAATTTTTTGAGTTGTGTCATTTTTCTTGCAGGTGAACAATATGTAACTTTTTTTCTTGCACAAAATTAGCTCTATATTAACAGTTTCAGAAAATATGATGTAAAAACTGGGAGGATGGTATCACTCCAGTAAGATAACCTGTGACATAAGATTAGGAAGGGATACTCCCTCCCTCCTCCCACAAAACTTGCATGATGTAATTAATTCATGACCAATTAACATTATTTACATATAAATGAAATTTTATCAGGTTTTTAAAGATACTTAAAAATGACAGCTTCGAAGAAAACTGTTTTAATATTTATATTGCATACAAAGAAAAAATAACTGCATTATCAGAACATCCCAAATATATTTCAGAAGCTATATTAATAAAACATTGAGTAAATTAAAAGCAATGAACAGCAAAAGTACATTACAGTAGATTTATAAGAAAATTACATAAAACTATTTTTTTCTATTTTAAAATATACAAAATTAGATACATATATAAAAAAAGATGCTTACTCAGATATTTTATAAGACAGAAAAGAATGATGGCAACTTCAGATCCAATAAATATTTGCAAGTAGTTATAACACTTAAAATAGCCATTGGAACACTCCTCAAAATTAAAACAGAACTTCTTGAAAATAAATATTGAAATAACAAGAAATGTATTACCTGAAAATAATAATAAATATGTAATATAATGAAAAACTAAAAGAAGTCAAAGGAAAACAAATAAAGACAAACAAACAAAATAAAACATATAATAAATAAAATTTCTGATTTTCAAAATGATGATGATTTTCAAAATACATTTTACCCGCAGCTTTTGTATCATGAAAAACAGTAACACAAAAGATGAAAATAAATTATCTTGAGTCTTTATATTTAGTCTTAGCGAGAAGTAATAACAAAATAATCTCAATTCACGAGAAATAACATTTTATTTCAAAATCATGAGATGTTACTTTGTTTAAAAATTCAATTCAAAAGTTTAATAGGAAAAAAATCAAAACAAAGATAATTCTTATTAAAACATGTAGATTGAACAGACTAGAAAAATTAATGGTGAAAATTTTTTAAAGATGGGGGACACTAGAAGTAACAATAACAAGAAAATGATATACAATAACCATAGCTTATAGTAGGGTGTAAAAAAATCATGGTTAAAAAAAAAAAAATTAAATTTTTTTTTATTTAAATCGGATTTTTATGATCCCCCCCCCCCCCCCCCCAACATTCAAATACTGAATATAGCTAACAAGAGTTTTAGGCCTCCAAAACAGTTAAAGTTCTAAGGGCTAACATAAGTGTTTTTACACTTTAATTAATAAAATTATAATTGTTAGTTAGTAACTATACAAATAATAAAAACTGCAAATTAGTAGTTTCGTTAGTAGCACACAACAATGTTATATACTTACATTAATATTTTGTAATAATTATGTAACAATATATTAAATACTGGTGATATTTACACTAAATTATTATACAATTAACTCTGTAAAGAGCATAATATACATTTTTATGCTTTAATTACTAAAATGATAATTAATAGTTTAGTACTTATTCTAGAAAAAAAAAAAAAAAAAAGGACAGGATGCTAGTTCCAAAAAAGGGCACTATTTCATGAGGAAATATTGGCAATGTGTTTAGTAATTATATTATATAAAAATAAAAAATGCATAGTTTCTTAGTATGATAAATAAAGTGTCATTAATTTGAAAAATACAATTAAAGAACAAAATGTTTTTAATTTTTTTTTTCTAAAGAAATAAGGTTCTATCATTTTTGCAAGGTCTTGGGCACATAGGTTTAGAAATAATGTGGAATTTGGAAGTTTTTTACAAGAAATCTCTGTCTACAACTACAGGTGAATTTGATTTTTTTTTTTAAGGCAGGGTGCACTTTGCCAATTTCAAAAGGGGCAGATTGTAGCGCTCTAAAAAAATACCTAGAAGAAACAGTAAGTAATCACAGAATTAATAAAAACTGTAAAGAAGTATAGTTTCATTAGTTAGTAGCACAAATAACAGAACAAATATTATTTGCAGCTCATTTTGCATTTGTACTGTTAATCATCTAAATCTAAACTTACACACATGTATGCATATGCTAAGCCCCCCAAAATATGAAAATGCTTTAAATCATTCATACACACATACAGAGTAAATATAAGGAATAGCCAGTTATAATCCTCTAAACAGCATTATTAGCATTTAGTGGGGGTCCTCAGCATTCAGTGTTTCAAATAGTTTTGCCGCCTTTTTAAAATCTCTAACAACTTTTATTAGGTGTATATGAATTCAAAAATTTAAAAACATTTATTCAGCCTTTACTGAAGAAGCTCTTGCTGTGCTTAAAATTTTATACCAATTGGTTCTTTTTCTATTATACATTCTTTTACAATAGCGGTTCAGTTGATATCATTCTTTAATTCCTCTTTATCTCCAGTATATGCTATAAATTTATTATTGCAAAAGTAGAATGAGAAAATAAGATTCTGGCTATTTTATTCTTTTACTTGCAGAAATTTATTGTACTTGCTATGCTTATTTTATATAAAATAATTAATAATTTAAATACTAAAAGGAAATTACGACATTGCAAGTTATATTAGATTAATTATCATTTTAAAATGAAATCCTTTTTATGTTATGTTAGATAAAAACTAGGCTTTTTACAAACTTACTGTACTTAAACTTTTTACAACAGTCAGGAATTAAGCTTAGAAAAACTATTTAAAGCTTTTTTTTGTGCATTCATAAGTCAAAATACCTGTAGAAACTTTCAAAATTATGTTTATCTTAGATTTTAATACTTTTTTATATCATTTGAAACATTCAGAAAATTTATGATTTTAATGAATGATTTAAAAAAAAAAAAATCAGTTGATTAAAATATTTCACACCTTAGCTTATAGTGATCACTGGTTATAAGAATGAATCATTTATAAGAATAAAAGTTAAAATAACAAACATGATTCTTATAAACAGAAATTACAGCTATCATTTTCAGTTCTAAGTAGGGATGCACCGAATAGGGATTTTAGCCGAATACCGAATATTCGGCCTGCAGGCGAACCGAATACCGAATATTTGGCTAGCCAAATAGTAACTACTAGGCCAAATACAGAATATTCGGCCGAATACCGAATATTCGGCTTGTCGAATACTTATATATTTTAAAGTTTAAAAGCATTAAAATATTAAATTTTAAAACAATTTTACATACTATTTAATACAGAAACTTACATTTTAATAAACAAGAGCTTTTTACAGGTAAGTTTTATACTGAAAAAAATCTGCTTTGAGTTATTTAAGAAGATTAAGAAGAAGATAGTTATAAAACATTTTTAATTAATGAAATTTTAAATTTCATGGCTTCTTCTGAGAATTAAAACAGATAAATAAAATTTTCTTAAATTCTAAAAGGATCATTTTAAAATCAAAGAGAACTGGTAAAAAAATTGGAAGAAAAATTGTACAGAATGATATTATATTTTATTGTCAGGAAGTGACAAAAGTAAATAAATAATACAATCTTATTCAAATTTTATAGGGTGGAAACTAAGCAAAAATAACTGTTCTACTCCCTTTGATTAAGCAAGGAAGCTTTAAAATGCATCCTAGATTGGTGTCTGGAGTGGGCAATCATTTTCAGAGATTGTAAACGTTGTACTTAAAATCTTAGCATGAAACAGATTATTTACAGGACAATGTTCAGGAACTTGCATTTGTACATAATTAATTCCTATGAAAATCCTCGTGATTGGTCAATTTTCTTAAGTAATACTTAACAAACAGCAAATAAATAATGTAAAAACATTCTCTTTTATTTAAATATGAATCTGTTTCTAATTATTCTGAATATCTTTATAAGTTGACTGCTAAACGTAAAAGTTGTTTAAGGTTTTTAAAAATGTTTAAGAAATTTTTTTTAAGTATTCGGTTTGGCCGAATATTTCGATATTCGGCCAAACCGAATAGTTGGCAGGCCGAATATTTTGCTATTCGGCCAAGCCGAATATTCGGCATACCAAATAGCTTGATATTCGGCCAAACCGAATATCCTGTAACATGGCCGAATAGATACCAAATATTCGGTGCATCCCTAGTTCTAAGAATCAATTAATTTTAATAATAAAAATTATATTAACAAATGTGATTCTTATGAGCAGAATTTACTGTATTGCAAAAAAATTTAGATACAGAAAGGCCTTACTCTGATCTTTATTTTTGTCAGCTGCTTAAAATCATACAGACTAAAGTCTACATTCAAACCACACAGAAATGCAAAAAAAACACTTTATCCCTTTCGAGGGCGGTGCCCTTAAAAAAGGACACCTAATTTGAATTCCAAAACTGACAATCGGCACCAAGAATATTTAATTAAAATTTTCTTTTTATAATGTACATGAAAATAAGCAAGTTCGTACTTTATAATATATTCGTTTATAAATTCTGGTGTCAGTCCATTATTTTATCAGTTTATAAACAAAATTACCCCGTGCTGGAAAGGGTTAACACGATACGGAAATTTTGTATTATACAGTATTTATTTAAATAAATGCAGAAAAAAAATAATGCCTTTTGAATTATATAAACATTCTATAATAGGATTCTTCAACCCATGTCCAGAGTGCTATATGTGACTCACCGCAGTATTTTGAATAGTAATTAAAATTAAGTTAATTAAAAGTTTACCATGCATTGAAAAAAAAATTCAGTGTGTATTATTAATGCAAAGTCTTTCTTTAGATAAAAAATGTTCAAGAAAGCAGGGGGAAAAACACTTGGCATGCATAATTATTCTTCACATGCCAATGAAATAAATTTGCTCATTTTCATATGTAAAAAACTGGAACTTTGCAGAACGAACTACTATTAATAGTACTAAATTAGGTAATTGTATAGAATTTCTTGTGATGAAATGAAATATTACATGCAAATATCAGTAATTCATTAAAATAAAATATTTTTTTTTATGAATTAAGAAGAAAATCAGAATAAATTTTAAAATGCCTATATGTAATCTATCTTTGGTATTGTAACCAGGCACATATGCATATTTTGAGAACGATATTTAGCTGTCTTATGGATGGTTCAGCAAACTTCATTAAATTAATGATGTTTCCCTCGAGCATGAACATTTGAAGATACTTATTTTGCATTAATATACTGAATGTATGTCTATCCTCTTAATAAAATGTTTCAGATATAAAAGATGGTTAAAATGAGCAAGAATAAAAATTATTTATGCAAATGCTTCACATAACAGAAAGCATAAAAATACTTTTTTTACAAATACTAGTTGTGTAGCAACCCATTGTGTTGCATTTGTACTGTATATGACCTTTCGATTTTTTTTGGGAGAAAAAGAAATCTAATTGTATTCAAAATTTTAACATAATATTAGTTATATAATTTTTTTTATTATAAGCATGAAGTCATATTTACAATTCAGGTTAACTGAAAATTATAAAAATTACATTAAGTAAATTATGTTATTTTGATAAAATTATAGTAGAATGCCTTTATAACAAAATAGCAATAAAAATTGATTTGTCAAGAGAATTTTGGACAAAAATTTGCATAACCTGCCATTTTTGAACATGGTAAGCCTGAAATTATCACCAAGCTTATCTTCGTTTGCTTGTCTTACTCATCAATGCAAATTCATCCAGGATAAAATCACCAAGGTCTATAACGTGGATTCCTATGTTTTGGACAAAGACTTCTGGATGGAGCATGCACGCTGTAATGTCACAGCTCTTTTATAATGACAGTACTCTAAATTTTTGCAAAATGTTGCATATTAGTATATAATATTAGCGTGTGTTTTCAATTACGTTATTTTCAAATGTCCCCCTATGAAGAATTGTAAAGCTACTGAAGTAAAAATGACGCATTTCTACAAAAAATATTTCAGTTTTAAGAATTGAATAGATTCTTTTTTTTTTTTTTTTAATTAAAGGATGTCACTTGCAGCAGCTAAAGAATTCTACTTTTAGGATCCTTGAGAACAGTCTTAAGAGGCTACTTCAATCAAACAAAAAGACTCGTTGCTAATGCTAATCCTATGGAACACATGTATAAAGATATCTCATTTGAATTTAAGTATTTTTAAATGTTTTTTTTTTTGCATTGAATAGTTGAGATCGATCTGTACAAAAGCCGTTGTTTATTTTTTCGATTTTGTTTACAGGTATTTTTAATGAGGACACTTTCAGAACCGGTTTCAAATGTAAAAGCATCCTCATAAAAAAAAAATCTGCAAACAAAATCGAAAATGTAAAAAACGGCCAGCATATAGATTGATCTCAGTTATCCAATGAAAAAAAAAATCATTTAAAAATACTGAAATGCGACTGAGATATCTTTATAAATTTCTTCCATAGGATTAGTATTAGTGAACGCGTATTTTTGTTTGACTGAAGTAGCCTCTTTAAAAACAGCTGTAGAAATGTATGCATATGACATCATAATCACTCAATAATATACAAACCCAGCAAAAAGTGATGTCTATATTCAAGAAAGTCAGCAAAATAAATCTCGTATCTAATAATTCATATGCCTCCCCTCCATTTGTTTGTAACATTAATATGGATAGTGAAAATTAAATAAAGATTATAATAATTCTATGTTCTATCAGAAATCATCTTATTTTTTTTCAAAATTCTAAAAACGTTATTACACACGGATTAATAAAATCAAACTCTTTCAGCTTTTTTGGTACCGATTAATGAATGTAGAGAAAATAAGTCGCACAAATATTCCTTAAAATACATTTTTGTAGAGAGAACATAAACTAAAAATCATTGAATCGATCAATACCAGTTGTTATGAGATATTGGCAACGAAACAATATACTAATTGACTATTATCCTTTTACTTTCTACACAAATGGGGTAATTTAGTTGCCACCATTACAGAAATGTCATTAAAAACTACAAAAAAATTAATATCTCAAAAACTAATACAAATTTAAAAATTCACAGATCCCTTTTGAGATGCTCGGATCCATGCGGATAATTTGTGTTAATTCGATCACCCAATGTTCTGTATTCTAGGAGCAGGAGCTGTGAAATACAAATGTACAGTCACATTTTAATATAACAGATTCTTCTGTTTACATCCATTCCATGTCACACGATAGATTAAAAAACATTTATGCTTGAAAATTATTTTTAAAACTATAATAAATAAGTCAATTAAGATACAGTTTTCAAAAAATTTAATTTGGAAGTAGATTTTTTCCTCTATAGGACAATGTAAAAATTGAAAATGTGGAATGTTTAGAAGTTTAAAAAATTGCAGCAACAAAAAGTGCAAAACAGAAATTTGATTGTCTAGTGTTGCAATTCGCAAAATGACATCCTTTATAATACAAACAATTGAGATCTAAGTAAAATTAAAATTGTCCTTTTGCATCATAACATTGAAAAATAATTAGGCTGATAAATCTGAAACGCTTATGTAAAGCTACACAAAATAAAAAAAAACATCAACAACAAAACTGAAACTACATACATATCTTAATTAAAAATTCTATACAAGTTTATCAAAATATGAGACAAACATTAATTAGTCCGATGAATAACTATATTACATTTAACTTATATCTTTCTGTGCATATCACTTTTTTGTAAAAAGTGAATGTAGTCTTCAAAAGAAAATAATAATAATAAAGCCATCTTATATACCATCCCTAATAATTCTGAAGAAATAATAGTACAGTAGACTCCCTCAAATCTGCACAGCTTGGGACCAGAGGTTGTGCGGAATTTAGAATTTTACGGATTTTTGGCCATTGCTTTGTTTACATTTTCTAAACAGTAATTTGAATGCAATATTCAATAAAAACTGTAATGAATGATTGTAATATAGTAAATTATTAAAATAATTAAGTAAAGTAAAAAAAGAAAAAGAAAAAAAGTAAGATAATTTAAAAACTCAATAAAATATTAAAAGTAAAGGTCAAGTAAATAATTAATAATGTATATTTAAATATGCATAAATAAGATGGGATACATTTTCCTTGAATTATTCAATAAAACTTTCCTTATACAAAGTACTCTCTATTAATTCACATCAAAATCATCATAATAATAACCTCATAAGTTTGATTAATACATAAATATATATTTGTAAAAAGATTGCGATTACCAGTGATATCAGATACCTTGATAAAAAATAAATAAAAAAATAAATATATATACTCCTTTCATGGAAAAACACAAGTTCAATCATATTATCGAGAATTGCATATTAAAATACATACAGGATAAAATAAAACTAAAAAATTCTGTTATTTTTTCCCTACATCTGAAATAAAAGTTTCATTGTTTACATCTGTAAAGATGTGCGGATTTTAGGGTTGCAGATTTGAGAGAGTCTACTGTATATAGATACGAGGATGTATCAATAAGTTTATGCCCTCACATAGAAATAATTGAGTGAAAATTCTGAAATTGCTACATTGTATTAGTCATTTTCTATATAGGCAGTGTGCACAGTAACACATTTGTGCAACCGGTATTTCAAAGAGGGGAGGGGGGGGGTGAGGATGTATTCCAGGAGGCACGATAGTAGACCCAAAGGGGGGCATTTTTCTAACTTTTGCCAATCCCCACATGTGACATATTATTGGAAAGATCTGTGACCACTTATTCATGCTATGCACCTCCCGAGCCCCTCACCCTAAATTTGCTCCTGGGGGGCATGAATGATGTCTGCAAAATTTAGAAAAGTGCCCCCTGCACTTATCTAATCTAATTTCCCTGCAAAGGAGGGCAAATTTGAATTCTTATAATGTTATTTTTACAAGTAGAGATCATTTTATACTAAATGGAGGACACTCTTCTACAGTAGGGATGCACCAAATATCCAGCTCCTGCTAGATATCCTGCTTATTCGACACTGAAACCGAATATTTGATCTGGCCAAATACTTTAATATTCGGTTGCCGGATACTGACACATTTTTAAAATTATATTTTTAACAATATCAAAAAAAGTTAGCGCAAAATTAATTTGCTCCTTACCAATATTCTCCCATTAGAAGCAGCGCTAACAATATATATTTTCACAAAAATGAAATTATATATATAAATAAAAATATAATATTTAAACTATGATAAATAATTATTTATAATTAAATTTTATTAAAGGCAGCTGTATGTAGGAGCATTAGGCACTAAGTATTTCCAGGTTATAATCTTTTACGTTTTTTTTCTGAGAATAATTGTTGACTCCTCTGGCAGTCTGTTTTTCTTATGTTTTCAACATTTGTAAGGTAAAAATGATTTTATTGAATCTTTTTTTCCCTTTTTTGTTTATGGATGGAAAAGCAGCTGTGTTAAAATAATACTGATACTGATTATGAAAAGAATTGTGCCACTTTCTTGCCCCCTTTGTTCTACAAAACAAAATACTTGCAATGAGACACTTCTCTACTTAAATTTTGTTGAAAACATTTGTCATAGGAAAATTAAGTAATTATTAATATGTATGTAAGATAGGAAAAAGCTATTTCAATAAGATGTTTAGTAATCAGTAAATAAACCAGAATTATCAGTAAGAAAAAGAAATAAGTGTTTATCTTTTTATCTACAATGGCCCTAAATAAACGAAAAAACTACTATGTATAATAGCAGTGGTGTAAAAATACCGGATGCCAGGTCGCTCGGGCAACTAAATTTTCAACACTGGTGCCTAGATATGTCTTAGGAAATGAAAAATAATTCATATTTATAACCTTGATTATTTATAGATTTTTTTTTTCTTATTTTTAATGCGCAGCGCAAAGAAAAAAAAAAATAAATGAAGTTCTCTTTCATTGAAATGGACATATTAAAATTATTATTAAATCATTTCCAGAAATATTTTGTCACATTGAATGTTGATTTGGAAACAACTGAAAGTATTGCTCTTGACGAATGGTACGAGTTTAATGCAGGGGTGCAGAAAATGTTTCGACTCCCAACATTTCCCCCAATCCACATGAAAATTTCCCCAAAATTTTACGGTATGTGATAGGTAAATGCTGTATTATCATAGGTACAGAAAATTTATTTTTCCAATATTTCTCAACTTATGCGCGAGTATATATAGCAGGGGTGATTCTGAGTGAAAAAAAAAAAATTCTGAAATTCACAGCAAATTTTCTGAAACGTTACAGCAGAGTAGGGGAAGGGCGGGGTAATCCACTACCAGCACTATGGTTTTTTTCGCGGCCCTTTGACGAAATTCGCGATCCTTTGACATAATTTGCGTTTTGTAGTGATCTTTTGACTTTTACGGTTATTTTGCCTTCCTTTTGACGAAATTCGCACTTATTTCGCCCTCTTTTGACGAAATTTGCGGTTGTTTTGCGATCTTTTGTCAAAATTTGCGGGTTTTTTTCGCGACCTTTTGACGAAATGTGCGTTTATTTCGCTTTCCTTTTGACGAAATTCGCTGTTATTTCGCCCCTTTTGATGAAATACGCGTTTGTTTCGCGATCTTTTGACAAAATTTACGGTTGTTTGGCGATCATTTGACGAAATTTCAGAGTTTTTTTGCGTTCCTTTGATGAAAATCGCGGTTATTTCGCCCCATTAGACGAAATTCGCGGTTTTTTCGCGATCTTTTGACGAAATTCGCGGCTGTTTTGCGATCATTTGATGAAATGTGCAGTTGTTTCGCGATCTTTAGTCAAAATTTGGGTTGTTTCACGATTTTTTGTGAAAATGTGCGGTTCTTTCGCGATCTTTTGACGAAAAATGCGTTTATTTCGCGATCTTTTGACGAAATGTGCGTTTATTTCGCCTTCCTTTTGAGGAAATTCGCGGTTATTTCGCCCCTTTTGATGAAATACGCGGTTGTTTCGCGATTCTTTGACAAAATTTGTGGTTGTTTCGCGATCATTTGACGAAATTTGAAAGTTTTTTCGCGTTCCTTTGATGAAAGTCGTGGTTATTTCGCCCCTTTAGACGAAATTCGCGGTTGTTTCGCGATCTTTTGTCGAAATTCGCGGTTGTTTCGCGATCTTTTGCCCCAATTTGCGGTTCTTTTGCGATCTTTTGTCAAAATATGCGGTTCTTTCACGATCTTTTGACGAAATATGCGTTCATTTCGCGATCTTTTGACGAAATTGCGGTTATTTTGCGATCTTGTGACAAAATTCGCGTTTTTTCCATAATTCTTGGACAAAATTCGCAGTATTTTTATGTCCGAATTTTCAGATTGATGAACGATTTTTTTTTTAATTTTCGGAACCGAATGCCTTAATTTTTCGGAAAATTCGGATCAGAATCACCCCTGATATATGGTACATATTATTCCAAGATCGATTTAGTGAAGGTCATCATACGGATCTTTTTATTTGTAGTGAAATTTTTCTATCTCAGGGAATTTTGGAATTTGTTGTTAAAATCGAAATCAATTGTATATGTTTCTGCAAAATTTCCCCAGGTGGTTAAAATTCCCTCCGATCCTAGGTCGCCGGATCGGACATATTCTGCACCTCTGGTTTAAGATACTATGCAAAGACATGAAATTTAGTGAGCTTTTGATCAAATCAACGAAAAATGATTCTAAATTTCCAATTTTATCAAAATTACTGCAAATTGTATCTTTAATACCTGTGGCAACTGCATCCTGTGAGCGAGCATTCAGCACAATGAATTTTATCAAGAACAAGTTTTGCTCTACTTTGACATCACAAAATTTAAATGATTTATTATTAATAAATTTAAATGGACCTTCTGTAGAAACATTTCATCATACAAAAGCAGTTGAACGCTGGTACTTTACATAAAAAACAACAAGACACATGAACAGTCATAAACATCATAAAAATTTAAAAGCAAATGAGGACAAACAATAAGTTTAACAGTATTGATTTATGGCATATATTATAGTCCTTGAAGTGAATTACATATTTGTACTTTTGAGGTGTTTAAAGAAATTTTTAATGATTATTATTTGTATTTTACATCAGCACTTCCATTTTTTTTATATTAATATTTATATTTTTATGTATCATTACTTTTTTATACAAGAAAAATTCATGTCATGTGCCAGATATATTTAATTAAAAAGAGTAATTTGTATGTACTATTATTAACTTATACTGTAATTTCATTTTACAAATTTGTTATCGATAGCAACTGGCTCCTAGATTTTTGAGCTGGCTCCTAGATTTTCAAAAAAATTTTACACCCCTGTATAATAGAATAGGCTAAAGACAAAACATCATTAAATTTCAATATTAAATTACTACAAAGCATTTGCTTTTAAGTAACTTAAACTTAATAAATGAATGTAAATCTATAATTAATATTTAAATGACATAAAATTATATAAAATAGAAATATTACTATTGAAATTAAAAACGAGAAAGTATTCGGCCGGATTACCGAATATTCGCTAAAATTTTGTGCCAGATATTTGGTATTCGGCGAAAATCCACATCCGGTGCATCCCTACTCTAGTTTTATAATTGACATTCTTTCGCTATCTCTCGTAGTTTTCAAGAACAGTCATCTTATGACTTTGAAAGTTTCCTTAAGTCACTCTTATATGATAGCGCATAGTCATTTTATTATAGATGCACTTATTCCATAATTCTAATTTTATCCGTTCAAAGAAATAGTTTAATGTGCCTGAACTTTAATTTACATCCTGTGCACATACACAAACAAATTGATTAACTGCCTTTGTTTAAAGAAGTAAAAACTAATAATAATATTAATTAATTTAGCATTATACATACCAACAGATGGCACAAGAAGAATTAATTTAAGCAGTAACTGGGTGCTGCGAAAAAACTCTAAATAACCACATCTTTGAATGTGATTATGATGATAATTCCTGTAATTTGTACTAATAAATAAAATCCACCAGTATCCTATATGGATGCAACTTATGATCAAACAAGAATCTTCATTTAAATAAGATGGAACTAGAAATGTAGACACTACCAGTCCAATCTGAAAATAAAATTAATGAAAAAATGTTAGAAAACATAATAAAGGATGGAATAATAGACAATTACTGTTAGAGGTAAATTAAAAAAATCTAAAATTGTAAATTTAATTAATTAAATAAAAATAATAGAAGAAATAAATGCCCTTACTGTACATATTATTTCAAAAACAATAATGCCAGTTAGAGGAATTGTTTTAAAATGAGGCTCTTCATCAGAAACAAGCACACTTGAAACTAGAGATGCTTCATCTGTCTCATCAAATATCTGATTAGCATCAGGATTAAAAAAATAACCCTACAATGGAATTATATAAAGTTATTATACTGCATGTACTGTCATTTAATATTAAATAATAATAAATATACAACGAAAAATGTTTAACATGGAATTGTACAGAACATTTATTAAATAAAATCTTTCTAGGATAAATAACATCTACATATGAGTCAGAGAGATTTCTTTCGAAAGACTGGGTTTAAACCAGGGCTGCGGAGTCGGAGTGATTTTTCGGTGAAAAGAGTCGGAGTCGGAAAAAATATGCCGACTCAGACTCCAAACTTTTTGCTGAACAGTTTGAAGTGAAACAAAAAATAAAAGAAGTAATATATACAGGTCTGTTTCCATAAAATATATTTGATGTAGCATTAAAAAATTTATATTAGACGTCACATTTAAAAAAACCAAAAGAATTTTTAATGCGCCGTTTAACATATATTTTTTAAATGTATTTTATGGAAACAGACCTGTATATATTACAGTGATTAAAATTGTCTTTAAAGTTTGAATTAATGTCTGAAATTGGTATATAAACTGTAAATTATAAATACAGGCATTACAATCTCAAATGTAGATAACTACATTTTTATAATATGAGGATAATTACTCGGCACTTTAAGAGTAATATTCCTTTCATCTAATATATCATTCTTCAAGTAAGGGGGAAATTATTATTTCAAAAAACTAGTACCAACTGAACAATTTTTTTTTTTTTTTTTTTTTTTTTTTTTTTTTTTTTTTTTTTTTTTTAAGCGCTAGTCTATAATGCTTGGCAGGAAATCCTGCCAGTCAGATTATATGGGTTATATATCTATAAATAGGGTAGATGTGCCAGTAATGGACATATTTAAGGAATTTCTCTAAAAATTGTTTTTTAAGTAATAGTTATGTGCATTATATTCTAGTTTTTTCAATATTACATTAATTTATCAATGACATTTAACCATTCCCATAGTCTCATTTCCCAATATGAATTAAAATTTAACTGCTAATATGAAGCTAAATTGTAAATTTAGCAGAAATATATCAAAACCCCTAAAATGCCAGTAATGGACACCCTTTGTTCCAGTAATGGACACCCTCTATTCCAGTAATGGACACCCTCTATTCCAGTAATGGACACCCCATAAAAAGTAATAAATATAATTGTTTTTATTACTGTATTTAGAACTAATTGCACGAAATTTTCGGCCGAAAATAGAAATATTACCGAAATTCGGTTTCTGTTTTGATTTCGGTCGATCCTTAATCTTAATTACTATTTAATTTTGAACACTTTTTCAATTTGCATTATCTACATATCTCCAAAAGGTAAAAAATTAAAGCGCATTTCAATCTTTTTGAGAAACCCTGTGTGTATGCCGGAGTCGGAGTCGATTGTTTCAGAAATCTAGGAGTCGGAGTCGGTCATTTTTCCTACCGACTCCGCAGCCCTGGTTTAAACTCAGATATGTGCTCAAATTCTTGATGTCATAAGTATCAACTGTCATGCTGGAAATTTTAATAAAACAAAGGATGTAATGCATATGGATTTAGACTGTTTTTGATTATTATTACAGAATATTTACCCAAATATCAACAGATACATTTTTGTTAATTTTTTTATTTCCAAATTAAAAAACAGAAATAAAATTAAACACAAATTAAAGTTGATTTTTTATTTATTTTATGTTAAAAAAAATTTTAAGAGCCTGATATATACTTTTTAACACTTTCTAACATAGTGGTAGAAAAGTGTTTATGAATATGGTTTGTCTGTCTGCCACGCTCTAACTCTCGTAAATATGAGGGGGGTTAAATGAATTAATATTCACACGTGATTGGACATTTAAGCAGGGGTGATTCTGTTCCGGATTTTCCGAAAATTTAAAACATTCATTTCCAAAAATTAAAAAAAAAAAAAAAAAAAACCCCGATTGCCCGAAAATTTGGACGTAAAAAATATCGCGAATTTTGACAAATGGTCGCCAAAATTAATTTCGCTCACAAAAAATTGCCAATTTCGCGAAAGGATCGTGAAAAAAACGTGATTTTTGTCAGAAGGTCGCGTAAAATACACAAATTTCGTCAAAGGATCGCAAAAAAAAAAAAAAACTTGAATTTTGTCCAGGGATCATGAAAAGAAAAAAATGGGAATTTCATCAAAGAAATGTGAAAAATGGCAAATTTCTTTAAAAGAAAAAAAAAAAAAAAAAAAAAAAAAACAGAAAATTTCATTATATACTGTTTTTATGCATTTTCTGATAAAAATTTTGACCAGGGTTTTATAATTGTCGAATATTTATTAAATAAACTAAGCCTTTTTATAAGGAAACATATTTCAGGAATTTTTTGTCACTCTACCAAAAGATCAAAGTTTTTTAGCAACATTTTTATAATATTGGAAAGTGTTTCATAATCTAGGGTCAGGTGGGGTAAAATGGGTATGAAAAGCACTATTTTTTCATTCAATGCTTGTTTTCGTTGAAATAAAAATATTTAATACGATTTTTTTTGTGTTTATTTATGCAACTGATGTCTTGGCAAAGCATTTATATAGTTGTTAATTTATTTTTTTTATTTTAAATAGTAGCAATATTTTTTTGTTTCGTATACTACACTTTTTATCTCTGAAGTGGGGTAAAATGGGTACCATGTGGGGTAAAATAGGTATTGACTGAATAAGTAATGAATTATTACATAAATTTACTGGAAACCTTATTTTAAGCTTTCATTTTAATTATATGAAGAAAATTACACAAAATTAATTGAAATGTTAACTTTAAAAAATTGTATAATTATTTTTAATTTGAAATCTGTAGTGACCACAGTTGTTGAAATGTGGATCCTTTTAAAATTTTCCCAATCTGAGATTTGGTAACCACATCTGTGTCGTCTTGTTCAGGAAATATAAAAAAAATCACCAATGCTTGACATTATTATGAACTTCACTTTGGATTCCTCTCCTCCTGCCTCCATGCCAATAATTTGTCCATTGAATTCAACAAAACTTTTTTTTTTTTGCATATTTCACTTTAATCCACTTGCCTGGTAAAATTTCCGATATTTTCATCTTATTAGAAGTTGTACAAGTAGGATGTGTAATTGTGAATGATGGGGATCTTTTTTTCTTATTTTTTTTGGTTGGGGCTTTAAATTTTCCTTCTTTTCTAAACAATAGATTTCTTCTTGTAAGAGATGTTGTGCTACTTCATCATGTGTCAAAATTTCACCACGTTTACTCTGCACTCATTTCCTTTTACATATTGCATTTTTTAATGCATTTTTTGTGCCATATGACTGAAAAGGAGAAATTGCTGTCAGAATGGCACTTTTTAAATCTTTGTAAGGAGAGGAAATCATATTATCACTAGGGATTGACCGAATACCGAATAGTTGATTCGGTATTCGGTGGTTCGGCATGTAAACCGAATATTCGGCTTCAGCCGAATATTTAAAAGTATTTGACTGAATAATTGCAGACAAGTATTTTCTTAGAAGTAGAAGAATTCTCTTTTACTTAGCAGTAGAATAGGCTAAACAATGAGTTTCAATACTATGTGCGCGAGTTCAGAGTTCAGCTGCATTACAAAAAACAAGTCAAAGGCCATTTTTAATTAAAAAAAAACTTTTTCCTTCCTAAAATAGCCTACATAAGTGTGAAATCAAAATAACTGTTTACAACAGAGAAAAAAAAGTAAGGAAGATGCGCATCTTTCCCTTATCATTTAGATTTATTTACTTCTACATTAGTTTTTTTTTTTTTTAATTTAAATTTATTTAATGTGTATTTTCTTTAATATACACATCAAATAAGTATATCAGAGTTCATATCTGTATATCTAAGGTGTATATTAAAGAAAATACATCTAATAAGTATACCCCTATGCCTATCCTATAGCTTTTATAAGCATTATATCAAAATCGTTCAAATTTCTTTTTTTCATCACCACAATGTTAAAATATTAATCAAAATATAAATATTCTATCAATAATTTGACAGAAAATAGTTAAATGTACAAACTGATATGATACCTTTTGTATTTTGAGAACATTCCTATTCAATATGTTTATAATATTAGACTTAGACAATCAGTAAATCAGCTTAATGACAACATTGTTTCTTTGTATTTGAATGAACTTTTGTTTTTTTGACAATCCTTCCTTATCCTTAATAATACCCTGTATAGTTTAATACTTTCATAGGTTATTTTGGAATATTGACTAGTGATAAAATAATAAAAAATAAGTGATGGGTTAATGAATTTGTGAGTGGAAAGAAGTCATTAAATTTTTTTGTGTAATTACATTTTAAGAATAAAAATGTAACTGAATTAAATTATTGAGAATTTAATTTCAATTAAAGCTTATTAAAAAAGCTGATATATGCAAAAATGCGTATTAAAAAGTTTCAAGTATTCGGTATACACTTCGACCGAAGCTTCTGTATTTGCCAAAATTGCTGCTTCGGTCAATCCCTAAATATCACTCATAGATTGTACTGAATCCACATACTTTTGTGTGGCCCTGTAAATCCTATAAATCCTACCATTTTCAATAGAAAACATACTGTAGTGTACGAATTGAATATTTCCAACTGAGCGAAAAAATGCCCAGGCCGGGAATCGAACCCAGATCCTTGGCTTACAAGGCCAATGCTTTTCCGTTTAAGCTAACTGGGCCGACAACCAGCCAGCATATTTCGCTCAGATAACCTTATTGGTAGTAACATCTGGTCTGTCATGTAGACAGCTCAACAGAATAAACCGCAGGTAAAGGAACTCCATATAAACGATGGCCATATAAACGAATTCCCGGCTTGGGCATTTTTTCGCTCAGTTGGAAATATTCAATTCGTATGATAACTGTACCAATCAGTTTGATTGTGTTAAATTAATAGTTCATCTATGTTTCCATCGTTTATATGGAGTTCCTTTACCTGCGGTTTATTCTGTTGAGCTGTCTACATGACAGACCAGATGTTACTACCAATAAGGTTATCTGAGCGAAATATGCTGGCTGGTTGTCGGCCCAGTTAGCTTAAACGGAAAAGCATTGGCCTTGTAAGCCAAGGATCTGGGTTCGATTCCCGGTCTGCCCGGTAGCAGAAAGTGCGTGACGCGCGACGTGCGTCGCAGATTTATTTTGGATCTTGCAGATAAACTTGCCAACTTGAAGAAAAAAAAAATATTTCCTTTAAAAAAAAAAAAAAAAAAAAAAAAAAAAGAGAGAAAATTCGGACAAAAAATATCGCGAATTCGACAAATGGTCGCCGAAAAATATCAATTTCGACAATCATTCGCATAAAAAATCGGTAATTTATAGCCAAAGGGTCGCTATAAAAGCGCGAATTTCGTCAAAAGAGACGGAAAAAAACATGCATTTCGTTCGAGTGTTGTGAAAAAAATGCCAATTTTTGTCACAGGATCGCGGAAAAAACACGAAATTCGTCAAAGGATCGCGGAAAGAACGCGAATTTAGTCAAACGATTTTGGGGAAAACGCAAATTTAGTCAAACGATCGCGAAAAAACGGAAATTTATATCAAAGGATCGCGAAAAAACGCAAATTTATGTCAAAGGATTGCAGAAAGAACGCGGTATTTCGTCAAAAGATCTCAAAAAACGGAAATTTCTGCCAAAGGATTCTGTACAAACTTGAATTTTATCCAAAAATCCTGAAAAAAAAGCGTGAATTTCGTTCCAGGGGCGCGAGAAAAACGCGAATTTCTGTCACAAAAATGCGGAAGAAACTTGAATTTCATGAAAGGATCGAGGAAAAAACACGAATTTAGTCAGACAATCGCGGAAAAATGCAAATTTCTGTAAAACGAGCGCGAAAAAAAGCAAATTTCTGTAAAACGAGCGCGAAAAAATGCAAATTTCTGTAAAACGATCGCTGAAAAACGCAAATTTCTGTCAAAGGATCGCGAAAAACGCAGATTACTGTCAAAGGGTCACGAAAAAAAGAAAATTTATGTTAAAAGATCGGAATTAAATTTGCGGAATTTCGCCAAAAGATCGCGAAAAACGCAAATTTCTGCAAAGGATTGCTGTAAAAACACGAATTTCGTCACAAGATCCCGGGAAAAAGGTGAATTTCGTACCAGGGGTGCCGAAAAAACGCAAATTTCTGTAAAACGATCGCGGAAAAACGCAAATTTCTGTCAAAGGATCGCGAAAAACGCAGATTACTGTCAAAGGGTCACGAAAAAAACAAAATTTATGTTAAAAGATCTGAATTAAATTTGCGGAATTTTGTCAAAAGATCGCAAAAAACGCAAATTTCTGCCAAAGGATTGCTGTAAAAACGCGAATTTCGTCAAAAGATCCCGGGAAAAGGTGAATTTCGTCCCAAGGGTGCCGAAAAAACGCAATTTTCTGTCACAGAATCGCAGAAAAAACACGAAGTTCGTCAAAGAATCGAGGAAAAAACGCAAATTTCGTAAAGGATTCCAAAAAAAAGCTCATTTTTGCCAAAGGATCGCGAAAAAACGGCAAATTTCATCAAAAGATCGTGAAAAAAAACAAGAAATTTCCTCATAAATTCGCGAAAAAACAGCAAAATTTGTCAAAAAATCGCGAAAAAAAGGCAAATTTCGTCAAAAGATCGAGAAAAACGGCAAATTTCGTCAAAAGATCGCGAAGAAAACCACATAATTAGTGCCGGCAGTGGATTTTCGCTCCCTGCCCCCCCCCCCCCCCCCTCTGTTGTAACCTTTCGGAAAATTTGCTGTGAATTTCAGAATTTTTTTTTTTTTGCTCAGAATCACCCCTGGTATTATTCAGTAAGAACGCTGTTTATTTTAACTCATAATGTTTGTACATAAGAAAATGTAACATGCTACTCCCGCAGACAATTTTCATCCCACTAAATTGCTGTCGCAGACACAACCATAACTTTCTGCTACTGGGCCGGTCTGGGCATTTTTTCGCTCAGTTGGAAATATTCAATTCGTATGATAACTCTACCAATCAGTTTGATTGTGTTAAATTAATAGTTCATACTGTAGTGTATTTTAATAAGATAGATAAATTTGATTGAGTTTGAAAAAGCAAAACATCACTAAAACATATTTAATAGAATTTCCACGTATATAATGTTACTGAATATTTTTGTGTGACCCTGTAAATAAACTGTAAATGCTATATACAGTGTTTCTGAAAAGCAAAAAGCACAATTGAACCCAAAAATTTCTGCTGAAAAGCAGAAATCTCATCCCTGTTAATTACATTTTAATTGGATCGATTAGTTAAGCCTAACTTATACCCATTTTACCCCACCACACAAAAAATTTAATTACAAAAAAAGTATTTTAAATATTACTTTCCAATTTGTCATAAACTTTACTTCAGAATCTTTACTAATTAAAACTATTAAAAAATATTTGTTGAATAATTTTCAAAAATATAGATTTTTAAGGGTTTTTCACTATCACAATTGAAACACACACATTCTACAGATGAAAACAAGGGTATATCCTGTTGCTTACAATACAGAAACTTTTTGAAGGAATAGAAATGTTGCCAACTAATTTCTGAAAATATATTTAAAAAATAAAACCTCTCTCCTAAATGTAACATTTGTTATATGCTAAAATATCAATCCCTACCCATTTTACCCCACCAGACCCTATTTGTGATGCTTCATTTTCCTTTTGTATTTATGCATCAAAAATCATTCGAGCAGCGAACCGGTTGTTAACTTATTTGAATCCCACCACTGTATGTTTTTGATTCATAAAAAAATAACTATTAAGTATTAGGGATGTAACAAATAGTGATTTGGCTGAATAGCCGAATATTCGGCCAAGTTTAAGGCCGAATACCAAATATTCGGCAGCCAAATACTGAATATTCGGCGGCCGAATACTGACTTTAAAAAAATTATTTTAATTGTTTATTTTATTTTTTTCAATTTTAAAATAAAAAATGAAATTAAGGACTAATTGAAATTAATTTTTTGTTCGAGTGTTCAAAAATCATAAAGCTGAATGTACTTTTTGTAATATTTTAAATACTTTGATGCCAATAAGATAACATATATGACTTTCAAAAATGTAAATAATAATTTAATTCATAATTTTTTATTTAATCCATAGATAGTTCTAGTAATTTATATGTATTTTATCTAAAATAGGAACTCATTACCTCTGTAAAAACTTTTTTTATTTTAGTAAATCATTTCAGCCCCCAAAAATAAGAACTTGCATGTGTCCTCTGTCTTTTTATATACTTTCTCATTCAACTCAAACTTAGTAAATTTTCATTCTATATATAAGGAAAAAGGTTGTTTTCTTAAAATATAATTATTCCTTTCATTAATTATAATTATTCTTTTCTGCTACCAAGATATACTTCTCTCTTTTCTTTCTCTCAAAATTAACAAGCCCCTCATAATACTTCCTCCACCCCATATTTCACAATGAGTTGCCTCCTGGAGTTTATGTAATATCATTATATACATAATGAAGGGAACGAATATTTTTTCCAACTGGATTAAATCATATTCAAGGATGGAGTATCACAGTTGACGTTTATTCCAACAGAGCGAAGAATGTCCAGACCAGGAATCGAACCTGCATTACTTGGCGTGCCGTGCCAATGCCTTACCTGTTAGGCTATCCGGGCGATAACTGGCTGGCATAATTCACTCTTATTTGTTGGACATTATGCCAGCCAGTTATCGTCCGGATAGCCTAACAGGTAAGGCATTGGCACGGCATGCCAAGTATGCAGGTTCGATTCCTGGTCTGGACATTCTTCGCTCTGTTGGAATAAACGTCAACTGTGATACTCCATCCTCGAATATGATTTAATCCAGTTGGAAAAAATATTCGTTCCCTCCATTATGACCTAATACATGGTATACAGGAGTTTCCATGTTAAAACGCACTTTCGTCATGTAAATGCTATAGTTATAGCTCGGATGAATGAAACTAGCGCTGCAGTTTGCAGCCAAGTCCAACAAATAAGAGTGAATTATGCCAGCCAGTTATCGTCCGGATAGCCTAACAGGTAAGGCATTGGCACAGCACGCCAAGTATGCAGGTTCGATTCCTGGTCTGGACATTCTTCGCTCTGTTGGAATAAACGTCAACTGTGATACTCCATCCTCGAATATCATTATATACAGTTATTTATAAGTTGTCATGAAGCTTAAAAATTGAGTAAGTATTAGGATTTCTTTTTCTTATAATAATTAATGTATTTAGATATAATATTTTAATATTGTTTTTTGAAAATATTTAAAATCACATTTTGTTTTGATTTTCTGGAACTTATTTAACCAAATATCTTAGAATATTCGGCCAAATATACAACTATTTGGCAAAATATCTAATTATATTTGGCTACAGGTATTCAGCCAAATATCTCTTCAATATTCGGACATACTATAGGTGAAAACTGGGAAATTGAGTTAGTAGCCAGTGGCCGGTAGACTCAGTTTCATTAGTGGCCACTTTTTAAAGTTAGTGGCCACTATAATGTTTTCAAACTTTCTTGACATCTACATAAACTATAATCGTTGTATATATTCCCATTTTTCTATAAGTCAGAGTTTTATACCAGCCGACTATCCATGATAAGAATAGGGAAGCAGTCAAAATTCAAGAAAATTACTTTAAAACCACAGAATCTGTTACATTAATTTTTTAGAAAATATTTTTAGATTATTTGTATATGTTCATAAACACTATTATCAATTTAAATTACTATTACTTTCTTGATATAAAAAATAACTAAATCAAAATTCCAACAGTTAGGTGTATACAATAAAAAAAAAAAAAATCAAATAATAAATTATTTGAAATGCATGTGGAATCAAAGCTGATGAATATATTTTGCAGAATAAAACTGTATTTCTTGAAAAAAAAATCCAACTGAAGAGCAATGGCGAAAAGCTGAAATATTGAAAATAGAGCTAAATCATTGTAATCTGCTTGCATCCGGTAAGAAAAAGAATTAACCAGTTTGCTAATTAGATGTAATCAAAGTAGAGATGCATATTTCTATGAAAAAAGCTATATTTCACTTGGCGATCGATAACAGATTTTTTATCGCCAATTGGCAAGTGGCGACTAGGGTGGCGATCGATGGCCGATTTTTTAATCGCCAATTTTACCAGTTTAATCGCCACGTGGCGAGTGGCGACCGCTAATTTTCACCTATAGGACATACTGAATATTCGGCTAGAGGGCCGAATACCGAATAGTGGCCGAATATTCGCTACATCCCTATTAGATATTTAGCTTTAATTACTTCTTTTATAATTCTCCTTTGCATGTTTTATAAAACTGGGTTATTGTTGACACTTTCAATCAAACCAATCAGGAAGCAAGAAATAATGTTTCAAAGTTTCGCTGTTTTTCTGTGAAAATCTTAATGAAGAAGCTAAGAGCTGGCTTCATTTAATTAATTTAATATATTATTTATTTTCTTGCAAAATTTGAATGTTTTTGTTTGAGTAGCATAGAAAACTTAGAATTTTATATACCAATGGCCATTTACAAAATTTCATTTATTTTTAAGGTTTTAAGTCCATTACTGGGATGCTTAATTAATCATTTTCCAGTAATGGACACCCCATGTAGACATTGCTAAAAATGCAATTTCAGTAATGTTTATAGTGCATAAAATATTTTGACTTAACTGAAAACCTAAATAATCAAATTTAATTTTTAAATTACACTTAATAAAATGTAGTAACACCAAAACTTTTATAAATAGCTGCTTTTTAAGTTATTTTGGTTAATAAAATTTCAATATTTTATTCTTTTTTTTAATGTGTATAATTCTGCCTTGTATATTTTATAATCTGGCAATCAAACCACTCAGGAAACAGAAAATATTGTTTAAGGGCACAGTCAAAGAGAGCACATAGGGTTTAATTCCTCCCCATTTAAACAAAAACAATTAAGTTACAGAAGTTGTTAAAAATCTATTTTTCATCTTAAAAGTTTTCTTATTCATCTCCGACAATAAATAAATAAATAAAAATGTAATATTAATGAAAGTTATAGTAATCATGAAACTAGTAAATCTGCAGATCAGTGGCCTCAAACATCAGTTCTACAGTTTTAATTGAAGTTATTTTATTTAGTATTTAAAATATCCAACCCATAGTATCATTTCTTTCATATTTGTAATATTAATTATTACAAGTAATATATCAAGGAGTCTCTGGAAGTTTAATTGTTAAAAATAGTAAGACGAAACTATACACTAATACTCCAAAACATCTTTTTTTATTACCTTTTAAATCCCCCCACTGTCTCAATAATTTTATAGCTGTAATTGTCCCCGGTAGCAGAAATTTCCTGATGGGTGACGTGTGTCGCAGATTTTCTTTTCTCTTTTGCAGATTTTTTTTCTCCATTGGATCATTTTCCAACTTTATATTATGTTTAGTTCTTTATTATTTATTACTAAAACTTAAGATTATTATTAATAAAAATGAATAAAATGCTTAAAAACATTACAAGTAAATGATTAATTAATTAAAGGTTCATTTGTAACATTTTACCTGCAGATTATTTTCAGTCCCTGAAAGATCTGTCGCAGACACTTGGAGAATTTTCTGCTATTGGATAATTGCTTGATATTTAATATTTTAAACTGTCCATCTAAAATAATTAAAATATCGATCTTCTGATAATTACAATAATTGATGCAAACAGTGAACAATTATCATGAATATTTTATTAATTACTGGTGTCCTAATTATTAAATTTATTTGAAAATAGCTATTTTGTTTCATTCAGGGTTGCAAAAAAGCCGGCTAAAATTAAAAAAAGCCATGCCGGTGGCTTTTATTGGTTTTAACCACCTTTTTTTGGCCAATATTGGCCTTTTTTGGCCAAAATTGGCTTTTATACAATGAAGCATTTTAATTATAAATGACACATTTTTATGTGTTTTTTAATTTGTTTTAAAGACATTTAGTTGAGGTAGAAATCAATATAACCCAATATTTATCAATAATGGAGACATTAATATTGGAATAAAAGGTCATACCAATTGCTTTGTCTGGTTTACACTGACCTTAACAATCTTTTTTTTTTTTTAATTTTTATTGCTTTATATAATTAAAAGGGACAATGGTTGCTTAGTTATATATTTTATTAACTAATTTTAAGGGATATTAATAATACAAGTATTATTTTATTTCTCATAAACATTTATTTAAAATTGCACATAAAGTCATTTAATAAAAACATCATTTCTCTCTATTAAAGCGGCATTATGAATAACATATGCATTAATTTATATGCACTATTTTAAATAGTAAGTAGCTTTTCAAAATTCTAATTCAACAAGTTTAATTTGGAGAATTTTTTTTAATTGTTCTCTTTATTTTATGCACTTACATGTACTAAAATTTCCTCAAATGTTATATTCTTTCTGATTTCTCTTTCAACATTGTTCATTCTACGATTTTAATCTGTCCATATGGACATAACTGGAATAAGTTACATAACAGCTTAGTAGCAGAAAGACTTTTTACATATATCATTTTTATAAGTATTTTTTATATAATGATTGCTTATTTACTTATTATTGCTCAAGTATTATATAAGATAATTTCAGTTATTAAATAAATATAAGCTATTTAGTTTTGTTTTAATCAATTTTAAAAGTAAATGTCAGATGTAAGAATGTTTCTATTTTAATGCGTGACATTTTCTTATTCTTTCATATAAACTTTAAAATGTGTGGTATGTGTAGAGCCATGATAAAGAATTCCAAACCAATACTTTAGAGTCTAATTTAATGTATTCTTCTGAATATTCATAATTTTTTTTCAGCCATAATGCTTTCACAGTTGCATTCTAGCAGTTATAAGGTCTTATTTATTGGACAAAATTTAATAGAAGTTAATATTTTTTTCACAGAAAATATTTATAAGTGTATTAAAAATAAATTAATCCAAAGTTTATATGAATTATCTATAAACCACCTTTTTGAAAAATAAAAGCCGGCTTTTTTCAATTAAAGCCGGCTTTTTTTAAGCAGCTAAAACCAAAAAAAGCCGGCCGGCTTTTTTTGGCCTGGCTAAAAGCCGGCAACCCTGGTTTCATTAGTATGCTTTCATTAAATTCTGGTTCTAAATAGTCATAAAAACAATTATATTTATTACTTTTTTATGGGGTGTCCATTACTGGAACAGGGGGTGTCCATTACTGGAACAAAGGGTGTCCATTACTGGCATTTTAGGTGTTTTGATATATTTCTGTTATTTACAATTAAATTTTGATTCATATTGGGAAATGAGACTATGAGAATGGTTAAATATTGTTGAAAGATTAATACAATATTGAAAAAACTGGAATATAATAATTATAACTATTAATTAAAAAATGATTTTTAAAGAAATTCCTTACGGGTGTCCATTACTGGCACATCTACCCTATATCAAGTAGTCACTGAAATATTAATTGTTAAAAATAGTGAGACAAGACAAAACTAAACACCAATATTCCAAAACTTTTTTTTAAAATTACCTTTTAAATCCCCCACTGTTTCAATAATTTGATAGCTGTAATTGCCTGATATTTAGTATTTTAAACTATCCATCTAAAATAATTAAAACATTGATCTTCTGGTATACAATAATTGATGCAATCAGTAAATGATTATTACAAATATTTTATTAATCCTAATTGTTAAATTTATTTGAAAATAACTATTTTGTTTCATTAGTATGTATTCATAAAATTCTGGTTCTAAATACAGTCATAAAAACAATTATATTTATTACTTTTTATGGGGTGTCCATTACTGGACCAGAGGGTGTCCATTACTGTGCTTTTGATATATATCCATTATTTAAAATTAAATTTTGATTCATATTGGGAAATGAGACAATAAGAATGGTTAAATATTGTTGATAGGTTAATATAATAGGGTCAGGTGGGGTAAAATGGGTATAGAATTCACTATTTTTAAATGTTCAGTTAAAATTTTCTCATGAAAAACAATTAAAACTTTTTTTGGTATTTTCTTTACATTGCATATTCTTGGAATGGAAATACACAATTTTTATTTTTTAGGCAACAAAAGTATGTCTATAACAAGACATTTAATAGATGTATGTTTGGTATACCCATTTTACCCCACACAGGTGAAAATGGGTATATAAAAGTTTAACAATGAATACTGTATAAATAGATTTACCAGAGATTATATAATGAAGTAATATGGAAAATAATGTTATATAAGTCTTAAAAAATGTTTTTTTTAATATGGAATTTAAGTTAATAGATAAATGAGAAGTTTTACTATGAATCAAGCTTAGATGTAAATGAAAACATTTTCTGGCTACACTTTTTTCAACTCGTATTCTCACATTTTTACATTTTAAGTGTTAAAAGTCTATTTATCAAAAGCATAATGGCCCAGATTATGTAAATGTTGATTCATTTAATGTTTTTATTATCTGCTTTCTTTTTACAATATAATCTATGAGAATGTCCATTGTTACTGTTATGATCATTAGAGCAAAGTTTCAGAAAAACTTCCAATTATTTAGTTATAAAAAAAAAAACGTGGATAAAATTGAAATAACCAGTTAAATACCTGCCATCATGTTCCACTCCCATTAAATATATATAATAAATAAAAATGTTGTTAAAAATTAGGTAGACTCTCATAAAATATACCTAATTTGTAATAAAATTCTGATTTATTATATAGACAAGTAAAATGTTTTTTGTTTCAAATTAGATATATTTTATGTGAGTGAAACACAATGATATTTAACTAGTCATATCAATTTTTATTCTAATAATAAAATAATTGGAAGTATTTCTGAAAAACTGCTCTAATGGTCACAAGAGTAGTGAATGGATGTACTCCAGTGTCTTCAGCATCAGGGAAAACATAAAACGAAACCAATCTTGGACTTTTCCAAGAATTTTACTTCATATTCATACGTTTCATCTGCTTCAATAGCCATAGTTTTGCCACTGAATTCTTTGTCTTTTTTCCCAAATATTGGATGTTCAATCATGCATCTACAGATACATCTATTTTTACTTCGGGGATATCTTCCACACATTAAGTTAAATGTCTTCATTTGTTACAACTTCATCTGCTATTGCTTGGACATGCTTATGTGTCAGCTTTGAAGTTTATTCTAAGATTATTTGGAGGTGTGGCAGATTGA
The DNA here is from genome assembly GCA_963932465.1 of Maratus speciosus. Classification (NCBI taxonomy): domain Eukaryota; kingdom Metazoa; phylum Arthropoda; class Arachnida; order Araneae; family Salticidae; genus Maratus; species Maratus speciosus. The sequence continues at coordinate 470,766,910 of OZ010789.1, forward strand.
TAGGTGTCGAGAAAGCAAGGATGTGTCAAAGCCACACTGCCCTTATTTTTCTCGACAATTCTGATTCTATTTCCCAACTCTTTTGACCATATCTTCTTAAAATTTCAAATCCTATCAGCACCTGATATGCCATCTAGAAAAGGAATATTTCTAGAAGTGGGCAATGATTTAACTAAATTATATACAATGAATTTCAAGTCTTTCTGATCTTAAGAATAATGCACTGGGACCAAAACTAGCCTTTTTTGCCCCCCCCCCCCTCAGCAAAATATATTTACAAAGAAAATTTTACTAATTTTCTAATAGCCAACTTATTTTAAAATTTAAACTACGTAAATACATGTAATACTACATAATCTGCTTTGTTAAATATTGATTCATTAAAATCTTGAAAATGGAATCGAAAAAAAAAAAAATCCGCTTTATACAGGATCCTTATGCCATATCATCATTAGATTCTTCTATTCTTTGGTAAAGATGAAAATAAGGAAATTTGCTGAGTGGCCACTGGCCGGTAAGGTTATATTTTTTAGTAGCGAGTTACTGGCTAGTGAGAATAATTGCTTTAGTCGCCAGTAAGTATATTTATGTCACTGAATATTTAATTTTAAAATATATAAGTTTAGAGTAAATAAGTAATTTATGTAATAAATAAAAGTATTTTAATTCATATTGTTTTGAATAAACTTAAGATACTAATTTCCAATCTATTTTAAATTTTAAATTAAGTTAACAGCAAAGTTATATGTAACATGCTTATATAGCTAACTACATAAGTCCACTATATTTTGGTACTTTTCAAAATTAAAAAAAAATCTGAAATTTACAGCAAATTTTCTGAAATGTAAAGAGGGGGGCTGAGGGGGGTCTCTTCTGGCACTAATTATGCATTTTTTACAAGATACTTTAACAAAATTCGCGTTTTTCTGCGATCTATTGGCGATGTTTGTGTTTCTTCCGTGATCCTTTGATAAAATGTGCGTTTTTTTTCGCATTTTTTTGATGAAATTCGCGTTCATTTCCGCGATTTTTCGACGAAATTCTCTTTTTTTCGTGATTTTTTGACAAAATTCGCGTTTTTTTTTTCGCGATCTATTGACGATATTTGCATCTTTTTCGCGATCTATCGACGATATTTGCGTCTTTTTCGCGATCTATCGACGATATTTGCGTCTTTTTCGTGATCTATCGACGATATTTGCTTCTTTTTCGCGATCTATTGACGATATTTGCGGGTTTTTTCGTGATCTATTGACGATATTTGCGTTTTTTTCGCGATCTATTGACGATATTTGCGGGTTTCTTCGCGATCTATTGACGATATTTGTGTTTTTTCGCGATCTATTGACGATATTTGTGTTTTTGCGCGATGCATTCACGATGTTTGGGTTATTTTCGCGATTCAACGACGAAATTTACGCTTTCTTCTGCAATCTTTCGACGAAATGTGCGTTTTACGTGATCTTTTGACGAAATTCTCGTTTTTTTTCACGATTCTTTGACGAAATTAGAGTTTGTTTTTCGCGATCTATTGACGATATTTGCGTTTTATCCGCGATCCATTCACGATATCTGCGTTTTATCCGCGATCACTTGACGAAATTTTGGTTTCTGAGCGATTCTTTGACGAAATTAGCTTTTTCGCAATCTATTGACGATATTTGGGTATTTTCGCGATCTTTTGATAAAATTCGCGGGTTTTTTTTCCGCGATTCTTTGACGAAATCCCTTTGGAAAATCCTGCATTTGGCCGGTACTTTCCATATTTTTAGTCGCCAGTTTTTCACGTTTACTCGCCGACTGGTGACTGCTTATTTTCATCTTTATGCTTTGGCATACCCCAGCCAGGATAATTTTAACAATACCATGCTAAACATTGACTTGAAAAATCGGCAAACAAAATCTTCATTTGGTGCCCGGTGCACATGCCCTTTCTGACCCACCCCCCTTAGTTTCGGCCCTGTATGTGCATTATATAAACATTTTACAGTATTTTTAAAACTAATTCTATTCTAATTCCAGTAAAATAAAGAATTTTATTCAGAAAAGTTCTATATAACACCTTAAAAATACTACAAACATTAAGCCTAACACTATACCTATTTTACCCCATTTATAAGATTTAAGTTAAAACAATAAAAACAAAAGACATTTTCTTGTTTGTAATTTGGAAAAGTATTAGAAGTGCTCAATGAACAAAATGAGGTCAAATAAATGAGTTTATATCAGATATTATGAGGTGCAGGAAGAAGTTTATTCAGACCATATGTGACATGAAATTGTCCTCAAACGGTTTTACTGTTGCCACTCAAATAGAAAAAACTATAAAAACAAAAATAAAGTAGGAAAAGAAAGCTTAAACTTCAAGCAATCATACATAATTTTGAAAACTATAAATATCTTTAAAAAGTTTAAAAAAAATAAACAATTTTTTTTTACTACCCATTTTACCCCACCTGACTCTATATAAAAAACTGGAATATAATAATTATAATTATTAATAAAAAAATAATTTTAAAAGAAATTCCTTAAGGGTGTCCATTACTGGCACATCTACCCTATATATAACGCTGCACCCGGCTAACCGAAAAGTACCTAGATGTTGCATAAAAATGCTTTATTTTTACTTATTATCAATTAAAATGTTTATTAAAATACATGATATTGGAGTGGCCAAAACTGGTGTAGGGGTGGCCACAACTGGTACAAATTGAAATAAATTATTTAATGATTTATTACTTACAATCAAAAATATTCTGTAGAAAGTTGGGAACAGATGTTATATATTCCCGCGGCCGCCATCTTGGATTTCTCGGTGATGTTTTGTTGGCGTTTATCGATAAGGCAACCCTAACGAGTGACGTGTTCTGGTAACCCCGTTAAGCCTAACAAGCGCATTGATCTGCTTGGCGACATTTACTTGGCGGAAAAGGGGTTTTCACAGCAAGAAAAAATTCAAGATGAATATATAACATCTGTTCCGAAAGACAGATTAGACAGAAAGACAATTAAATTTGGTACTTTTCGGTTAGCCAGGCACCATTGTTATATATACATATTTTTATACATACATATATGTATATATACATATATCTTTACATATATATATGTGTGTATATATACAATATGTGTATATGTATATTTACATATATGTATGCATATAAATATGTATATCTAACACTGGTGCCCGGCTAACCGAAAAGTACCTTAAATTTGCTAAAGAATGATGTTATTATGATTTAATATGCTTCAATCAGTCAGTAACTGTAAAATTTCTATTTCAAAATTTCTCTAAAGGCCACAACTGGAGCTACCCTTTATGTTTATACACCTATAAATAAATATTATGTACTTATATATACATTTATATATTTATTATATATGTCAAATTAAAACAAAAGTTATAAATTTTTCTGAAAAAAATATGCTAAATGGAAAAAAAAGTACAAAAAACATATGAATAAAGTCCATTCCAGAAAAAAAGCAACCCCAAATGCTGAAGATCGCAACTACATCGATTCATTTAATGCCAAAAAAACCAGCACAGGATATGGAACTCTTCCTGGTGCGTATATATGACATCTGTACTTCTGTAAATACTATACAAAATTAATGCATTTGAAGAGAAAAGGGGACAAGAAATAAAGGTCAAAATTAGCACTAGCCACCGGCCACAGGGCCAGTAAATGAGAAAAAGTGGCTAGTGCAAAATTGTCTATCAGCGGCCACCTTCCGGCCACTTTTTTACAAGGAGAGAATAAAATTTTCTTGCATTTCATCAAGGATTCTACTTTTTTTGGTTCTAATACATTTATATTAACATATTTATTTGGGCTATTCAGTTTTAGATTAATATTTATAGCAACTTTACTGTTTAGTATTTTTAAATAAAAAAGTGGCCACCAGTTTAAAGAAAGTGGCCACTTAAAAAACTAGTCTTACCGGCCAGTGGCCGCTAATGCAATTTCCTAGTTTTGACCTATAACAAGAAAGGGAAGTAACGTACTTGTGTAAACTCTCACTACGAAACAAATAACAACATAAAAAATTAGATCATTTAAGAATTATACCAAAAATGTTTTAAAAATACATAAAATATATACAAAACAACAACACTTCCAAAAAAAAAAGATTGGATGTAATACTGGCGAAATAGAATGCAATCAAGGAATCAAAGCTCTAATGAAACTATGCAAGGAAATTATTAATAAAAAAAATATACAAACTATTATATATCAGTGTAAAAATACAACTCATCCTACTGAAAAACGAGATTAAAAGGAGAAGACTACTACTTACTCCACCAGAGCTTCGCTGATTATTCCCTAAACTAACCATACTTAATGCTAACAAACGATACTATACAATATTTAACATAATTATAAAATTATTTAATTATGTTTGCTTAAGTTACATACACCAGCTTAATTTTTAAAAGCAAAATATCCAAATAAAACAACAATAAACGAATGTTTACAAAACAAAGCAAAGAATCACGAGAATCAAGAATTAATACGAATGAATCATTCAACCAGCTTTTCATAGTGTTGCCAAATTTGTCTTTTAAACATAATTAATAATTCATTGATATTGATTAGTGTGCCTGGCGATGAGAATAGTGATTATGATTGGTTGAATATGATTGGTTCAGACGATGGACTTTACCCGAGGCCAACGAAAAAGACAGGCTACCGCGGTGGGTCCGATTCTCCCATGGATTAAAATCCAAGATCGGACATTCCCATAGAGTGTAATGGTAATGCCATTGCGATCGTAGCGCCCTTAGTGACAATGGGGAAGAAACTCCTCATCCTTGTAGTATGCTTATTATTGAGTATCTACCTTATTGTGATCTTTCTTCTTTTAATGTTGCATGTTTACGTTTTCGATAGAATCTTACACCGATACATGAACATAGAATAGACATTCTATTTTATATATCTACTAGGTAAAAATTACTACGAATACTAGGTAAAAATTTCGTCTTGAATGCTATATATCAAAAGCAATGGTGTAACATAAAAATATACGAAATGTTGAACTCTACAAGTCCCAGAAAATTTCATAATTATTCCCCTTTGGCAGGAAAATTTTTATAAATTTATGAAGTTTAACGTATTAAACAATCGTTACAATAATCTTTTCAAATTTATGCATTTTCACTTCCTTACAGATAAAATAAAAAATATTGTTTTTAATGTAAATAACGTACAATCAATTCAATAATGTTTATAATATTAACATATAAGAAATAATAATAATAATATTACAGATAGGAAAAATTCCTTTCGACAAATTTTTAGAATTGTATAAATCTAAAAGTTAAAAATAAATAGAGGTACTGACATTACACTCAATAAAATTTTATTCGATATGAATAAATTGACACAATACCTGAATTTGATTTTTTACAATTTAATCTTATAAACTTACATAATTGCATTCTTAACAGAATTTTCTGGCGGCTTTCTTTTATATTATTAGTCTAATTATCATTTTATAAGTTAAAAATGAACAATACAAGTACGGTAAAAAAAAAAAAAAAAAAAAAAAAAAAAGCAGCTAAATAAATAAAGCAAGCATGAATAGAATATCGTCTGAGACCTGTTTCGTTTTAGGAACGAATAGATATTCAAACCATAGAGGATAAACATATTTCTTCAACATAGGTAAATTTCGGAGGTTTGTTAGTTCTTCCCCTTTGCCGATAGTGCAGGCGCGGATCCACGGGGAGGGCGATCGGGGCGATCGCCCCCCCCCAAAATCCAACGATTATCGCGAATTTCGACAAATGGTCTCCGAAAAAAAAAAACAATTTCGTGAATTGTTCGCAGGTGAAAGGGTCGCAAAAAACACGAATTTCGTCAAAAGATCACGCAAAAAACGCCAATTTCGTCAAATGATCGAGAAAAAACGCAAATTTCGTCAAAGGATCGCGAAAAAACGCGAATTTTTTCAAAGAAACGCGGAAAAAATGCGATTTTCGTCAAAAAAATCGCGCATTTCATCAAAGGACCACGAAAAAAAAACGCAAATTTCGAAAAAGAATTGCGGAAAAACGCTAATTTCGCGAAAGAATCGCGCAAAAACACCAATTTCATCAACAAATCTCTATAAAAAGGCGAATTTCTTCAAAAAATCGCGAAAAAAATACGCAAATTTCGCCAAAGAATCGCTGAAAAAACGCGAATTTCGTCAAAGGGCCGCGGAAAAAATGCACAATTAGCACAGGGAAGAGATTCCCCTAGGTGCGCATCTACGAAGGGGGGGGGGGGGGGGGTTCGATCGGATCAAAGAAGAGAAAAACAAATTTACCAAGTTGGTTTATAAGAAATCAACACACCATACGCATTTTAACTGACTGGGATTATGATATAATTATTTTTTGTTCATTCATCAAATACCCTTAAAATTTACCAATGTGGGTGGCAATAACAGTACATTTTTTACACATTAGTGGCTGTCTTCAGAAAACATTAACATGCTTGAATTTTTCAAAGGACCTTTCTTTTTCTTGTTTCTTTCTTTCTTTGGAAATTGTATGAATCCCATTCTTTTCTCAAACAATAAAGCACCCCTCAAAAATATTGTTATACAGAAATTAGAATTGTAGCTTCTTTGAATGAACGAAAAAGTTTCAACACTTTAAAGGGATCCGCATGACGTTGTCAATTTATGTTGTAGAGATTCAACAAAAGGTACACGAAGTGGCATCGTCCCCCACCTCAACCCATAGTGTCAAAAATTATGTCGCCATATGCCTTTTGACTGGACATAATCCTATTTCGTTCACTAATTACCGAAACGTCAGAGAGGTTTACCATTGATACCCAAAAAGTGTTTGGTTTTCGTTTGCTTGTCTGTGTGTTCCGCGAAAACTGCCGTTAAAAGCGTTGGATTTATATCATGGGGGGGCGACCTTCCGATCGACCCCCCCCCCCCCCGTGGATGCGCTCCTCCTGGTGATAATTGTGCGTCTTTTCTGCGTCCCTTTGACGAAATTCGCGTATTTTTTTCGCGATTCTTTGACAAAATTCGCATTTTTCTGAGATCTGTTGACGAAATTCGCGAAATTAGCGTTTTTGTACGATTCTTTCGCGAAAATTAGTGTTTTCTCGCAATTGTTTGGCGAAATTAGCGTTTTTTCCGCAATTGTTTGGCGAAATTCGCGTTTTTTCTGCAATTCTCTGGCGAAATTAGCGTTTTTTTCTGCGATTCTTTGACAAAATTCGCGTTTTTTTAGCGATCCTTTGACGAAATCCGCGATTTCTCTGCGATCCTTTAACGATATTCGCGTTTTTTTCTGCGACACTTTGACGAAATTCGCGTTTTTTCCGCGCTTCTTTGACGAAATTCGCGTTTTTGCGCGATCCTTTGACGAAATTCGCGTTTTTTTGCGAGATCCTTTGACCTGCGAACGATTGATGAAATCGATTTTTTTCGGCAACCATTTGCCGCAATTCACGATAATTGATGGATTTATATTTTTTTAACCAAGGGGTGGGGGGGGTGGGGGGGGGGCGATTCGCGCCTATGAAGAGGTATAAACACCACTTAGATGACACATTTTGATTTTCAAGGATGTCAAGGCCCTTTAAATTTCTGAAGGCGATCCTTTTTCAGAGATTACTCTCTTCCAGAAATCTGATATTAAAAAATAGATGTGATTGTTATGTTTTTCAGCTACGGTAATTGGTTCTTATGTATTTTTTAGTGCTGAATCCAAAAATGACCTTCATTTTTTACCATACCATCACGTCAGGATTTTTCACAAATCGCAAATTTTTAAATAGTCGAAATATTGCGAAAATCTGCTGCTGTAAAATAGACGTAACTTATTTTCATAATAACTTATTCATTTTTTTTTTTTGCTTATACTATGGATTTTTACAGTTAAACATGTAAAATATTGTGTATTTAAAATCCTTATAATTTTATTCCATGCGTGGAAGTTTCTTTGAACCGCTCATGCTCTGCTTCGCGCTTTTCTTTTAATCTTCTCTATGGGGTTCATCTCGGTATCGTCTTTTATTTTGGCGGTTGATAAAGCTGGGAAATTTGTGGCAGATGTATTTAAAACATTTACCTTCTTTTGTTGCTGTACTTACAAATTGCTTTGAGAGATTTTCGCTATTTTTAGCCCCCGGTACGGTATGCTATTTCTTTCTCCCAGCTTATTTTGTGACATCTCCAAAAACTAACGTTACCTTACAGAAGCCAGCCGTGAAACAAAGCAGTACGATTAAATACTCTATAGCGATTTTTTAAACTTCTAAGCATCGCACATTTTCAATGTTTATACCGTCATATTCGAAAAAAAAAGTACTTTATAATGCAATTTGTTTGAAAACGGCATCTCCATTTATTTATTTATTTTATTTTATTTTATTTTATTTTTGTAGTTTTTAGAGCCATTTGCTTAATATTGGCAACGGAAGAACTCCATTGAAGAAAGAAAAATAGCAATTATATCTTTTTGTTGCCATTTTCCCATAAAAACTGAAAATAAAAAAATTAAAATACGTGCTATTTTCAAAAAATATAAATGAAGGATTTCTGTTAAAACAGGGAGCTTTTAGAAACTAAATTTCATTTTAAATATCTATAATGATAATACAAACAAATGAAGGCTTGTGAATCTTTAGATGGCCGATTTTTTGTCGAGTTTTTTGAATGACGAAATCTCTTTTTTTTGTGTGTGTGTATTATTCAGCGATAGTGACGTCTTAAGCGTACTTTACTGTAGATGTTGTTTAACACTGTGTGAGAATTCGACGATATCACACATTGAAACTCTCAATTTACAAGGCAAAAGCCAGCATAGGGAAACTAATGTATTTTCACCTAGCCTCCAAATTTCTTCAGAGTCCCAGAAAATGTCGATAAAGATGAAACAAATATATCAATTTCAATCAATCTTTGCTGAGGACACTAGGGTGAAAGGAACTCTTTTATCTAGCGAGAGAAATATTCTTTTGATGTTCACGAGGGTCCCGTTCCCGTGGGAAAGTAGAAAGTGAAACCAGAGATTAAACCGGACGCTAAGGTTCCTGACTGCAGCCTATAGAGAAAGGGTTGGTCTATGAGATCATGGGCCACGGATGGTGAGTGGCTAATGGGAGTGGCTTTAATCCTAGACGGAAAAACAAAACTGGTAAAAGAGGATGCAAGAGCATTCTCGGGAGCTTTTTTTTCCCCTTCTGTTGAAGTTGAGACTTCAAGGTGTTTCTGGCCGTGCAGAATGGAAATCTCTCACGGGCCGACAGCTTCGGGACATATTCCGAAGCACAGAAAAGCGAAAGCCAGGTGTGGCTGTTAAGATATCTCCATCACGGAGTTGAATATCGGAGGTTCCTAAACCTCGGTTAAACATCTACAAAAAGTGCGACATTACTGTCGAGCATCTCGATCTCTACCTTCGAAGAGTGTGGACATTGAATGTATTAGAAACATTCTCCCTGAAAACAATCTGCCAGTAGAGAACTGGACTTGATTCTACAAATACTTTATTGTTAGCTGTACTCGAACCCTTTTATGAAAAATGTTGTAAATAGGACTTATATAATCTAGAAAACATTATTTAATTGTTTGTAATGCAATAAAATATTTCTTCGACTTTAAATAAGCCTTGGCCGTTGAAGTTGCCCGCTACCACACCACCTTACGACATCGGCTCCGTTACAACTGGATCACAAATGATGAATTCTTCAGCGGATGTGGATGGCGTCACTTTATGTAAAATAAAATCGCATGTTATAAGTCTTAAAACTGAACTACAGTAGAGCCCCGATTATCGGAGTTTCTGCATTCACCGAGTTATTTTCTTCTGATGAACTGATGGCTTCCATTTTTTTTTCCAAAATAAAATTATAGCCATTTTCCCCCCCATTCTGACCAGAAAATCAGAGTTCTAACTTTTTACGACTGCTCTTTTATCTTCACCTAACACTTCATTTATAACGACTGTTTCATATTAATGGAAGCCATCAGTCCATCAGAAGAAAATGATCCATTCCAAAGGTATAAGTTCGATTAACTCGGATAATCGGGACTCTACTGTATCTATATTTATATACATATATTTTTTGTCATCGGGGGCGACACTAAATTCTGAAAAGCAGAATTCCTGTTTTCTAGTTTTACTTTTTAACTTTGAAATTTACGATTTGCGAAAATCGTGACGTGATGGTTAAAAATGAAGGTCATTTTCGCATGCAGTGCTAAAAAAATACATCAAAATCAATTACCAAATGTTAAAAAACACAATCATCGCAGGCTTGTGTTATTAATGTTGTTCACTATAACTAAAAAAACAAAAAATAAGATAAATAATTACCATAGTACAAGAGTAAAAAGAAAAAGAAAAAAAATAAGACATTTAATAAATAAATTCTGTTATAATGTTTTTAATTTTACGACCTAATAAGTAACAATAAACCATATTTTGAGAGGGCGGGATTATATAATAAGAGTGTTGGATAACCGAGTGTTTCGGTTAATCGGACGTCGGATAATCGAAAGTCTGTAACATTTTCAAATCGCATTAATTATTTCATATTCATTTAAAAATTAACTGCAAGGAATGATTTGAGCAACAGCAATTATGACTACGTTGATTATATGTCACTCGGGATCGCCCCCCCCAAAACGATTCTCTGGATCCGCCCCTGCGATAGTGACGCTAGTACTGTTGCCATTACAGATTTTGCCGTAAATGTCCCATCTTGGTCCTTAATCTATGGATTCTTCTTTTTTTACAGACCGCTGGAGTCACGTGAAAAGAGCATCACGTGACTCCAGCGGTCTGTAAAAAAAGAAGAATCGGACCCACCGCGGTAGCCTGTCTTTCTCGTTAGCCTCGGACTTTACCCATGTGACGTCACCCGCGGGTATACAGAACACTACTTCCCCTTCGTCCAATAAACGGTCTTTTCCGAGGGTATATACCCGCAGAGGCGTTGCTATAGCCATTCGTGGGTGAAGTCCATTCTGGACAAAAACGAATAGCCAAGCGTATTGGCGAGCCTTTTATTATCTGTTATGAAATGATTTTCCCTAATTTAGGTCATATTTGTAAAAATTTTAAGTAGCTCTATTATCTATTTTAAATTAACTAAAAGCTATTTATGGCATATTGATAGTATTCTTTAATTACCAAGTTCAAAATAACAGAGTCGATTAGTTTAATAAATCTCCTTATTAAACTTTTTAAATGAAAAAAAAATAAGGAAAAATTCCAATAAAACTGCCAAAAATTCAGATCATTTTACACAAAATATATAAAGACTTAAAAACACTGAATAATGAGCATTTGTTTTATCACCGGGCGTGTTTGAAGTAATTTTTAAATAAAATTAGTTTTTTTTTTATTCAGTAATAGTTAAATAGTTATTAATTTTTTTATATTTATGTTTTAATAATTATTAGTTATTTTTCTCTGCGATAAGTGCGGCAGAAACTCAAATTATCTGATTAAGCTTTTTTTTCCTTTTTAAATGTTTTCATAAGCTCTAACACTTGTTGGATTTTCTGAATTTTCAATGCATGTACTTTCTAAATTACTAATTATTTTTTTACGTTACTAACAGGACATGCTAATTCGTATGCTTTCCAAGTATTTTCTCATATATTTCGGAAAATTCATACGATAAATTATAATTCATTTCAATAAAAGTTCATAATTCGATATTTCATCATTATGAAATAATTTTCAGTAATTTCGCTCATATTTCTAAAGTTTTAAGCAGCTGTCTAATTAAAAGTTAACTAAAAGCTATTTATGGCATATTGATAGCATTCTTTAATTACCAAGTCCAAACTAACAGAGTCGATTAATTTAATAAATCCCCTAATTAATCTCTTTTAATGAAAAGAAAAACGAAAAATTCCAATAAACTGGCAAAAATTTATTTGATATAAAAGGATTGTAAGAAAAAAAAAGTATGTAATAAGAAACCGGACTGGCTGTATTACTTTTGTAAAATTGTTTAAATTGAATAAATTGCAAAGTTTGGAATGTTGAAAAGAATATTTGAGTATGTGTGCGTTTTAGTATAAAAGCAATACAGAAGAGAACATTTTCTCGCTTATTACCCGACTGAAAAGAAGGGTTATGTGTTTCACACGTATCTGTGTATGTGGATTTCTTTAAACCTTCGAAACATCCCAACGGTTGAATGGATTTTAATGAATGAGGTCTCTATCAATTCGTCTTAACAGCCCGATGGTTATAGGCTAGGTTTTGTTTTTATAAATTCAAAATGGCGGTAGAGACGAAAAAAAATTAACGCACCTATTGAGTGGCATATCATTGGATAGGTCTTTCAAAATGAAGACGATATTTCATTGACTATTTTACAGTCAGAAGCTCCGTTAAAATATTATACAACCTGGAAGTTATGTATGTAGGATCTCTAGCTTTACTGCAACTCTAACCATCATAGACATCTATATAGTGGTGTAGTCGAGGGGGGACGCGGGCGGACGGCATCCCCTCACTTTTTTATTTTATCTCAAACGTCCCCTTACTTTTTATTTTCAAGGGGGACGCTAGGAACCTGGAGGACGCAGATTCCCAAACCTATTATTATTTTTAAAAGGATAAGCTCTCTAATAACTTAACAATTTTAAGAATAAAAGCATTGAATTTTTATATCTTCCAAGAAAATTGAAAACTTTAATAAATTATAACGTGTTAAATATATCGAAAATGACGTGTGATATTGAGATTCGTTACTTGAGTTCGTTGAGTTCTTGGCTAGAATATTCAACTAAATTATGATGAAACCGTGATTTTAGAACGTTTCTTTTGTATTTCACCTCTTTAGAATTCAATTCTTTAAAAAACATTTGCATATTGCACTTACGTGTTAAACGTAATCTACTTACTAACTACGGTTTCCAGAATAATTATTTCTAGAAAAAAACCTGACAAAATGTGATTTTTAGAAGTTTAAATTTAATTTAAACTATGTTTAATTTTTTAATTACTTTTCTCGGCAATTCAAGATGGAAGACAAGATTTAAAAACAAGTTTGACCCATGTGACACGTACCTTATGTTTAGGACAATAAGCGTCCCCCCACTTTATTTTCCAGTACTACATCACTGCATCTATAGACCTCATCAAAACAGTGTTTATAGATAGGAAGTAACAATTAAACACAACTTAAAAGCCATCAATACAAGTAAATAAATAAAAAAATAGGTAAGTAATATAAACAAGCAATAAAGAAAAATATTTTAAGTCAATTTCTACTTAGGTCAATAAGATAATTTTTTTTCTCCCATTCTTCTTTCCTCTTGAGTGGCGCTTAAAATGCCTTGATCAAGAAGAGGGCTCTCTCGGTCTTAAAATACCTTGATCAAGAAGAGGACTCTCTCGATTATTGAAAATTAATTAATTTAATTTAATTAATTAATATTTGAAAAAAAAAACTGGATTAACATCAAGTGTCATCCACTACAAGTTTAAAAAAAATTATTTGAGCTTGATTGGATGAATAATAAGTATTTTATTAACGATTGAAAATTTGAACAAGATATATATAGCATAGAAACTCGACAGAGTTTCTCGCTAAGCAAAAGAAATAACAGTGCAATGAACCGTAAATGAAAGGAATTTCCGCCAATTAATGCCAAACGATATTTCAAAAAATTTTTTAGTACTCTGTCAAGTTTATATTTTCCGGACTGACCAAAGCTGGATTTTGACCCCTCTATATCTCCTGTTCTATTTATCATAGAAACAAAATTCTTGATTCTATGGAATGGGGCGTGCCACGTGACTCAGAAAACGAAAATAAAATGGAATCCGGCCAATATAGGTTTTTAGTAAATGCGATTTTAAAAGTGCTGTTTTTTGCACTTTGGAATTCTTGTTCCGACCAAATCTGTTGACAGGGCTACAGCAATGTGTAATTATCGTATTTTTACGCGGTTTACGTCATTAGAATTGTTTTTATGAGTAGTTCAAACCTTTGAAAATTTCATGATATATAAATAAAAATATTCATAAAAATTTTAATTAGTTTTCGATTTATACCAGTTTAAAGTCTCATTATTTTTGCAGCATCGTGTGCGTAATATGTGAGGCATTCTCACAATCTTTTGACTTTTAAGTCCCGGAATAATAATTTTTATTTTAGTAAAAGAATTATCCTAATACCCGCTAGCTTCTTATCATTGCAGCGTGGCATACGTAATATGTGAGGCATTCTCACATTGTTTTTACTTTTAAGTCCCGGAATAATAATTTTTACTTTCTTCTATCTTTACAGGAAGAAAGTATTGGATTCGTGAAAAATCGATCCGAGCAATACAAAATAATTTCTGTCGACGCAACACGACCCGAACCTAGAAATTCCTGTAGAAAAAACACGAAATCTGACGCGAACAAAATCTGAACCCGACGAAAATATTCCCAAGAACCATAACCCGATCCGATGAAGACAAAATAATTTCCGTGAATCCGCAACCCGACCCAAACCTAAATTTTTTTGAAAAAATCCCGAAATATGACCCGAACCAAATATGATAACCGACAAAAAAGAACAATAACCCGATCCGAGCAAGACAAAATAATTTCCTTAGACACGCAAACCGAACTGAATCTAAAAATTCCATTTAAAAAAACCTGAAATCTGACCAAAGCTAAATCTGAATCCGACAAAAATATCCCCAAAAACCATAACCCGATACGAGCAAGACAAAATAATTTCCGTGGACGCAGCACGACCAGAGCATAAAAATTCCATTTAAAAAAACCCGAAATCTGACACGAACCAAATCTGAACCCGACAAGTAAACTATTCCAAAAAACCATAATCCGATCTGAGCAAGGTAAAATAACTTCTGTGGACGCGCAACCCGATCCGAACCTAAAAGTTTAGTTTGAAATAAACACGAAATATGACTCAAACAAAATATTATAATCGACAAAAATATTCTAAAGAACCATAGCCCGATGCAAGCAAGACAAAATAATTTCCGTGGACACGCAACCCGACTCGAACCTCAAAATTCCACTAGAAAACCCACGAAATCTGAACAGAACCGAACCAAATCTGAATCCGTCAAAAATATTCCAAAGAATCATAACCGGATCCGAGCAAGACAAAATTGTTACCGTTGTCATGCAACTCGATCCTAACCTGAAAGTTCTACTTGAAGTTAACCCGAAACCCGAACAGTACCCGAAATAAAAATACATCAGGCCGTACCCCGATCCGAGCAAGGCAAATTAATTTCCGTGTACACTCAATATGACCAGAATCTGAAAATTCCATTTAAAGTCAACCTGAAACCCGACCCCGAACCCGATCTGGAAGGGACAAAAATATTTCAAAGAGTCGTAACCCAATCCGAGCAAGACAAAATTATTTCTGTCGACACGCAACCGGATTCATTTGAAGTCAACCCGAAAACCGACCGTAACCCGGTTTCGGATCGAGTTCAATTATAACTTTCTGGTTTGGATCGGGTTGCCTGTCGACGGAAATTATTTTGTCTTGCTCGGATCGGGTTATAGTTCTTTGGAATATTTATCTCGAGTTAAGATTTGGTCCGGGTCTGGTTTCAAGTTTACTTCAAATGGAATTTTTAGGTTCTGGTCGTATTGCGTGATCACGGAAATTAATTTGCTCTGCTCGGATCCGGTTATGGATCTTTGGAATATTTTTGTCGGGTTCAAATTTCGGGTTTCTTTCAAATGAAATTTTCAGATTAGGATCGGTTTGCGTGTCAATGGAAATTATTTTGTTTTGCTCGTATCGAATTATTGACCTTTGGAATATTTTTGTCGGGTTGAAATTTCGTTTTTTTTTTTCAAATGAAATTTTTAGGTTCGCGTCGGGTTGCGTGCCCACGGAAATTATTTAGTTTTGCTCGATTCGGGATAGGGTTCAATGGAATGTTTTTGTCGAGTTCAGATTTGGTTCGGGTCAGATTTTGGGTTTTTTCAATTGGAATTTTTAGGTTCGGATCAGGTAACATGTCCACGGAAATTATTTTGTCTGTTGGGATACGGTTATGGTTCTTTGGAGTTTTTTGTCTGGTTCAGATTTGGTTCGGATCAGATTTCAATTTTTTTCAAAGGGAATTTATAGGTTCGGGTCGGGTATTATGTCCACGGAAATTATTTTGTGTTGCTCGGATCCGATTATGGTTCTTTGGAATATTTTTGTTGGGTTCCTATTTGGTACGGGTAAGATTTCTGGTGTTCTTCAAAGGGAATTTTTAGGTTTTTGTTGGGTTGCGTGTGCCAGAAATTATTTTGTCTTGATCGGGTTACGGTTATTTTCAATATTTTTGTTTGCTATTAAATTTTGTTAGGGTCAAATTTCGGGTGTTTTCAAATGGAACTTTCAGTTCGGGTCGGGTTGCGTGTAGACTGAAATTATTTTGGCTTGTTCGGATCGGCGTACAGTCTGTTGCAATTTATGTTTTGAGTTAGGTTCAAGTTATGGGTTTATAAGCCTAAAAATATCACCTTGATTGGGAAATAAGTGGTTACTTGTCAATTAGCCTAACCGCTGTCTAGGCTCTATGCAATAGGCCTGAAAAATATTAGGCTATTTGGGAAATACGAGATGGTTCTCCAATTAACCTACGACATGAATATCTCACATTGCATTTAACATTTAAAGCTGGTTAGAACTCGCGCGATTACAGGTTAAACATAAAAAAGGCAAAAATTCGCTAAAAACGTAAAATAAAAATAATTTATTCAAACTTTTTGGATTTTTGGCCCACTTTATTAAAATGCTTCTAGATTTCAGCCCACACTCTTTTAAAATTCCAATACTATGGATATTTTTGTACACAAAATTTAGATAACAATTAAATGAACTTTTATTTTGCACGAAATCGGAATGATTATTGACGAAGCTACTGTGCACAATAATCATCACCGAATGTTCTGCTGATATTTAAGAAGAAACTGGATTATAGAAACGTTCCAGTGGACCTCGATTATGGAAAGCTTCTAGGTAAACACTGACTGCGGAGGAACCACAGAACACACTCAGAAAGATAATTTAAGTATTTTAGTGAATCACAGAGTACTTATAGTCATGAAAACAATTCGATAGAACTTAAGGATCATTGAATTTTTGGCAGTTTTATTGGAATTTTTCCTTTTCTTTTCATTTAAAATGATTAATAAGGGTATTTATTAAACTAATCGATTCTGTTATATTGAACTTGGTAATTAAAGAATATTATCAATATGCCATAAATAGCTTTTAGTTAATTTTTAATCAGATAATAGAGCTACTTAAAAATTTACAAATATGACTGAAATTAGGGAAAATCATTTCATAACGATGATATATCGAATTCTGAATATTTTATTGAAATGAATTATAATTTATCGTATGAATGATCCGAAATATGTGAGAAAATACTTGGAAAGTACATGACTTAGTATGTCCTGCTTGTCACGTAAAAAACAATTATGAATTTAGAAAGTACATGCATTGAAAATTCAGAAAATCCAACAAGTGCTGGAGCTTATGAAAACATTTTCTAAAAAAAAGAGGCTTAACCAGATAATCTGAGTTTCTGCCGCGCTTATCGGAGGGACATTGGATTTCAAAATTATAAAAAAACTAATTTTATTTAAAAATTACTTCAAGCACGCCCGGTGATAAAACAAATGTTCATTATTCAATCTGTTTTTAAGACTTTACATATTTTGTGTAAAATGATGCGAACTTTGAAACTGTAATGGCAGTTTTTCAAAAGTTATTAAAATAAAATCCTTACTGAGTTAATTTATGAATCACCCTATAGCTTATAGAACAAGATCTAAAATATTGCTGGTTAGTTCTACACGTTTTATTATTTCTAAAAAATAAATGATTTCTTCTGAGATTTGTAAGAATCGATAAACTATATTTGAATTGTTTTTAAAAAGTCCAACATCATGTCTTACTAGATATATTACACTTTTGAAAAGTTTATAGCCTCACTATTAAATAATTTTTTACTCCCATCATCTTTCGTTTATCTTTTCTTTTCTGAATTAAAATGGAATAGGTATAATGCAAATGAAATACCTTACAAAAAGAAGTGATATCTAATCGAAAGCAACTCGTTGTAAATGATGCCGCCAAGCCACAAACCTAAAACGTCAGTCATAAAAAGAAGTGATATAACATAAAAAGAAGTGATATAGAAGTGCATACTCCGAGTGCCGTGTAAAAATCTATCACTACTCATAATGTTTTCAAAGGAATCGGAGTGAGGTACAGTATGTGAAAACTGTTTGGCGACCTGCAGGCGTATATTTAATTTATGCAGTACCTATACCAATTTCGAAAAATTGTGAAAGTCGAAAAAATTAATTTTAATTTCTCATTATATCACTCTTATAAATATTTGTAGGAGGAAGATCTGTAATAAATGAGAAAGATTTGTAAGACAAGCAGGAAATGGTATGTAATTGTGGTAATCATCTGCTATTACAATTCTACTTTTCATTATTTTAAACATAATTTTTAATTACATAAATACGTTTAATAATACACTGTATTAAAATTAAAGGGACAACTTGTAAAATGGATCCTGTTTATGACAGATTTATTTCTTAAACGTAAAGTTCGTGTTTCCAACATAAGGAATATTATATAATACTAGTAGCCTTACTAGAACAGATTTTCCTCTGTCATGTGCAATTCCGTTTACGCAGGCTTTACTGCAATATATCATAGTTTAATTAACGTCTACTATTAGGTGCATTGTTAGTAATATTCATATGATCATTATTTTTTATTACTATTTTACAAACTCAAAATGTTTATTACATGTTTACTTAGAAAATCTCCTCATAAAAATGGTCTTTCTCGTTCAAATAATGGTAATCAACAAATCGATCCCATGATGTTAAATAAGAATGGGCATGTAAACACCATAAGCTCCGAATTTTCACAGTTTAATGGGAGAAGTAATATAAGAAGAAAATTGTAAAACAAAAAGTCATATATATGTAAGTGCAGGAAGAACAAACTTTATATTAGCCTGCAGGTCGCCAAGCAGTTTTCACATACTGTACCTCACTCCGAGTCCTTTGGAAACATTATGAGTAGTGATAGATTTTTACACGGCACTCGGAGTATGCATTTCTATATCACTTCTTTTTATGTTATATCACTTCTTTTTATGACTGACGTTTTAGATTTGTGGCTTGACGGCATCATTTACAACGAGTTGTTTTTGATTAGATATATATATATAGGAAGAGTTTGAGCTAATAGTAGGAATTGAAAAGAAAATAGTTTTACATTGATGAGAAATAATTAATTAGTTCACTTTTTACGCAGTCGGTTTTTGATTTTTTAAATTTAATTATTTATTTCAATATGATAAACATGGACCGGGAGCCGGCAGCACAAACAATCACCTCATCGAGTTCACGGATGAAATTCTAGGATTAGTTAAATCTTGATTCGCATATTAAAAGGCAATCGGCCTGCCAACTCATATCTTGGTAGAAAAACCTGAAAACCCGATTTTAGCGGCCGACTTTTAGGTTTACCATTGTGTTTTCCTGTACCAAAGGTTATGAAAACATGGAGAACTGGGAGCAGGAAAACACAGTAACCTACGAGTCAACCGCTAAAATCGTGTTTTCAGATGTTTTCCACCAAGATATGACTTGGCAGACCGATTGCGTTTTAATATGCGAATCAAGATTTAACTAATCTAGATTTTTATTTATTTTTATTTAACACATACATCTGACTTGTGTGCTTGACATCTAGGTCCGCTTATAAGTCATCGTCAAATTCTGGGACGAGATAGCACAGTGAAATTTACAACACAGAGAAATTACATCCGGGAGCTCCACAAAGTGTGTGCAATGGAGCCAGCGAGA
Organism: Maratus speciosus; assembly: GCA_963932465.1. NCBI lineage: Eukaryota > Metazoa > Arthropoda > Arachnida > Araneae > Salticidae > Maratus > Maratus speciosus. The sequence goes on from OZ010789.1 coordinate 470,786,786, forward strand.
GTCGAACTCGCAGACCTCTGCCGCTCACAATACTTGCTAATCTAGAATTTCATCCGTGTTCTCGATGAGATGATTGTCTGTACTGCCAGCTCCCGATCTAACAGTAATCCTGAAGTTCTGTCGAATTGTTTTCATGACTATAAGTACAGCAGCGTCTAGAATATATAGTGTGGAAATCGGCTATCCCAGTAATACTTTAAAAATGCTAAAATATTGGATCCGTTAAATATCAAACGATGCTGAAACCCTATGAGTCTATTACAGCAACATCTGCAGGATATTTTCTAAAGCTACAAGACGATTTGGTCTAGATGCTGTAATAATACGATGTTTACTTTGAAATTTGAGAATATATCGCAGATGTCGCTGCGATCGGGGTCCTGGATTTTAGCATCATTGCTCATTTAAGGGATAAAACTTTTTAGCGCTGCTTGGATAGCAGATTTCTACACTATATATTCTAGACGCTGTACTATAAATACGCTGTGATTCACTAAAGTGCTTACATTAGCTATCTGAGCTTTCTGTGGTTTCTCCTTAGTCGGCGTTTACCTAGAATCTTTCCATAATCGAGGTCCGCTGGCACGTTTCTATAATCTAGTTTCTCCTCAAATATCAGCAGGACATTTCGCTATGATTATTGTGCGCAGGACCTTCGTCAAAAATCATTCCGATTTCGTGCAAAATAAAATTTAATTTGTTATCTAAATTTTGTGTGCAAAAATACCCATAGTATTGGAATTTTAAAAGGGTGTGTGCTGAAATTAGAAGCATCTTTAATAAAGTGGATAATAGAACATCTTTCATAAAGTAGAAACTCGGATCATTGAGGTTTTAGATGAACAAATTCAATTCATATTCAACTTTCAAGTAAAGTGATAAAATTTTCAAGAGATTGAAATAGTACAAATTCATTAAAATACAGAAGGGATAGAAGCACCTCACCGGGACCCCAACCCTAAGGTTTATGGAGAATGTCCCGGGGGGAAAGTTCCCCACCGCCATCCACGCCAGGGTAACAGGTCCGGAACACAACGACATATATTAAAACCATAATCACATAATAAGTAATCTGTTACACAAATAAGAGGCGACACCCGCAGCGCCCACAGTCAAACAAAAATAGCTAAAATCTGAACTATAACCTATTTACAGACGACGAATATACTTTAAACTAATAACTAGTAACCTTATCTACAACACACAAGACACAGATGACTATCACATTTTTATAGGAAACTACTGAAAAACAAAGGCGACTGTATTGAAATTCTTCAGGCAGGCGTTACAGATGACCATCAAACAAAATGTCCAGAAATAACTCTGAATGTTCAACAAGTGCCCACAAGAGTCAGTATTTATACCGGGTGTCCTAAAAACGACTGACTGATTTTAAAATTCAATAACTTGCAAATGGTGGCAGATATTTAAAAAATTCTTGCAGGGGGGTTATGCATAAGGTCAAAAGTTTTTTTACAGTGATTTTCGATTTTAGTTCGAATTACAAACAATAGATGGCGCTGTAAGCAATAAGCGCTAAAAACAGGCTCGATTTTTTATTTTTTGGCCAATTTCTTCTTCCATGCGGAAAAAGGAGATGGAAATGTATTGAGCGGGCCACCAAGTACCAAAAATCCAGCCTGAATTTAACGTCTATTGATTGCAGCGCCATCTATTGTTTGTAATTCGAACTAAAATCGAAAATCACTGTAAAAAAACTTTTGATCTCATGCATAACCCTTCTGCAAGAATTTTTTAACTATCTGTCAACGTTTGCAAGTTATTGAATTTTAAAATCAGTCAGTCCTTTTTAGGACACCTGGTATCTTATGAAAGAAACATATTCGTTTAAAACATTGTAATTGTTCTTTAATTTGTGCTAATTGTCAGGATTAAGCAAGTTCCCTTAAGATTTTGTCTCAACGTTAAGTCATTATTAAAACGAAAATGATGCACCATGAGCCTACATCTTCCATAAAGGTAATGTTTCACATCGCCGTGGACACCACAAATATACAGAGATGAAGGCTCTCTTGCCAATTTTGTAGAGAAATGCCGGAAAAGATCCATGAGCAGTGATGTAAAACTGCACAATTTCTCTGAAGCAAATATATTCACTGTTCACTTCATTAAAAATGATGTAAGTATCGCGGCCAACGTCGGAACTTATGATATGATTAGGGCAGTCATAAGGAATAGCTGCTTGTGCGTCAGCATCAGCTCGCTCATTTCCAGTCAGACCGACATGGGCTTTAATCCAGCCTATAAAAAGAGTTTTCCAAGGATTTTTAACCAAAAGGTCAAAAATATTTCTTACAATAATGTTCATCGGAAAAAGTCATTGTAAAGAAAATACCGAAGACAAACTGTCAGTGTACAGTCTAGCATGTGAATATTCTGAGTCAATGAACCACTTTACTGCGTATTCAATAGCAGTCAGTTCTGCCTGATATACTGTATTGTAGGGTTGCAAACGTATTCCAAAGTCATGAATCATCCTGACACCACTCATTAAAATACATGCCACTCAGTAAATATCCATCGGTTGTAATGCAATCTCTTTTAAGTGACCTTGTAAACGAACTATAAATGCTGCAATACCGACTTACAATAGAGAGCTTAACTGGGTCGAATCCAATAACATCTACCGTATTAAAATCCGAGCGCGTATGTATCTAGATGTAGCCTCAAAAACTCGGAAACCACAAGCCGCAGGGCTGCGGAATTTGGCACACGGGTTGCTTGTAGGGGGCTCATGAACGATTGGGACCAAATATTCGAAAAATTTAAAGAGATTATTTTTTTAATTTCATGTTTTTAACGAATTTTTGCTTTTTAACACTTTCCAACAAAGTTGAAAAGTGTTTATGACTTCTGTTTGTCTGTCCGTCTGTCCACGCTCTAACTCTCGTAAATATGCTTTAATCGTTCTGAAATTTTTGGATGTTAGTGACCTCAACCATAATTGTATATATCTATTTCAAGAGGTCGTAATATGAATTCAGCTAATAATCCTGATATAGGAGAACCCATTGGAGCTCCGTTATTTTGTTTGTATATTTTGTCGTCGAAAGTGAAGTAATTATTATTAACTATAAGATTAAGAGCACTCTTAAGTGTAGTTTTCATACTTTCATTAATACTCTCCATGCGGTCAATGCAGTTATTTATATTTGTAACCGCTTTTTGGGTATCAATAGATGGGTATAAAGAAACTACATCTAGACTGGCTATTAAATAATCCTGAGGTAAATTAATGTGATTCAAATATTGAATCAACTCATACGTTGAATTAATTACATGATCTGAGCTGGGCAAAATATTTTTCAATAAAAATACAAAAGCTTTTTCCATAAAATATGTGGGGTTTGAGCATTTAGTTACTATTGGTCTTATTGGCATATCTATTTTGTGGTCTTTGAGTCTGCCGACAATTGCTGGGATTACTGCTAACTTATTAATTTTCATTAGAACTTTCATATTATCAGCTTCCTTTATTAACCAATTCATTAACTTTTTTGTTGATTATGTTAAGTGGATTCTTCTTGATTTCTTGACAATCCATATTGTTAATGCATTGTACCATTTTATTTTTATAGTCATCTCTATTTAATATGGCTAATTTATTAGATTTATCCGTTTGAATTAAAATGATTTCTGGATCAAGTTTTAGCTTTTTCAAAGTATTCAATTCATCTTTCGGTATACTTGTGGGTTTCTTAATTAACTTCTTCAGTTCATGGTTCATAACATTGCGAATTTCTTCTTTATGATCGTTATGAGTCGACAGTACAATATTTTCAATTTCTGGAATGATAGATTTTAAATTAGGCTTAATTGGAAAAATGTATTTTGGCCCCCGCTCAAGTACTTTTATTTCATCTTCCGTTAATGGTCTGCTAGATAAATTCAGAAATTCTACTGGTTGGCATATACGGTTGACATAGGACTTTTGTGCGTTGTAAAGATTTTCTATCTTGCGAGCTTGTACCCTTTCTTTTAAGCGGATTTTACCGTATCTATATTTTTCCAGGTTGTTCATGAGAATATCAAATATATATTGTGGAGTAGAGGTTGCAAATTCATAATATAAATCTAAAGTTCTCTGTTGTAGTTTACTAATGTAGGCATACTTCTTTCTAATACATAATATTAAACATTTACTCTCAAATTGTCTATTAAGATTAGTAAAGTTATAATTACCAAATTTATTTCTGTTCTTCAAAAATGACGGAATTATGTTCCTACTTCGGCATAATTTAAGAAAATCCAAATTCAAAAGTTCACGATCCAGGCGTAGTCTTTCATATTTGAAACGCGAAAATATTTTCTTATCAAACACTTCAAACGTATTCATTCCAGCATCGAAGAAATGTTATAAACACATGTATAATAATCACTTATAAACAGATAAAGTTAAAAAATGCTATAAAAAGTAATAGAAAATCTTTATTAAGATTGACGATCGTTTCGTTGCACAAACGGCAACATTTTCAAAATCATTCAACGATAGAAAATATTTTCACATAATTTAAAAACAATAAACATAGTAAACAATGTCACGCGACATGATGCATAATGAAAAACATTGTAAACATAAAATTAATTTAAAAGATTAGATTAGCTATTGGTGAGCGTGGATTAATTTTCAAAACAATAACATGGTAAACAATGTCACGAGACAACATGCATAATGAAAAGCATTGCAAAATATAAAATAAAAATAAAATTATCTTGGCTATTTGCGAGCGAGGATTAATTTCTTCTATTGTTACTAAAATTACATAGCATCTCTTTCCAAATTTTAGGTAATTCTATGGACACTGAATCATTGCAAATATTCTTGTTGCGTAAAAATATCTCTATTGATTCTCGGATTATGGATGGTAAATAAAATCTTGATGTATAAATTAACTTGCTATTTTTAAAATCTATCTGTAAAGGTTCTTCGCTGTATAATCTGGCCAAAGCTGTGGTTCTTCTGTTGTATTTGATGTCTGCTATATGTTCTTTGATTCTAGTTTTAAGTTTTCTAGTTGTCATACCTATATAAAACTGCTTGGTTCCATCTTCTTTGGTGAAAGGTATTTCGTATACTCCCGATAACTGGTTTGACTCAATTGGATCTATTTTCTTGCATACTATATTTCTTAATTTCATAGAAGGTTTTGCGACTAGGGAGATATTGTATTTATTGAGTTTATATTTCAGACGTTCGAAGAAACCAGGAAAATATTGTAAAGTGGATAATATGGAATTTTGTGGATTGAAATTTCTTTTCTTGTTATTCTTTAAGCTCTTAATTAATTTTTCTATGGTACTTTCTTTGTATCCGTTGTTTCCGTCATTTTTGAAGAACAGAAATAAATTTGCTAATTATAACTTTACTAATCTTAATAGACAATTTGAGAGTAAATGTTTAATATTATGTATTAGAAAGAAGTATGCTTACATTAGTAAACTACAACAGAGAACCTTAGATTTATATTATGAATTTGCAACCTCTACTCCACAATATATATTTGATATTCTCATGAACAGCCTGGAAAAATATAGATACGGTAAAATCCGCTTAAAAGAAAGGGTACAAGCTCGCAAGATAGAAAATCTTTACAACGCACAAAAGTCCTATGTCAACCGTATATGCCAACCAGTAGAATTTCTGAATTTATCTAGCAGACCATTAACGGAAGATGAAATAAAAGTACTTGAGCGGGGGCAAAATACATTTTTCCAACTAAGCCTAATTTAAAATCTATCATTCCAGGAATTGAAAATATTGTACTGTCGACTCATAACGATCATAAAGAAGAAATTCGCAATGTTATGTACCATGAACTGAAGAAGTTAATTAAGAAACCCACAAGTATACCGAAAGATGAATTGAATACTTTGAAAAAGCTAAAACTTGATCCAGAAATCATTTTAATCCAAACGGATAAATCTAATAAATTAGCCATATTAAATACAGATGACTATAAAAATAAAATGGCACAATGCATTAACAATATGGATTGTCAAGAAATCAAGAAGAATCCACTTAACATAATCAACAAAAAAGTTAATGAATTGGTTAATAAAGGAAGCTGACCTGATAATATGAAAGTTCTAATGAAAATTAATAAGTTAGCAGTAATCCCAGCAATTGTCGGCAGACTCAAAGACCACAAAATAGATATGCCAATAAGACCAATAGTAACTAAATGCTCAAGCCCCACATATTTTATGGAAAAAACTTTTGTAGTTTTATTGAAAAATATTTTGCCCAGCTCAGATCATGTAATTAATTCAACGTATGAGTTGATTCAATATTTGAATCACATTAATTTACCTCAGGATTATTTAATAGCCAGTCTAGATGTAGTTTCTTTATACCCATCTATTGATACCCAAAAAGCCGTTACAAATATAAATAACTGCATTGACCACATGGAGAGTATTAATGAAAGTATGAAAACTACACTTAAGAGTGCTCTTAATCTTATAGTTAATAATAATTACTTCACTTTCGACGACAAAATATACAAACAAAATAACGGAGCTCCAATGGGTTCTCCTATATCAGGATTATTAGCTGAATTCATATTACGACCTCTTGAAATAGATTAAACAAAAACATAATTTGCAGAACAAATTAAAAAAGAAAATTTATTTCCTACATTGTTTAAGCCCGAGAAGGGACAGATATTAAGATGTTTCATTCAGTTAGCTCTACGTTTAATGTTACATTTTTGTAACAAATAAGTTAAACCAATTAAACACTAAAAAATAAAATTCAAACAATATGACACTTTAAACATCCTAAAAACTTGGATTCCGTTCAAATGAAAACGAAATAAATCTTAGACTTTTTTTAAAGGTTTGTATTTTAGACGTGCCTTATGATTTTATGTACAATCATCATAAACATAATACAAAATCCGCAATACAAATATTTACATCTAATAAATGGAAAAAGTCTAAGATTTATTTCATTTTCATTTGAACGGAATCCAAGTTTTTAGGATGTTTAAAGTATCATATTGTTTGAATTTTGTTTTTTAATGTTCAATTGGTTTAACTTATTTGTTACAAAAATGTAACATTTAACGTAGAGCTAACTGAATGAAACATCTTAATATCTGTCCCTTCTCGGGCTTAAACAATGTAGGAAATAAATTTTCTTTTTTAATTTGTTCTGCAAATTATGTTTTTGTTTAATATGTCAAGTTTTTTAATAACTACTGCATTCAGGCAAACACTCAGATGAACTCATTTCAAAATTAACGGAATGTACAATCATTAAGGTTTGATTATCGCATCCAATTTGTGGTGTAATTTACCAATGATTAATCCAAAATGGTTCACGAAAGCAATAATACAGGTTGTCGTTGTTTGGCCAAAAACTTCCAATCTGAGCATAAAAAATCAAAATTTAGTTACCCCCATTTTCCACTTGGGAACGCTATGAATGCAAAAATAGTGTTATATATTTAATGCTAATATTTAACAACAGTATAGCTGTTATTCAGTAAGACATAAAAAAAAACCCGCCAGTTTTACTTTTAAAAAAAATTTACCCTTTTTCCTCGCAGGGAACGATGTAAACGCAAAAGGAAATTGTTACCTAAGTTAAACTTCGGGTATTTATTTTGCGGCAACACCAGCCGTTTCTGTGCCAGGCAAAAAAAAAAGACCTTGAGGAAAATTTTAGATAAAAAAATGCCATAGACATAACGTTAAAAGCCCCTATCTTTTTAAAATTTACAAGTAATGGACCCCATCAGTGGTGACGTCAAAGGCAACTCAATTCAGCGTACCAACCATAAATTGGATCCAAATTAACCACAGAGTTCAGAAACAGATGGGGAGGAAACGTGATGGTTTGGCATAAAGCTAAAAATCTAACCTTGAAATCAATGAAAACCTTTCACAATTCGCTCTAAACAATTGCGGGTAGCTTTGAAAACCTCCCATTCCAAATAATTCAACAGTGGTTCCATGTGCTCGTCTAGTTTGGGCCGAATGATCTGAGCAATACCTGGCTTCATATTGCAAGCCGTTTTGACGCATGGTGCATCTCTTATACACTCAACTTTCTGGGTTTGTTTGGATCCAATTTGCGGTTCATACACGGAGTTAAGTTGCCTGTGACGTCACACTGATGGGGGCCACTATTTTTTATTTCTTGTTGATACAAAAAAGAAACTGCCTATGAACAATACATATATTACACAGCGAAAATGTCCTTGTGCAACGCTGACGTCATATTGACGATGTAACCAGAAAAATAAATTTAACTTATTTGAAAATTTAGTAACTTCTAAACGTCGGAAAAATTCAATTTTTACGCCGCCTCAAAACAATAGAAACAGTCCAGAATTGATTTCCAGCCAATATATCTTAACGAAATTAAAACTTCATCTGTAAATAAATAAAAGAAAACACAAATAAATCACAAGATTAACACCTTTTTAATCGAACTACGCGCTTATCTGTATGTAACTTCTTATAGTCACGCTTAAAAATCAGTATCGGTAAAATTTATTTACATTTTTTGACGTCATATTCACCTACTTACTGTATTTACTCATATTAATGTTTCTTGTATTACTTTTATTTCCACTATGATGCCATATTCATCTTATTTTTAATTCTTTACAAAAAATTATTTTAATTCCCTTTTTCACGTGTTCACAAATCTTTCAACTGGAAATTAATTGCTGGGGAGAAAAATTTATCACGGCTTTTGAATTTTTTGCAACAATAAGAAATGTTAAATTTTATGGGAAAATGTGCATTGATTCTCGATGAAAATAGCGAAATTTGTAATTATTAAGAAAAATATTTGAATAATTTAAATAAAACATAGCCTGTGCTACTTTCTGGGTTATAATCTACCCATAGGCAAAGGCATTTTATTATCCGTTTTCTGTCTGATATCAGGCAAATGTTTTTACACTTTAAATTTATAATATTATTAAAATTAACAAAGAATAAAAAGTGAGTGGCATCAGGGACAAAAAGGTGGGAAGAAAAAATCAAAAAGTTACGATCTCCATAGGCTTTTCTATGTTAAATTAACATTGAGAAGTGACACTGGAAATAAATAAGTATTGCGCTGCCGCGCAATACTTAAATATATACAAATTGGATTATACTCCCCATACATAGATCAGATACGTAGACGATATTTTCATCATTTGGCAACATGCAGATACCTTGCTCAATAACTTTTTAAACCAGATTAATAGCCTTGATTCTAAAATTAAATTTACATTGGAAATAGAACAAAATGGTACGCTACCTTACTTAGATGTATTACTAATCAAGACGCACCACGGAATAGAACGTACTGTTTACTGAAAACCCATAGCCAGTTAATCCATTATCCCTCATAATGCTCAAGCACCTTTTTCGTACAAAGTTTCTGCACTTAAACATTCTATTCATAGAGCTTTCACAGTTTGTACCCCCGTGCAGTTAAATAACGAAATAAATAAAAAATATATGATATTGCAAGAAACAATGGATACAAAGAAAGTACCATAGAAAAATTAATTAAGAGCTTAAAGAATAACAAGAAAAGAAATTTCAATCCACAAAATTCCATGTTATCCACTTTACAATATTTTCCTGGTTTCTTCGTACGTCTGAAATATAAACTCAATAAATACAATATCTCCCTAGTCGCAAAACCTTCTATGAAATTAAGAAATACTAGGTGATCGTACCCGGGCTTCCCGGGTTAAAGAATATATGTGTAAACATTTTTTTTTAAATTGAAGACTAATATTTTTTATATGCAATAAATTTTTTAGATTACCCACTTACATTAAAAAAGCATTTTTCATATGGATAAAACGAATTATACAATCAAATAAATTTTTGAAATTTATCAAAAGCGACATTTTCTTATTAGCCGCATGCTGAGTTATTTGACCAAGATTTTGCTACTTATGGCATCCTTTTATATTCTGATAATTTCAGAGCTTATACATGTCTGTTAAATTTGTGTTTTATTTATATTATTTTATTTATTTATTCATAAAGAAGTTTTTTTAATGGATATTAGCCGTAAGAAAATGGTAAACTCTTTATTTTGTTTTAAGGACAAACGGATTAATATTTCGTAATCGAGCTCCGCGCGATATAGATAAATTAAATATATTTCATGTTTTAAAATTGTTTTTAAAACCATTTACAATCAGTAAACAGAGATGAACTTTGCAAACAAATTCCATTTGAAAAAAAAAAAAATCATCCTATTTGGTGATCAAAAAATTTAAATTGTGCGATTATAAATATGTTAGATTTGTGTTTTTTCAATATTATTCTTTTATTTGTTCATAAAAGAAGTATTAATTTTGTTAATTTGTATCTTGTTTGATCATTTAAAAATCATTTTAACTCAAAACTTGAAGTCACGATTATCAGCAATATCTTTTATGTGAACAGACGCACTCTTTACTTGAGATCCTAATCTCAATTCCGGAGAGTAAAAATTTCCGTAATTTATGTTTTTTAGACGCATCTGTGTTAAAATGTTTAGTTTTATCTTGGAAAATGATAATTTTATTTTAAATATGGCTTCATTTTCACTTAAATAAGCATTTCGCCTAATGTCTGAAACCTAGTATCAGTACACATGCAGAAGGAAAAACAATATAGAAAATTTATGAGGAAAAATGCGTGTTTTCAAAAGCAGTATGTCATTTTCCGTTATTAAGCCCCTAATATAATATTCTGCTCCTAGTGGGATTTTGCGACACTAAACCCTATACAACAATTTTTATCAACAATTTTGAATTTTTATCAGAAAATATCATGAATAAAGATAAAAATACCTCATTATTTCTCTCTTGTCTTCAATAATGAAAGCTATCTAATTTTCACCATTTTGAAGAGATTTCATAAAATGCTTTTAAAATTAAAATATAAAAGTGGGGATATTAAAAAAAAAACAGATAGTGCAATCACATCTACTTTCAGTTAAAAAAAAAAAAAAAAATTAGTAAAATTGGTTCAGCAGAAAGATCGGGGCAGATGACTAAAAAACACACTTGTGTTTTAAATACATAGATTATATAAAATTAGGAAAAATTAAATTAAGCAAATTATGTTATGTTGATAAAATTATAGTAGAATGTCCTAAAGCATTAAAATTTTATTATTCGAGAGAATTTTGGACAAAAATTTCAGGAACATAATATTATTTTAAACCACGAATTATTTGTTTGCTCGTCTAACACGGCGAAGCAAATCCATCCAGCAGAGAATCATCAATTTCTGTAATATAAATCGCTATTATTTGCATGTCATCTCTCTTTTATAAAGACACTCTAATTTTTTGTAAAACATTGCGTTTTATCAGTGTGTGATTTCGATTACATTATTTTCAAAAGTGAAGCATTTTAACCTGTGAAGAATTTCAAAGCAACTGGTCTGGGAAAATGACGCACTTCTACAAAACATAGTTCGGGTTTAAGAATTAAAATACACGCTTTTTTATAAAATGACGTCATTTGCATCCGCTAAAGCAATCCACTTTTACAATACAGTTTTAACTTCGTCTATAGAAAAGTATGCATATGATGTCATTATCACGGAATAACAGACAATATTCTTGACATAGCCCATATTTTAATTTCAATTTTTTTTTTCAGGTTTTATGAGAAAATGGCAACAAATGATACAGTATCGCCTGTTTTCGACTATTTTCCGTTTACTTTTAATGACTTTCAATAGAAATGGGGTACTTTTGTTGCCACGATAAGAAAAGTTTTCGTCTTTGATTAGGTAAAATAAGTTAAACATTTCAAAATAAGCTAATATAAAAGGAATTAAGTAAACGGAGTCTTTGTCTCCTGGTAATTTTTACCAAAGCGAAAAGAAAGTTCTTTTAAATGAGACATTTTAAATTAATCGTTTTTAATCTAACGTAATTTTGACCAAGCTATTCTTTCTCTTTTAAATATTCACGTGAAAATACTTTTGTTAGAAATGAAATATTATTTGCGCTTTCCTAACAAAAATAGTTGAAAAGATCCTCTCAAAATATCAAATAAATGTCTAGGGCAATTTCTAAATTTAAATTGTTTTGCAATATTATTTTGTGTTCATTTTATGTAATAACTGTAATGTGACGTAAATATGACGTAATTTCTCCTATTTAAGACTTCTAACGCATGTTAATGAATTTATATCCTTTCTCTTTTAAAATTCACGTATATAGTTTTTATGACGTAATTTTTAATAAGTCCCTGCTTTTTGTACATAATTATTTAATTCTAATTCCAAGTGATTTTTTCTGTTTATAATAGTCACGTGTAAATAAATTTTTAATTTGAAGCAAACATTATTATTTGCACTGTTTATACATTTGGCAACAGATCAAATTAATACCATCTCTCTATTCTAAAAAAAAAAGTAACTTACGCTGTCACCGCCGCCGCCGCCGCCGGTTTTGAATTTTTTGTGACCGGAGGTCTTTCTCCGTTAATATTAAGAAAAATATTGCATACAAAAATATGAAAACGGCGGTATTATAGAGAAATGTTTGATAAACACGCTGATGCAGACAGTTTTCAAATCGAAGAATTATTTTAAGAGATATTTAATGCTAAAGTTGGACAAAGTCGTTCCATTAAAAAAGTTTTATGGGAGCAAAAACTATACATCGGAATTTATTCATTTTTAGATCATTTTATACGTTATAATTTCCCGGTGTGCAGAATGCATTTATTTTTTTTAAATTTGACTCATTTTTTGAGCTTTTATTTCTATTTTAAATTCAAATTTTCATAATTTCGAGAGATATTTTTTACTTATTTTAGAAAATTGTACTAATTTAATCTGTTGTCAACTGTATAAACAGCGCAAACAATAATGTTTGCTTCAAATTAAAAATTTATTTACACGTGACTATTATAAACAGAAAAAAAAACTTTTAAATTAGAATTAAATAATTACGCATAAAAAGCAGGAACTTATTTAAAATTACTTCATAAAAACTATATTTACAAGTGAATTTTAACAGAGAAAGGATATCGTAAAATAACTAGAGAACAGGAATTCTGCTTTTTCAGAATTTAGTGTCACCCCCGGCATTTCCATTACTTCATTTTCTTCTGATGGACTGATGGCTTCTATTATTATGAAACAGCCATTATAAAGGAGGTGTTAGGTGAAGATGAAAGAACAGCCGTAAAAAGTTAGAACTCTGATTTTCTGGTCAGAATAGGGGGGTGGGGGGTGGCCATAATTTTTTTTTACGGCTGCTCTTTCACTTCATCTAACACTTCATTTATAATGGCTGTTTCATAATAATAGAAGTCACCAGTCCATCAGAAGAAAATAACTCGGTTAAGCGGGACTCTACAGCAGTACAAAACATATTTCAATTTTAAGACTTAAACTACACGTTTTATTTTATGTAAAATGGTGTCATTCGCATCCGCTTAAAAATTCTACATTTACTATCTACTCTTAAACATATACAGTAAAGCATGCATAGCACATCACTATCGCAAAATAATGCACAAATGCAGCAAAAAGATTCCGTCATTCAAGAAAATCGAAAAAAAAAAAAAAAACGGCTATCTAATGATTCATAGATACTTGCAATTAAATATAGTATATAATAGCTCAATTGTTTTAACAGAAATTCGTTTATATTTTTTTCAAAATAGCAAGTATTTTAATTACATTTTCTTTCGGTTGTTACGAGAAAATGGCAACAAAAATATATAATTACTATTTTAAAACTATTTTTCCTTTACTTTCTACAGAAATGGCTGTTGCCAATATTAAGCAAATGGCTCCAAAAACTACAAAAAAATGAATATTTCAAAAGTAAATGGAGATACAGTTTTCAAACAAAATGCATTTAAAAGAACTTTTTTTTTTTTTTTTTCAATACGACGGTATAAAAATTGAAAATGTGCGATACTTAGAAGTTTAAAAAAGTGCTAAAGAGTATTTAATCGTAATGCTTTGTTTTACGGCTAGCGTCTGTAAGGTAACGTTATTTTTTGGGCACAAAATAAGCTGGGAGAAAGAAATAGCATACCGTACCGGTAAATTCATTAACACGCGTTAGAAGCCTTAAATAGAAGAAATTACATCACATTTACGTCACATTACACTTATAACGCAAAATCAACAAAAAGTAATATTGCAAAACAGTTTAAATTTAAAAATTGCGCAAGACATTTAATTGATATTTCGAGATGAACTTTTCAACTATTTTTGTTGGGACAGCGCAAATAATATTTCATTTCTAACAAAAGTATTTTCACGTGAATATTAAAAAGAGAAATAAAAGTTTGGTGAAAATTGCGTGATATTAAAAACGATACATTTAAAATGTCTTTCATTTATTTATTGAACAACAAACATACTACTTGTGTGCTTGACATGAGAGCGCGCTTAAAATGTCTTATTTAAAAGAACTTTCTTTTCGCTTTGTTAAAAAATACCGGGAGACAAAGACTGTTTACTTAATTTATTTTATATTAGCTTATTTTGAAATGTTTAACTGGTTCTATTTAATCAAAGAGGAAAACAGCCACAATATCTTTTAACAGAAGCTGATTTTTCCTTAAAATTCCCCAAACAAAGAGAAAGTAATAGAAACCCGTTTATAGGGAGATCGCCACTGTTTTTTAAAATTATAATTCAATCTTTCAAAATCTTTTTAAAGCCGATCAAATTAGCGTGCTTTTAGAAACTGCGGTGTCTGAACGGGGGGTTGCCGCTGAAATTTTGAATTTAAAATAGAAATAAAACCTCAAAAAATGAGTCAAATTAAAAAAAGAAATACAGTCTGCACACCGGGAACTTCAAACGTATAAAATGATCTAAAAATGATTAAATTCCCGTGAATAGTTTTTGCTCCTATAAAACTTTTTTAGTGGAACGATTTTGTCCAACTGTAGAATTAAATATCTCTTAAAATAATTCTTCGATTTGAAAACTGTCTGCATCAGCGTGTTTATCAAATATTTCTGTATAATATCACCGATTTTCATATTTTTGTATGCATTATTTTTCTTAATATTAACGAAGAAAGACCTCCGGTCACAAAAAATTCAAAACTGGCGGCGGAGGCGGTGACAGCGGTAGTTTCTTTTTTTTTAGAATAGAGAGATATTATTAAAAAAAAATTCGTACCACATAGTGAAACATTGCTGCTGGGGGCATCAAAGTTGTAGAATATTGGTAGCTGTGGACAGGATAAGTACTTTGCTGATGACCAATTTAATCAACTATATTGATTTTTTTGCAGATGTGAGATTGGCTAAGTCCAATCGAAACACTAGGGATTGACGAAGCAGCCAAATTCTATTTCGATGGTCATATGAATTGTAAGCAAAATATTAAGGAATCCGGTAGTTTTGCCAGTAAAACAGAGGACAGAATCACTTTAAAATGGTTATTCAACCAGACATAAAAACGTGAACAACTCCCACATTACAAGAGTTTTCATAGAGCCTTCAGGCTAGAGCACGAATTACTATTCCATGCTAAAGAGATCTTAGTGCACAAATTTAGATGTTCCACTTGACAATAAGACACCTGGTAACAGAGTTTTAAAATAATCGAACATCACAGAAATCCACCTTCTGACCTCATGCACGACGGTTTTGTCAGGACTCGCGTAGGAAGACAGATTGAAGTGTAAACTTCATGATGAACCAAACAGATTCAGGAACGAGACACAGAATGAAATGCGCTCGGTCACTCAACCAATGGAGAGCGAGAGAGGCGCGATATAGTGAGTGAGTTCCGTATCTGCTCACGGAGGGATTTCGATGTAATATGCCAGACGCCAGACCGGTGCGCGGGAAGTTGATTCATGGAATCTCTCTATTCTAAAAAAAAAAAGTAACTTACGCTGTCACCGCCACCGCCGACGCCGCCGCCGGTTCTGAATTTTTTGTGACCGGAGGTCTTTCTCCGTTAATATTAAGAAAAAATATTGCATACAAAAATATGAAAATCGGTGCTGTTATAGAGAAATGTTTGATAAACACACTGATGCAGACAGTTTTCAAATCGAAGAATTATTTTAAGAGATATTTAATGCTAAAGTTGGACAAAATCGTCCCATTAAAAAAAGTTTTATAGGAGAAAAACTATACATGGGAATTAATTCATTTTTAGATTATTTTATACGTTAGAATTTCCCTGTGTGCAGACTGCATTTGTTTTTTTTAAATTTGACTCATTTTTTGAGGTTTTATTTCTATTTTAAATTCAAATTTTCAGCATTTCGAGAGATATTTTTTACTTACTAGGGGGCTCGGCCCCCTGCGAGCTACGCTCGCCAACCCCCGTCCAGACACCGCAGACTCTAAATGCACGCTAATTTGATCGGCTTTAAAAAGATTTCGAAAGATTGAATTATAATTTAAAAAACAGTGGCGATCTCCCTATAAACGGATTTCTATTCATTTCTCTTTGATTGGGGAATTTTAACGCCAAATCCGCTGCGATACTACTTGATTATCCAGTCGACCAATATCGCCAAATTATATAAATCGCCAAATTATTCAAATTGACATAATTTTTATTTTAAATAACGAAATAACAAATAAATTAGTACAACATTAATAAAAATACAAATAAAACATCGAAATAAAAATAACGTGATGACGTAGACACGTGTAACAACATTTCAAATTAAGCTAATATAAAAGGAATTAAGTAAACAGAGTCTTTGACGCTTGGTATTTTTTATCGAAGTGAAAAGAAAGTTCTTTTAAATGAAACATTTTAAATTAATCGTTTTTAATCTGACGTAATTTTGACCAAACTATTCTTTCTCTTTTAAATATTCACGTGACAGTACATTTGTTAGAAATGAAATATTATTTGTGCTTTCCTAACAAAAATAGTTGAAAAGATCCTCTCAAAATATCAAATAAATGTCTAGCGTAATTTCTAAATTTAAACTGTTTTGCAATATTATTTTGTGATCATTTTATATAATAACTGTAATGTGACGTAAATATGACGTAATTTCTCCTATTTAAGACATCTAACGTATGTTAATGAATTTGTTATTTTACAATATCCTTTCTCTTTTAAAATTCATGTGTATACTTTTTATGACGTAATTTTCAATAAGTTCCTGCTTTTTGTACATAATTATTTAATTCTAATTCCAAATGATTTTTTTCTGTTTATAATAGTCACGTGTAAATAAATTTTTAATTTGAAGCAAACATTATTGTTAGCGCTGTTTATACATTTGGCAACAGTATAAATTAATACCATTTTCTAAAATCTCTCTATTCTAAAAAAAAGTAACTACCGCTGTCACCGCCGCCGCCGCCGCCGCCGCCGGTTTTGAATTTATTGTGACCGGAGGTCTTTATTCGTTAATATTAAGAAAAATAATGCATACAAAAATATGAAAATCGGTGGTTTTATACAGAAATGTTTGATAAACACGCTGATGTAGACAGTTTTCAAATCGAAGAATTATTTTAAGAGATATTTAATACTAAAGTTGGACAAAATCGTTTCACTAAAAAAGTTTTATAGCAGCAAAAACTATACATGACAGTGTAATCATTTTTAGATCATTTTATGCGTTAGAATTTGCCGGAGTGCAGATTGCATTAATTTTTTTATTTTGACTCATTTTTTTAGGTATTATTTCTATTTTAAGTTCAAATTTTCAGCATTTCTTGAGATATTTTTTACAGATTTTAGAAAGTGATATTAATTTAAACTGTTGCCAACTGTATAAACAACGGAAACAATAATGTTTGCTTCAAAAAAAAATATTTATACGTGTAATAAATTAAAAATTTATTTACACGTGACTATTATAAACAGAAGAAAACATTGGAATTAGAATTAAATAATTATGTACAAAAAGCAGGAACTTATTAAAAATTACGTCATAAAACTATAATTACACGTGAATTTTAAGAGAGAAAGGAATTTGTAAAATAATAAATTTATTAACATGCATTAGAAGTCTTAAATAGGAGAAATTACGTCATATTTACGTCACATTACAGTTATTACATAAAACGAACACAAAATAATATTGCAAAACGGTTTAAATTTAGAAATTGCGCTAGACATTTATTTGATATTTTGAGCGGATACTTTTCAACTATTTTTCTTAGGAAAGCGCAAATAATATGTCATTTCTAACACAAGCATTTTCACGTGAATATTAAAAAGAGAAAGAATAATTTGGTCAAAATTACGTCAGATTAAAAACGATTAATTTAAAATGTCTCATTTAAAAGAACTTTCTTTTCGCTTTGTTAAAAAATACCGGGAGACAAAGATTCTGTTTACTTAATTCCTTTTATACTAGCTTATTTTGAAATGTTGTTACACGTGTCTACGTCATCAAGTTATTTTTATTTTGACGTTTTATTTGTATTTTTATTAATGTTGTACTAATTTATTTGTTTTTTCGTTATTTAAAATAAAAATTATGTCAATTTGTATAATTTGGCGAGTGGTTTGGCGATTTATATAATTTGGCGAAATTAGTCGACGGGATAATCAAGTAGTACCGCAGCAGATTTGGCGTTAAAATTTCCTCAATAAAAGAGAAATGAATAGAAATCTGTTTATAGGGAGATCGCCACTGTTTTTTAAATTATAATTCAATCTTTCGAAATCTTTTTAAAGCCGATCACATTAGCGTGCATTTAGAGTCTGCTGTGTCTGGACGGGGGTTGGCGAGCGTAGCTCGTAGGGGGCTGAGCCCCCTAGTAATGTAAAAAATATCTCTAGAAATGCTGAAAATTTGAATTTAAAATAGAAATAAAACCACAAAAAATAAGTCGAAATAAAAAAAAAAATACAGTCTGCACACCGGGAACTTCAAACGTATAAAATGGTCTAAAAATGATTAAATTCCCATGGATAGTTTTTGCTCCTATAAAACTTTTTTAGTGGAACGATTTTGTCCAACTTTAGCATTAAATAGCTCTTAAAATAATTCTTCGATTTGAAAACTGTCTACATCAGCGTGTTTATCAAACATTTCTGTATAAAACCACCGATTGTCATATTTTTGTATGCATTATTTTTCTGAATATTAACGAAGAAAGACCTCCGGTCACAAAAAATTCAAAACCGGCGGCGGCGGCCGCGGTGACAGCGGTAGTTACTTTTTTTTTAGAATAGAGAGATTTTAGAAAATGGCATTAATTTAAACTGTTTCCAACTGTATAAAAAGCGCAAACAATAATGTTTTCTTCAAATTAAAAATTTATTTACACGTGACTAAATGAAATAATTACGTATAAAAAGCAGGAACTTATTGAAAATTACATTATAAAAACTATATTTACACGTGAATTTTAAAAGAGAAAGGATATTGTAAAATAATAAATTCATTAACGTGCGTTAGAAATCTTAAATAGGAAAAATTGCATCACATTTACGTCACATTACACATATTACGTAAAATGAACAAAAAATAATATTGCAAAACAGTTTAAATTTAAAAATTGCGCGAGACATTTACTTGATATTTTGAGATGATCTTTTCAACTATTTCAGTGCAAATAATATTTCATTTCTAACAAAAGTATTTTCACGTGACTATTAAAAAGAGAAAGAAAAGCTTGGTGAAAATTACGTCAGATTAAAAACGATACATTTAAAATGTCTTATTTAAAAGAACTTTCTTTTCGCTTTGTTAAAAAATACCGGGAGACAAAGACTCCTCAATTCATTTTATATTAGCTTATTTTGAAATGTTTAACTGATTTTATTCAATCAAAGATGAAAACAGCCATTGTATCTTTTAATAGCAGCTGATTTTTCCTCATTCTCAGTGATGAAACTAGGTTATCTCTAATACTGATTTAAGTTTTGTTGGTGAATTTAGTACTTAACTTTAGTAATTTTCTGGTCAGAATAGGGGGGTGGGGGGTGGCCATAATTTTTTTTTACGGCTGCTCTTTCACTTCATCTAACACTTCATTTATAATGGCTGTTTCATAATAATAGAAGTCACCAGTCCATCAGAAGAAAATAACTCGGTTAAGCGGGACTCTACAGCAGTACAAAACATATTTCAATTTTAAGACTTAAACTACACGTTTTATTTTATGTAAAATGGTGTCATTCGCATCCGCTTAAAAATTCTACATTTACTATCTACTCTTAAACATATACAGTAAAGCATGCATAGCACATCACTATCGCAAAATAATGCACAAATGCAGCAAAAAGATTCCGTCATTCAAGAAAATCGAAAAAAAAAAAAAAAAACGGCTATCTAATGATTCATAGATACTTGCAATTAAATATAGTATATAATAGCTCAATTGTTTTAACAGAAATTCGTTTATATTTTTTTCAAAATAGCAAGTATTTTAATTACATTTTCTTTCGGTTGTTACGAGAAAATGGCAACAAAAATATATAATTACTATTTTAAAACTATTTTTCCTTTACTTTCTACAGAAATGGCTGTTGCCAATATTAAGCAAATGGCTCCAAAAACTACAAAAAAATGAATATTTCAAAAGTAAATGGAGATACAGTTTTCAAACAAAATGCATTTAAAAGAACTTTTTTTTTTTTTTTTTTCAATACGACGGTATAAAAATTGAAAATGTGCGATACTTAGAAGTTTAAAAAAGTGCTAAAGAGTATTTAATCGTAATGCTTTGTTTTACGGCTAGCGTCTGTAAGGTAACGTTATTTTTTGGGCACAAAATAAGCTGGGAGAAAGAAATAGCATACCGTACCGGTAAATTCATTAACACGCGTTAGAAGCCTTAAATAGAAGAAATTACATCACATTTACGTCACATTACACTTATAACGCAAAATCAACAAAAAGTAATATTGCAAAACAGTTTAAATTTAAAAATTGCGCAAGACATTTAATTGATATTTCGAGATGAACTTTTCAACTATTTTTGTTGGGACAGCGCAAATAATATTTCATTTCTAACAAAAGTATTTTCACGTGAATATTAAAAAGAGAAATAAAAGTTTGGTGAAAATTGCGTGATATTAAAAACGATACATTTAAAATGTCTTTCATTTATTTATTGAACAACAAACATACTACTTGTGTGCTTGACATGAGAGCGCGCTTAAAATGTCTTATTTAAAAGAACTTTCTTTTCGCTTTGTTAAAAAATACCGGGAGACAAAGACTGTTTACTTAATTTATTTTATATTAGCTTATTTTGAAATGTTTAACTGGTTCTATTTAATCAAAGAGGAAAACAGCCACAATATCTTTTAACAGAAGCTGATTTTTCCTTAAAATTCCCCAAACAAAGAGAAAGTAATAGAAACCCGTTTATAGGGAGATCGCCACTGTTTTTTAAAATTATAATTCAATCTTTCAAAATCTTTTTAAAGCCGATCAAATTAGCGTGCTTTTAGAAACTGCGGTGTCTGAACGGGGGGTTGCCGCTGAAATTTTGAATTTAAAATAGAAATAAAACCTCAAAAAATGAGTCAAATTAAAAAAAGAAATACAGTCTGCACACCGGGAACTTCAAACGTATAAAATGATCTAAAAATGATTAAATTCCCGTGAATAGTTTTTGCTCCTATAAAACTTTTTTAGTGGAACGATTTTGTCCAACTGTAGAATTAAATATCTCTTAAAATAATTCTTCGATTTGAAAACTGTCTGCATCAGCGTGTTTATCAAATATTTCTGTATAATATCACCGATTTTCATATTTTTGTATGCATTATTTTTCTTAATATTAACGAAGAAAGACCTCCGGTCACAAAAAATTCAAAACTGGCGGCGGAGGCGGTGACAGCGGTAGTTTCTTTTTTTTAGAATAGAGAGATATTATTAAAAAAAAATTCGTACCACATAGTGAAACATTGCTGCTGGGGGCATCAAAGTTGTAGAATATTGGTAGCTGTGGACAGGATAAGTACTTTGCTGATGACCAATTTAATCAACTATATTGATTTTTTTGCAGATGTGAGATTGGCTAAGTCCAATCGAAACACTAGGGATTGACGAAGCAGCCAAATTCTATTTCGATGGTCATATGAATTGTAAGCAAAATATTAAGGAATCCGGTAGTTTTGCCAGTAAAACAGAGGACAGAATCACTTTAAAATGGTTATTCAACCAGACATAAAAACGTGAACAACTCCCACATTACAAGAGTTTTCATAGAGCCTTCAGGCTAGAGCACGAATTACTATTCCATGCTAAAGAGATCTTAGTGCACAAATTTAGATGTTCCACTTGACAATAAGACACCTGGTAACAGAGTTTTAAAATAATCGAACATCACAGAAATCCACCTTCTGACCTCATGCACGACGGTTTTGTCAGGACTCGCGTAGGAAGACAGATTGAAGTGTAAACTTCATGATGAACCAAACAGATTCAGGAACGAGACACAGAATGAAATGCGCTCGGTCACTCAACCAATGGAGAGCGAGAGAGGCGCGATATAGTGAGTGAGTTCCGTATCTGCTCACGGAGGGATTTCGATGTAATATGCCAGACGCCAGACCGGTGCGCGGGAAGTTGATTCATGGAATCTCTCTATTCTAAAAAAAAAAGTAACTTACGCTGTCACCGCCACCGCCGACGCCGCCGCCGGTTCTGAATTTTTTGTGACCGGAGGTCTTTCTCCGTTAATATTAAGAAAAAATATTGCATACAAAAATATGAAAATCGGTGCTGTTATAGAGAAATGTTTGATAAACACACTGATGCAGACAGTTTTCAAATC
This sequence comes from Maratus speciosus, assembly GCA_963932465.1. NCBI lineage: Eukaryota > Metazoa > Arthropoda > Arachnida > Araneae > Salticidae > Maratus > Maratus speciosus. The sequence continues at coordinate 470,809,495 of OZ010789.1, forward strand.
GAAGAATTATTTTAAGAGATATTTAATGCTAAAGTTGGACAAAATCGTCCCATTAAAAAAAGTTTTATAGGAGAAAAACTATACATGGGAATTAATTCATTTTTAGATTATTTTATACGTTAGAATTTCCCTGTGTGCAGACTGCATTTGTTTTTTTAAATTTGACTCATTTTTTGAGGTTTTATTTCTATTTTAAATTCAAATTTTCAGCATTTCGAGAGATATTTTTTACTTACTAGGGGGCTCGGCCCCCTGCGAGCTACGCTCGCCAACCCCCGTCCAGACACCGCAGACTCTAAATGCACGCTAATTTGATCGGCTTTAAAAAGATTTCGAAAGATTGAATTATAATTTAAAAAACAGTGGCGATCTCCCTATAAACGGATTTCTATTCATTTCTCTTTGATTGGGGAATTTTAACGCCAAATCCGCTGCGATACTACTTGATTATCCAGTCGACCAATATCGCCAAATTATATAAATCGCCAAATTATTCAAATTGACATAATTTTTATTTTAAATAACGAAATAACAAATAAATTAGTACAACATTAATAAAAATACAAATAAAACATCGAAATAAAAATAACGTGATGACGTAGACACGTGTAACAACATTTCAAATTAAGCTAATATAAAAGGAATTAAGTAAACAGAGTCTTTGACGCTTGGTATTTTTTATCGAAGTGAAAAGAAAGTTCTTTTAAATGAAACATTTTAAATTAATCGTTTTTAATCTGACGTAATTTTGACCAAACTATTCTTTCTCTTTTAAATATTCACGTGACAGTACATTTGTTAGAAATGAAATATTATTTGTGCTTTCCTAACAAAAATAGTTGAAAAGATCCTCTCAAAATATCAAATAAATGTCTAGCGTAATTTCTAAATTTAAACTGTTTTGCAATATTATTTTGTGATCATTTTATATAATAACTGTAATGTGACGTAAATATGACGTAATTTCTCCTATTTAAGACATCTAACGTATGTTAATGAATTTGTTATTTTACAATATCCTTTCTCTTTTAAAATTCATGTGTATACTTTTTATGACGTAATTTTCAATAAGTTCCTGCTTTTTGTACATAATTATTTAATTCTAATTCCAAATGATTTTTTTCTGTTTATAATAGTCACGTGTAAATAAATTTTTAATTTGAAGCAAACATTATTGTTAGCGCTGTTTATACATTTGGCAACAGTATAAATTAATACCATTTTCTAAAATCTCTCTATTCTAAAAAAAAGTAACTACCGCTGTCACCGCCGCCGCCGCCGCCGCCGCCGGTTTTGAATTTATTGTGACCGGAGGTCTTTATTCGTTAATATTAAGAAAAATAATGCATACAAAAATATGAAAATCGGTGGTTTTATACAGAAATGTTTGATAAACACGCTGATGTAGACAGTTTTCAAATCGAAGAATTATTTTAAGAGATATTTAATACTAAAGTTGGACAAAATCGTTTCACTAAAAAAGTTTTATAGCAGCAAAAACTATACATGACAGTGTAATCATTTTTAGATCATTTTATGCGTTAGAATTTGCCGGAGTGCAGATTGCATTAATTTTTTTATTTTGACTCATTTTTTTAGGTATTATTTCTATTTTAAGTTCAAATTTTCAGCATTTCTTGAGATATTTTTTACAGATTTTAGAAAGTGATATTAATTTAAACTGTTGCCAACTGTATAAACAACGGAAACAATAATGTTTGCTTCAAAAAAAAATATTTATACGTGTAATAAATTAAAAATTTATTTACACGTGACTATTATAAACAGAAGAAAACATTGGAATTAGAATTAAATAATTATGTACAAAAAGCAGGAACTTATTAAAAATTACGTCATAAAACTATAATTACACGTGAATTTTAAGAGAGAAAGGAATTTGTAAAATAATAAATTTATTAACATGCATTAGAAGTCTTAAATAGGAGAAATTACGTCATATTTACGTCACATTACAGTTATTACATAAAACGAACACAAAATAATATTGCAAAACGGTTTAAATTTAGAAATTGCGCTAGACATTTATTTGATATTTTGAGCGGATACTTTTCAACTATTTTTCTTAGGAAAGCGCAAATAATATGTCATTTCTAACACAAGCATTTTCACGTGAATATTAAAAAGAGAAAGAATAATTTGGTCAAAATTACGTCAGATTAAAAACGATTAATTTAAAATGTCTCATTTAAAAGAACTTTCTTTTCGCTTTGTTAAAAAATACCGGGAGACAAAGATTCTGTTTACTTAATTCCTTTTATACTAGCTTATTTTGAAATGTTGTTACACGTGTCTACGTCATCAAGTTATTTTTATTTTGACGTTTTATTTGTATTTTTATTAATGTTGTACTAATTTATTTGTTTTTTCGTTATTTAAAATAAAAATTATGTCAATTTGTATAATTTGGCGAGTAGTTTGGCGATTTATATAATTTGGCGAAATTAGTCGACGGGATAATCAAGTAGTACCGCAGCAGATTTGGCGTTAAAATTTCCTCAATAAAAGAGAAATGAATAGAAATCTGTTTATAGGGAGATCGCCACTGTTTTTTAAATTATAATTCAATCTTTCGAAATCTTTTTAAAGCCGATCACATTAGCGTGCATTTAGAGTCTGCTGTGTCTGGACGGGGGTTGGCGAGCGTAGCTCGTAGGGGGCTGAGCCCCCTAGTAATGTAAAAAATATCTCTAGAAATGCTGAAAATTTGAATTTAAAATAGAAATAAAACCACAAAAAATAAGTCGAAATAAAAAAAAAAATACAGTCTGCACACCGGGAACTTCAAACGTATAAAATGGTCTAAAAATGATTAAATTCCCATGGATAGTTTTTGCTCCTATAAAACTTTTTTAGTGGAACGATTTTGTCCAACTTTAGCATTAAATAGCTCTTAAAATAATTCTTCGATTTGAAAACTGTCTACATCAGCGTGTTTATCAAACATTTCTGTATAAAACCACCGATTGTCATATTTTTGTATGCATTATTTTTCTGAATATTAACGAAGAAAGACCTCCGGTCACAAAAAATTCAAAACCGGCGGCGGCGGCCGCGGTGACAGCGGTAGTTACTTTTTTTTTAGAATAGAGAGATTTTAGAAAATGGCATTAATTTAAACTGTTTCCAACTGTATAAAAAGCGCAAACAATAATGTTTTCTTCAAATTAAAAATTTATTTACACGTGACTAAATGAAATAATTACGTATAAAAAGCAGGAACTTATTGAAAATTACATTATAAAAACTATATTTACACGTGAATTTTAAAAGAGAAAGGATATTGTAAAATAATAAATTCATTAACGTGCGTTAGAAATCTTAAATAGGAAAAATTGCATCACATTTACGTCACATTACACATATTACGTAAAATGAACAAAAAATAATATTGCAAAACAGTTTAAATTTAAAAATTGCGCGAGACATTTACTTGATATTTTGAGATGATCTTTTCAACTATTTCAGTGCAAATAATATTTCATTTCTAACAAAAGTATTTTCACGTGACTATTAAAAAGAGAAAGAAAAGCTTGGTGAAAATTACGTCAGATTAAAAACGATACATTTAAAATGTCTTATTTAAAAGAACTTTCTTTTCGCTTTGTTAAAAAATACCGGGAGACAAAGACTCCTCAATTCATTTTATATTAGCTTATTTTGAAATGTTTAACTGATTTTATTCAATCAAAGATGAAAACAGCCATTGTATCTTTTAATAGCAGCTGATTTTTCCTCATTCTCAGTGATGAAACTAGGTTATCTCTAATACTGATTTAAGTTTTGTTGGTGAATTTAGTACTTAACTTCGAAATCTACGTCCGCCTGTAGACCAAGTCGGCAGGGATTTTTTAAAAATTATAATTCAATCTTCCAAAATCTTTTCAAAGCCGATCAAATTAGTGTGCTTTTAGAGACTGCTGTTGGCGAGGGTTATGGTTAGAGCACTGTAAAAAAAAATCTGTAAAGTTACTAAAATTTTTCTAGGAAACTCGGATTCCTAGAACTTTTTACGTAACGGCAACAAGAAAAATTCCTGTAACAGACGCTGTTACAGGAATTTTTGATGTTGCCGTTACAGAAAAAGTTCTAGGAATCCCAGTTTCCTAGAAAAACTTTAGCAACTTTACAGAATTTTTTTTACAGTGAGGGGGTTGGCGAGTGTAGCTCGTAGGTGGCCGAGGCCCTAGTAAAATAAGATATAGTAAAATGGCTTTTAAAAATATTTGAAAAATAAAAAGTAGCTTCTCTCAGAATATTATAGTTTTTGTAGCTGATAAAAATTAATGAAGGGATTAAAAGTTTAGATTAAGATTTCGAATAAGATAATTATTAAGTTACGTGTTTTGAATTTATAGGAATTTAACTAGAAATAAATAATAAAGATTGTTAAAGAATAGGGAACTAATGAATATGCCGGAAATTTAGAATAATTTTAATGAATGTTGCAAGTAAAATTTTTATATAATACACACATATATATAAAATATACTGAATTCGTTAGGAATATAAATGAACTAGTCCTTAAATATCATAAAAATGTGTATTCTCAAAGAATATCAATTAATTTATAAGAAATTGATACGGTAAAAAGCACTACGATTTCTTAAACGAAATGCCCTAGGTCTTACATGTTTATTTCTGGTTTCAGATTACTTTTGAGATTTAAAAAGAGAAACTAAAATTATTTTTCTGTTTTTCTAGTTTCATTTTCTTTACTTTTATTTCGTAAACATTGCTTCATTTTCTAAGTACATGCTACAACATAAACCGTATTGCAACATTCAGTAACAATGAAAATTTAATATAATGGAGTAAAATGCATGTAATTTCTTTTATAAGACCAGAAAGAAAATAGAAAATGATATGTTTCAATGTTTTATTTTGCATAAAAAAATGATATCTTTTGAAATTGTTTTACAATAAAATCTGATTATCTGTGAATGGGTTGATTTTTGATATTCCGATAGCCCGTCTGATGAAACATGATAGCTTCTGCTGAAAATTTAAGTCTTCGATCGTGAAAATATGTTGCAGTGAATCATTTTTTGATAGAGGCCTTCTTACGGTTGAGATGCGAAGGCAAGAGCTTTCTGGTAGAACTTTCCTGTTTGGAGTTCTTTTGACGGCTTTTACTTCGTTCGCACATTGTGCTGGCTCCTTTGTCACGTCCGCGTTTTGCTCCTTTCATCTGAAAACCAAATTTTGAATTTCAGTCAGATACATGCTAATAGGTAAAAATATACCAAAACTATTATTGCTTTAGAATTCCTTTAAAAAAATTAATTAAAACGACAATTTATATGACAATTTTAAGCGACTATCACTTGGTGAAAATTTTACAGCAAACTGACAAACTGCGAATTAAATATAATTAATATAATCCCTTAAGCTAATATTACTTTTTGTTGCATTAAAATTACTCAATTTGTTGATTTTCTGTAAGCAAGTAAACATTATTGGTTTACAATGGAAGTCTATTGGGAATTTGGCGAAATATTAGAGATAACGCCAATTTCGCGTCACTTTTGGCGGCTAATTTTGGTCGCCAAATTTGGCGATATTCTGCCAAGTTGGCGACAAAACAGGGTCCCCCTATAGTAACCCCCTTATAGGTATAGAGATGCATTAAATACTTGACATTTATAATAAGCCATTATTGGCATTTAATCTTATAGTTTGGCGATAGTTTTTTGAACGGCGGGATAATCGAGTAGTACGAATTGCGTAAAAGAAACATCCTTATAACTCGAAAAATTATAATCAAATTAACTAACAGTTTACTGCGTAGGATTAAGTGTCTCATTCTAATTAAAATATATTTTTGAATTGAAATTTGAATGAAATACTGGATCATGAAAAATCGAAGAATGTGAAAAATAGGATTACAAATATCTCGGCAACTAATTATCCGATCAAGTTCATTCATGGTGCAAAATTTATATTTTTTTTACTGACTTTTATATTTACTGCTTCAAATAAAGAATTTCGAAAATTTTTGTATATCTTTTATCAGAACGAATATTTCGAGAGTCCGAAAAAAATAGTTTCGGATAATCGAGTATACTGATATTCAATAGATTTCTTCCCATTATTACTTCCTAAGTACACACCAAATTTCAAGTCTACCTCAATTTGTTCGGGAGATAGAGCGATTACAGACACACACACCGACACACACCCAGACGGACAGCAATTTTTTTTTCTAAAAATGTTTTTCGAATCTCCAGTGTGTGAAACGTGTAAATCCGTCAAATTTTTTTTTCGATTTTTAAAACGATGACAAGACTTACCCTATACTACGTATAATGTGTAAGGGAAAAAAAAATATCGCAATGAAAATGAATATACACTGCTCAAAACAATTAAAGAATATTGAAGTTGTGGATGGATCTTGCGACTGGGGTTTAGATGACTGATACATGATCGACAGACATGGTGGAATGAGAAAAAAATTAGGCATGTTTGGCAGAAAAAAATGCATTGTACTGAGCATTTGGGTACAGAAGGAAAAAAACACAATTTGTGCATAAGAGAAAAAACGAATTAAAAACGGTGTTTTTTTCAAAGAAAAACGTTTTTAGTATGAGATATGGTTTCGCCGGTTGGCCAGCAACGTTGAACACCTTTGAGGCACGGAGTCAATGAGGCTAATAATGAGGAGCAGGAGATATTCTGTCCCGCTCCTCCAGAAGAGCTCTCTCCAGTTCTTGGAGAGTTTGTGGGGGTGGCAGGCAACTCGTCTGCTTAGAATGTCCCAAATATGCTCTATTGGGATCATATCCGAAGAACACGTTGGCCATTCCATTTGTATGAGTCTTTCCTCGAAAAAGAAGTCATTCACCAAGTGAGCTGATGTGGTCTGCAATTGTCGTCTATTAACATGAAGTCATCTACAATTGTTGCAGCGTAAGAGACTACAATAAGTCTGAAGATCTCATCCATATATCGATTACCGGTCAGAGCTCCATTTCGAATGATGTGGGGGTCGGTGCGCCCATCAATAGAGATAACAGCATAGACTATCACTCCCCCACCGTCAAATCTGACACTTCCTTGCACGAACGCAGGATTGTTTCTAGTGCCACGTTCCCTCCAGATGAAAATACATCTATTATCATCATGGAGAGAAAACGGGACTCGTCAGAGAAAAGAACATTGTGCCATTCATTACTCCGCCAGTTCATATGCACGTTTGCCCACTCCCTGCGAGCGCCATGGTGCCTGTTAACCATTGGTCTGCGAGCTACAGACCTACAGCATGGAGACGCTTTCAAACAGTTAGAGTCGAAACCGTGGTGCCAGTAGCCGAGTAAACGTGTTGTTGAAGAAGAGTGGCATTCATATTTCGGTGTCTCCGAGCCGTTAGCCTTAAATATCGAGCTTCATTGGGAGTTGTTGCACATCTACGACCTTGTCCTGGTCTTCGGCCTGCATTTCCAGTCTCCAAAAAACGATCCCAGACCCTGGAAATCCCACTCTCCGAAACTCCAGTGGCTTCTGCTACTCCGTCTTGTGTTCAGCCCCCCTCTAACCGACCAACAACTCTCTAAGCTACTTTTTCGGTTAAATAACTTGGTTGAGACATCGCACTCTTCGAAACAAAGCACTTCGATCGTTGTTTTGAGTTCATAACTTCTTTGAGTTTTTCTTCCCACCGTTTTGTCCCTGATGCCACAATTTTTTTATTCTTTGCTAATTCTAATAATATTATAAATTTAAAGTGTAAAAACGTTTGCCTGAAATCAGGGTCAAAACGGATGACAAAATGCCTTTGTATAAGGGTGGATTATAACCCGGAAACTAACACAGGCTATGTTTTATTTAGATTATTCAAATATTTTTCTTAATAATTACAAATTTTGCTATTTTCATTCAGAATCAATGGACATTTTCATATAAAATTTAACATTATTCCTTCATTGTTCCAACAAATTCAAAAGCCGTGATAAATTTTTTTCTGCAATTAATTTCCAGTTGAAAGATTTCCACGTGAAAAAAGAAATTGAAATATTTTTTTTTAAAGAATTAAAAATAAGATGAATATCGCGTCATTGTCGAAAGAAATATGACATTTTCAAACATTTGTCAGTAATATAAGAAACATTAATATGAGTAAATACAGAAAGTAGGTGAATATGACGCCAAAAAGTTGAAATATATTTTACCGATACTGATTTTTAAGCATGACTATCAGTTACCTACAGATGAGCGCTTAGTTCCATTAAAAAGGTATTAACTTTGTGATCTATTTATGTTTTATTTTATATATTTAATGATGAAGTTTTAATTTCGTTAAGGAATATTAGCTGGAAACAAATTCTGAACTGTTTCTATTGTTTTAAGACGGTATAAAAATTAAAATTGTCCGACGCTTAGAAGTTAATAAATTTTCAAATAAGAGAAATTTATTTTGCCAGTTTCATCGTCAATATGACGTCAACGTTACACATGGACATTTCATGCTGTATAATGTATATATTGCTGATAGGCAATTTCTTTTTGTATCAACAAGAAATAAAATATATAATTATGTGTAGATTTTAAAAAGATAGGGACTTTTAACGTTATGTCTATGGCATTTTTTATTTAAAATTTTTCTTAACGTCTTTTGTCATTTTTTGTGTGTTACAGAGACAACTAGTGTGGTTCAAAATAAATACCCCAAAGTTAAAATACAGCGCCTAGAATACCTAGTGTGGAAATATGCTATCCACACGTCAGTGCTTAAAATTTGTATCCCTTAAATGTGCGACGATATTGCTAAAATTTCAAGTGCCGATCGCAGCGACATCTGCGGGATTTTCGTATTACTAGTATTACATTGTATAGACTAGCAATTTCTTGCAGTTGTAGAAAATATCCTGCAGATGTCGCTGCGATCTGCATATTGCAGCAGTATCATTGCACATTTAAGGGATACAATATTTTAGCACTTTTTTAAGTATTACAGGGATAGCCGATTTCCACACTATATATTCTAGGCGCTATAGTTAAACTTAGGTAACAATTTCCTCTTGCGTTTTCATCGCCCCCTGCAAGGAAATAGGGTAAAAAAAAAAAAAAATTAAGTGTAACTGGCGTTTTTTTATGTCTTACGGTATAACATATATACTGTTGTTAAATATTAGCAGTAAAGATTTAACACTATTTTTTGATTCATAGCGTTCCCGAGTGGAAAATGGGGTAACTAAATTTAAGTAAATTTTGATTTTTTATGCTTAGATTGGGTGTTTTTGTCCAAACTACGACAACCTTTATTGCTGCTTTGATGAAACATTTTGGATTAATCATTGGTGAATTACACCACAAATTGTGATGCGATAATAAAACCCTAATGATGGTAGATTCCATTAACTTTGAAATGAGTTTGTATGAGAGTTTATCTGAAGGCAGTAGTTATTAAAAACTTGACATATTAAATAAAAACATAATTTGCAGAACAAATTAGATAAGAACACAATTTATTTTCTACATTGTATAAGTCGGAGAAGGGACAGATATTAAGCTGTGTCTTTAAGTTAGCTGTACATTTAATGTTAAATTTTTGTAACAGATAAGTTAAACCAATTGGACACTAAAAATAAAAATAAAATTCAAATAATATGATGCTTTAAACACCCTAAAAACATAGATTCCGCTCAAATGAAATCGAAATAAATATTAGGCCTTTTCTCTTTTTAAGTTGTAAATATTTGTATTACAGATTTTGTATTATGTTTATGATGATTCTGCATAAAATGATAAGGCACGTCTAAAATACAAACCTTTAAAAAAAGTTTAAGATTTTTTTCGATTTTATTTCAACGGAATCTAGTTTTTTGGGTGTTTAAAGTTACTAAACGTTCGTTTCATTTAAAATATAAACCTTTCCTAAACCTAAAAAATAATTTAAGATACATAACTTTTAATTAACATACATATATTACACATATTTAAAAAAAATATATTACATACATTTAAAATGCATTTCATTCGTTTTATTTAAAATACAGAATGAGAAAACATGAACATATTCCATTTTTATTTATTTTGTGAATACGCCAGGGCATAGGTTTCGCACCACGTTCGCGTGATTTTTTTCTAACGTCAATTCGGCGAAAACCGCGTTTTCGAATACCAGATTACATATATACTTTTAAAAAGGGAATAACAATAAATAAAAAAAGTTAGCGAGTTTAATTTTTCTAATTTAGGATATCAGTTAATTGCTATTTTAGGTAACTCCCATTACAAAAAGTAAGAAGTTAATTGCAGTCGTTCGGAAAATTCCGGGAAATTTTACTATATTTTCACTAATCATGACTCCCCGACTCCAAAACCACCCTCCATCGGAGCCGTCGCAAAACAGAAAAGTTGTTTCCTGACGGCCCTCGCCTCACTCCGAATTCGTTCGATACTGAAACCGACGGCTAACCAATTTCCAGTCAACGTCTCCAGAAAAGAAATATGCATAAACAATTAAATTTAAAAAATAAAAATCCCAACAAAATGTTTTCGGTTAAAAAAAAAAAAAAAGTGCCAAGTTCTCCTAATGTTTCGGCCAGAAAAAGTAGTAATATCTGAAGATCGCACAAGTTAAAAGCCAAACATCCCAAATTTTTCATTGAAAATGGCTTCCTGCGACTTGGCCGTTAATGCCTTCTACAGCATTTCAAAATTAATGATTGGAAATTGCGCATTTATGAATTATTTAAATATTAAAAGCAATATTAAAATCCAAAGAAGTAAATTCACATAAAGACATTATAAGTAAAAGATTTCTGATAACTACCATTCAGTTTCAACAAACATTAGTTTTGATTACACATCATTTAGTCCACTTGTGGTTTAATTGCCATTTTGTACGGTCTAAAGCTAAAGTCATTAACGTAAAACCCAAGAAATAAAATTTACTTACTTCAAATCTCACAATATGTTACATTATATTTTATTGTATAATATTGAAATCTTGTGTATTGACGAAAGAGATTTTTTTTTGTTTCAACATTTATTGTAGTTTGTTTGCATACATTAAGAGGTATTCAATTTATAAACTGTTAAAATCTAACACTAATTATGTTTTAGCAATTAGGGATATTATCTCCTGAATACAAGTATTTTGTTATTTTTAACTTCTAAGCATTTAAATAGACTGAAGTTGTTTAAATGCTTTTTTCAAATGTGTATTTTATTTCTGTACTCTGTGTCACAAAATGCCTAAAATAATCAAAAAATATAGTTGGCATATAACTCATTTGTACATATTTTAAAAATTGAAAAAACCCTCTCGAAGGCATTAACGGCCAAGTCGCAGGAAGCCATTTTCAATGAAAAATTTGGGATGTTTGGCTTTTAACTTGTGCGATCTTCACATATTACTACTTTTTCTGGCCGAAACATTAGGAGAACTTGGCACTTTTTTTTTTTTTTTTTTTTTTTATTTTTTTTACCGAAAACATTTTGTTGGGATATCACTACTTTTTGTATGTTTTTTCAAGTTTGTTATTCTAAACTATATTAATATGAAAAAACTTAAATTTCGGTACTTTTATGTTAGCCGGGAGCAAATCCTCATTAGCATTTTTGTTTTTTCGCCAATAGCAGTTTTCATTTTTCGCATGTGTAAATTAGAAACAATGCTTTGATTTTCAAATAATATATTTTGTTTTATGTTATTATTTCTTATTTATTTATTTATTTATTTCTATGTTAAATATTTTATTAAATAAATTGAGGGAAATGCATCTATTTTAAATGAGATGACTGAAAAGTATATATCTTTAAATGAAATGAATGCAATATGAACAATGGAGTTGGGAACAGCATTTGGCGATTTGCCACTTGCGGCGGCTAACATAAAAATACCTAAATTTATTTTATTGCGCTTTACAAATTTATACTTTATTTCTTTTTATATTATAGTACTAGCCGCCTCTAGCAAGCAGTATTTACCGTATTAATTCCATGTTAAACGTTGCATCATGTTACTGTTATTCATAATTTAATTTACTTACCCATTCTTTCGCCAAGTCGGAAGCCTTTGATAGAGAAATCAAGAACTCTTTACGATCATGGAAGTACATCATATATTTTGTGTTGTTATGTATATCATCTTTCGTGACAAATATCTCTTAACTCACTTATGCATGTTTCCTTTGCAGTTACAATTCGTTGTCTAATGCGGAAATTTTTAAACCTATTAAGTAATTTTTTCTAATTAGGCTCACTGCCAATTGTTGTATTTTAACTGATACGACTGGGTACAAGTGAAATGGTTCTTATGAAATCCTTTGACAATATCTGCATTTGCATTGAATCATATTGATGCTAATATCTTTTTGTTTCACGTTAACCTTTTCAATAGACTCGATTACGGAAGAATAGAATGTCTACCGGCTCACTGCCATGATCCATTTGAAAATCTATCATTCTTCTCATCTGATCGTGTTGGAGAATTAGTCAATGTGCCATGGTTTTAAGATTTTAGCTAATTTACTTCGAAACCTGAAAACTAAAATGCGAGGAACCGGATTATAGAAGATTCATTCTAACGTACATATCGATTAACATGTTACATATTATAGAATAATAATAATCATAAGGAGAACTGACAGTTTCAATGCTTTAATAGTTTCCGTAAATTCCCTTTATATAATACAGAAGTTTTAGCGGTGTAAAGATTAACAACATAGTCACAGTAAGTATAATAACAGTACACTAAAATAACAATAGCAGAGGTTTTGGGCAGAGACGAAACTATTAGCACTTTGGAAATATTAGTACGTTATATCATTTAACTATTCAGATGATATGCGGAAAAATAAAAATAGATGGCTCGCATTAATAATTAACTCATTGAAAAATAGCCACTAGCGTCAAATATTCGCCAAGCTTGCTGACATTTAGCAAAGTTTCGCCAAATTTGGTAATATATCATGTCAATTCTCAAATTTGGCAACAAAAAATGTTTTGTTTATTCTGACGTCATAATGATGTATATGTATTATGTATTATACACTTACCTATAATATGTATGATGCAAATGTATTACTTATTATATGCATATGTATAATATGTATGATGCATATGCATAAGTTCATTAACATCACTAAAACGCACTTAAAGGAATAGTGTTCCATAAATAGTAGGGATAATTGCCAGATTGACCAGAGTGCTATTGAGATTAGAATTCCGACATTTATAATAGACCGGGAAGCGTCTGCACACACCATCACCTCATCGAGTTTACAGCTGAAATTTTAGGATTAGTTAAAACTAGATTAGCATATTTAAATGCAACTGGTCTGTTAATTCATATCTTGGTAGAAACCACCTGAAGACCTAATTTTAGGGGTTAACTGATAGGTGTACTATTGTATTTTCCTGCATCCAAAAGTTTGGAAACATGGAGGAATGGGTGCAGGAAAACACAATGTTAAATCCACCAATTAACCCGTAAAATCGGGTCTGTAGGTGGTTTCCACAAAGATATGACTTGGCAGACCAGTTACATTTCAATACGCTTATCGATATTTAACTAATCCTAAAATTTCAGCCGTCAACTCGATGAGGTGATGATCTGTGCAGACGCCTCCCGGTCTTTAATAAAATTTGTTTTAAGGAAGTAAAAGCTAGAAAGATGGGCAGATAAACTGAAAAATTTGCCCTATTAAGATTTTTGTAAAAGCATATAAAAATTCATTCAGCTTGAAATCATGTAACACCTTTATAACTCACGCTAATTTTCTGTAATTGGGTTTTGGCAACCAACATATCTTATATATAACTATAATCTTTCTTTTACAGATTTAAAATTAACAATAAATTAACAGTAAGTAAGCTAATAATACAACATAATAACATTAGCAGCGGTCTTCGGACGCCGCATCTGTCGCACATCGTTAAAGACAGTTTATTAGTTACACATTTCATTTAATTAAAAGGAGATTTTTAAACATTCATATGGAATTAGGATATTTTTCCACTATAGGGACCTTAGCATTTTTTTTTTTTAAATCTTGGCGCAACTCGGACTTCAGAAACTGAGATATGTTGCCAAATGATATAACAACTATGAAAACAAACCTGATGAACTTTTATTTTATTTATTTATATACATATAAACATTTTATTTATACATGTATAAAATATTATTTTTTATATACAAATTATTTATGTTGCTATATAAAAATAAATAAACGGGCTCCTTACATTAAATAAATTGTATACATATGGAAAAAATTGCTTTTGTATATGACACAGTAAATAGGTTGCCAGAAAATACGTTATTATCAAATTTCTTTTCTCGTCAAAGCTATTTTCTGTATTTCGCCAAGGCTACTATATCGGAAACGTACCGAATTGCGATTATATTTTGTTAAATGTTTTATTGTTTTAATATCGTAAATATATCATAACCTATATTGATTAAAATTTTTAGGTATATTAATTTTTTCTATTTAACAAACATCTTTGGAAAAGCATATATATAAAATGTTATTCTGCTTGAAATCACGTGACCCTCTTCAAAGCTCTGTAATCGAGTTTTGGCGACAAACATTGGCACAATTGAGTGTGTTAAGGAACTGTTTACGGCCAAATGAACACCCCCTGTTTGAAGGGTTTAGAGGCGGAAATTCTGTATTTTCAGATTTTTCTGGTTAATTGTGCTACAAACCCGACTTGCTTGTGAAATTTCATGATTCTACGACTTTTAGAAGTACCTTAGTTATTTGATGATGCGAAGTGAGTCAGTGACAAAAAAGCGCTTTTTCGGAATTTAATATTTCGAAAACTACTAAATATAGAAACATGAAATCGTGGAAACTTAGTTCAGTTTGACCATACGAACATGTGTATAAAAGAAAAATTTCTATAACTCTCCCTAAAACGACGTTATGAGGGGGTGAAAAGTATGCCAAAATGGTTCAGGAAAAGGTAGCTTACGGCTTGTGCGAACTTGGCGGACGCACTGCCGTGCTCCCAGAACCCGACTGCGTAAAAAGCGAACTAATTAATTATTTCTCATCAATGTGAAACTATTTTTTTTTTTTAATTCCTACTACTAGTATCCGTCAGGCCGAAATGTCGGAGCATGGAGTCCTATAAACTTAACACATAATATTTTAAAATTAAAAAAAAAGTTTAATTTTCATGATTACTGTTTAATAGTACAGAATTAAATTTGAAATAACACCCGTTGAATCCTCATTTTCTAGTATTTAATTCAGTCATCAGCTGTCTCAGGTAATGCTCAAATGCTAATTTGTGGCATAATAATCAACAAAATGAACCATTATAGCCTGTGGCAAGCCTGGGGGTTGAAATTTTGGGTCATAGACAGTATCTTTTACTGTACTCAGTACACCGCTTATCAATCCCCACTTCATCCAGATATTGGTATGTAACATAACTCTGCATCCAACTGCTGAAAAAAGTTCAGCCTGAAGTCCAAACACGTGATCATCTTCACTACATCTTACTTTTAATTATTGTGGTCTGCTAACATTCTTATCATTGACCACTTTGATTTAAGAAGTATTTCTTGATTATGTTCTTTCGCTTGCTTGTTTTTGGAAAAAATACATATAGCATCTTAAAATCATAGAAGTTGAGCCGGAAGCAGTGTAGCTTTCCACCGTTGCATAAGGGATGAGAGTAGTCTGAAACTTGACCCACGCAAAGCCAATAGTCTTTTGAAACTGTCTTCGCTGATCGTCATTTTGTCTCAATGAGTTTATTAATGTGAAGCAATTTTCAAAAGCTCTAAGCATTTTTTGTCTGCGAAGAGCCAAAATGTCTTTTACAGAATGTCCCTTATATAGAGGGATGTCTTTTACGCGATGTAACTACCTAATACTTCCAAGGATTTAAACAAAGTACCTTTGCGACATCTTTGTTCAAGTTCAGCCATAAGACGACTATTGAAAATTCGTCAATAAAGATAAATAATACTGTATCCATGCTGAGCTGTAGATTTCTTTCTGCCTGACTTTTTAAATCAGCGAACTATTTAAAACACGTTGGTTTTTTAAGCACTGAGTGAATTAACTTTCCTTCGACATTAAGCGCAGCAGTACCTGTTAGTGCCAAAAGAATGACAGCTTCTGATCCTAACTGCTCTATGATTGTTTTACTAATTTGTTTGATTATCCTACTTTTTGCAGCTCGTGCTTTTCCAATAATAAAAGTTGACTTAGGGAAAATTGTAACTTTTGTTTGCAATGACGAAAGTTGTTCTGTGCATAACTAAAGTATTTTCTGCTGCTCATCTGTAAATCTGATGTCAGAATTATCAAACTTTTCATGCAGCGTGATTTGTTGTTCTTTAAAATAATTCAGAAATGTTAAAAGTAAAGAGAGTTCATTGAATAAGAGAATCTACGGTAAAGAGAAAGAACAACCAACGGGGATGTGTTGAGCGATTTTGATTTGTTTAATGTAGCACCGATTTTTGAGACAATCAAAAATTGGAACTGGATCCATCGAGCTAACGGCAGAAAACTTCAAAGCCCCTTCAAAGACTTGCATGTCTGGCATAGCCCAGACTTATTTAATATGGTATAAGGGAAAGGTTTGTAACACGTATGTAGCACGCACACATGGGTAATCTGCTACTCCTCTATCAAACTTGATACTTTTGTTCATCTGAGTTATTGTTATATCGTCGTTCGCGCAATTACTCGGAGGCAGCTGGATTATTTTTATCTGACTTTTCCACATAGAATTACGCTGAATAACTCTTTTCAACTCAATTGCTTTCTTTTAACCGGCATTTTCGAAACTTTTGTGTATAATGTTACACATATAAAAATATGTACATTTCTTAAAATGTACATATGCACGCAACAGGTTAAAAAAAATCACTGAATGATTTTTGACTTTTAGTGAAGTTGATTTCTCACGAATTATCTTTCATTGTTGTATCCCTTTTCCGATTATAAGCATAAAACTATATAGTCATATACATTAACGTCAAAATTTTCGCCAAGCTTGGAGACATTTCGCGAAATTTGGCGACCAAAAATATGTTGATATAAATGCAGCGAATTTGGCTGTAGCTGCCAAATTTGGCGAAATTTCCACTGAAATTCAGCACTGATGATTCTTCTCTAATCGGGTTCTTTGCATTTTAGCTTAGTGTTTTACTGTAAAATTAGCTAAAATCTTAAAATCAAGAATTAAGTAAGCTACCTTTTCTTTACGCTTTTAGGACTTTTTCATTTTGTTATCTACATATTTCTGTTTTCAAGTGTACATCTAGGTCAAAAATGCTTATCTCATTCACTTCAGACGCATTTCAGTTGCAACAAATTCACATACGGTGAATAATAAAAATGAATAACCTTCTGTAATTGGGACCACTACCAAATGGTTATATTTGCGCATAAAACAGCGCTCAGTAAATTATGAAATTTTCTACCAACCCGATTACGGAAAATTCCTAATACAAACATACATACCTCTGAATAAAAACATACATAAGAATGCATACATATAAGTAATACATACATAACATTATATTTTTCTCGACTTCTTTTATTATCATTCGTTGCCATGCGGTTAATACTGAAATCGTTACCATGCGGCTAATAAACGAAATCGTATTCTCCGTATTCGATTTCTTTTCATTTCTCTTAATTTAAAATTCAAAATGAATTGCACCGATTTGGAAGGTTACGGAGAATGTCTATGTGCATTTCAGCTGCAGCACAATCACTTACAGTAAATATAAAAAAAAAAAGAGTAACCTTCTGTAATTGGGACCGCCACCAAATGGTTAAATTTGCGCATCAAACAACGCTCACTAAATTATGAAATCGTCTACAAACCCGATTACGGAAATTTTCCAATGCAAACATATATGCTTTTTAATACAACCATACATACATAAGAATACATACATATAAGTAATACATACATGACATTATATTTTCTCGATTTCTTTGATTATCATTCGTAGCCATGCGGCTAATACTGAAATCGTTACCATGCGGCTAATAAGCGAAATCGTATTCTCCGTATTCGATTTCTTTTCATTTCTCTTAATTTAAAATTCAAAATGAATTGCACCGATTTGGAAGGTTACGGAGAATGTCCATGTGCATTTCAGTTGCAGCACATTCACTTCTAGTGAATGAAAAAAAGAGTAACCTTCTGTAATTGGGACCGCCACTAAATGGTTAAATTTGCGCATCAAACAACGCTCGCTAAATTATGAAATTGCCTACAAACCCGATTGCGGAAATTTCCCAATACAAACATGCATACGTCTGAATATAAGCATACATACATAAGAATACATACATATAAGTAATACATACATGACATTATATCAGGGCTCGTACGACTCCTGGAATTTTGCGACTAGGAAATTCTTCTGCACCGCTATTCTCTTACAGAAAACGTCTCCTTATAAGAATGCGAAATTTCACCAGTTTAGCCTAGATTTCTTTTTCTATAAAAAAAATACTGGAAAATCTCCTGAAAAATATACTTATCCGTACAAAACCCTGTTATATTTTTGTCGATTTCCTTGATTTATCACTCGTAGCCATGCGGCTAATACGAAATCCATTACCATGCGGCTAAGACCCAAAATCGTATTCCCCGTATTCGATTTCTTTTCATTTCTCTTAATTTAAAATTCAAAATGAATTGCATCGATTTGGTATGGAGAATAAAAGGTTCGCACTGAGAAAAAAGAAAAAGTGGTCGTTACGGACGTACAAAGTAAAACATCTGAAAGTCAATCTATATCTCAGGTCACAAATATTGACGACGCCATAACGATTCGAATGAGGTTAAAATGCATAATTTACAAACAACAATGGAGCTAATGTTTTGTTTAATAACGAGATGAAACCCGTCGTATTTTGAAGAAAGAAATTGTTTAAAAAGAAGCTCATACATTAGTTAATACTCTCAACAAATATTATTTCTAATTTAAAGTTACCAAAATACTAATTCCATAAACTTCGAATGTTCAACGTATAAAATTAAAATGTATTAGTATACCTAACCAAAATAAGTAATTATGATGAAATTACCCATTGAGGTTCTTATGTTTGAAATTACCGATTGAAAATCAGCAAAAATGACTTCACCATGAGCCAATCATAGAACTATATTTCGCGTGAAATCTAAACTTAACGTCATTATCATCGTCTCAACATTTACATACGCATCTCTCAAATTTACATTCACCATTTCAAAAATATCGCAGTACGCAATAAGTTATTAATGGTGTTATTACACGAGGAGTCAAAGTCGCTTCAGATTCCGGGCGTCTCCATGTTATCGTATGGCTGCAGGGGAGTCGCTTGGAGAGCGAGCAACTTTTTTCTGTCGGAGCGTCTTTGACGCCCGAAATGAGGCGAGTCGCCAGTAGCAGCCAATCAAATGCTTGGAAATCTGATAATAGAAATGCCTTTTCCGGAACAGCCAATGAAATGCTTGGAAAAGACGGGTCGTGAGGCGGCTGTTGACGCTAGACGCCTGGGATTTCAAGCGCCTTTGACTCCTCGTGTAATAACACCATAATACATATATTTCCAAACTTGAAATCAAGTTTGTTAACTACGATTTTGCATTTGAACATTCGCACTCTTGACTTGTGATTCTAATCTCCGTATCGGCGAGTAAAATTCCTGAAATTTATATCTTTTAGAGGCGTTCGTAGTAAAATATTTCGTTTTATCAGAGAAAATGATGATTTTCATTTAAATATGATGTCTCTACCTCATTGAAGCATTTCGCATAGCGTCTCAAACTCAGTGGAGTGAAAAAGTATTGAATTGTAATAACTTTTTGAGGAAAAATTCAGTGTTTTTTTTAAAGCGTGACGTCATTTTCTGTTCCCCTTTTTTCCAAAGTTAATTTTGAATTTTATTAGAAATTGGCATCAATAAAGATTAAACAAAAACATAATTTGAAGAACAAATTAAAAAAACAAAATTTATTTCCTACATTGTTTAAGCCCGAGAAGGGACAGATATAAAGTTATTTCATTCAATTAGTTCTACATTTAATGTTAAATTTTTGTAACAAATTAGTTAAGCCGATTGAGGATTAAAAAATAAAAATAAAATTCATACAATATGATACTTAAAACATCCTAAAAACTTAGATTCCGTTCAAATGAAATCGAAATAAATCTTAGACTTCTTCCATTTTTAATTGAAAATATTTGTATTGCAGATTTAGTATTATGTTTATGAAAATTGTGCATAAAATGATAAGATGCATGCAAAATACAAAATTTTAAAAAAAGTCTAAGATTTATTTCGATTTCATTTGAACGGAATCTAAGTTTTTAGGATGTTTTAAGTATCATATTGTATGAATTTTATTTTTATTTTTTAATCCTCAATTGGCTTAACTAATTTGGTACAAAAATTTAACATTAAATGTAGAACTAATTGAATGAAATAACTTTATATCTGTCCCTTCTCGGGCTTAAACAATGTAGGAAATAAATTTTGTTTTTTTAATTTGTTCTTCAAATTATGTTTTTGTTTAATATGTCAAGTTTTTTAATGACTACAGCACTCAGACGAACGCATTTCAAAATTAATACAGAGTATCATCACCAGGCTTTGATGTATGCGGTATTGCATCACAATGCAGGATGCAGTTTACTAATGTGTAATTCAAAATGTTTCACCACTGTAGTAATGCAGGTTGCGGTAGTTTGGACAAAAACTTCCAATCTGAACGTAAAAAATCTATAATCAAAACATAAAAAATTAACTTCACTTAAATTTAGATACCCTATTTCCCACGCAGGAAAGCTATGAATGTAAATGTAAATTCTGTTGAATCCTTACTGCTAATATTTAACAATATTATAGCTGTGACACAGTAAAAAATAAAAAAAATAAAAGTTTTACTTGAATTTTTAAACTCTATTCTCTCTTAAAGGGTGATGTAAACACATCAGAAAATTATTACCTAAGTTTAACTTGGGGTATAAATAGTTCTCATCTCGAAAAAAAAAATACATTTTAAAATTTAAGTTATGTGATTCCCCACTGAGTTCGCTACCTGCGTATAGCTATCCATTAGAAACTTTTTACTAAAATATAAACTTGACCAAAGCAAAAACGTATTCTGAAAATATCCTTTTTATTTCCACTATGACGCCATATTCACCTTTTTAATTTTTGAAAAAAAAAAAAATATATCTATTTCAATTAAAATTTTTCACGTGGGAATCTTTCTACTAAAACCAAATAAATTATTGTTACGGCTTTTGAAATTTTTGCAACAATGAAGATAAAATGTTGCATTTTCTATTAAAAATGTCCGTTGATTCTCAATGGAAAAAGTGAATTTTGGAATTATTAAGAAAAATATTTGAATAATATAAAAAAAAAATGGCCCTTGTTTCTCTCTGGGTTATAATTCACCCATATGCAAAGGGATTTTGCCATTCGTTTTGACCTTGACGCCAGGCAAACGTTTTTAAACTTTAAATTTATAATATTATTAGAATTAGTAAAGAATAAACAAGTTGGAAATTGCTCGTCAAACGTGGCAAATGCGGTGCGTTCGTACTATAACTAGTTTTATAATTATTTTTTGCACCCCATATTGTACTGAATGTATATTTTTTTGCACTTCATAAGTGCATAGTCTGTAACATCATTAAAATGCACTTGCAATATTTTTTTTTCCCATTCCCCGTAATGCAACGGAATACTTTTGACTGTCCCTGTCATTAAACTATACATCCGATTTTCATAAAATTTGAAATGGCTAGACAAAATTTTACAGCAATTATATATTTAAAATTCCAGGCCATTCGTATTCTGTAACATCATTAAAATGCACTTGCAATAATTTTTTCCCATTGGCCGTAATGTAACGGAAAACTTTTGACTGTCCCTGTAATTAAACTATACATCCGATTTTCATAAAATTGGAAATAGCTCGACAAAATTTTGCAATAATTATATATTTAAAATTTCAGACGATTCGGAAGGCTGTAACAACATTAAAATGCACTTGCAATAATTTTTCCCATTGGCCGTAATGTAAAGAAAAACTTTTGATTGTCCCTGTAATTAAACTATACATCCGATTTTTATAAAATTTGAAATGGCTCGACAAAATTTTGCACCAATCATACATTTGAAATTTCAGACCATTCTGTTGGGTAGTTTTTGCTCTGTTATATGCGGACGGACGGACAGACGGACAGACGGACTGAACGACGACTATAGGTGCTACGTATTTATATAATTACGAACGCACCTAAAAATGAGTGGCATCAGGGACAAAAAGGTGGGAAGAAAAAATGAAAAAGTTATCATCTCCATAGGCTTTTCTATGTTAAATTAACATTGAGAAGTGACACTGGAAATAAATAAGTATTGCGCGGCAGCGCAATACTTAAATAAACATACTTTATTAATTTTCTTTTCTTTACAACAATGGAAGTAATCAAATAGTTCTACCATTTAAATCTACCATTTAAATCTACAATTTAAAAAAAAAATCATTGAAAATTTTTAATTTTTAAATTTAAATATAAAAATGGGAATATTAAAAAAAAAAAAATAGCTAGTGCCGCAAATTTACAAAGAAACAGCTTTCATTTAAAAAAAGAATTATTAAAATTGGTTCAGAAAAAAGTCAAGGTAGATGTCTAAAAAAAAAGCCTTATCTTCCAAATATATAGATTTAAACTCGCAATGTTATCTCTATGGGAAAATTTTGAGCAGACATTTCATGCCGTTATTGGTGACGAATATTTATGATTTTCAATACGCACCGAGATTTTGGCGCTGCCAACGCCCATTTAATTTTTTGTGTCGATACGACAAATATTTTGGACGCTATCGTGTTAACAATAAGTGTAATTTTTGCAGGGAAGCCGGAGCTGTGCTCCGACAATAATTTTTTGTGTCGATACGACAAATATTTTGGACGCTATTGTGTTAAGAATAAGTGTAATTTTTGCAGGGAAGCCGGAGCTGTGCTCCGACAATTAGCTCACACTCTCGCTATATATATCTTGTTAAAGTTTTCAGTCGCTAATAAAATACTTATTATTCATCCAATCAAGCTCAAATAATTTTTTTTAACTTGTAGTGGATGACATTTGATGTTAATCCAGTTTTTCCAAATATTAATTCATTAAATTAATTAATTTTTAATAACCTAGAGAGCCCTCTTCTTGATCAAGGTATTTTTTAAACCGAGAGAGCACTCTTCTTGATCGAGGTACTTTAAGACCGAGAGAGCCCTCTTTTTGATCAAGGCTTTTTAAGCACCACTCAAGAGGGAGAAAGAATGGGAGAAAAAAAAATTCTCTTATTGACCTAAGTAGGAATTGACTTAAAATATTTTTTTTATATTACTAGGGGGCTCTGCCCCCTACGAGCTACGCTCGCCAACTCTCGTTCAGGCACACCAAAATCCAAAAAGCACGTTAATTTGATCGGCTTTAAAAATATTGAATTAAAATTAAAAAAAAAAAAAGTAGCGATAAATGGGTTTCCATTCGTTTTTCTTGGATTAGGGAAAGGCCAAATCTGCTGCTGTTAAGAGATACAATGGCTGTTTTCGCATTTAATTAAAAATATTAGTTAAACATTTGAAAATAAGCTAATGTAAAATGAATTAAGTAAACAGTGTCATTGTTTCCCGGTATTTTTTAACAGTGCTATAAGAAAGTTCTTTTAAATAATTCATTTTAAATGAATCGTTTCAAATCTGACGTAATTTACTATTTACACCAAAGTTTTATTTCTCTTATTAATATTCACGTGAAAATACTTTTGTTGTTAGAAGGAAATATTATTTGCGCTGTATTAGAATTCACGATAACAGTTGAAAAGATTATCTCGAAATATCTCGCGCAAATATATTTTTCAATTTAAATTGTTTTGCTATATTTTTTGCCATTTTAAATATGACGTAATTTCCTCAAATTACAAGTTTTAACGCATAATATTCATTTTTTTATTTTAAGATTTTCTTTCTCTTATTTTAAGATTTTGTGTAAATATGGTTCTGCACAGATGTCATTGGCGCAATTTTTTTCTGACGCCAATTTCATATACGCAACGGGTACTTAACTGGTGCTAAAGTGTTGTTATTTTGATTGATATGGTAACCCGGATGTTATTGTTTATGCTATTGATGTTTTCGCCAAATTGGCGTCGGAAAAATATTGCGCCAATATGTATATGACGTATATGACATCTGTGCCTATGCTTCTTATGACGTAATTTTCCTGCTTTTAACATGTAATCATTTAATTCTAATTTTAAAGTTTTTTTCTGTTTGTAATAGTCACGTGTAAATAAATTTTTAATTTGAAGTAAACATTATTGTTTGCGCTGCTTATACAACTGGCAACATTTTAAATTAATAACATTTTCTAAAATTTGTAAAAAATATCTCTAGAAATGCTGAAAATTTGAATTTAAAATTGAAATAAAACCTCCAAAAATGAGTCGAATAAGAAAAATAAATACAATCTGCACACTGGGAACTTATAACGTATAAAATGATCTAAAAATTATTAAATTCTCATGTATAGTTTTTGCTCCAATAAAACTTTTTTAATGGAACTATTTTGTCCAACTTTAGCATTAAATATCTCTTAAAATAATTCTTCGATTTGAAAACTGTCTGCATCAGCGTGTTTATCAAACATTTCTCTATAATACCACCGATTTTCATGTTTTTGTATGCAACAGTTTTTTTAATATTAACGATGAAAAGCCATGCTGAAGCATTCAAATTGGATGCCGATCTACCTGGAATATCTACGCAGATTTTCATTGGTCCATTTCCAAATCAAAACTTTTCTTTATATATAGAAGGACTTGTTTATATTACTTACCGATTTTTTTATTTACTTGTATTGATGACTTTTAAGTTGTGTTTAATTGTTAGTTCCTATCTATAAACACTGTTTTGATGAGGTCTATAGATGTCTATGATGGTTAGAGTTGCAGTAAAGCTAGAGATCCTACATACACAACTTCCAGCTTGTATAGTATTTTAACGGAGCTTCTGACTGTAAAATAGTCAATGAAACATCGTCTTCATTTTGAAAGACCTATCCAATGATATGCAACTCAATAGGGTGCGTACATTTTTTTCGTCTCTACCGCCATTTTGTATTTTACGGCCGCCATTTTCAATTTATAAAAACAAAACCTAGCCTATAACCATCGGACCGTTAAGACGAATTGCTAGAGACCTCATTCATTAAAATCCATTCAGCCGTTGGGATGTTTCGAGGGTATAAAGAAATATACATACACGGATACGCGTGAAACACATAACCCTTCTTTTCAGTCGGTTAATAATTCTGTGTTTTGTCACAGGTTTTTAATTATATATATGTAATAATATAAATTTTCGCCTCTTTTTCGTAGTAAAACTATTCCAAATTCTTAATATTTTTCCTTTTTTACCTATCTTTAATAATATCTTAATATCTTTTGTCTTTTATTTCATGCATTTAAAGTTGCGTATTCTTTTATTATTCTAAAAACCTTAATCCATTCGCCTAGTCTTATAAAACCCATTGAATTACTTTTTCATTTTGTTCTAAAACTGAATTATCTTTCTTTCGAATGTTTTAATGTCATTTATTCTTTCGTGTTCTATGCCCACGGTTCCATGCGCCCGCCAGCGCTATTTGCGATTTTATTCTGACGCCGTATAAAGAGTTCTTTATCGACGTCATCCTTTCCCATCGAGTCGTAATTTGTTCTATGTCCCATCCTCCCCCACCTCTCTTCTAGCATTGGTCTGTTACCTTTCTGTAACCGTCCACAAATCGTTACATCGGCGATGGAGAGAAGATTTTTACGTTTTTCTGGTTGTCTAATTAAGCTAAGTCGCTTGGAGTGAACGTTCTAATGTGTAGATCCTATTCTTATAACATCTAAAGTCTTATGAAGTGATGATCGATTTTTGAGAGTGGATGGAATAACTACTAGAAGTGTTTTACTATGTTTTTGTCAATAAAAACAGCTTAAAAAGTGACGATGACTCTCTATATTCATTACGTAAGGGAAATTATCAATGTTTTTCGAGCCTGTTTTTTCTCGCCACCCTGACTGCAATACGATATTTTCAATATAACGGATGGATGGTTTTGATTTGCTCTACTACATTTTATGTCGAGGTGTACTGGTGTCGCCTAAATATCTGAAAGTCGGTAGCAAAATGCTACATATATATATATATATATTAAAGTGATTATGATGAACAGTTTCATGCTGTCATCTTAAATTTCTATTATTAGAAATATTTTAATTCAGTTGTTAAATGATTCGAAAGGAGGCTTAAGGCTCCTGTCCCTGCCGGCGAAGACACTCACGAGCTAATGCTAATCCTATGGAGAGGGATTTATCTAATATTTCGTTTGCATTTCGATATTTTTGATAATTTTTCTTTTTGCATTGGATAGCCGAGGTCCGTCTTTACATCGCACCTTTTTTACTTACGATTTTGGCCACAGATACTTTTTATAAAATTACTTTCCCTTTCAAAACCGGTTCTGAAAAATGAAAGTGTCGTTCTAAAAAATATCTGCAACCAAAATCGAAAAAGTAAAAAAAGGTGCGATGTAGAAACGGATGTCGGCTATCCAATGCAAAAATAAATAAATAAATAAATAAATAAAAATTTCGAAACGTAAACGAGATATTAGAAAAATCGCACCCCATAGGATTAACATTAGCTCGTGAGTGCCATCGCCAACAGGAACAGGAGCCTTAACCACTTGCCATTGAACCTAGCATACATTGTTCGCGGCCCGCGGGATCTTTTTTTTATTTTTTGGGGTACGGCTGGTTTAAATTGAAGGGCTTTGTTTAAGGGATTACCCCAAAAATCGTTTTGTTGCTTCAAACCACTCTTGCTAGAATTACAAAACACCCGCTATTTCACTTGTTTATTCTCAAAAAACCGGACCTAACTTTAAAATAAACCGATTTATTTCCAATCCTTGTAATTCTACTTATCGCTAAAATGCATCAATTAGCGGGAGGACGCCGATTACAGAAGAATAAATGTCTATGTCACCAAGTTCTGATATTTTTCCAGTTGTATGAAGTATCGCTACAACGCTATTTCGCATTTAAAGAAAAAATTTGTTCACTTTTTATTTACCAACTAGCAGATCTACCCGGCTTCGCTCGTGTCAATAATAAGGGTTCTCCCGGGTAAAATATGTTAAAATGAAATAATACGGCAATGACAATAACTGAGATTGGTGCATTCCCGTCCACGAATCGTTAAAAAGACGAATAAGAAATATAAGTAAAATAGTCTTAATTGCGTCTACTATTAACTATACCATAATAATATATATTCCAAACAAATGTCATAACATACATTAAAGTACAATTATTTGCTTAAAAAGCATCATTTCAATAAAAGAAAAAACATTAAAAATATTAAAAATTTACATGTTTCGACTCTTTCATTGAGTCATCTTCAGAATATACAAAAAAAAAAAAAAAACTACAAACACAATGCCAATTGTGACATTATACTGATGATGGCAATGACCTAACCCATAAATTTTGCCTTTACTGAAATTTTTTTCAACTTATGATCATCATACAATTTCGTTTTTCACACTGTCGAATAGAAAAAGTTTCTGTCAAATGAAATTTATTTGAAAATTGTATCTCAATTTTTTCATGTGAATGGATTTTAAAGTAATTTTCAATCATGGATATTTTTTAATTTGCATGCAGCCAGGAGTAAGATTTCCGCGTTTTTTCACACCAGTATTTTGTTAGAGAAAATGATATTTAATTTAATCGGAACACTCTCGCGATGCAGCCTAGTTACGAAAGATATACCTGTTTACTCTTAATGCAATATTATAAAGTACATTGATGAACTATGAGTAACTCTAGCATCATATTGTTGGTGGCAACAACTTAACCCAACCATAAATTTAACTTTTACTGCAATTGACCTTTAAACATCGCACATTTAATTATTCCAACATCTAATAGAATACAAAAAGTGCTTTCAGTAATATTTGTTTGAAAAGCTTATCTCAATTTACGGATTGTTTATCCATTTTAAATTAATTTTCAATCACGGAGATATATTTAAATATACCTGTAACCCAATTAAGAAAGATATATCCGTTTGCTATTAATGCGATATTATGAAGAAAAGACATATCTGTGAGTAACGCCTAACACCATACTGTTGGTGGCAACAACCTAACCGTACCATAAATTACGCTTTTACTGCAATTTGATCTCTAAACATCATGCATCCCATTATTTCAATGTCTAACAAAAAAGTCTCTCAGTCATGAAATTTTGTTTAAAAAAGAAAAAAACTTACCCTAAAAGATAGTAGCTATAATTTCTATCTATATATTTAAAACGCTAAGCGTTTTCTTTCGACAGTCCGTAAGAAAAAACTACTGCATGAAATTACACCAATCTTTTTTTAAATGAAAGATATTTGGCCACAGATTTGTTATCGTACATTCGTTTGTTCAAATATTTAATTAATTGGCCGTAATTTTAAATTAAAATTCTACAGTTGCGCATGCGCAGTATATAAGTATAAGTCTGCCTTTGGAGTGACGCGCTGCACATGCGCAAAGATGCTCGCTCTGTTGAATTATCACATCACAGGTTGAAGTTGTTTTAAGTTCGTCTGCTATTCGATCTCACTGTAAACCAGCTTTTCTTTCTTTCACAAAGTTAATATTATTTGGCTTTTTCAGCATTGTTAACAATTAAAAAAATGTATTGTGTCTAAATTAAGAGCCAGATACAGTTTATTTCGGGGGTGTCATATTGTTTTGGTCATATTACACATAGAAGATAAACACAGTGATTTGAGGCTATAAGTTACGGACTGTGATCCGTCTTATGAATTGCCAATAGTTAGACACGAAGGAAACTAGCATATTAAGTTGTAGCTACTTCTTTGATAAAATAAGGTATCATATATATTAAAACGCAAAACTATTTCTGAGAAATCAGAACTCAAATTCGAGGCATTCGTATGCGTCAAGTGTTTTTCGAACCTTTTTAATTTAGAAGGAAATTAAACGAGTTCCCGCTAGCGTAGCGGGTTAACGTAGTACTTTATAGTTCTAAATTTTTGTACAGGACGCAGGTTCAAACCCAAGCATGGCAAAATCGGTAATATTTTTGTCTGTAATTCATTTCAATAATGACATATTTTATTAGGAAGAGAAGTTATAGGATTTTTATTTTATTATTATTATTATTTGAATGCTTTATAATTAAATAAAATTTAACACTCAGTAATATTTTGAAAAAATAATGATTTTATATTTAAAATATTTAAGCTAAAATATTTTGCATGTAATTATCAATTAAATAAATTGAGCTGATCTAAAATTTTCGTTATATTTTCTGACCATTATCAAGGATATATATATGTATGTGTCAGAAAGAAAAGTTTGTCATTCATTTGCGTAGAAAAATAAAACGGAAAGAAAAAAAATATTCGTACAAGAGCTATAAAAGAAATTACCTTGATATCTAGGTTAATATTTAAAAAATGTATAAAAATGTAAAATAAAATTCAAGTAATAAAAAATATATATTATAAATCGTTAGCTACATCAAATTTCAAATTTAGGTTTTAGAGAATGAGACAGATAAAAATAAAATTCATGGCAGCTTTTAATGCCCGCGTAGTTTTAATAAATAAATAAATAAATAAATAAATGTATATATTGTTATTTTTAATAAAATGAGGTCGTAATAAATAAAAATAAATTCTCTACCCGGTGTTTGTAGGTAAATTTCTGATAAAAAGTAAGCATAATTAGTTGTAAATTATAAACTTAAAATTATTTCACTTCCTTGAATAGGTTAGGCTGGCAGCACCCTCTATCGCCTTAAAGAAATAAGAATCACTTATGCAATATAGAAATTCGTCACGTAATTCGTCATTCAATAATTAATTTAAAAGCAACTAATTAAAAATTCAAGAATTTTTCCAATGAAACATTCAAGTTATTTACCGTCAAATCTTGACGGGCACTAACTAGTTTAATATAAATAGTAGAAAAATCGTATTTTATATAACCGTATTCGATATAAATCGTAGAATGTTATCACTGCATTTCAGGTGTAGCATCCAGTTTTTAGAACCAGTTTAAAATTATATTGACGAAATTGACGTCATATCTAGCAAACGATTTTTTATTATTATCTTTTTCCTTAATTGATTTCTTGATATTTAAACGACTTCACTAAAATAGTTTTTTAACATTCAACTAAAGTACTACTAAGGTCATTTTAAAACATGCTTAGTTAAAGTTTTTACATAAATATATGAAAAATGCGCATTTTCTTCTTTGAATGACGTCGATTTCAAAAACAGCAAAAATATAGTGAGACAATCCGAATTTTTATTGATATAAAACAAAGTACTCGAGTTATCAAATTTTTTTTAAGTTATTGAGCAGTTTTTTAGATGTGTGGCAACAGGAAAGAAGCTATTGAATTTGAAAATTTAAAATGACATATTTCTATAATGTTAAATTATGAAAGATGGTAGACAAAAGGGATAAATATTGGTCTGATGATTTTTTAAAGGTGACATGGATCTTTTCCACGTTCTAAAGCCTATGTACAGCAAGTTTCGTGCAAAACGGTCAAAAATTAAAGATTTGTATAAAGGACATACACATAGAGAACGGCTTTTATATAGATAGATAGATAGATAGATTGTTGATACACCGGTAGTGACGAAATAAAGACATTTATTATGTGAAATATTGGGGCTAGCATTAATTTGACTTAAGAAAAGAGAGCCAATATATCATCAGAATTGACACAAGTTACTACATTTATACAATAATGCATAAGTACTTAAATTTCTTTCGGTACTTTTCCGTTATACCGACACCATGCCAAAATGTATGCTAATGTGCCAATTCACTGATAAACAAGGTTTCTGTTTCTAACTAAGTATGTGGAGACTTTTATACTTTAGGTGGTGCTGTGAAAGAATATGCCATTAAAAAGTGTCCATCACCCACAGATTTTTAAAAAATTCAAAATCTTTAAAATCTGAATTTTGTAGTATTTATTCAACACATATACCTTATGAAATTTATCATTTGGTATTTTAGTAATGACAAACTTTCAAATAAACACTTATAAAACTTAAAATTAATATTTAAAGCACTGAAAATATGCATTGTTTATAAAGTTTCAGAAAAATGTAGAAGAATTTTTGTAAAAAGAAATGTCTTATCTGTGGATGCTCTCTTATAGGCACAATCACTAGCTTCTCTAATAAGGTTCCAACAGTAATCTCCGAGCATATTAGGGGCCCACCTGCCTTGATATCGGGTTTCCATTGAAGAAATATCCTGGTGGAAGCGCTCTCCATCCTCGTCGCTCACAGCTCCAATATTTTCGGGGGGGAAATTTAGATGCGATGCTAAAAAGTGAATTTTCAACGACATTGAACCTCCTAAATCTTTGTAACTTTTAACATGTCTTTAATTAATGTTTCATAGTTCGGACTTCGATGATTTCCTAAGAAAGGTGTCACAACATTTTAAAAATCGATCCATGCTGCTTTTTCTAAATCACTCAATGTATCATCAAAATTTTTGTCCTTCATAAGGTGTCTAATTTGTGGTCCAAAAAAATACCCTCCTTAATTTTTGCATAGCTTAGCGGTGGAAATTGTTCTTGCAAATATTGACATCCACGACCTTCTTTATTCATAGCTTTAACGAAATTCTTCATCAATCCAAACTTTATGTGTAAAGGTGGAAGAATAACTTTCTTTTTATCGATTAGAGGAACGTTTTGGATATTTTTTTCACCTGTAATATATTGTTTGCGCTCTGGCCACTTCTTTTTGATATAATGCTCATGCTTTGCTCTGCTATCCCACTCGCATAGGAAACAGCAATATTTTGTATAACCTTGTTGCATACCAATAAGAATGGCAATTACTTTAAAATCCGCACATATATTCCAATCATGATGTGAGTAATCAATTTCATGAAGCAGTATCTTCATATTTTCATAAGACTCTTTCATTATGCAAGAATATGCTATTGGAACAGACGGCAGGGCATTTCCATTATGAAGAAGCACAGCCTTCAAGCTGGTTTTCGAACCATCGATGAACAATCGCCATTGTTCCGAGTTATATTGACAATTTAAAGCAGACATTAAACCACTTATATCATTACAATAGCATAAATCACCTTTTCTTGAAAAAAATGTCAAATATTTCTTATGTCGATCTCGATAAATAGAGATCTTTGCATTGTTTTTCAGGAGATTACAACCTTGCAATCTTGATCCAAGTAATTCTGAGTTTTTCTTTGATAATTCTAAGGCTCTCACAAGATCATTTAATTCTTCTTGAGTAATTAGCTGTGGTTTTTCATTTATGCAGGAGAATAGTTTATATCAGACGTAGAGAAAGTTTCAGATTCATCAATTTCCATTTCTACTGCTGCATCGTCATATGTAAAATTCTCTGGAGGTTTCGGTATTGGTAAATCATCATTATGTAATACTGGTCGCATTGCTGAATCTAAGTTCCGGTACTTAATTTTATATTTACTGTCGAAGAGCCGAGCTCAGTTTTTCTCTAGGGTTCAAAACATACATGATAAGGAATTTTTGAAAGAGAGGAAAAGAAAAAGGAATAATAGTTACAAAAGTAGTATTAGGGAATAGTAGGCACACACTCCTTGAAATCCCATGCTTTCAGAAATGTACAACGCAACACCTGCGTGCTTTAGAGAAATCACAGGAAAGTCACGGAAAGAGATGCATTTCTATAAGATATAAGTAACGAACGGGCGTTATAGTAGTCCAGATTTATAGGAATAAAATAAAAGGGAGAGAATGTGAAAGCAGAATACGGACGCAATAAATTGCAACCATTCTGACCGCTACATAGCAGTCAGCAGAGATGTTAACGTTTTTTAGAAAAAGAAAATGGGCATGGTGTATTATGGATATGCCCAGATGTGTATGGGTTTGTCTTCAGGAATTTAGGCGGGAAAAGAAAATTCACAGGTGCGTAAATGTATGCGCCCCTCTCAAGGCGGAGAAAATAATTAAATAAAGAAATTTAGGAATAGAAAGGAAAGGGGGGTTTAGGCGAATAGGAAAATATATATTGTACGAGAACATCCAATAAAATCCAGAGCTACGCAGGATTGGATTGCAAAGGGGAAACAGATTAAAATTAAGAGGAGGGGGGGGGGGAAAGAAAAAAAAGAGGTGAGCAGGAGAGAAGAGAGATTCAGAAAATGATGCTCTTCGGAATAGCAGCAGGAATTTGAGTTCTGAAAAGTTTTTAGAGGCAGAGCGCGAATTTTTGGTTGGAGTGTTGACAATATTCGCTAGACGATGTACCTGTCCCCAACGATGAGCATGGATTTAAAAGGTGAGTGGTCTATATGTTTTACATTACAGTATTCCTTAACGAGGCATTCCTTTTAAAAGAGTTAATACTTAATGTAATATTTTACGTGATAGGTTATAAATTGTTTTATTCAGTGAATGATAAATAATTTAATGTAGGCGAAATTTCTAAATGTCACAAGTACTTAATGTTGATCAAAGTATGATATTTAATAAATGTTTTAATTTCACAATATACCTAGTGATTCTTTCACATTCTTTGCACTAACTTAGATTCAGTGAGTTTCGACTCACCTGGGCCATAATCGCAATGTGTTCTCAAAAGGGAAACTAATACTTTCACGCCAAACATCAATTAATAACAATTAATAACAAACAGTTGTCACAGAGTTGTCAAATAGTTGTCGAGGAGTTGTCGGACAATGGTGTCCCGTGCCAGTCCAGTACTTTACTTTTACTGGGAGTTTAAATTAATCATAAATTAAAGTAAAATTATATATATATATAATTATAATGTGTAATAATAATTAGTGTGTGATAATAATTATTGCGTAACTAAATAAATAAACAAATATTTAATTCATAAGGAATGCCTTATATATAAATAAATTGTGTTAATTATTTTGTTTGTGTTAACTATTTAAGCAATTATTTTGTGCCATGCTCAGATTGACCCAAGTGAAATTTAAATATAATAAAATTACGTATTTTTTTTATCAACAAAAATAACTTATAAATGAACTTCAAGCCATTCCGTTTTTGATGTTTCAGTATTTTTGTACAAAATTTTATATATATTAAAAAAAATAATAAATAAATAAATAAATGAATGAATGAATGAATAAATACAATCCTTTTGAATATTTTTTTGATTGGTCATGTTGAATTGCAGTGAGCACAAAGAGATAGTATACTAACAGTTTTCTACATTAAAATATCATTCATTGTTTTTTTTTTTACAATTATTGCAAAAAAAAAAATGTTGAAATTAATATGGGGAGATATATCTTTGTGTATATGCTTATATTCTTTTATGCCCTTCCTTTTTTTTTTATTTCCCTGTGTTTTATTTGAATTCTACATTGCAATTATTTCTAATGTATACTTTTATCTGCGCGAACTATGTATTTATGTGTACGATCTTTACAAGGGATTAATATCAAACAATTTTTATTAAATCTCTTCGTTGTGATATTTATATATATCGAATTTTGAGCGTAAACATACATTTTGTACAATTTCTAATATTTTATAAGCAACATGCCAGATGCAGTTGAGGGTAACGGTATCAACTCCGATGTAATAATTAGAAAATTGGCAGGTTTCCAGACTTTAATTCCACAATATGATAACATTTCGGCGATAACGCCCAAATATTTTATAGACCATGTAGAACAAATAACAAGTTTAGCTGAATGCTCGGAAGCCGAGAAACTGTTAATTTTACGATCAAGGATAAGGGGCGACGCACTCACGAGCATCATACATTCTCCGGACCTGAACCAGGAAAAAGACTACAATACCTTTAAAAAGAAATTCTTAATATACTTCGATACTAAATACAGCCTAGGGTCCCGACAACGTCAATTCTCCGATTGACGTATGTTACCGAGAGAATTGGCGAGGACTTATGCAGACAAAGTCGCGGTTACAACACAAAATTTCTTTAGTAACCCTGATCTCACAAACCCTCAAGTTAAAAATATTTTCGAAAATACCAAGTTAGCTAAATTTATAGAGGGATTATTGCCAAATTATAAGCAATCCGTAGTGCTAAAAGATCCCAAGACTTTTCAGGAAGCAGTCGAATTTGTAGAAAGACTACAATCGAATGAATCATCACCATTAAACACCAAGCCAATTCCAACTGTCAATAATGTAGGAGTCGATAGCTCAAAAGATGAATTAAAATCACTCATTGAAGCTCACACACTGCATACACAACAAATAGTAAACACGTTGACAAAAGACATAGAAAGCCTAAAGCTACAAACGCAACAAAACTCTACACGGACCCAAGAAAACTCTCATTCAAATAATCCTCAGAGGCGATTTGCGAACAATAGCTATCAAAACCAAAACAGAAATTTAGAGTTCAGGAATTCGCTCTCTTGCAGATTTTGCAATAAAAATTCGCACTCTTCTAGTAACTGTTATTATAATCCTGATAACAAAAGAAGCTTTAGAGGAAGGAACAATTTTCAAAGATACGGAAGAGGCAATAATTCTCAACGCAACGCAGGGAGAGGGAATTTCACGAGACAATCCCGAGACGGTACACGTCAGTATGAGAAATCGGGAAACTAGTTACGGGGGAGGGGGGTGTTTTGCAGGCCCGCAGCTAACAACTTCCCCTACTGATGGAAAATTTAAAAGGTCTGTTAAAAGGACAACTGAGAATGTAAACACGCAATTTGTTAGCAGTGGGAAAAGACGGAATCATACTTTGCCAGTTACGGAAATAAAAATAGTCGGTCATAAAGTTATATGTCTAGTTGATTGTGGAGCAACAGTTTCAATTTTAAATGATAAAATCTTCCAGAAATTAAAGACAGATGACCGAATCATACATCTAACAATCGATGCTAACATTAAATCAGTCACGGGCAGTGATTTAATTGTCACAGATTGCGTAAGTTTACTTGTAATCATAGGAAATAAGGAAGTTCGCCAAAGATTCTATGTAGTTAAAAATTCGCTGTCGGAATTTTACGATGCTATCGTTGGTTATGATATTTTAAAATCCGGCAATTATAAAATTTGTTTCGATACAAATACACTGACATCAGGTAATTCAGTTTCACGCATCAGAGATGCAATCTCAGAAGGAATAAATATGAACGAAGCAATTTACGCTTATATGCCGAAACAGATGACTTTAAAACCAGGGGAATCGAAAACAGTTCATCTCGCGTTAGACAGAACAGCTAGGAAAGGGGACATTGCCAAAATTTTCTCTTGCATTAAAAATCCTAATGTAAAATTCATTAATGATACATGCTCGGTCGAGAAAGACAGGGAAATAACGGTACAAATTACAAACATATCTACGAAACCAATTCCTGTTAACGAAAATACACGCATCGCAGCTATTAGCAACAACTTTGATACTAGAAACATTGAACATATAAGACAACTTCGCCGCCAAGAGTTACAGGAATCAGATTTTAATCTAAGTCATTTAGACACTGAGACGAAATCTAAATTGCTCGCTTTATTAATGGAGTTTACTGACATCTTTAGCAAACGCCTATATACAATCGGCAGAACGGAAGCCATAACACCAAATTTACAGGTCGATATGAACAAACTACCTTCACTACGACCATTCAGGTTTCCACAAGCCTTACAGGAAGAAATTAACCAACAGCTAAAAGAGTTAGAAGCAGCGAACATTATTGAGAGATCTTGTTCACATGTAAGTTCCCCATTATTAATGATAAAAAAGAAAAATCCGTCAGAGATCCGAGCAAACAAAAGTATAGGCTTGTGATTGATTTTCGCGAAGTCAATGCAAATTAAAAATATCCTAGATATAAGCTTCCTATTATCCAACATTTACTAGACAAATTACGCGGAAATAAAATCTTCACAACTCTCGATCTACATGCGAGTTTCTGGCAGGTGCCATTACGACCTGAAGACCGCGATATGACAACATTTAGCTCTCAGAATGGGAACTTCAGATTTGTATGCCTTCCACAAGGAATTAACATGGCGTCCGAATGCTTTTCTCAACTTGCAGACCAAATTTTATGTCCTATAGCACATTTGCATATAGCAAATTTTCTTGATGATTTCTGCGCTGGGGCAACAACTGTTACACAAATGTTAGATAAACTAAGGCAATTATTTGAAAGATTTAGACTATTTGGGATAACATTAAATCCAGAAAAATGTACATTTCTTCAACCAGAAATTACATTTTTAGGTCACCAACTCAACGAATATGGTATTAAGCCGATAGCAGAAAACACTATCAGAATAAAAGATTTTCCTACACCTAACACAGTCAAAAAGGTGCGAAGATTTTTAGGCATGGCAGCCTATTATCGAAAATTTATCAAAAACTTCTCTTTAATTTCTGCCCCGTTAACGGATCTTACGAAGAGAAATAGTAAATTTAAGTGGTCAAATGAAGCACAATTCTCCTTTGACACTTTAAAAGAAGCACTATCACACCCACCCATTTTAGCTCATCCCGATTTTGACAAAACCTTTGTATTGTCCACGGATAGCTCAAAGTTCGCGGTGTCAGGTGTTCTCCAACAAGAAGACGCCGGGGGTATTCTCCGACCCATAGCGTATTATTCAAAGAAACTCAATGACGCGCAGCGTAGGCATATGATTATGGAAAAAGAAATGCTTGCTGTCATTGAGGGATTAGCTGCTTTCAAACATTATTTATAGGGCCGTCATTTCATCATAAGGTGTGACAATAAAGCGGTAACAGAGTTAAAAACACTCGATAATCCCGGTGACAGGATAGCAAAATTAGAAACATATAACTACACATTTGAACATATTAAATCAGAAGATAACATAATCGCGGACACCCTATCGCGAGATTTCTATAAAGATTCTAAAAATAACATAAATTCAGAAACTAAGCGAACAGCGCAATTAAACGTGGCAGACTCAAAACACAAAGGAAGTTTACGAAAAGGAGTAATAAACGAGATTTCAGATTATGACTTGCAAACTTCTAGTCTTAAGACATATGATAATAAGGAAAAAATACAAACGATTTCAAATATCGCCAGTCTAGCGAATTTAGGGAATTCGTGTTTTATGAACGCAGCCTTACAAAGTATTTCATATTTACCTCCTTTGTTAGCTTATTTATCAAAAAGTACAGTTAAATGTACTAACAGTGATAACAGTATGATATGCATGTTAAACAAACACCTGGAGTCTGTATTTAATAGTTCGACAATGATAGTTGAACCTATTGAATTTTATCGAAACTTGGAGAAAATCGGGGATCAGTTTCGGAAAGACGTTCAACAGGACTCGCATGATTTTCTTCGTCAGACAATAAACAAACTAGAATTTTCTGCTACGCGCCATCCAATCACAGAAAAATTCAATTGTTTAAATAATATTAAGAATCCGATTAAACAAATATTTGAAGGCTGCTTTCAGAGTGAAATTAAATGCATGAAATGCGATAAATCAAGTTTAGCCTTTGACCCCTATATGGATATTTCTTTAAACATTACGCAAGATATACAAACGCTGGAAAAAGCACTTGAGTATTTCACTCAAATAGAAAATCTTGCGGTTAATTATAGGTGTTTTAATTGTAAAGAAAACACTAAGGCCACAAAGAAAATGTCTATTCTTAATGTTCCACAAATACTAACATTACACATGAATAGATTCGAATTCGCATCACACAACAGAACTAAATTAACTAAACATATTTCTTATCCAGAAACCTTAAATTTAAAACCTTTTACTGTAGAAAATAAAATAAGAGAACCCTTGAATTATGCACTATCAGCAGTAATCATTCACTCTGGAAATTATGCAGACGAGGGTCATTATTTCAGTTATGTTAAAAACCTACATAATACTTGGTATAAAATGAATGATTCTGAAGTTCAGAAGGTAACACTAGATACAGTACTCAATCAGGAAGCTTACATTTTAATATATGTTTTTACTAACAGCAGAGAACAAACTACTAATTTAAATCCTTGTGTAATAAATTCAATTCAAATTGATCTACCTACAATAACAGAAGTACAACAAGCACAACTCAAAGACGAGAAGCTTTCGGATATTATCTCAGCTTTAAAAAGTCGTCGTAATACAGATAACCACAAATATGCCAATTATTTCTTAAAAGATGGTCTACTTATGCATAAGGCATTTATTGCCAGAATTAAAAAGAGTACTGATGTCCAGCAGATAGTAATTCCAGACGTCTACAAACCTCATATACTTACTGCTAAACATATTTCTCATCTTGGAGTTTTTAAAACCTATAATGCAATTCGCGAAAAATACTTTTGGGAGAATTTATTCAAAGATACAAAGCATTTTGTCCAAACATGTAAAGATTGTATGTCATACAAATCGATAAAGAAATTACCGCCTGTCCCAATTCAAAGACATTATATACCTTCTGGTGTAAATCAATATGTGTCTGCAGATTTTGTAGGGCCTTTTAATATTACAAACAAAGGCAATTGTTATATTTTAACTTTTATAGATCATTTTTCCAAATTTATAAAACTATATCCAGTACCTAGAGCTGATACGAAATGTTCAGTCCAATGTTTAATGGACTATATCGGTACTTTTGGATTATTTAATTATTATCTAACAGACAAAGCATCGTGTTTTACAAGCGATACCTTCACGGAATTATGTAAGATATTTGGAGTTAAAAAGTTAAAAACCACGCCCCAAAGGCCTCAATGTAATGGATCGTCAGAAAGATTGAATTCCAATATAAAGAAATCTCTTGCCATATTTGCACAAAACACAGCTCAATGGGATGAATATACAGATTACTATTCTCTAATTTATAACAATACACTCCACTCAACGATAAATCAGAAACCCATTTATTTACAGTTAGCGTATGAACCTTTACCGCCAAATGAAATATTAGATGAACCACATAGTAGGAAATACGTTTCTCATCAAAATTTCGTACAACATAAAGCATCACAACTTCAATATGTTAATGAAAAGGTAAAAGAATGTCTAGAAAACGCTGCTCAAAAACGGGAAATTTACCAACACGCAAAAGCTAAATACAGAGACTTTTACCCCGGGCAATTAGCATATCTACACAACAGGGACCGTGATCGTTTCAGAGACACAACCAAGAGACGAAGCAATATAGGTCCTTTCAGAATAGTTAAAAAACATAATAAAGTAAATAATACCATTGTTGACGCCCACGAACCCACAAAACCGCAATTCAAAGTCCATTGTGAAAGATTGATCCCATATACGCAAAGAAACCAGAGACTGAGTCTTTTTCACACTCTCTGCTCAGAAGTAAATAAAGAACCGCACGTTTCTCAACAAGATACAAATTCACCAAAGCCGCATGCTGTATTTGATGATGACGAATTTACTGACTTCTTGTACTTCAATACCTCCCCCTCAACCACAGAAGTCAAAACGGACCGTTGTCACACCCCAACTAATCAATCAATGGACATGACATTGGCCCAAGACGAACACCCCACATTATCCCCTGTTCCTTACGCAGATGTTGCGGATGGACACATTTCAGAAAATAGTAATGATTCGGAACAGACAATAATTTATGACGCTAATGTGTCTAACGGTCAAACGAATCAGTCAATGAGGTCACCATATGATTTAAGGGACATACAACCCAGATATAATGCAACACGATTTCTAGATTGGGCGCTGCAAATCACTGAATAGTACCATTTCTTGCTGTTTTCTTTTAAAATTCATTTCAGAAAATTCTTGAATCTACGCGGTACTTTTCAAATTGTATATTCTATTGTACATTTAAAAAAAAATCGCATTCTTTTCTGTGTTACAATACAGTGAATATTTTCATACTATTTATGTGATGTTAGGGTATTTTTATGCAACACTAACTACACTTTAGTTGCATAGAAACTGATTGATTATTAAATCATTTGTTCAAGTGATCACTTACTTCAGATAAAAGAAAGGAGATAAATTTTAGGTATTGTTATATTATTTATGGATACGTGAACAATTCACCAGAGGGCATATTTATGCTGGATGGATTTATTGCTGCTAATTAAAGTATAGATGGAAGTTAATTAGTAAATTACAAATGCATAATATTTCAAATAAGCACTGTATGCTTGTCTGCTTTGTTTTCTTTCGTGTCGGATGGACTAATGGGTTTTACTTAAGTTGTATTTATTTTATTCATTGCATTCAATATTTATTTAAAAAAATAAATAAATAATTAATAAATAAATAAAATCTACTCAATTTTTTCAAATTTTAGGAATTAATATATGGTCTCTCTTCGGATTAATACAGAATCACTGAAAACTAATGATCTACTGCCCTCCATTTTCCTTCTTTATTTGTCATTCCATTAATTTTTTTTATCTCTTTCTTTATTCTTTCCCTTATTCTCTACATACACTTTACTTACTCTTTCTAATGCACATTACACAATGAATTTTGCTCAGCTGTGTGTTGTTTACTACTCTACGACATGGACAATCGTGGAGGAGTGTTTTGTTAGTACAGTTGAATCGGAATTCATCTAAACGACAATTTTTTTTTAAATTTAGCATGATTCTATTACTTATTTAAGGAATGAAGAAATGAAATTTTTACAACTGAATGATAGTGCTAATGTGCAGCGAATATAACTGAGAATAAGTTGAATTAAAAATAATAATAATAAAAATAAATAAAGTTTCTAATGTCAATTCAGGATGGCACATAAATAATGGCAGTATGAGTAGTAATTTCAATATTCTGTACTAAATTGATTTACATTTAAGTTTAAACGCCGTCTTCGCAAATATAAGGGCATACCTAGTTGTAGTTAATTTAAAATACAATCACATAAACAAAATGATAATTATATTAATGAGATTCCAAAGAATCAAATTGTTAAAAAGAATTAATATTTTTATTATATGATTTGAATAATAATAATAAAAAATAGATAAAGGGGAAATTATAAGCATTTTATTAAATTTTTAATAAAAAAATGTAACTTAATTTTAAAACAAGAGATTCTCCTAGATTTTCATTCAATTTACATTACTTATTTAAATGCTTAACTCCTCGGAATACTGTATGGTAAAGCCCACTTTCCTTCTCTTTTAGCTATTCTATTCTTTGGATTGTTTTTACAAGCGTGTAAGGCTAGAAATCGCCACAATAATGGACAGATATGCAAATTTGACAATGAATTCCAGTGCAGACAGATTACTAAACAACTGTGGAGTAAAATAGACATTCCACCCCAAGCCTGTCATATACACAACTGTGATGAATGCATTATTATTGATCGTACATTTATTATAGACACGAACCACAAATTAATAGAACCGCGAGACTTTATTTTGCAAGATGTCAAAGTGGATAAGGATATTTCGTCAACGGTGTATACTTGCTTGAATAAAGACAGGCAGCCTTGTGAGTGTGGGGAAAATGGATGCGATGGTGCGACCGATTTCTGTCAGATTCGAAACTGTACGAATGGCAGCGATTGCAAATGTGTATTTACATATAATAAACAAGAATTGATCGCGATTACACCTGAAGAATCAATTTACAACCCTGACATTGTGATTCTAAAAATATGCTTCTTCGATAGGAAATCAGAACCTTCGCATCGCGCAAGGCGTAGACTGTTGAAAGGTGAAAAGGCGGTTTTTTCTAACACAAATCTTAACATCACTTTTGAGAATCCGATACTGTTTTTCCCAGATCAAGGCCGAGTGATTTTAAGGAGCACGGATTTCGAAAACGTATTAACGATTCCAGTGGATAAAATGATCATAATACCATTTGAATACCTGACATACAAAAATGAAATACAAGTCATTTATATACACCCGAATGGTCATACTGTTTCAGGTCTCATTCATGTAAATGGAAAATCAGTGTGTCAGATTAGACAGTGTTTCATATGTAGAGAAGTTTTTAAACACTTCCAATGTTACCCTTTATTGATAAAAATTCCTCTTTATAGTGTGACATTACTTTTTATTTTTCTAGCATTAGCGAGTCTCAAATTCATTATAAAAACTCTAAGATACATTCTTCAAGCATTTATATTATTTATTTCTGCGTAATGCGCAATGCACTTGGTGCATTGCGCATTACGAAAGTCACAGTGAGATGCTCTCTGTTGTTAGGTACTTTAATCGGAAACACCTTTCGAGACTTATTACATCAAGGAAACCAAATCTTAGAAAGACAGGTAGCGATCAGAGGTCGCAATAATGTCCTACCCATAGTGATCCTCATGCTAATCTGTAATATTTCCTTGACCCATGCTGACTGCAATACGCATGCTATAATAAAATCTCATTTACGTTCTTGTACGACACTTAATGATGGTACACGAACATGTAAAATCATTTCAACAGCTGAATTTTCGCTGCAAACTATATCTGCCGAAACCTGTCTATGGTTCACGGACGGAAAAGATAATCATCTGTTCTCATTAAAAGTCAAACTCGTATCAGTATTGTGTACTTTTCAGAAGGAAAGACTATACTTTACTTTCCCAGTTAAAAGCAAGCATATCAGTCAGATCTCTTGTATATACAACAAATTCTGTGGAAGGGGGGGTGCATTGTGAAAAGAAAAAGATAGGTAAGGAAGGATTGAGATTCGAAGCAGAAACACCTGAGAGTAGGGAATTTCCGGGGTTTTCTAGTTGTCTTGCTGGAATATCTGCTGGTTGCGCAATAATCCATAGACCTGCTTGCGCATTCCATAGAATTTGGTATGAGCCTGACTTATTAAATACTTATGAGGTTTCGCAAATTAAGAGTCATACTTGTCAATACCAGATATCTGTCACACACGTAGAAAATAACA
Organism: Maratus speciosus; assembly: GCA_963932465.1. NCBI lineage: Eukaryota > Metazoa > Arthropoda > Arachnida > Araneae > Salticidae > Maratus > Maratus speciosus. The sequence goes on from OZ010789.1 coordinate 470,853,462, forward strand.
CTATCTCACGTCTATTAATCACTGACTCTGCTATCACAGAAAATGGGATTAAAATAACTATTCTGGGCGCATATGACCAACACCAAGTTCATTTGCAGGAAAAATTGGTACAACGGGTTGCCCGCCCATCCCAAGCATTCCTTATCCCAGCATGTGAAAGAAATTTCCCTCGAATCAACGTGATAGGAGCAGTGCAGGCTAATACCTCTTTCACGACCGATTTTATATTTGATCCTGAACTTTCAACATGTGATTATTTTGAAGACAATTTGCGATGCGTTCATGCGCCTGACGCCATTGCCAGAATGCAATCTACACAGGAGTATGCGCTCCCACTGCAGAGAGATATACACCTATTCAAAATAAACGAGGAAAAACTGCAGTCCAATCTTCTTTTATCTTCTGAAGTTAGAATTCAACTACATTTCTCGAACTTCAAATTAGCACTGCATACCTCGAATGTCTGTCCGCAAATAGCGAACAGCAATATAATTACTAGTGGCTGCTACCGATGCCCGATCCTAGCTCGTATGTCGTTCCAGGCTCACAGCTCGTGCCAGCCGGGAGTTGTCTCGGTCAATTTCCAACAAACCAGTGTGCATACTAAAGCCATATTTTTAAAAACTGAATCAGAAACTCACACCATTAGATTTCACGCAGAACAAAAGTGTATATCGGAAAAACTGTGTCTTAAGTCGGCAACGCTAATGCAGTGCAAAACTTTTCGCATATGCCTGGACGAACCCTCAGTGGAGCTAATGCAACTGGACTTTAACAACACACAGACGCATAGTTCCCACACAGTTTCCTCGCCATGGGATTGGCTTAAAATCCCGAACATTCATGCCCCACTTTACATATTAAAAGTTTTAGGATCCACTCTATTTATCATTTGTTTAATTATTACTACAATGGCGACGATCATAACATGCTGTTGTAGATCACGCTAATTTTACATACGCACTAGACAGGAAATACATTTTTCTTTTTCTTTCTTTCTTTTTTTTTTTTTTTTTTTTGTTTGTCGATTTCACTCAGTCATTTTGATATAAATGCAGTAATAAACTGCTATTATAACTTCAAATTTTATAAATTTCTCTGAGATTTGAAATATATCTTAATTTATTTCCTGTTTAGTGTAAATTTACTGAAAGTATACGTTTATTTTAGTTTGAAAAATTTTTTTACATGTTTATACTTAAATGGTACACTTAACATAATTTTCTAACTTTGCACTTCAATATTGAAGCATAAACTGTTGCTGTTCGCACTACTTCATTAATTTCTGTTTTAATTATTAATGTACTAGCAAACCCCGCGGCTTTGCTCGCGTAATATTTGAAATATGCCAAGTGATATTTATATGTCTAATTTTTATTAAAAGGTACTAACTAAATTTTTATTTTATTGAAAGGTAATATTTTATTTTATTAAAAGGTACTTATTACTTTTAGGAATAATTCAGAAATTATTACTTAAAACACAGTTTGACAGAAAATTAGGCAGAAATGGGACATAAATTAATAAAACGAAATAAAACTAAAAAAATGATAATTTAGAAAATATTTTGAAACTTTTATGCTTAATTAATACGCTCATTTCAGTATTCATTTGAAGTTTCGAATTTTTTAGAAACCATCTTCTTACATCTTAAAATTAACCATCATGTCAAATTCCAAGTCCTACCACCTCTCTCAGCATAAAGGGCTATGTTGAAATAGGAACTGTCATCATTAATTTGCCAACATTAATTTTGAAATTGGTTTGTTATTTCCTAATATTCCACAGAAACGTAATTTAGAAAGCTTTTAAAGGCCTTTTTTAGAGGGTTTGTTGTTCCTGTGAACCCCAGTCGGTAGAATCATCGGCATAAAATATAGCCTGTGTACGATCAGAGACTGTTACCATTGATTCGCAACTATTACTTTTATATTTGGTTTATATCCCCTGAAATTGAGTAGAAATCGTAATTTAGGACTTTTTTAGAATGCTTTTCGCACCTCCCCTTCACTTCACCCCGTTTTAATTCGAATTTATTTTCGACAGTCCTTCGAGGGCATATATATTTTATAACTAACTACCATGCCATATTTAAAGTTTCTAGCCATTTCAATATCGCAATTTAGAAAGTTTTTAGCTACTGCAACCCTTTAGTAGTAGTGGCACAGACATAAAATATAGCTTATGTTTGAGCAGGTTCTATCACCAACAATTTGTCATCATTATTTTTTTAATCGGTTTGGTATATGATATGATTACATAAAAATTGTAATTTATAACATTTTTCGCTCACTTCATCTTTTTAAATTTGAAATTTTCTTTCGACAGTTCTTAGAAAGCAGTTGCATCTTGTAAGTAAATGCCATGCCATACTTCAAAGTGTTAGACCCTTCAGTTATGCAAAAAACGCAAATTAGAACATGTTTTGCTTTTGCAACCCTCAGATGGTAGTGACAGCAACATAAAATATAACCTATGTTATAGCAGGGACTGTGACCATTGATTTGCAACCATTACTTTTGAAATAGCTTTGGAATTTCCTGAGATTGAGAAGAAATCGCAATTTAGAACGTTTTTAGAACGCTTTTCGCGCATTTTCACCCCTTTTTAAATTTCCAATTTTTTTTAAACTGTTCTTAACGATCATTTATATGTAATAAATATGTTCCTTGCCTAATTTTTAGTTGCTAGCCCCTACCGATCACAAAAATCGAAATTTGGAACGCTTTTTTGCCCCTGCAACGTCTAGGTGATAGTGATACCGACTTAAAATAGCGTCTATGTTAGAGCAGAGGCTGTCAGCATCAATTTCTTACCATTACTTTTGAAAACAGTTTGATTCTTCCTGAGATATTGGTGACAAATCGGCATTTAGAACGTTTTTAGAACGCTTTTCGCTCATTTTGCTTCTGCATCTCCTCTGGGGTAGTGGAAACAGATATAAAATATAGCCTATATTGGAGCAAGATCTGTCCCCATCATTTTTACACCATTATATTTGAAATCGGTTCAGTATTTCCTGAGATTGCTAGAAATCGCAATTTAGAACGTTTTTTACAACGCTTCTTGCGCATTTTGACCCCCCCCCCCCCCTTTTAAATTTCGACTTTTTTAGGATATGTCCTTAGAGATAATTGATATCTTATAACTAACTATCATTCTAAATTTCACTATTCAAGGCCCTTCCGTCACGCAAAAACCGCAATTTAGAATGCTTTTCTCCTGCACCCCCTTTAGGGTAGTAGCACCGACATAAAACATACCCTGTTTGGTATTTCCTGAAATTGTGTAGAAATCACCATTTAGAACGTTTTTTAGAACGCTATTCGCGCATTTTCACCCCTTTTAAATTTCGAATTGTTTAAGAACTGTTCTTAGAAATCCTTTATATCTAATAAGTAGCTGATACTTCAAATTTCATATTTCTAGGCCCTTCAGTAACACATAAATCGCATTTTTAGAACGTTTTTTGCTCCTACACCCCCTTTGGGGTAGTGGCACCGACATAAAACATAGCCTATCTTGGAGCAAACGTTGTCACTATCATTTTGACGCCAATATTTTTAAAATCGGTTTGGTATTTCCTGAGATTATGTAGAAACTGCCATTTAGAACGTTTTTTAGAACTCTTTTTGTGCATTTTCACCCCTTTTAAATTTCGAATTGTTTAAGAACTGTTCTTAGACATCATTTATATTTTATAAGTAACTTATATTCCAAATTTCATATTTCTAGGCCCTTCAGTAACGTAAAAATCGCATTTTTAGAACGTTTTTTGGTCCTGCACCCCCTTTGGGGTAGTGGCACCGATATAAAATATAGCCTATGTTCTAAGTTGGACTAACACTATCATTTTGATACCATTACTTTTTAAATCGGTTTCGTATTTCCTGAGATTATGTAGAAACTACCATTTAGAACGTTTTTTAGAACGCTTTTTGTGCATTTTCACCCCTTTTAAATTTCAAATTGTTTAAGAACTGTTCTTAGACATCATTTATATCTTATAAATAACTAATATTCCAAATTTCATATTTCTAGGCCCTTCAGTAACGCAAAAATCGCATTTTTAGAACGTTTTTTGCTCCTGCACCCCCTTTGGGGTAGTGACACCGACATAAGATATAGCCTATGTTCTAAGTTGGACTAACACTATCATTTTGATACCATTACTTTTTAAATCGGTTTCGTATTTCCTGAGATTATGTAGAAACTACCATTTAGAACGTTTTTTAGAACGCTTTTTGTGCATTTTCACCCCTTTTAAATTTCAAATTGTTTAAGAACTGTTCTTAGACATCATTTATATCTTATAAATAACTAATATTCCAAATTTCATATTTCTAGGCCCTTCAGTAACGCAAAAATCGCATTTTTAGAACGTTTTTTGCTCCTGCACCCCCTTTGGGGTAGTGGCATCGACATAAGATATAGCCTATGTTCTAAGTTGGACTAACACTATCATTTTGATACCATTACTTTTTAAATCGGTTTCGTATTTCCTGAGATTATGTAGAAACTACCATTTAGAACGTTTTTTAGAACGCTTTTTGTGCATTTTCACCCCTTTTAAATTTCAAATTGTTTAAGAACTGTTCTTAGACATCATTTATATCTTATAAATAACTAATATTCCAAATTTCATATTTCTAGGCCCTTCAGTAACGCAAAAATCGCATTTTTAGAACGTTTTTTGCTCCTGCACCCCCTTTGGGGTAGTGGCACCGACATAAGATATAGCCTATGTTCTAAGTTGGACTAACACCATCATTTTGATACCATTGCTTTTGGAATCGGTTCGGTAGTTCCTGAGCTTACCTCCGACAAATAAACAAATTTTTCCTCTTTATAATAGGAGTATAGAAGTATAGATTATTATTAAGCATTTATATCAATCTTATTTATTTGTGTTTGGATTACATGTTCATTATTAGTATGCATTTGTATTAGTATTATTTATTATTTTGTATTTTGATTATTTGCTCATCACTAGTAAGTATTTCTATCATTAATTATTTTATTAAATTTGTATTTTGGATTATTTTGTGTTGCTGGTAAGCAATTATATCAATATTATTTATTAATTTGTGTTTTGATTGAAGGGAATGCCTCGTGTTTAGTATTTCACGGATCTTAGATCATTTTCTTTTTTTTTTAATTTTTTTTTTCTTTTGGAGTATTAGTATCAATGTCGAAAAGCCGAGCTCAGTTTTTCTCTAGGGTTCAAAATATACATGATAAGGAATTTTTGAAAGAGAGGAAAAGAAAAAGGAATAATAGTTACAAAAGTAGTATTAGAAAATAGTAGGCACGCACTCCTTGAAATGCCATGCTTTCAGAAATGTACAACGCAACACCTGCGTGCTTTAGAGAAATCACAGGAAAGTCACGGAAGTAGATGCATTTCTATAAGATATAAGTAACGAACGGGCGTTATAGTAGTCCAGATTTATAGGAATAAAATAAAAGGGAGAGAATGTGAAAGCAGAATACGGACGCAATAAATTGCAACCATTCTGACCGCTACATAGTAGTTAGCAGAGATGTTAACGTTTTTTAGAAAAAGAAAATGGGCATGGTGTATTATGGATATGCCCAGATGTGTATGGGTTAGTCTTCAGGAATTTAGGCGGGAAAAGAAAATTCACAGGTGCGTAAATGTATGCGCCCCTCTCAAGGCGGAGAAAATAATTAAATGAAGAAATTTAGGAATAGAAAGGAAAGGGGGGTTTAGGCGAATAGGAAAATATATATTGTACGAGAACATCCAATAAAATCCAGAGCTACACAGGATTGGATTGCAAAGGGGAAACAGATTAAAATTAAGAGGGGGGCGAAAGAAAAAAAAAGAGGTGAGCAGGAGAGAAGAGAGATTCAGAAAATGATGCTCTTCGAAATAGCAGCAGGGATTTGAGTTCTGAAAAGTGTTTAGAGGCAGAGCGCGAATTTTTGGTTGGAGTGTTGACAATATTCGCTGGACGATGTACCTGACCCCAACGATGAGCATGGATTTAAAAGGTGAGTGGGCTATATGTTTTACATTACCGTATTCCTTAACGAGGCATTCCTTTTAAAAGAGTTAATACTTAATGTAATATTTTACGTGATAGGTTATAAATTGTTTTATTCAGTGAATGATAAATAATTTAATGTAGGCGAAATTTCTAAATGTCACAAGTACTTAATGTTGATCAAAGTATGATATTTAATAAATGTTTTAATTTCACAATATAGTGATTCTTTCACATCTTTGCACTAACTTAGATTCAGTGAGTTCCGACTCACCTGGGCCATAATCGCAATGTGTTCTCAAAAGAGAAACTAATACTTTCACGCCAAACATCAATTAATAACAATTAATAACAAACAGTTGTCACAGAGTTGTCAAATAGTTGTCGAACAGTTGTCGGACATTACTTCTTGCAGGGAATCCTTTAATTTTTGTAATACAAAAGTAGCAGTGAGTTATATGATCCTTCGGCTCGCACCATATCATGGGTATAGCAAAGGGCATACTCTTTCTTGCACCTTTCATCCACGCCCGGAGGTTTGTAGCACATCGTGTGCAACAAGAATGAGGTACCCATTTCTTATCTTGTTCACCTACTTTACATCCAAAGTACATGTGATAGGCAGTCTTTATTAGCGGCGTGAAAGTGCATCGATGCTTTTTCAAAGTTAGCTCCCCGCACACATAGCAAAAAGAATCAGGTTCATTAACGCATCCTCTAAACATTTTTCACATATTTTAGAGGAAAATAGGATAATTATAATCAAAATTTAAGTAAAAAGTCTTACAGAACAAAGAAATAGCAGTACACTCGCCCCGAAAGATAAGTTTTAACTGTCACGGATTTGCGTTAAATTCAAACATTGTGGCGGCGGCTAGCACTGTCTGTTCAAGGTCGCTAACATAAAATTTATTAGAGGGACATCTGTTTCGACTCTCTTGCTGTATCTTCTATCATTGTAATAAGAAAAAAGAATGTTTGCGTGAATCAAACACATGTAAGAGAATAATGTAATATATTCAAATGTTACGTTTTTTATAAATGACACTTTACTATCCACAATGTTTTTTCTTTTATTTTTCAAATGTTTAAATTCACGTGATTTTCATTTTGCGCCAACTACTACGCTTGGCGACAATGGTGTCCGTATAACGGAAAAGTACCTTTCTTTCTTATAAAAAGCTAGTTAAATTTGAATCTAATCTATACTTCTATACTAATATTACAAAGAAGTAAAAATTGTTTGTTTGTTAGAGGTAATCTCTGAAGCTACCGAACCGATTTCAAAAGAAATGGTATCAAAATGATGGTGTTAGTCCAACTTAGAACATAGGCTGTATTTTATGTCGGTTCCACTACCCCAAAGAGAGTGCAGGAGCAAAAAACGTTCTAAAAATGCGATTTTTGTTTTACTGAAGGGCCTAGAAATATGAAATTTGGAATATTAGTTGCTTATCAGATATAAATGATGTCTAAGAACATTTTCCAAACAATTCGAAATTTAAAAGGGGAGAAAATGCACAAAAAACGTTCTAAAAAACGTTCTAAATGGTGGTTTCTACACAACCTCAGGAAATACCAAACCGATTTAAAAAATAATGGTGTCAAAATGATGGTCACAACGCTTGCTCCAAGATAGGCTATATTTTATGTCGATGCCACTACCCCAAAGGGGGTGCAGGAGCAAAAAACGTTCTAAAAATGCGATTTTTGTGTTACTGAAAGGCTTAGAAATATGAAATTTGAAATATTAGCTACTTATTACATATAAAGGATTTCTAAGAACAGTTCTTAAACAATTCGAAATTTAAAAGGGGTGAAAATGCGCGAAAAGCGTTCTAAAAAAACGTTCTAAATGGTGGTTTCTACACAATCTCAGGAAATACCAAACCGATTAAAAAAAAATAATGGTGTCAAAACGATGGTGACAACCCTTGCTCTAACATAGGCTATGTTTTATCTCGGTGTCACTACCCCAAAGGGGCTGCAGTAGCAAAAAACGTTCTAAATATGCGATTTATGCGTTACTGAAGGGCCTAGAAATATGAAATTGGAAATATTAGTTACTTATTAGATATAAAGGTTTTCTAAGAATAGTTCTTAAAAAATTTGAAATTTAAAAGGGGTGATAATGCGCGAAGAGGGTTCTATAAAACATTCTAAATGGCGATTTTATTCAATTTTGGGAAGTATCAAATCGATTTCAAAAGTAATGGTTGTAAATTGATGGTGACAGACCTTGCTCTAAAATAGGCTCTGTTTTATGTTTGTATCTCTGCCACCTGGAGGTTGCAGGAGAAAAAAGTTTTAAATTGCGGTTTTTGTGTTATGGAAGGGCCTAGAATCGTGAAATTTGGAATGGTAGTTACTTATAAGATATCAATGATCTCTAAGGATCTCTCTATTCTAAAAAAAAGTAACTACCGCTGTCACCGCCGCCGCCGCCGCCGCCGCCGCCGCCGCCGCCGCCGCCGCCGCCGCCGCCGCCGCCGCCGCCGGTTTTGATTTTTTTGTGACCGGAGGCCTTTCTTCGTTAATATTAAGAAAAATAATGCATACAAAAATATGAAAATCGGTGGTTTTATACAGAAATGTTTGATAAACATGCTGATGCAGACAGTTTTCAAATCGAAGAATTATTTTAAGAGTTATTTAATCCTAAAGTTGGACAAAATCGTTCCACTAAAAAAGTTTTATAGCAGCAAAAACTATACATGGCAGTGTAATCATTTTTAGATCATTTTATGCGTTAGAATTTGCCGGAGTGCAGATTGCATTAATTTTTTTATTTTGACTCATTTTTTCAGGTTTTATTTCTATTTTAAATTCAAATTTTCAGCATTTCTAGAGATATTTTTTACAGATTTCAGAAAATTGTACTAATTTAAACTGTTGCCAACTGTATAAAAAGCGCAAGCAATAATGTTTGCTTCAAATTAAAAATTTATTTACACGTGACTATTATAAACAGGAAAAAAACTTTCAAATTAGAATTAAATAATTACGTATAAAAAGCAAGAACTTATTAAAAATTACGTCATAAAAAGTATACACGGGAATTTTAAAAGAGAAAGGATATTGTAAAATAATAAATTCATTAACATGCGTTAGAAGTCTTAGAAGAAATTACGTCATATTTACGTCACATTATAGTTATTACATAAAATGAACACAAAATAATATTGCAAAAAAGTTTAAGTTTAAAAATTGCGCTAGACATTTATTTGATATTTTGAGAATTAATTTAAAATGTCTCATTTAAAAGAACTTTCTTTTCGCTTTGTTAAAAAATACCAGGAGACAAAGACTCTCTTTACTTAATTCCTTTTATATTAGCTTATTTTGAAATGTTGTTACACGTGTATACGTCATCAAGTTATTTTTATTTCGACGTTTTATTTGTGTTTTTATTAATGTTGTACGAATTTATTTGTTCTTTTGTTATTTAAAATAAAAATTATACCAATTTGTATAATTTGGCGAGTGGTTTGGCGATTTATATAATTTGGCGAAATTGGTCGACAGGATAATCAAGTAGTATCGCAGCAGATTTGGCGTTAAAATTCCCCAATCAAAGAGAAATGAATAGAAATTCGTTTATAGGGAGATCGCCGCTGTTTTTTAAATTATAATTCAATCTTTCGAAATCTTTTTAAAGCCGATCAAATTAGCGTGCATTTAGAGTCTGCGGTGTCTGGACGGGGGTTGGCGAGCGTAGCTCGTAGGGGGCCGAGCCCCCTAGTGATATATAAATAAACAATTTGAAAAACTCATAACCCAAATAACCATAATTTGAAAACCCAATTTCTGATATTACAATCAATTGTCGGGAAAATAACAGTTTTTTTTGTGTGTGTGCAGACCTGTTTACGATGTATGGATTTGTATGTATACTACATAGTATGCTACCAGTTAGTTCATTGAAACGAACAGCACAGTTGAAAATTTTCATTCAGCAATTTCCGTGAATTAATGGAAATGTACTTGAGAAATTTTGTGCAGCCCTGTATATGATCTATAGATTTTATCCATTCCAAGTAATATCTCTCTATTCTAAAAAAAAGTAACTACCGCTGTCACCGCCGCCGCCGCTGCCGCCGGTTTTGATTTTTTTGTGACCGGAGGCCTTTCTTCGTTAATATTAACAAAAATAATGCATACAAAAATATGAAAATCGGTAGTTTTATACAGAAATGTTTGATAAACACGCTGATGCAGACAAATTTCAAATCGAAGAATTATTTTAAGAGTTATTTAATGCTAAAGTTGGACAAAATCGTTCCACTAAAAAAGTTTTATAGCAGCAAAAACTATACATGGCAGTATAATCATTTTTAGATCATTTTATGCGTTAGAATTTGCCGGAGTGCAGATTGCATTAATTTTTTCATTTTGACTCATTTTTTCAGGTTTTATTTCTATTTTAAATTCAAATTTTCAGCATTTCTAGAGATATTTTTTACAGATTTCAGAAAATTGTACTAATTTAAACTGTTGCCAACTGTATAAAAAGCGCAAGCAATAATGTTTGCTTCAAATTAAAAATTTATTTACACGTGACTATTATGAACAGGAAAAAAACTTTCAAATTAGAATTAAATAATTACGTATAAAAAGCAGGAACTTATTAAAAATTACGTCATAAAAAGTATACACGTGAATTTTAAAAGAGAAAGGATATTGTAAAATAATAAATTTATTTACACGTGACTATTATAAACAGGAAAAAAACTTTCAAATTAGAATTAAATAATTACGTATAAAAAGCAGGAATTTATTAAAAATTACGTCATAAAAAGTATACACGTGAATTTGAAAAGAGAAAGGATATTGTAAAATAATAAATTCATTAACATGCGTTAGAAGTCTTAGGAGAAATTACGCCATATTTACGTCACATTATAGTTATTACATAAAATGAACACAAAATAATATTGCAAAAACGTTTAAATTTAGAAATTGCGCTAGACATTTATTTGATATTTTGAGAATTAATTTAAAATGTCTCATTTAAAAGAACTTTCTTTTCGCTTTGCTAAAAAACACCAGGAGACAAAGACTCTCTTTACTTAATTCCTTTTATATTAGCTTATTTTGAAATGTTGTTACACGTGTATACGTCATCAAGTTATTTTTATTTCGACGTTTTATTTGTGTTTTTATTAATGTTGTACGAATTTATTTGTTCTTTCGTTATTTAAAATAAAAATTATATCAATTTGTATAATTTGGCGAGTGGTTTGGCGATTTATATAATTTGGTGAAATTGGTCGACAGGATAATCAAGTAGTACCGCAGCGGATTTGGCGTTAAAATTCCCCAATCAAAGAGAAATGAATAGAAATTCGTTTATAGGGAGATCGCCACTGTTTTTTAAATTATAATTCAATCTTTCGAAATCTTTTTAAAGCCGATCAAATTAGCGTGCATTTAGAGTCTGCGGTGTCTGGACGGGGGTTGGCGAGCGTAGCTCGTAGGGGGCCGAGCCCCCTAGTATTTCTAAAAAAATCGAAATTTAAAAGGCGTGAAAATGCGCAAAAAGCGTTGTAAGAAAAGTTCTAAATTGCAATTTCTATGCAATCTCAGGAAGTACTGAACAGATTTCAAATATAATGGTGTAAAAATGATGGTGACAGCTCTTGCTCCAAGACAGGCTATATTGTATGTCTGTTTCCACTACTCCAGAGGAGATGCAGGAGCAAAAAACGTTCTAAAAATGCGATTTTTGAATTATGGAAAGACCTAGACTCATGAAATTTTGCATGGTATATATTTATTAGATATAAATTATCTCTAAGAATATTTCTTTAAAAAAATTTAATTTAAAAGGGGTGAAAATGCGCGAAAAGCGTTCTAAAAACGTTCTAAATGCCGATTTGTGAGAAATCTTAGGAAGAATCAAACTGATTTCAAAAGTAATGGTAGGAAATTGATAGTGACAGCCTCTGCTCTAACATAAACGCTATTTTATGTCGGTGTCACTATCACCTATAGCTTGCAGGAGCAAAAAACGTTCAAAGTTACGATTTTTGTGATCGGTAGGGGCTAGCAACTTGAAATTAGGCAAGGTGCATATTTATTAGATATAAATGATCTTTAAGAACAGTTTCGAAAAAATCGGAAATTTAAAAGGGGTGAAAATGCGCGAAAAGCGTTCTAAATTGGGATTTCTACTCAATCTCAGGAAATACCATACCTATTTCAAAAGTAATGGTTGCAAATTGATGGTGACAGTCCCTGCTCCAGCATAGGCTATGTTTTATGTTGCTGTCACTACCATCTTGGGGTTGCAAAAGCAAAACATGTTCTAATTTGCGTTTTTTGCACAATTGAGGGGTCTAATATTTTGACATATGGCATGGTATTTACTTACAAGATGCAACTGCTTTCTAAGAACAGTCGAAAGAAAATTCCAAATTTAAAAAGATGAAGTGAGCGAAAAACGTTCTAAAAACGTTCTAAATTACAATTTTTATGCAAATCTTATCAAATACCAAACCGATTTAAAAAATACTGTTGACAAATTGTTGGTGATAGAACCTGCTTAAACATAAGCTATATTTTACGTCTGTACCACTACCACCAGAGGGTTGCAGGAGCAAAAAAAATTCTAAATTGCGATTTCTGCGATACTGAAGAGGCTAGAATCTTAAAATATAGCATGGTAGTTACTTATAAAATACAAATGCCCTCGAAGGACTGTCGAAAATAAATTCGAATTAAAAAGGGGTGAAGCGAAGGGGAGGTTCGAAAAGCGTTCTAAAAAAGTCCTAAATACGATTTCTAAGCAATTTCAGGGAATATATAAACCGATTATAAAAGTAATAGTTGCGAATCAATGATAATAGTCTCTGATCCTGCACAGGCTATATTTTATACCGATGATTCTACCACCTGAGGTTCGCAGGAATAACAAACGTTCTAAAAAAGGCCTTTAAAAGCTTTCTAAATTACGTTTATGCGGAATATTAGGAAATAACAAACCGATTTCGAAATTAATGTTGGCAAATTTATGGCGACAGTTCCTATTTCAACATAGCCTTTTATGTTGAGAGAGGTGGTAAATCTTGGAATTTGACAAGATGGTTAATTTTAAGATGTAAGAAGATGGTTTCTAAAAAATTCAAAACTTCAAATGAATACTGAAATGAGCGTATTAATTGAGCATAAAAGTTTCAAAACACATTTTCTAAATTATCATTTATTTAGTTTTATTTCTTATTAATTTAAGTCTCATTTCTGCCTAATGCAGTGTAATAATGAAGTTTAGTCAAACTCTGTTTTAAATAGTAATTTTTGAATTATTCCTAAAAGTATAATTTCGTTCTAAAAAAAATTAGACATATAAATATCACTTAGCATATTTCAACTATTACGCGAGCAAAGCCGCGGGGTTTGCTAGTAAAAGCTATAAAGGTACTAACGTACTATCCGGACCAGGTGGGATACAATTGGGCCAATCATGATGCCAATTATACTAATTACAGCAACCCTTAATTTTTTTTAATAATTAGTATATAGCGTAGCATACCTAATAAAAGATAGGTACTTGTTAGTTATTCCGTCGACCAATTTCGCCAACTTATGTAAATCGCTAAATTATACAAATTTACATAATTTTTATTTTAAATAACGAAAAAACAAATAAATTAGTATAACATTAATAAAAATACAAATAAAACGTCGAAATAAAAATTACTTGATGACGTAAACACGTGTTGTCAAGTAAATGTGGCATTTATGATCAACCATTATTGACATTTAATCTTACAATTTGGAGACAGTAATTTAGTCGACGGAATAACTAACAAGTACCAAAAGGTATAAAGTAATAATAATATGCGTACAATAGTAATATAAGTAATATAGTTTATTTATTTATTATAGTTTCGGCACAGATGCCATACACGCCCCATATTGGCGAGATTTTTTTTCGACGCCAACTTGGCGAAAACCTCCTTACCATACCATGTATATCCGGGTTACCATATCAAGCAAAATAACGACACTTTGGCCCCAGTTAAGTACTCGGTACATATATGAAATTGGCGTCGGGAAAAAATCGCGCCAATATGTGGCGTATATGGAGAAGAGTTCCATATCCTGTGCTTGTTGGCGCGGTCGGCGGAGGAATCCAAAATGGCGCCAAAAAGCCATTTTATAATCTTATAAAATTTTGGAACAGATGTTATATATTCCCGCGGCCGCCATCTTGGATTTTTTCTTGGCGTGAAAACCCCTTTTCCGTCAAGTAAATTTCGCCAAGCCATGTTAGGCTTAACGGGGTTGCCAGAACACGTCACTCGTCGGGGTTGCCTTATCGATAAACGCCAACAAAAAATCGCCAAGAAATCCAAGATGGCGGCCATGGGAATATATAACATCTAAGCCTTTATTTATTATAGTACTTTTCGGTTAGCCGAGCGCCAGTGTTATATATACATACATATATTGTACATATACATTCATATATATATATAAATGCATATATATGTATACATACATACATATAGATGTATATACACCGAAGAGCCATTACATTATGACCACCCTTCATCTATAACAATGAGCTCACTCAGAAATAAAACCATGGCGCGTGCGCGGTTGATATTGGGGTATATAAAGCTCCCTTGCATTGCATTTAAAAACATAGCGTGATTAGTGACTTAATGGGAAAAGCAGCAGATTTATCAAACTTTGATAAAGGTCAAATAGTTATGGCTTGGCGATTGGAAACATCAATATCGGAAACGACGCGTTTGGTGGGCTGTGCATATGCAGTCATTGTGAGCACGTACCGAAAGTAGTGTATGGACGGTGAAACGACAAGTCTCCAGCGAACAGTATGTCGCCCGCAGCGCATTGAATCCAGAGGAGAGCGGAGATTGTTACGCATTATTCGTCGTGACAGAAGAGTTCCAACAGCTAAAATAACCAACAGCTACAAGAGTGGTGACGCGGACAGTGTTTCTCAACACACAGTGCCGCGTGTACTATTGCATATAGGCCTATGCAACCGGGGACCTAAACGCGCTCCTGAGCTGATAGCACGTCATCGCCAGCAGCTCCTGCAACGGGCCCACGAACATCGGAATTGGACCATAGAATAATGGAAGAAAGTTGCATGGTCCGACGAATCATATTTTCTGGTCCATCACATCGACGGGCGCGTACGAATACGCCGATTTCCAACGGTAACCCTGGCTCCCGGATGCACAGTTGGTCGGAGGCAAGATTACGGTGGCTACATTATCGTGTGGGCGATGTTTTTATGGAGAATATTAGGACCTTAATCCCCATAGAGCAATCCCTGACGTCTGTGCGCTACCTGAACATCGTTGCAGACCAAGTGCACCTATTAATGACAACAATGTTTCCGGCGGATTATTGCATTTACCAACAGGATAATGCACCATGTCATTCGGGGTGAATCATTAGGGAGTAATTCGAGGAGCATTCTAGTGGGTTTCAAGTCATGTCCTGGACTCCAAATTCACCTGACATGAATCCAAAAGAACATTTGTGGTTCCACCTAGAAATCCCAATTCGTGCTGTAATGCTACCACCTCACAATGTGCGAGAATTTCAGGAGCAGTTGGTTTTCGATTGGTACCAGATACCTCAGACTACCTATGAGAACTTTGTCGAGTTGATACTAGGTCGGGTGTTGGCGGTTTTGAAAGCGAAACGTGGTCTTATGTCGTATTAAACAGGTGGTCATAATGTAACGGCTCTTCGGTGTTATATCTATTATACACCGAATATATATATTTATTTAGTACAATATATATTATATTGTATTAAATAAATATATACAATATAATATATATTAAATATTATATATATATTTAATGCAATATATGTATATGTACGTATATATATTAAGCAAAAACATAATTTGCAGAACAAATTAAACTAGTCGGATGTACCAATCCCAAAACTTTCTTCTATCTCATACATGTTAATACTTCAAAATTCGCTATCACACTGCCAAAATTAAATGGCAATCTATGCATCTCATGAGGATTCTAACGATATGAAATTCCGTGCATTAGTTCTTGAGATATGACTATCGCTGAAATCGTCTAAATTCAGCAAAATGCTGCCTAGCAGCGCCACCTATTGGGTGATTTATACCAAATCCTAATCAGCAACAATTTATGTCAACGTCCGACTGAATCTGAAGTTTGGAGAAAATCCGTACATTAGTTTTTGAGATAGAGCAACAGCGAAAATCGTGAAAATTTCTGCATAGCAGCGCCACCTATTGGGTGATTAACACCAAAACCTAATTAACAACAACTTGTGTCAACATACAACTAAATCTGAAGTTAGATGAAAATTGGTCCATTAGTTCTATTGATAGAGCTATTGAGGCAATCGTGGAAAAGGCAGCAGAGAAGAGCCACCTGTTGGGCGATTTACACCAACACCTAATCAGTAGCAAGTCATATCAAGGACTAACTTAATCTGAAGTTTGATGAAAATCCGTGCGTTAGTTCTTAAGATAAAGCTATTGGGGAAATCGTGTAAATCCTGCAAAATTCATCATAACAGCGCCACTTGTTGGGCGATTTACACCAAAACGTAATCATCATCAATTCATATCAAGGACTAACTAAATCTGAAGTTTGATCAAAATCCGTGCATTAGTTCTTGAGATAGAGCTATTTCGAAAATCGTGAAAAATGCAGCATTGCAGCGCCACCTGTTGAGCGATTTACACCAACACCTAATCAGTAGCAAGTCATATCAAGGACTAACTTAATCTGAAGTTTGATGAAAACCCGTGCGTTAGTTCTTAAGATAGAGCTATTGGGGAAATCGTGTAAATCCTGCAAAATTCATCATAACAGCGCCACCTGTTGGGCGATTTACACCAAAACGTAATCATCATCAATTCATATCAAGTACTAACTAAATCTGAAGTTTGATCAAAATCCGTGCATTAGTTCTTGAGATAGAGCTATTGCGAAAATCGTGAAAGATGCAGCATTGCAGCGCCACCTGTTGAGCGATTTACACCAAAAACTAATCAGCATCAATTTGTATTAGGTACTAACTGAATATTAATTTTTATTAAATTCCGTGCATTAGTTCTTGAGATAGAGCGCCCACAAAATTTGTGTCACATACACACAGACAGACAGACAGACAGACAGACAGACTCACAGAGTCACAGACAGACATTTTGTAAAAACATGTTTTTTGGAATCTCTGACCCCTAAAACGTGTAAATCCGTCGAAAACCGGAATTCGAAAATTTTCATGAATCCAATACTTTCTTCTTGTAAAGATAGAAGAAAGTAAAAAGAAAACAATTTATTTCCTATATTGTTTAAGCCCGAGAAGGGACAGATATTAAGATG
Organism: Maratus speciosus; assembly: GCA_963932465.1. Classification (NCBI taxonomy): domain Eukaryota; kingdom Metazoa; phylum Arthropoda; class Arachnida; order Araneae; family Salticidae; genus Maratus; species Maratus speciosus. The sequence goes on from OZ010789.1 coordinate 470,870,842, forward strand.
TTTCATTCAGTTAGCTCTACGTTTAATGTTACATTTTTCTAACAAATAAGTTAAACCAATTGAACATTAAAAAATAAAAATAAAATTCAAACAATATGACTTTAGATACCCGAAAAACTTGGGTTGCGTTCAAATGAAAGCGAAATAAATCTTAGACTTTTTTTACAGGTTTGTACTTTAGACTGCCTTATGATTTTATGTACAATCATCATAAACATAATACAAAATCTGCAATACAAATATTTACAACTAATAAATGGAAAAAGTCTAAGATTTATTTCGCTTTCATTTGAACGGAAACCAAGTTTTTCGGGTGTCTAAAGTATCATATTGTTTGAATTTTATTTTTATTATTTTTTAATGTTCAATTGGTTTAACTTATTTGTTAGAAAAATGTAACATTAAACGTAGAGCTAACTGAATGAAACATCTTAATATCTGTCCCTTCTCGGGCTTAAACAATATAGGAAATAAATTGTTTTTTTTTTAATTTGTTCTGCAAATTATGTTTTTACTTAATATGTCAAGTTTTTTAATAACTACTGCATTCAGACAAACTCTCAGATGAAATCATTTCAAATTTAACGGACTGTACAATCATTAAAGTTTGATGATCGCATCACAATTTGTGATGTAATTAACCAATGATTAATCCAAAATGGTTCATGAAAGCAATAATACAGGTTGTTGTTGTTTGGACAAAAACATCCAATCTGGTCATAAAAAATCAAAATTGCCTTAAATTTAGTTACCCCCATTTTCCACTTAATAATGCTATGCAGAAATAGCGTTATATCTTTAATTCTAATATTTAACAACAGTTTAGCTGTTATACGCTGTAAAAAAAAAATCTGTACTTCTACAGATGTAAAGTTACATGCTTACTAAACTTTCATCTGTAACTCTACTTAAAAAGCTGCAAATCTACAAAACTAGTTTTTGTAAAGCTACAGAAATCTGTAACTTTACAAATGAATCTGCTAAAATTACAGTAATCTTACTAAAATTTTATCTGTAACCCTTATTGCAGCTACATGAAAAGTTCTATAGGCATCCTAGTTTCCTAAAAAATTCTTAGTAACCTACAGATTTTTTGATTTTCGGTGCAAAAGTGTGTCTGTTACATGAATTTTTGCTGTTGCCGTTACATAAAAAATTCTAGGAATCCCAGTTTCCTAGAAAAACTTTAGTAACTTTAGAGATTTTTTTTTTTTTTTTTTTTTTTTTACAGTGTACAGTAAGACATAAAAAAAAAACGCCAGTTTTACTTAAAATTTTTTTTTACCCTTTTTCCTCGCAGGGAACTATGTAAACGTAAAAGGAAATTGTTACCTAAGTTAAACTTCGGGTATTTATTTTGCGGCAACACCAGTCGTTTCTCTGCCAGGAAAAAAAGGACAAAAGGCCTTGAGGGAAAATTTTAGATAAAAAATGCCATAGACACAACGTTAAAAGCCCCCATCTTTTTAAAATTTACAAATAATGGAATCAGTGGTGACGTCAAAGGCAACTCAATCCCGTGTAACAACTATAAATTGGATCCAAATAAACCACAGAGTTCAGAGACAGATAGGGAGGGGGGAAACGTGATGGTTCGGCATGAAGCTAAAAATGTAAAATTCAAATCAATTAAAACCTGACACAATTCGGTCCAAACAATTGCGGGTAGCTTTGAAAACCTCTTCCATTCCAAATAATACTAATCTGTTTCCACGAGAGCATCTTGTTTGGGTCGAATGATTTGAGCAATATATGGCTTTATATTGCAAGCTGTTTTAAAACGCATAGTGCATATCTTATACACTCTGAACTTTTGGGGGTTTTTTGGATCCAATTTGCGGTTCATACGCCGAGTTGAGTTGCCTGTGATGTCACACTGATGGGGTTCATTATTTTTTAATTCTTGTTGCTAGAAAAAGAAATTACTTATAAACAATACATATATTACGCCGCGAAAATGTCCGTGTGTAACACTGACGTCATACTGACGATGCAACCGGCAAAATAAATTTCATTTATTTGAAAATTTATTAACTTCTAAACGTCGGAAAAATTCAATTTTTACGCAGTCTTAAAATAATAGAAACAGTTCAGAATTGGTTTCCAGCTAATATTCTTTAACGAAATTAAAACTTCATCTATAAATGAATAAAAGAAAACATAAATAAATCACAAAGTTAACACCTTTTTAATCGAATTACGCGCTCATCTGTATGTAACTTATCAAGAAACATCATGTATTAATGTTTCTTGTATTACTTTTACTTCCACTATGACGCCATATTCATCTTATTTTTAATTCTTAAAAATATATATATATATATATATTAATTCCATATTTCACGTGAAAATCTTTCAACTGAAAATTAATTGCTGGAGACAAAAATTTATCACTGCTTTTGAATTTTTTGCAACAATAAGAATAATGTTAAATTTTATGGGAAAATGTCCATTGATTCTGAATGAAAATAGCGAAATTTGCAATTATTAAGAAAAATATTTGAATAATTTAAATGAAACATAACCTGTGCTATTTTCCGGGTTATAATCCACCCATATGCAAAGGCATTTTATCATCCCGTTCTCTGTCTTATATCAGGCAAATGTTTTTACACTTTACATTTAAAATATTATTAAAATTAACAAAGAATAAAAAATGAGTGACATCAGGGACAAAAAGGTGGGAAGAAAAAATCAAAAAGTTATGATCTCCATAGACTTTTCTATGTTAAATTAACATTGAAAAGTGACACTGGAAATAAATAAGTATTGCGCTGCCGCGCAATACTTAAAAATATATATGTGTGTGTGTTATGTAAATATAAACACTGGCGCCCGGCTAACCGAAAAGTACCTTATTATATTTTATTTATGTATTTATTGTTACATTATTTACTATTTTTAACAATATTATGTATTTAATAATATTAAATTTCTGTTTTGAACGTGATTGGCAGCGATAACAATATTGGCAATTGACAATCAATTTTGGCGATCTATCTTCTGGCCTGGATACCGCTATAAATTTAATCGCTATTATGATTCCACTATTAAATAATTTTCAGCGATATTTCTTTAATCAACAAGGCAATAAAAGAGCCGCCAGAAAATCACCAGAAATAATAAATAAGTACCATTAACTCTTTATTTTACTCCTTGTAATAGTACGTTTTTCTTACTCGTTATACCAGATTTTAGGGAAATTATTTACCAGGATACTTCAGTACTAATTTAAAAAAAAAAAAAAAAATGTGATTACCTGTCATTTAGGTAGCTTTCTTTACAAAAAAGCTACCTATTGCAGCCGTTCGGAGGAAAGCGATTTCAAAAAATTTTGGTATATTTTGATCGATCATGACCCCCAGACCCCGAAACCACCCTCCGTTCAAAATTGATATATATATATATATATATATATATATATATATATATATATATCAATATATATATATATATATATATATATATATATATATATATATATATATCTGACCTATGTCATACTGTAACTCTCGTATTTATGAACCGATTTGGATGTAATTCAGTGTGTACATAGTACATACCAATGTCTCGACCGAGTTCGTTGGCCAGCTTCATCCGCCATTTTGTTTCAAAATGGCGGCCATTTAAAATTTTTTAAAAAATTTAAAATTAGAAATGTGGTACCAAAAAATTGAAAATGGAAAAATATTTTTTTCTTATGTATTTGACCTCTATACAAAGACTCCGTAGCAGTTTTTGTTTCGTCTATATCTTAAAAAATGGCTGAGTTATAGCATTTTGAATTTCTAGCGAAGCTGACATTTTGAAACGTCCTGAATTTTGTCACGCCATAAAAGGCGTATTTATGAACCGATTTGGATGTAACTTCGTTTATACATAGTACAGACCAATGTTTCGACCGAGTTCGTTGGCCAGCTTCATCCGCCATTTTGTTTAAAAATGGCGGCCATTTAAAATTTTAATAAAAGTTTAAATTGGAAATGTGGTACCAAAAAATTGAAAATTGAAAAAATATTTTTTTCTTATGTGTTTGACCTTGATAAAAAGATTCGGGAGCAGTTTTTGTTTCGTTTATATCTTAAAAAATGGCTGAGTTATAGCATTTTGAATTTCTAGCGTGGCTGACATTTTGAAACGCCCTGATTTTTGCCACGTGATAACAGACGTATTTATGAACCGATTTGGATGTACCTTGGTGTGTACGTAGTACATGCAAATAACTCAACCGAGTTCGTTGGCCAGCTTCATCCGCCATCTTGTTTCAAAATGGCGGCCATTTAAAAAAATTAAAAAAAATTTAAATTTAAAATGAGATGCTAAAAATTTGGAAAATGAAAAAGATTTTTTCGTATGTGTTTGACCTTAATACAAAGATTCCGGAACAGGTTTTGTTTCGTCTATATCTAAAAAAAATGGCTGAGTTATAATATTTTGAATTTCTATTGTGGCTGACATTTTAAAACGACCTGATTTTTGTCTTTCGATAACAGGCGTATTTATGAACCGATTTGGATATTACTTGGTCTGTACATAGTGCATACCAATATCTCGACCGAGTTCGTTGGCCAGCTTCATTCGCCATCTTGTTTCAAAAAGGTTGCGATTTTTTTAAATGTATTTTAAAATTTAAAATGAGGTATTAAAAAATTGGAAAATGAAAAAGATTTTTTTTATGTGTTTGGCCTTGATACAAAGATTCGGAGCAGTTTTTGTTTCTGAAAATTTGTTCTTTTGTTTATATCTTAAAAAGTGGTTGAATTATAGCACTTTGAATTTCTATCATGGCTAACACTTTGAAACGATCTTGTATTTGTCACGCGATACCACACGTATTCGTCTATTTCGATGGAAGAAGGCATGTGGATAGTATACATCAATATCTCGACCAAGTTCGCTGGCCAGCTTCATCAGCCATCTTGTTTCAAAATGGCGGCCATTAAATTTAAAAAAATTATATTTAAAGTGAGGTGCAAAAAAATTAGAAATTGAAAAAGGTTTCTTTCTTAAGTATTTGACCTTGATATAAGGATTCAGGAGCATTTTTTGTTTGCCTTTATCTTAAAAAATGGCTCAGATATAGTAGTTTCAATTCCTAACGTGGGTGACATTTTGAAAAATCTGATTTTTTGCCTGCGACAGCACTCGTATATATCAACCGATTCCGATGTGAGTGAGCATGTGCACAACAATTACTAAGGTCTCGACCAAGTTCACTGGTTAGCCTCATCCACCATGTTGTCTTAAAATGGCAGGCACTTTAAGAAATCGCCAAATTTGGCAGCCAAATATAAGTTACTTTAATTAAAAGCAGCTTGGATAAAGCTGACTAATTTCGCGAAATTCTCATTCATAATGATTTAGTATTGATAAAAATTGGTATTGAATCTCCTACATTCGGTTTCCACTAAATTGAGCTTCGTGTGTTTGAATAATATAAGTTGGCTTTTTTAAAATAAGGAATATGAAAGCTACCTCTTCCTCCCGGCACTGGCCGGAAGGACTTTTTCTATTCAAGATTTCTGTTGAAGTCTTCCAATAACATATTTTAAAAAGAAAGTGTTCTCTAACCCCTTCGGGACGGGGGCCCTTTACGAAATGTTTAATCTTTTGTCACCGTTTTTTAAAGACAGAAATTTGTGTCTTCTTGAATCGAGCAAATGCTCTGATTAAATAAGGCAAATTTGACAGTAAAATTTTACTGGTGAGGAAAAACAAGGATTTTGAGCGCTTCATGCGGCACGTATGCGTGTCGCTCGTCCCCAACGGGTTAAATGCAAAAAATAACTAATATATAGGTTTAATTGTTTGCCATTGAATCTTGTATCATAACCCGTATCATAAAACTTGAAACGAAATAATAAAAAAAAAACATTAGATATTTTTCAAGTTCTCGATTTATTCAAATGACACCATTTTCTACAATTTTTAATTTTAAAGAATATAAATATAAACTTCTTTTAACCTATTTGGAATTTTGCTAATTTTCAGTTTTTGCTAAAAACGTTAATAATAATTTATTTAACTTTGGTTAATTTATTTTCGTTGCTACTTATTTAACGTGAATAATATAAATGTTTTATATTACCTTATACATCCCATTTTCTCTGGTCAATACATCACGATCCAAACCCCTTCTTAGGGCTAATTTTATTTCTTCATTATGCTTTTCGACATCCAGGTTCTTTTCGTCGCGGAGATACTTTTTCAAATTCACAAGCGATACTCCATTGTTTTTTTGCAGTTTAAGAATAGCATTTATTACTCTTCTTGAAATCGATATTTTCTTGGCTTGTTGGGATTCCATATTAAATCAACAATTAAATGTTTTTAATTTTATCAGTTTAGTAAGTTAGAAAACCTATGTTTTATAAATCAGGCCAGGCAATTGACAATAAGAAAGAGAATTCCACTGAATTTTAAAATGCACTTTTTTTTCCCTTTAAAACTAAACGTGAAAATTAAATTACGCGCTCGTGAACAACAAATCAAAGCATGGATGACAAACTTAAAAAAGATGTTTTTTAGTTATTTTGTTTTATTAATATTTTTAATTTTAAATTAGCATTGACCTTTGTGCTTTAAACATAGGTATTATTTCAATGTATGCAGAATAAAAATCACATCATTTCACGCAATTATTAAAAAAGAAGTTTCGTAATTTATGAATGAATATATATAATTTTGGGTGAATATTACGTCATTTCCGTATGTCGAAACATCGTGACTAAAACTAGATATTTTAGTCTAATATTTATTAACTGTCAGTTTGATTTATTATTCTTTAAAAATAACAAAATTAATGTAATGACAAAAGTAATGTCACGAAGACGGTAAAAATAAATAAATAAATAAATAAATAAATAAATAAATAAAAAATAAAAATAAATAAATAAAACTTTTTCTCTGATTTAGTACGAAACGACCTCGAAATTGTCAAATAATGTAATAAAAATAATGAAAAAAGGACCTTATTGACATTTTACTTACTGCCAGAGTAGGCTAAGATTAAAAAATATTTTTAAATTACCTCCATACTTTACTACTTTTCATTTCCATACTTAATATTTTACTTCCAGACTTGCAATATCTCTTTTATGTATTCTCAGGTTTCGGGATCGTGGAAATCTTTTTTCTTTTCTTACTTCTCCTTTTAGTTGTCTGTTCGATACTTTGTAACACTTTCCAACTTACAAGGGAGCCAGTTTTGGTGTTGCTCGCACCTAGCATCGAGACCGGTGTCCTGATTCTGCCCTTAACGGAACAAACCGACTCGGAACTAGACGTAGTCGTAATTCATTACGAGATTCAACAATTCGCAATTCTGCCCTTCTGTCGGTATTTGCGAACGACCTTTAAGTTCTCTGCTTTCGAGGTTAACCAGTTTCGACCGAGGTTAACCAGTTTTCGACGAGGTTAACCATTCGTGCGATGCGCCAACTGTAAAGATTCCTTAACTGCTCGCGCATTACGTCACGTGGCGGACAGATTCGCCTCGCTTCGCTCGTTTCAATAGTATTCTGTATGCTGTTCTGCGTTGGATTTTTTTTCTGTGAATGATTTTAATTTTTATATTATTTTAACAGCCTTTTTTTAAAAAAAACCTAGTGAATGCACTATATCAACGTGTTCTAATAACTCTCGGAGAACACGTATACAGATTTAACAATACAGTACAGAGTCTCAAATCCGGAAGTCGAAATTCCGAATTCTTCAAAATCCGGGCATTTTGTTAACTGGCGATTATTATTCTGGAAAATCGCAAAGAAAAACACTAAAATCACAAAGGACAAAATTTACTATACTAAGCTACAATTTCAAAACCGAATTCCTTTTACGAGCCTCAAAAAATTCCTGCAAAACGCGAAAATCTCTAAGAACTGCATAAAAGAATCGCGAGAAATTCAGAATAAACTTTAATGAAAGGAAAAAAAAAAAAAAAAAAAAAAAAAAGAAGAAGAAGACAGCAGTTACTATATTAGAATAAAAGATTAAAACCAGATTTCTTTCACAAATGCAGACAAATTGCCATGAAGTGGGGGAAAAAAAGTTCGAAACTCGCAGAGGAGAAAATTTATTATATTTCGCTAAAAGTTGGTAACTGAGTTCCTTTAACAAATCTCAAAATTTTAAAAATCGCATAAAAAATTCGAGAAAAATGCGAAAATCTCTGTACGAACTCCGAATAAACTTTATTGAAAAAAAAATGACAAGACAATAGTGAGCTAAAAAAATAAAGCCGAATTCCTTTTACTCATATGGAAAAATCGCCGCAAAAATTTAAAAAAGAAAACGTCAAAAATTGCATAAAAAATTTAAAAGTTTTCTTTTGTTATAGGGATTTTTTTTTACCTTTTAAAAAAATTCCTCTATTAAAATATTTGCTTTAGTATTATCTTTTTTTTTTACTTTCTTTTATCTATAACAGAAGAACGTATTGTAGTCAAATTTTGGTTCGACTTCCAGTTTTCGACGGATTTACACGTTTTAAATGTCAGAGATCCCGAAAAACATGTTTTTACAAAATATCTGTCTGTCCGTATATGTGTATGTCTCATTATATCATCGAAAAATATACGAAGTTATGTATTTTTGACTATGGCCAGCATGTCAAGGTTAAATTTGGGGATATTCCGCCGGGAGGGGCGCTGTAATAGCGATTTTTGTTCCATTTTCATTATTGATTCACCGGAAAGCATACAAAGTTAGGCATAGATTTTAACCAAACTTCATACGCATATTTTTGACTATTGACGCCAGATCCCAGTTGAAAATGGATATGTAACCCTGGAAGGGAGCGCTGTGATAACGATTTTTGTGCGATTTTTCGTAGTTTTGTTGTACATCGGCTGCTGATGCAGCGACATGCACTTCGTATCTATAGCTAACCCAGCGATTCGCAAACAGAATAACGATAATATTTATTTTATTAAATATTATATTCGTGTTACTCTGATTAATAAAATGAAGCAGAAATTTAAGGTGAAAATTAATGTATGGTTGAAGTATTAGCCTATAAGCAGTGCTTAATTTGCGTTGGATATTATCGTTTATATATTCTGTTTGATTCTCAGTGCCGCTACTTCTTTGTTTTTAGTGGAAATTTAAATATTGATCTGAATTCACCGGCGTTCACTCCGGAATTTAGCGGAAATAGTGTTTCTCAAAAATCAAAGCCTAAATTTTTATTTCTTTTTTTTTTCCATCTCTAATCTTTTGCGTTCTTTCCTACCAAAGCGCTTACGTATGTGACATAGTGTGTCCTGTGTAGGGTTTTTTTTTTTTCAATGGTTTCAGAATGGCGATGAGGAACAAAGCGCTATAAGTAAGCGTACAAAGTTAATGGTGGAATCTGTCGTAAATTGACACAGCTGCGCCATCTTGTGGATGGAGTGAATAACGCAAATACGCGGGGTTTTTGTATGACGTCATATATGACAGAATATCTACCATCTGCGCATCTCGTGCGCAGGTCTATTTGAAGATACTTACAATTTAAGAGGTATAGGGCGGAAAAGCAGACAAAGCTATTTTAGAGAATACCTGTTAAAATTTTAATCATGAATTTCAAATATTTACTCACTCATGGAAGATGAACTTTGTATACCAGATTTATTGCAAAATATTTTTGTTACAGTTTGTTTTGATGAAAATATGTGTATTAAAAAAAAAAAAAATCGCAATGTCATTTTAATTTCGGGAGAAAAAGCACTAATGCTACGTAAACAGTATTGCCTTTTGCCCCGAAACTAAACTGACATTGCAACTATTTTTTAAATACATATATTTTTATCAAAACAAGCTATAACAAAAATATTTTGCAATAAATCTGGTAGACAAGGTTAATCTTCCATGAGTGAGTAAATATTTGAAATTCACGATTAAAATTTTAACAGGTATTCTCTAAAATGGCTTTGTTTGCTTTTCCGCCAATAACTCTTAAATTGTAAATATCTTCAAATAGACCTGAATTTTATGCAAGCTATTCAGGCTAAAAGAAAACCATTTTTGTTAATAAAAGTTATAGGCGTAACTTTTAATTCCATGGTTTTTTCAAGGTTTTTTTCCACATTGGAAGAAACTTGCCCACCTTGGGTTTATGTTATTATTTATTAGAAAAAAAAATGTATTTTAAATATAATGAGCGAAAAGCATGTGTTTAAATTGATGTAATATACCAGTATGTATGTATTTTAAATAAAGTTATGTTTTTCAAATGACGAGTATATTTTTAAAATGATGATTTTATATTTTGAATGAAATGAATGCAACATAAACGCTGGTGATGGGGAAAATATTTGACGGTTTATGAACTGAGGCCGGCTAACATAAAAGTACTTTTTTACACTGTTTATTTCATCTAACCCTGTTCATATATATGAAAAGTTAAAAATTTTTAATCGATTTTTCCCTCCCAAATATGCTAGAAAAATAAAAATTATATACATGGATCTGTTTCTAGTAACAATACAACATTTTAGTATTTTTACAACTTGATTATAAATTAGCAAATTAATTTTACGTTATCTAAACGTAGCTGATAAATCCTTAAACATTCTTTATGGTTGTTACAACTGTATATACAAGTACAATAATTGAGTAAGTTATGTAACAAACTCGATTTCTAAAATATACCAGCTGGTTGGGAAATTGCAAAAGAGAAATATTTAAAACGTTTAAGCATCTTAAACGTGATTTTCAGCCCTATATTTTTTTTTATAAAAAAGTTAAAATATTATTTAATATATATTATTAAATGTCAGTGATTTTAATACGTTCAATTGGCCCATCTCCGTCCGCAGCCCTTTTTTCTTATTCCGACTCTTTTGCGGAAACCAGATTAAAAAAAAAAAAATTGAAACCGGACAAAATTAAAAGGGAAATTTGAAATTATTTTGCTACCGACCAACAACTGCTACGTCGAGCTTGTTATTAGTCTATAGTTTTCAGTTATTGGCAATTATTGTGTGTTTCATAAGCCTTTTTTTAAATTTGGAGAATGTTCCGCAATTGGGTTATTTCGATAAAAGTTATTTTCATTTTCTAACCATTATTTAACTTTTATACAGTTACAATTGTATACTGTTTTCTCATTTGACGCCAATCATGGCTATGGGCCCGATTACGGAAAGTTATCCATTTTACCCCTGCGAAGAACCGGTGTAAGATAATAAATGTTTAATTGTGCATACCACGTACTATTTGTAAATATTTTATATTTTATTCCAATTTTTGAAGTTTCTTCTATACTTTGTATGCTTTCTGCAATGTATGTGTGTATATATGTGTCTATATGTGTAGATCTGTAATGCACCTGTGCGAAGTGCAGGTATCCATGAAAACTATTTTTCCCGGATATGACACAATGACTGACATATTTCTAGATTTAAAAAAAAAAAAAGTAATTTGTCGATTTTAGGAATTTTTTTAAAGCTGTTGTCTAAAATTCTCATAATATTTCATAGCTGCCAACTTGTACGGATTTTTCCTACCACTAAAATTTCATAGAAATCTTTGACTTACTTAAACGTTAAAATTGCTTAAATTTCAGGGATTCAATTAGCTAAAATTTTCTGTAAAATTTTAGTGGTATGAAAAATCCGTACAAGTTGGCAGCTATGATATTTAAAACTATAAATAATCAATTATTGCTGGTTTAATAGTACTAGAATTACTGCTTGCATTTTAATTTAAAGTGGATCCTAATGTAAAATTAAATGAGTTTTAAATGGAATGAATGAAATGCTTCTATTTTAAATATTATAAATACAATTCGATCAAGAGAATATTTGGCAATTTATCGCCTGCGCCCGGTAAATAAAAAATATGGCTCAAAATTAATTAAATAATTTATACTTAAACTCTAAGCGTAATAAAACGTTTAATTCTCATTGGAAATACACATGTTTATGTAATTTTTATAACTTTATCTTAACAGGAATTGAATTAAAAACGGTGCTGTAAAATTCTATCTCAACATACATTAACTAATTTTTATATGTCTTTGTTCATTGCATTACAAAAACATAATTCAAATAGAACGTATTAAAATCACTGACATTTAATAATATATATTAAATAATATTTTAACTTTTTTATAAATTATAATAAAACACAAAACTAACCTGATTTTCTCTTTTGGAAAGCGAAAAAAATGAGTTCTCTCAGATAGAGAGTTATTTTTGCAGTTTTGAAAACTGCAATAATTAGAACGCCAACTGGGCATTTTCCCAAATAATATAAGTTCTTAAAAGAACTGATTTTGTTTAAATAACTAACTTCAATTAATAAATTAAATAATGGCGAATAAATAAATCGAATTATATCTATACTTGCAACAATTAAGTACTGCAGACGACAAACGAATAAAATCACGGCTGCGCGTGCGCATAGTTATTTCATAGATATCGAACATATAGATCATTCACAAAGGGGAAAGAAGTTAATAATCCTCTTGTAGTTCACTCCGTCCGCTGGGTGGCGTATGACCTTGATTGACGTGACCTCGCCTTTAATCTTGCGATTACCTCTCCCATTTAAGATAGGACGCTTACTTATATCGCTTTGCTAATAAGAGTTCGATTTCTGCATTGGGAAAAAAAAAAGAATGCCCGGCAAGGAGAATAACCGATCCAAAAAAACTACACAGCGACAGTTTGAAATCATGGTGGATTACATTGCAAATCATAGAGAAATCGAAAATAAAAAAATTACGCCATCTTTTACTCAAAAAGATAAAGAAGAACTTTGGCGTGAACTCTCAAATTTACTTAATGCTGACGGATACGGCCCTATTAAAAAACCAGACAAATGGAGAAGAGTAAGTAGATTTTTAATTAATATATATTTTTTAATAATTAAGTTCTTAAAGATAATTGTATCATTTTAAAACTAAAGCACCCTTTACATGCTTCTCACCTTGCACTGCCGTATTTTTCTTAATTTTGTTCCTAAATTAAATTCTTAAATTTCTAAATGTTGTATTCTTATAAATCAATATAGGGTAGATGTGCCAGTAATGGACACCTCTAAATGTTTTTGGTTCATAAAAAAATTTAGATTTATTTCTTTCATAACTCTCACTTGCATGTTTTATAATCCGTGTTATTTTTGATTCTCTTAATCAAACCAATCAATAAGCAGAAAATAATGTTTCAAAGTTCCGCTGTTTTTCAGTAAAAATCTTAATGAAAATGCCAAGAGTTGGGCTCATTTAATAAATTTATATATTCTTTATTTTCTTGCAAAATTTGAATGTTTTTGTTTGAGTAGTATTAGAAAACTTTAAATTTTATATACTAAGCCCATTTACAAAATTTCATTTATTTTTTGAGGTTTTAAGACACTTGTCCATTACTGTAACGCTTAATTAGTCAATTTCCAGTAATGAACGCCCCCATGTAGACATTGCTAAAAATGCAATTTCAGTAATGTACATAGTGCATAAAATCATGTGACATAACTGAAAACCTAAATAATCAATTTTAAATTGCACTTACCAGAATGTAATAACACGAAAATTTTCATAAATAGCTGATTTTAATTAATTTCACATGGTTAACAAATTTTTCTATATTTTAACCAAATTTATATTTTTTATAACTTTGCCTTGCATATTTCAGAATCTGGCAGTCAGTAAAACAAATCAGGAAATGGAGAATATTGCTTAAGGGCATCATGGTTAAAAGAGGGGCTCAATCTCTCCCCATTTGAATAAAAACATTTACGTTAGAGAAATTAATTTCTTAAGGTTGTCCATCATTACTGGCACATCTACCCTATGTAAGATATGCAGTCAACTCTGTGAAATATGCACACTTAGGGACTGGGGGTTTTGTTGATTATATATTTTAGCGGATCATCCCTTTGTTTACATTTTATTTTTTGAAGTCTGACTATAAATTACGAACAACTATACAAAAATTACAATTAAAATGAACAAGAAAAACATAATGCAATATTGGTTTAATATATTTAAGATTAAATAAAAGGGTACTACTTAGTTATCACGTCGACCAAAAATCTATCACCAAACTATAAGATTAAATGCCAATAATGGTTGATCGTAAATGTCACATTCACTTGATTTTTAAATAAGTTACATGCGTTTACGTCATCAAGTGATTTTTATTTCGACGTTTTGTTTGTATTTCTACTTATGTTATACTAATTTATTTGTTCGTTCATTATTTAAAATAAAAATTATGTCAATTTGTATAATTTGGTGAGTGGTTCGGCAATTTATATAATTTGGCGAAATTGGTCGACGGTATAACTAAGTAGTACCAATAAAGGTTAAATTATATACAATTTTTACTGATTATTCATGTTTTGGTTTGTTTTCAGTAATTTTTTTCTCTAATCTATGAACATTTATTACTTCTTGCTCCAAGATAACATTTTGTTACTCAAGGAAATTTAAATATTTATTCATTGGAAAATTGGTAACTGAAAAAAGTATGTACCAAATTTAGTTTTTGAGTTGAAATTTTAATAACAATTTTCATTGTTTACATTCCAACATGTAGTGCGGATAAGAGATTTGTGGATTATACATCGGCGGATTTCACAGAGTTGACTGTAGTATGTATTCCATGTCATGAATAAAATTCTTTTAAAATGTACAATTATTTTTAAAGAAACTAAGAAAAGATAGCTAATACTATCTTAAGTATCTAAGTATACTTAGTTACTAAAACTCTGATTTATACAAATTCTTTTGCATGTCTTAAACATTTAAAACAACATTTTAATAATTTGACTAAATTTATTATTCAAGTTACATCGGTAAATACAATATATAAGCTAAAAAGCCTAATTCACAGGTATTTTGATTTAACTGAAAACCTAAGTAATTGAATTTAAATTTTTAAATTGCACTTACCAGCATGTAATAACACCAAATTTTGATACTTGTTAGTTATCCCGTCAACCAAATTACAAAATTCATTAAGTACTATTTACACGCATTCTAAAAATAAATTAACAAGCCGTTTTCAGGCGCATTAAAATTGTTTGATTCCGGCGAAGGAAAGTACTGTTCGGCAAATCGCATGACTCTTTAGTCTTTTTGCACCAAATACTCTAAAGTATTTTATTTTTTTTTACAGATTTGTAATTCCGCCTCTAAATTTGACTGATCATTTATTACATACATAAGTAGTTTAATTAGTTTTTTTTCTTTCAAAATATTCTGTGTATGCCGGTAAGGAAACCTTCCTTGCAAGTATCTTCCTTGCAAGTATTTTTTGTTTTTGAAGGCAGCACAATATGCACATAAATTTGCTGAATTCAAATTAAAAATTTTTAATTAAAAAGAATTCCATATTATGTTAATGTGTGTTTTATCTATATTCTCTTTTCTTTAAAAGGAATTTAATTTGATGGAGCAGGCTGATACATTAAGAGAAGAGGCCGTAGAAGACGATGATGATGATATCAGTGAATTACCTGCTGATGAAAGTGTGGTTGATGTGAGCATTCTTGCAGACACGCCAAGTAGTAGTAAGAATTCTTTTATTATTATTATTTACTTTATGTTACTCATAGTCGATTGATCAAAATGCATTTTCAGATAATTTTTAAACACCTTTAAAATGTCTAATTTTTGTTACCTAGCTGCTCAAGAAAATCTGCAAATGTGCGATTCCATGGAGAGTGTCACACACGTAACGCAGGCTTTAATTTGCATTTATTCAATTATTTATTAAATTTTAATTTTAATTCTGATTTTAAATGGTATGGTAAATAAGTTATTAACATATTTTTTAGTTTAAATGTGTGAGTAAAACTCACAGAAATATATCATTTAATTTCATTACTCAAAATGTGCTTTTTTTCTACTTCAGAAAAAAAGCGCATTTTGAGTATGAAATTAAATGATATATTTCTGTGAGTTTTACTTACACACATTTAAACTAAAAAATATGTTAATAACTTATTTACCATAACACCTAAAATCAGAATTAACATTAAAATATAATAAATAACTGAATAAATGCAAATTAAAGCCTGCGTTACGTGTGTGACTCTCCTCATGGAATCGCCCAAATACCTAATGTACAGTCAAAAAATTGCACCATCCCTATCTATTTTCTTAGCTAATTGACATGAGGGAAAACAAAAATAACTATTCAATTGGTTATTTTGCTTATATTAAAGATATGTTATGAAGAGAAGGCTTAGAATTTTAATCTTTATGCAAAAATGTAAAACTAAATTTAAAAACAAGCACCCAATTTTGATAACAAATTTAGTATTTTGGGTTCATTTTATCATGTGATATCAAAGAGCAAATTGTTTGGACATTGTGTTGTAAAATGAGCCAAAAAAAAAAAAAAAAAAGCTATCTGTTATTAAAAATTAGGTATTTGTATTGCATATTTTCAGTTTGGGTTGAGACTTTTGTATGATAACATTCTAAATTTTTGCTTTTAACATTAAGCAAAATTTCCAATTGAATCCTATTTTCATTATGCTCATGTCAATTAGCAAAAAAAATTGATAGGTGGGATTTAAAAAAAAAAAACCCTACTATACAAAAATAATTATTAAAATATGTTGCCCGATCCAAAAATTATATTTGTTTTCTCTCCCCCCCCCCCACCAAAAAAAAAAAGGGGGAACACATGGGTATATAAACTTGACAGTATTCTGCCCTCATTGGATCGGAAGACTCTTTGGAAATCTGCTCACGAAGTTATAATTTTGTATTAATTTGTTCTGATATATTAAGCTTGTTTTTGTCGTAATTCACCCTAGTGCTACAGGCAGCCAATGTTATTCTAATTCAAAAATGTAATTAGAAAGTTTTTGTTTAAATAATCCCTTGATTTTATTCTACATAATAATAAAAATTATATAATTGTAAGTTCAAACTTTGATTATTTATAACTTACCACCCATTAAAATTTTACATTCTGTTTATAGAGCTTGTTAATCATTCTTTTATATTAATATAATCAGTGATCCACAAAGCAGAATATGCTTAAAAGTGTGATGTACATAGAACAATGGGCTTCTCTGCAGAACATTTCAGATTCTCATTTTCAAGTAAATTCACCATTCAATTAAAGGAAAAATTGCAAAATTCGTCACTCAATGGCTGAAAAATTCCTCAATCGGTCATGAGAAAAACACATGCAATTCGTCAGACAATCATGAAGAACAAATCGTGAAATTCTTCAGCGTGTTGTGGAAAACATATAAAATTCAATGAACAGTCGCAGAAAAACCACGATTTTCGCCAATCAGTCGCATGCAAAAAACCGCAAAATTCGTCAGTGAATCACACGATTTCTCTAATCGGTCACAAGAAAAAGCCTTAAAATTT
Source organism: Maratus speciosus (assembly GCA_963932465.1). Classification (NCBI taxonomy): domain Eukaryota; kingdom Metazoa; phylum Arthropoda; class Arachnida; order Araneae; family Salticidae; genus Maratus; species Maratus speciosus. The sequence goes on from OZ010789.1 coordinate 470,888,174, forward strand.
ACCTAAGGTAAAAGGAAAAAAATCGCAAAATATGCAAATTGGTCGCAGTTAAAAACAAACTACGAAATTTGTCAGAGGATCGTTGGAAGAAACTGCAAAAATCGTTGATCAGTTGCAGAAATAAAAACTCAGTTGGTCTCAAGAAAAAGCCGGAAAAATTTGCCTATTGGTAAGAAAAATATCGCGAAATTTTAAAATCTGTCACAGGTAAACCCTGCGATATTCGACAGTGGATCGTCGGAACAAAAATCGGAAACTCCTTGATCATTCATGGAAAAAACCATAGATTTGGCCAATTGGTTGCAAAAAAGCGACAGTTTTCCAATCAGCAGAAAGAAAATATCGCGATATTCACCGATCTGTTGCGGGTAAAACGTGAAATTATAGTTGATTGGCCACAGAAAAAAAGCATGAGTTTTACCAATCGTTTGCAAGAAAAAGCAAAAAAAAAAAAAAAATAGCCAATTAGAAGAAAGAAAGTATTGCGGAATTAATCAATCAGTAGCAGAAAAAAATGCATTATTTTCCCCAATCGTCACAAGAAGCTGTTACAAAATTTGCTTATTGGAACAAGGAATAATTTCGCAAAATTCCCCCATCGGCCATCAGAAAACAAAGCAAAATTTGTCAGTGGAATGTCGGAAAAAAAATTAGATATTCGTCGATCAGTCACAGACAAAATCCACAATTTTGCCAATCGACAGAAAGTAAATATCACAATCTGCCCATCGGTCGTGCCTAAAACATGGCAAAATCCGTTAAGTGGATCGATGGAAAAAATCGAATTTTCGTCAATCCAATTAGTCGCAAGAAAAAAATTTGCCGATTGCTAAAAAGTAAATATGATGAAATTCACCTAAGTTGCATGTAAAAAAGCCTTTAAAATCGTCAGGAAATTCTTTGATCTGTCGAAAAAATGCACAATTTTTTTCAACTTGTTGCAAGAAAAAATATCTGAGAAGGAAGATTTGTCAATCAGTCGTCAGTAAACAGAACATTTGCGTAGATATCTCAAAAAACTGTCATTTTGTTTCTTACTTATTGACTCCTGCACCCTTTTTTTTTCCTTATTTTATTCTTTCATAGTTATAAGAGAATTTGTTATTTATCACATCTCTAATCATAATATTTACTTTATTTTAGCTTTTATGCCAGCTAGGAAACACCGAAAGGTTGATACCGATAGTCAGAAACGGCCTGGCGTTTCCAGAAAGAATTTCACTAATCTGGTAGAAACTGAAGTAGAAAAGACTGGTGCCTTACGGGAACTGGGTGCAGCAATAGAAGGGAATGCCCTGAAGGAAAAGGAATTAGAGCTTCTTGAAAAGAAGAATGAGATAGAGGACCAAAGAAATCATTTATTTGCTCTGATGAATGACAACATTATAAACATTGCGCAACAATTTTTAGATATTTATAACAATAAATAAATTGATTCGTGAAAAATACTGTTTTTTGTTCTGAAATAATTTCTTTGTTGTTATTTACAGCAGGAGTTTCCCCCCTTGATACGACAACAAATTTGACAATTTTATATAGTAATTTTCAACTGAATATTTTATAATTTGTGATTAAATAAGACAAATATTTCAGTACAATTTTATTACTACTCTGTTAACACATGTTAAGAAGTCCTGATTTACATGATAATAAATTAATACTACTTAAGTTTAAAGTTCCAAATTCTTTGGCGAATATGTAAAAATTATGATACAACCATACTTGCCAACTTTTACACTTTTTTTTTTTTTTTTTTTTTGCAAAGTTTCTATTTTATTTCATTTTTTCCCCTCAAATTATGAATTGCTTTTAATGATTAATTCTGAACAAAGGGAAAATTTAATATTGTCAGTGAATGAATTCAGCTTTCATTGTCAAAAATCAGCCGAAATAATCTTTTTTGTTTTCATTGTATGTAAAAGTAATGTTCTCAATATATTTGCTTAAGAGAACAGCAAAAAATGAAAAAAGTCCTTCCGGCCAGTGCCGGGAGGAAGAGGTAGCTTTCATAACCCTTATTTAAAAAAAGCCAATTTATATCATGCAAACACACGAAGCTCAATTTAGTGGAAACCGAATATAGGAGATTCAATACTAATTTTTATCAATATAATGAATGAGAATTTCGCGAAATTAGTCAGCTTTATCCAAGCTGCTTTTCTTTAAAGTAACTTATATTTGGCTGCCAAATTCGGCAATTTCTTAAAGTGCCTGTCATTTTAAGACAACATGGTGGATGAGGCTATGTAGTGAACTTGGTCGAGACCTTAGTAATTGCTGTGCACATGCTCACTCACATCGGAATCGGTTAATATATAGAAGTGCTGTCCATGCAAAAAATCAGATTTTTCAAAATGTCACCCACAATAGAAATTGAAACTGCTATATCTGAGCCATTTTTTAAGGTAAAGACAAACAAAAAATGCTCCTGAATCCTCATATCAAGATCAAATACTTAAGAAAGAAACCTTTTTCAATTTCTAATTTTTTTGCGCCTCACTTTAAATATATATATATTTTTTAATTTAATGACCGCCATTTTGAAACAAGATGGCTGATGAATCTGGCCAGCGAACTTGGTCGAGGTGTTGATGTATACTATCCACATGCCTTCTTACATCGAAATAGGCGAATACGTGTGTTATCGCGTGACAAATACAAGATCGTTTCAAAATGTTAGCCATGCTAGAAATTCAAAGTGCTATAAATCAACCATTTTTTAAGATATCAACAAAAGAACAAATTTTCAGAAACAAAAACTGCTCCGGAATCTTTGTATCAAGGACAAACACATAAAAAAAATCTTTTTCATTTTCCAATTTTTTAATACCTCATTTTGAATTTTAAATTTAATTTTTTTTAATGGCAACCCTTTTGAAACAAGATGGCGAATGAAGCTGGCCAACGAACTCGGTCGAGACATTGGTATGTACTATGTACAGACCAAGTTACATCCAAATAGGTTCATAAATACGCCTGTTATCGCGTGACAAAAATCAGGTCGTTTTAAAATGTCAGCCACAAGAGAAATTCAAAATGCTATTACTCAGCCATTTTTTTTTTAGATATAGACGAAAGAAAAACTGTTTCGGAATCTTTGTATTAAGGTCAAACACATACAAAAAAAAATCTTTTTCATTTTCCAATTTTTTGGTATCTCATTTAAATTTTTTTATTTTTTAATTTTTTTAAATGGCCGCCATTTTGAAACAAGATGGCGGATGAAGCTGGCCAACGAACTCGGTCGAGATATTTGTATGTACTATGTACACACCAAGGTACATCCAAGTCGGTTCATAAATACGCCTGTTATTACGTGAGAAAAATCAGGACGTTTCAAAATGTCAGCCACGCTAGAAATTCAAAATGCTATAACTCAGCCATTTCTTAAGATATAGACGAAACAAAAACTGCTCCCGAATCTTTTTATCAAGGTCAAACACATAAGAAGAAAATATTTTTTCAATTTTCAATTTTTGGTACCACATTTCAAATTTAAATTTTTCTTAAAAATTTAAATGGCCGCCATTTTTAAACAAGATGGCGGGTGAAGCTGGCCAACGAACCCGGTCGAGACATTGGTATGTACTATGTATAAACGAAGTTAAATCCAAATCGGTTCATAAATACGCCTTTTATCGCGTGACAAAATTCAGGACGTTTCAAAATGTCAGCCACGCTAGAAATTCAAAATGCTATAACTCAGCCATTTTTTAAGATATAGACGAAACAAAAACTGCTCCGAAATCTTTGTATAAAGGTCAAATACATAAGAAAAAAATATTTTTCCATTTTCAATTTTTTGGGACCACATTTCAAATTTTAAATTTTTAAAAAAAATTTAAATGGGCGCCATTTTGAAACAAAATGGCGGATGAAGCTGGCCAACGAACTCGGTCGAGAGATTGGTATGTACTATGTACACACCGAATTACATCCAAATCGGTTCATAAATACGCCTTTTATCGCGTGACAAAATTCAGGACGTTTCAAAATGTCAGCCACGCTAGAAATTCAAAATGCTATAACTCAGCCATTTTTTAAGATACAGACGAAACAAAAACTGCTCCGGAATCTTTGTATAAAGGTCAAATACATAATAAAAAAATATTTTTCCATTTTTAATTTTTTGGTACCACATTTCAAGTTTTAAATTTTTTTAAAAATTTTAAGTGGCCGCCATTTTGAAACAAAACGACGGATGAAGCTGGCCAACGAACTCGGTCGAGACATTGGTATTTACTATGTACACACCGAATTACATCGAAATCGGTTCATAATTACGGGAGTTACAGTGTGACATAGGTCAGATATATATATATATATATATATATATATATATATTACCATTAATTAAACATAACCTGCCACCGTCAATTATTATGAATTAAAGCTGTAAGTATTAAAAAATATTATAAGAATTATTATGGAAGAAAAAAGAAAAAAGTGGACACCGACAAAAATTGAAAAGCTTATACATTGAATTACGTTATCGAGGGCACAGAATTCAATGATATAAGCAAAATGGTTGTTTTCTGTTGGAAAAATAAGCTAAAGCTAAAATTAATTTTCCCCTGTGCCCGAACAACCACTAAAATCAAGTGAATTGATTAAAAATGAAAGCAGAATAGAAACAAATAATATGAAATGGAAGAATCAATAAAACGTATTTAAATATTTATAGGATATAAAATAGAAATAATAAACACCATACCGATTAATATTTCAGTATTTTACAAAAATCCATGTGCACATGTCTGCCAGTATATCAAAGAGATTAAGGCGAATAAAACAGTTAAGAAATCACAGTAAATGATACCAAAGGATGCAGTTAATACATTTTAAAATAAAATTTGAAATACCATGTAAAACAAATTAAATCTAATATAAAATAAATAGATATTAATTACATTATTTAAAATGCACTATTAAATTAATAGATAACAGTTTAACAATATCGTCAAAATTGAGCTAAAAATACACCCTGGTGTATTATTTGTAACTGAAATGGAGCTAGAATAATTAAAAATATAGCAAACTGAAAGATACAATTTTAGTGCTGCCATCTATGAATAATTATATTAAACAACTATCGCAAGATAAAAATTTGCAAGCTTTTGAATGTAAATAACTGTTTAAACAGCAAAACCAAACAAATCCTTATACATAGAGAATTATAGAACAACCACTAAAATCAAGTGAATTGATTAAAATAAAAGCAGAATAGAAACAAATAATATGAAATGGAAGAATCAATAAAACGTATTTAAATATTTATAGGATATAAAATAGAAATAATAAATACCATACCGATTAATATTTCAGTATTTGACAAAAATCCATGTGCACATGTCTTCCAGTATATCAAAAAGATAAAGGTGAATAAAACAGTTAAGAAATCACAGTAAATGATACCAAAGGATGCAGTTAATACATTTTGAAATAAAATTTGAAAGACCTTGTAAAACAAATTTAATCTAATATAAGATAAATAGATATTAATTACATTATTTAAAATGCACTATGAAATTAATAGATAACAGTTTAACAATATCGTCAAAATTTAGCTAAAAATACACCCTGGTGTATTATTTGTAACTGAAATGGAGCTAGAATAATTAAAAATATAGCAAACTGAAAGATACAATTTTAGTGCTGCCATCTATGAATAATTATATTAAACAACTATCGCAAGATAAAAATTTGCAAGCTTTTGAATGTAAATAACTGTTTAAACAGCAAAACCAAACAAATCCTTATACATAGAGAATTATAGAACAACCACTAAAATCAAGTGAATTGATTAAAAATAAAAGCAGAATAGAAACAAATAATATGAAATGGAAGAATCAATAAAACGTATTTAAATATTTATAGGATATAAAATAGAAATAATAAATACCATACCGATTAATATTTCAGTATTTGACAAAAATCCATGTGCACATGTCTTCCAGTATATCAAAAAGATAAAGGTGAATAAAACAGTTAAGAAATCACAGTAAATGATACCAAAGGATGCAGTTAATACATTTTGAAATAAAATTTGAAAGACCTTGTAAAACAAATTTAATCTAATATAAGATAAATAGATATTAATTACATTATTTAAAATGCACTATGAAATTAATAGATAACAGTTTAACAATATCGTCAAAATTTAGCTAAAAATACACCCTGGATGTATAAATTATAACTGAAATGGAGCTAGAAAAATAAAAATTAAAGCAATCTGAAAATACAATTTTAGTGCTGCCATCTATTAATAATTATATTAAACATCTATCGCAAGATAAAAATTTGCAAGCTTGTGAATGTAAATAACTGTTTAAACAGCAAAACCAAACAAATCCTTATATATAGAGAATTATAAACCTAATATAAATCACAGAAAGTATTTAAAACTATTGTTAATAATATTTAAAAGCATACAATATGTTCTATTAGCTAAATTATTTAAAGTAAACTAAGAGTTTAAATAATGTTAGAACATTGATAATATATAGCATATATCTATATGCTATAAAACAAAATAAATTCAGCAGTAATTAATATAAATAATTATTAAAAATTATCTAAAAATTATTTTTTATGAATTATATATAAGATATTTATATAATGAACAGGAAATAACAAACATGTGGAAGTATATAGAAGGTTAAATAATACTTAAAATCCCATTACTTAAAACGCACAAATATAGAATGTGGATTATTTTCAGACATCCATAAAAATCCATAAAGAATGAATATGGGACAATCAAAAACATTAAACTAAGAGTGGCATACTATTAGTAATTAATATGATATTGTCCTAAGTAAATTAAAATTTAATATCAAATAATTGTAAATTAGATTAATGAATAATTAAGCTAATTATAATATTAATGAAAATCTCCAACTTACATATAAAATATCAAATCAACATACACATAAAATACATAACAAGAAAATAGTAATAATACAAGAGCCCCGCTTTTTTTTTTTTTTTTTTTTTTTTTTTTTTTTTTTTTTTTATAAATAATTAACCATTGCGTATTATCCAGACAACACCACCCTCCTCCGTACTCTAACATCTACCCACCCAACCATCCTATAATATTTTTTTTATATTCTTTTACAATTTTTAATTTTTTATAGATATTTTTTTTTTTTTTTTTTTTTTTATAATTTTTTTGTAATTTTGTTTACGCATGTGTTAATTTGTGTTTATAGATCATGTAAGAAAAGTACTAATTGTATATTAATGAATATATGAATTTTTTTGGAAAACCATGATTTAATGCATCATAAATTAGTTTTTTAATATTATTGTTAATTAGAGGAGAAGAACATAAACATTTTATTCTATATAAATGATTAAGTATTATATTACGAAATACAGAATGATGTAGACAAGATTTAAAATTTGTAAATGTATTAACTGTGAATTTAAATTCTTTACGTTTGTCAAACAAATCTGTGATTGTTTTATTGTCTTTTATTGTAATTTTTAGATCTAAGAAGTTAATTGTATTGTTAGATAAAAGGTTTTCCGTTAATTCCAAATTAGTGGGATAATCAACTGGAAATCGAGTAATTGCAGATTGATCAGTTTCAATTAAAATGATGTCATCAATATAACGATATAAATGTATATTATTATTAGTAAAATTGCGTTCATAATGAGATAAGTATAAGTCTGAGAGTAAGCTGGACGTACAACCGCCTTGTGGTATACCGACATTCTGTAAATATAAAGTATTATCTTGCAATATATAATTATTATAGATAATGAAGTTAGTTAAAGATTTAAAATATGCAATATCTATATAAGATGGTAATTCCAGTTTTTTATAATACTTTTTAAATAATGCATTTATAATTTTATGTAAATCTAATAGGTCTATATTATTAGATCTATATATATATATATATATATCAATTTTGAACGGAGGGTGGTTTCGGGGTCTGGGGGTCATGATCGATGAAAATATACCAAAATTTTTTGAAATCGCTTTCCTCCGAACGGCTGCAATAGGTAGCTTTTTTGTAAAGAAAGCTACCTAAAAACATATGGCTTTTAAAATCAGTTTCTTAATGAGTCTGATAATGGTTTTCACATTTTTCTCATCAAACTATCTTTGTAATGGTCACTGCTGTAATATTTAACAACATTCATCTATTATGTAATCTAAAGAAAAAGTGTGAAATACTCTTTACGTTAAATTAAGTGAAAAAGAAAACAATAAATTTCAAATATTTTGGCATGTAACTGTTTCAAGAGTTCATAATAGAAACCTCTTTTTTAGTGTAAAATGAATTACAGTAATATTGAAAAATATTAGCAGTTTGTTTATTGCTGTTCATCTGTTGCCTGACTTATTACTCATCTTTATATTTTATCTGTGAGAAAGTGAAAATGCATATATTTTAACCCCTTGGGGACAAGTCTTTTACAGAATTTTTACCTAATTGAATCGGGAAAATGCTTGGATTAAATAAGGCAAAATTTACTGGTGAGAATAATCTCCAATTCTGAGCATCTTACGTGGCACGAATGCCGGTCACTTGTCCCCAAGGGGTTAAAATATTACTGTAACGATTAATACATTAAACTTCATAAATTAATAAAACATCGGCTGTAAAAACTTTTCTACCAAATGGGAATATTTATGAAATTTTCTGGCGCTTACAGAGTGCAATATTTTGTATATTTTTACATTACACCATTGCTTTATGAAACTTTAAATCCAATTATATCATATTTACTTGATGTATAATATTCAAGATGAAATTTTTAGCTTGTCTTTCGTTGCACCTAAATCATTCAACCATCATGTACAGAAAAAAAAATCGTGCATGAACATAGAATATCTATTCTGTGTTCATGTATCAGTGTAACATTTTCTTGAAAATGTAAATATGCAACATTAAAAAAAGAAAGGTCGCAATAAGTAGATGCTCAATAACAAAAATATTACAAGGATGGGAAGTTTATTCCCCATTGTCACTAAAGGCATCGCATTACCATTACGCTCTGTGAAAGAGTCTGATCTTGTATGTTAATCTATGTTCTGGAATTCAAGAGCTTAAGTGATTATTCCAGACTTCAAGAAAATCCCAAACATTCAATAAATGAAATTGTAGAGGAACTTTCCCAACTTACATGTGTTTCGCAAAGAAAATTTTTGTGTTTGATAGAGAAAAATGCATCTAATAAATACGTATTAAAATCCAAGATTAACATAATTTAAAAAGTTTACTAGGATAATTTCGTTTTTGCAACTTTCTGAAAATCAAGCACCCCCCCCTCCCACTCCATCCAAAAAAAACAAAAAAAAAAAAAAACAAAAAAAAAAAAAAACTTCAAACAAAATTGAAAAAGTAAAAGATTAGCAAGCTGGTGTTTTTTTTGCGAGTGAAGTAGCCCCTTAATTTTAAGGGGCTATACTTATATAACGTTATAAATCTTTTGGTAATTTTGGACCTCTTCCCTAGATATCTTATGATATCATGTGCCCTCCCCCCCCCCCAAGTGGTGTTAGCAATTTAATATTATGCAGTTTTTAATAATTAGGTTATGTTCTTTAACAATAAAGAATAGATAACCTGGAGTTTCGCATTGTTCAATTTATTTTTTAAAGACTACACAAAATAAGCTGATAAACATATTTAAAAGAAAATAAAATTACTGCTACTCCACTATAATAACTTAAGATACGATTATTTTAATAAAATAACAGTACAGTAGCCTCCCTCTTAACTGGCCGGCTTTTTAATCAGGTAAAATTCAGGGATGACGGCCTTGGGAATTCAGCTTTCTTCAAGTTTAAGTGCAATACAGAGGGGAAGGAGGCAAAATTCAGAAAGGAGAACGTCGGTTCTAAATGGATATGCATTGACCTTAACCAGTGTTGAATTCAGGGTGTGGCCCGGGGGGGACATTCCCTTGAGGAACAATGAGGATGTACCCCCAGAAGATTTGAGATTTTGTGTTTTTAATGGTCAAAAGGGCAATCCCACACCCGAAACTGTCTGATCTATCTGCAAACTGTTTTGTACAAACATTTTAAAAGCTTGAAATATGCGAACAGATCACCGTAGGTGTATAAGAGTTGTTTGAGTCTTATAAAGATCTCAAGCATGAAACATTATATGACGAGGATATAATTAGGACTGTAACTGCTGTAGTTCAATACCAAGCCAATCCTGAGGATGTTCCCGTTGAAGTTGACACTGCTAAAACTCCTCATACGGAAGGGGTAAAACAATCAGAGTTGGCGCTGCGCTATGTTGAGCAGCGACTTACAGCTTCCTTAGTTAAACTTATGTTAGAGATGGAGAGATTATGCTGCAAAATGTTGAGCATCTTGCCTTCAACAGAAGAAGTTCACTGATTTCTTTATGGTTGATTAACTTAAATATACACAATGTAGAACAATTTCAACAATTTAATTTATGTTAAAAAAATTTTATTATTTGTTATCAGGGATAATTTTTATTTAATTCAGTTAATTATAACTAGTATTCATTTCACAAAATATAGAATATATGCACTTTTTTAAAACTACACAAATTGAAAAACTAAGTGCATCGTATGGGTTTAATCACCGCCCCCTGAATACTAGGCCTGAGCGCTGGACCAAAAATGGCGGCTGCCGAAGGCTGATTTTTTTCAGCGTGTGTACGGTCCCTTAAATATTCCTACCAATAATTTTTTGAAGTTTTTTCCGCTTCATTTTTCTGAGAATAAACAAGGTAGAGAAATCTTTTATAAAATACTGGTGTCTACATTTAAGGGACCGTACTTACGCTAAAAAAAATCCGCCTTCGGCAGCTGCCATTTTTGTGTCATTTTTGTGTGAGCGCTCAGGCCTAGTATTCAGAGGGCGGTGGTTTAATTAATTAAATTACGCAAATACTTATTTTTTTATTTACTTTTCCGCTTTTTCTCTTAACCGGCTTACCCTCGGTCCCGTCCAGGCCGGTTAAGCGGGAGGCTACTGTACTCATCGGACAATTGTCAAATGCTATGTGAATTGTTCAAACGATAATAGCTACAATTGATAATTTATTTGAATTTGTAAAATAATTGTTTGATAAAGCAGTCATTTTTTTAAAATGGAAAACATCCCCTCGTTATATCGCATATATCTGCAGAAAAGAAAAACATGATATAACCAAGGGCATACAAAAGTTACAAAAAATGTTAACCTATAAAGCTACAAAGAAACATTTTATGTCCGTCTCCAAAACCTAAAATTATACCCTTATTACAATCTTCCTAAGTATAAAATGATAGTAACACTTAAAAAGTGCTATTAACCCTTTATGTCCCAAATTATGAATTCATGAAAACTTCATCTTCTAAAATATTTTTCGGGAATTTTTGAAACTACATCAGAAGATTGACACAATCATTTAATAAATTTTAGATAGATTTTTCCAATTAAAATTAATGAAATTTGAATTATAGAGATTTTGTGCAATATAACTCCTCAAATCTTTTATTTAAGGGTGTTTGTTCTCAAATCGAAAAGGGCAACTTTCTGACATAAGTTTTAATTTAGTTTTGTTCGAAAATGCATGAAACTAGCTGACGTTGTTCAGAAAGTATGTCATTGAGCTGTTTTTTCCATTTTTTTGCAAACGCAATAGATTTTTCAGAAAATAATGTCAAAGTATGTGTTTTGAACCAAATTTCTGCATGAAGGGAGAAAGAGCACTCAAGAGCGGGCGAAAAACGGGTTTGTCACGTGGTCGAATTCGCTTATAACTCAATAGGTAATTGCTTGATCAAAAAATGGAAAAAACAGTTCGATTCCAAATCGCTTCCATGGCCAGGCTTTCCGATTTTATATCTTTCCGTTAAAAAATGAATTTGTAAATATGTCAGAACGTTTTTCATTTGTTCAGCAGAGCAGTTAAGAACCATAGATTAAGGACCAAGATGGGACATTTACGGCAAAATCTGTAATGGCAACAGTACTAGCGTCACTACCGACAAGGGGGAAGAATTAACAACCCTCTGAAATGTACCTATGTTGAAGAAATATGTTTACCCTCTATGCCTTGAATATCTATTCTTTCCTAAAACAAAGCAGGTGTCAGACGATATTCTATTTATTATGCTTGCTTTATTTAGCTGCTTTTTTTTTACCGTATTGGTCGTCTTTAACTTACAAAATGATAATTAGAGTAATAATATAAAAGAAAAACTGTAGAAAATTCTGCTAATAACGTAAATATGTAAGTTTATGAGATTAAATTGTAAAAAATCAAATTCAGGTATTGTGTTAGTTTATTTATATCAAATAAAACTTTATTGAGTGTCATGTCAGTACCTCTATTTAGTTTTAGCTGTTAGATTTATATAATTCTAAAAATTTGCCGAAATGAATTTTTCCCCATCTAATTTTATTATTATTTAGTATGTGTTAATATTATAAATATTATTGAATTGATTGTACGTTATTTACATTAAAAATATTTTTATTTTACCTGTAAGAAAGTGAAAATGCGTAAATTTTAAAAGATTATTGTAACGATTGTTTAGTACGTTAAACTTCATAAATTAATAAAAATCGGATATAAAAATTTTGCTACCGAATGAAAATCTTTATGAAATTTTCTGGGATTTGTAGAGTGCAATACTTCGTATATTTTTATATTATATCATTACTTTATGTAGCTTTAAATCCAATTACATCATATATAACATTCAAGGCAAAATTTTTATCACTCATCATGTAAAAAAAAAAAAAAAAAAAAAAATCATATCCGTGCATGAACATAGAATAGATATTAGATATATAAAATGGAATATCTATTCTATGTACATGTATCGGTGTAAGATTCTACTGAAAACGTAAACATGGAAAAAAAAGAAAGATTACAATAAGGTAGATGCTCAATGATAAAATTTTTACAAGGATGGGGAGTTTCTTCCCCATTGTCACTAAAGGCGCTGCGATCGCATTATTATTACGCTCTATGGGAGTGTCCTATCTTGGATGTTAATCTATGTTAAGAACAGCCTTAAAACATTTTCTTTATATTTGGTAGAATTAAGAAATGTACTAATATAATGTTCATACAATAGAAATATTTCCGAATTGAAAATCCCCCCCCCACAAAATCTTTCAACATCAAGAAAGCTGAAAAGATGCAACAGCAAAATCATTTTTAATTTTTGGCTGTGCATAAAATGTGAATTCTTGTTATCGATTGAAAAAAAACAATGGGGATTTTTATTCAGTTTTCAACAACATATTTATCACACAAAATTTTAAAATATTTCATTTTTAGGTATGGTGAAATCAAATAGCGATTTTCATTTACCGATAAAGGTAAAGGATCTTTGAGAAAGTGCTATTGAAGTTGCCACCTGGTCAATTTTTGAAACAACAGCTCATCACGAAATAACAATCGATTATAGCTCAACACATAAAGCCTTTATCAAAATACCATCCTATTCAAAATCATTTCAGAAGTTATACTTCATACTTAAAAGGCAGCAAAACTTGTTCCTTAAAAAATGAATAAATTGAAAGCTGATAATCTCCATTGATATTCTTATATTTATTTTGATGTGTGTCTGAATGGATGTAAGTCATTTTATGTTTTCTTAGCATACATGTACGTATGTGTAAGTTTAGATTTAGGTGATTAACCAGTATTTTTCGTAAGTACAAATGCAAAATGAGCTTCAAATAATATTCGTTAGTTTTGTTATTTGTGCTACTAATGAAATTATTTAACTGCAATTATTAACTGCTTCCTGTAGGCCATTTTTTAAGGATGCAGTGCCAAGTTCTTTTTAAAATTAGCAAAATAAATAGACTGGGAGGCGGCAGCACACACAATCCTCGATGTTTTCAAATGGGTGCAGGAAAACATGTTAAACCTACGAGTCCACTGCTAAATTCGGGTTTACAGAGATGCCAACATCTCCGGAAATGTAGGTTAAAATACGGTAGTACGGTAATATGGTAGAAAATACGGAAATTTGCTGCAAAGAAATTGTGAATTTTTTCGATCATTGGCGGCAAAAAATAGCGAATTTTTTCGATCAATAGCGGCAAAAATTCGCGAATTTCTTCAATCCGTCATTGAAATATATCGCAAAAATTGTCTATTAGTCGATAAAACCACGAATTTTGGCAATCGCTCGCGGCAGAAAATCGCGAATTTCTTTAACCGGTCAGTGAAAAAAGTTGCAAATTTTGTTAATCAGTAGTCGTTGTAAATAATCGTGAAATTCATCAATCGGTCGTTGATAAAAATCATGCTCTGCAAAAACGGGCTTTTCGGCTGTCAGCCGTGGCAGAAGATCGCGAATTTCGTTAATCAGTTGAGGAAAAATATCCTGGAATTCGGTAATCAGCTGTTGATAAACATCGCGAATTTTGTCAATCATTCCCTGCGTTGCAAAAAACGTGAAATCGTCAGTTGCGCCAAAAAACGCGAATTTCGTCACTCATTCGCGGCAAAAGATCGCGATTTTCGTCAGTCGCGACTAAAGACCTCGATTTTTGTCCGTTTCGTCCGTCGGTCGCGGCTAAAGACCGCGATTTTCGTCCGTCGTTCGCGGCAAAAGATCGCGATTTTCGTCAGTCCTTCACGGCAAAAGATCGCGATTTTTGTCGGTCAGTCGCGGCAAAGGATCGCGATTTTCGTCAGTCAGTCGCGGCGAAAAATTGCGAATTTTGTCAATTGTTTGTATAAAGAAGTCTCTTTATTACAAAAAATATTAATTACATAAAAAGTAAAAGTAAATTAGTATTTAAATTATGTTTGTGTGGATGAATACAAAAGCTGTCAGGGGGTGAGGATTCATAAAGTTTCTAAAAAATATTTTAAAATACAGCTCGAAAAAAATTATGTGCAACTCCTGAAATGACTCCTGAAACGTTACTATTTTACTCCTGATGAGTGTCCAAAACTCCTGAAATTTTACTAGTCTACTCCTGATACAGTATTTACAATGTTGGCATCTATGGTTTACGGGTGTTTTCCTCCAAGATATGACTTGACAGACCGATTGTGTTTTAATATGCGAATCAAGTTTTAACTAAATCTGGAATTTCAGCCCTAAACTCAATGAGGTGATTGTCTGTGCTGCCGCCTCCCGGTACACCTTGCCTTTAAAAAAAAATTAATGAAATTCACCTGCAGTTATAGCCAGAGATTTATTATAAAAAAACATAACCATATAGCAGTATATTTCTAAATATGTGAGCCCAAGACCTTGCAAAAATGTTACAACTTTACATTTTTAGAAAAATCAGGATATTATTAAAACATGTTATTTAATTGTATTTTTCCATTTGTAATTAAGATTGTGTTAACACGTTCGCTGCCAAAGCTGAGATGATGCATTTGTTCATATACGCCAAGATCATATCTGCAATTTTACGCTTTTAAATTATTTTTTGTTTTATCATTTAAATATATATATATATATATGACGAATTACTTTTAGCAACAAATAAATTCACAAGAGTATGCTCGTCGTTGGCAAATTAAACATTGTAGGTACTTTCTATGGCACCATGCTCGTAATCAGTGATTTAGATAAGATTTAATAACGAGTTATCTTGTACCTGGCAAGGTAACTCAGTTTGCTAACTACGAGTATTCTTGTAGATAGCAGCGAACGTGTTAATATCACTAGCTTTTACAAAATATTAATATATAGAAGGTTATTGTATACTACTAATTAATGAAACTGCTTTTGATTTGCAGTTTATAATTTTAGCAGTTACTGACTTCTAACAATTATAATTTTATTAAAGTATGAAGAAACAGATTATGTTAGCAATTTGAGGTTTTGCTTTGAAAACAAAACTCTTGGTAACTATTCAGTATTTTCACGCTGAGGGAAAAAAATAAATATAAATCAGATTTAAATTAAAAAAAAAAAAAAAATACACCCAGTGTTATCAGTTCTGCCAAGTAAAGGTGAATGGAGGAGTACAAAATTTTATTTCTGGAGATTTGCAATTTAATTTTATGCATTCAAAATTTAAATTTCATTTTAATGATATTTCTTGGACTTTATATTAATTTTCAGTGCAACATAAAAATCATGGATTAAATAGAAAATACAATGGTAGTTTCAACATAAAGTGCATAAAAATTTAAGAAAATATTAAAATTAATTAAAAAATTTAAGCTTAAAAAACACACTTACAGAGTTGCTTCTACCTAATTTAACATAGTTACCAAAAGTAGAGTTTCAGTCGTATGTACATGCACATACATAAATAAAAATTCCAATCATAAAAATGCTTTTATTTTATGAAAAATAACTTCTAACAATATTATTCCCCACAACAGCACCTCTTGCATTGGGCTGGCTATTATCGTTGCTACTATCATCATCATCATCATAATCATCTTCATCAAGCGGGACACTAAATTGAAGACACAAGTTGTGCAAAACGGCGCATGCATTGGTAATTTTCGATGCCACAGTAGGCTCGAAGTTAAGCTTATTTAAGCATATGAATCGTGCCTTTAGCACACCATTCACACGCTCAATCACATTCCGTGCTTGTGCATGTGCTTTATTATACCTGCTTTCCGCATTAGTTCTTGGCTGTAAAATTGGCGTCATCAGCCACGGCTCTAATGGATAGCCACTGTCACCTTAAATAAAATGTACAAGCTTTAAGTAAAATAAAACACTTTATTTTTTAAGAACAGTAATACTCTATATTACACTATCCTATATTAAAATTGCCTGCTTTGATTAAATGAATTTTCCATAACTTTGTTAATTTTTTTTATGGCAATATATAACAAATTAACACTTTGTAATAATACAATATTTCTAATTGCTAAAAAGGTGTAAGATTAAAACTTAAAAAACAGAAAAATAGTTGTATTTGACGGTTGACATATTTTATCTCTACCTGAGTCATTTTCAAAATCCAAATGTAAAATTTTCCTAATGGTGGAAAGTGATGGAGAAAATGGAAATACCATATTTACTTATATATACCATACTCTAGCAGAGTTTCCCCCAGGTTTAAAAAAGGGCAGGGTGTTTCTTGTAGGAAAAGGGCACTTTTGGATTCCAAAGGGCATGTTTTAGATTCTTAAGGGCACTTTTTAAAAAACTTTTAAAGGCATTCTTTTGATTTTTAAAACTACTTTTAATATTTAATAGACAGGACGCTATTTTAAAGACAGCAATGAGTCAATTTTTACTATGCAAGTAAATTTCTTAGTAAACAAAGGAGTAAAGGCACTTTTTTCATCTGGGGGCAACAAGGGTGCTAATGTTTTTCATCAGGAGCAAGAGGTAATACTATTTTGCTAACATAAGGGCAGGCAGGGTGTTGCACCTTCCTGAAACTGTCTAGGGGAATCTTGCATATAACATGCACACTAAATTGTGATTATTTCAAAGGAAAAAAAAGAAATTCATAATATGAACATGAGTTCAACTAGAATTTATTCTTTTTTTATTTTAATAATTAATGTATATAATTTATGAAATATAACATTAGGTCAGCTGATAAATTTATTTAGACTTAAATTGCTGACATAACTCAGAGTATTAATGTGATTACTTTTAAGTAACATACACTATACTAAATATTTGTTCAGATTAATTATAATTAAACAAAAAATTAAATGTTACCTATAAGCCAGCCATTTTGAATTGTACGAGAAGAGTGCTCGTTCTGAATTATGGTTCTATTGTCAGAGTGCCTCCAAATGAAGGCGTCATGGTTTCTACCAGCATGTTTTGCATTAATGCTTAGAATTTTCATATCATTGTCGCAGATCTAATGGGGATAAAAGGACAACATTTTTTAACTTGTTCCAAATACTATAAATTTACATCAAAATATAATATCAATACCTTCTATGCAACATTTAAGAAATCTGTTATGAAAGTCCATCTGATCTGTCAAGCTTGGATCAAGGTTTGAACTCTTTTCTTTTTTTTTCAGATTTTGTGAAAATGATATTGAATTTTGCAAAAATATGCTATACAGATTCTAACTACAAGGAAAACTTTTCTTTGGACATGTCTGTATGGATATCATCAACCTGTAGTTTAATATTTAAGATATATCAGTGTGCATAAGAGAAAGAATTTTCTCTGCCTCCCTTCCCAAGCAATAAAGTTGAAAGACGTTGATAAAAAAAAAGTTAAAAAATATTGAAATACAAACAATTTGAATATCTCCAATTGGATTAATTTATCATGCATGTGTCTTCGAATCACTAAAGTGCACACTAAATTAACGCCCCCCCCCCAGAAAAAAGGTACTACCACTGAATTGTTTGTAGATTACAGATCCTTCTATTAATTAGAATACAATGCATTAACTATTTTAATCATCAATTATTCTTTTCTATAGGGAATTTTGTGCAGCATATTTTTATTTTTCAATAACAGTATACAATATTATTATTTTTTTCTTTTTCTCCCATATCTATAAACTTCTAACTTTACTAAATATGATACATTTGTTATTAAGGTTGTATTCCAATCCAAACTGCTTATTGTCTGATTTATTTTTAAATTTATTTTTGCTCTGAAACTTATCAAACTGGCAAACTCTTATTTAGAAACTATGTAATGTGCCGTGCTTATCGATTTTTTGATAAATGCAGAAAATATTGCAAAAAATGGTGTCAAAGTTGGCGTTTTTAACCGAATTTTCTGAAGCAGGAGATCTGGGGATGAAAAAAATGATCATATTGAGAAAATAATTGCTTAAAAATCAAATTCTAATTAATTGAGCGAAAAATGAAATAACACGGCCTCATATATCTCTTCGAAAAATATTCCACGCTCAACAACTCTAAATTTTCTAACACATTAAAAAAAAAAAAAAAAAAAAAAAAAAAACATGAAACTTGCGGCGTGATTTTTTGAGCAGATTTATAAGCGACCTTTGTTTTTATTTTTCGTTCAATTAATTAGAACTTGATTTACAATTATTTACTCAGTACGACCATTTTTTTCATTTCCAGCATTATCGCTTCGGGAAATTCGATTAAAAATGCTCACTTTGACAGCATTTGCTGATATATATTCTCCCTTTATCAAAAAATTCGACCAATACAGCACATTATATAGTTTCTGAATAAGAGAACCTGCCAATAAGATCAGTTTGACAGCAAAAATGAATTTTAAAATGTGTCAGAAAATAAGCCGTTTGGATTTGAGTACACCCTGAATAAGATAATTTTTTATACTTTTCGGTTAGCCGTGCGCCAGTGTTATATATACATATGTATATATACATATTTATGTATAAATAATACTGGCGCCCGGCTAACCGAAAAGTACCTAATTCTTTTATCAACCCTATATATATATATTTTTTTCTTTTGCTGTAAGAGTTGATCCTGTCAAAAACTTTTCAGTATGAAAGTTGTAGATAATATTGAGAAGATGAATAATAAATTCAAGCAGATTGGATATCTTAAGAATTGACGAAGATATGAATTTTTTTCTCCCTTTTTATAAGCCCCTTGGGTCCATATTCAATTTTATCCAAAATCTGTAATACATAAATTTTTGGCCCTTTTCCTAGACATAATAACTTTAAACTGATTAGATATGTATAAAAAATAAGAAGTTATGATCTTCTTCGATTTTCACAAAAACCCTCCCTATTTCCATCCCCTTTGGTCCGATTTCGCCCATTAACGAACTTGACCGAGATTTTTTACCCCTTGATTTTAAATATCAAACTGGAAGAGATTTGAGCAGAATTACGGAAGTTATCGTGTCCATAAAAAAGGGATATATATACATAAGAGAAACAGTGGAAATAAATAATCGGAAATAAAATACATGATTAATAATTTTATAGTTTTTGTTTATGTACTGTTTATTTAATTTTTAGCAAATTATAATTTTACATTTCATTATGCCGAAAATTTTGGGTAACTTAAAGGAAGTTTCGTTTAAATTCTAGGAAGAAGAGGGGAGGAGTATCACTCAAAGGGTACTTAATAGAATTTTATGTAGCAGACAAGTGACGATGTTTACTGGTCCTTTGGACCTACTACCACTGTATACAAAGTTTTTTACTGAGGGAGGTTTTGGGTTCTAGGGGTCATAATCGGTGTAGAGCTGCAAAAATATTTCAAGAATTCCAATATAGGAGAGATTGCAATAGGTAGTATTTCATACGAAATCTACCTAATATATCAGTAATGCAAGCACTGCGCCACAAATGGCTGATTTTCCCCACTAAATTTTAATAGTGTTTTTCGTCGTATTAAATCTCAGAAATTCTGTCATTAAATAAAGTGAGGAATACTATAAAAATTTAGTGGTAGCAATCAGCCATTTGTAGCACAGCGCTTGCATCCCTGAATATATACACATAGTACTACTATTACAGTAAAATATGATAGACAAAATATGGCAAGAAAAAACTAATAAAAAGAGGCAGACTATTATAACTCCTCCATGTGCCTGAAAATTATCGAAATGTGCTAAAATACTGCTGCAAAATAATTCACATGTCAGGAGTACATTAAAATTTCCTTTTTCACACAAAAAATAAATACCTTATTAACAAATATTTTCAATTGACAGTCATACTTACTAGTTGAACATTAAGGGAATAATCTCCTTTTCGATCAATGTAATTTACATCCACCGGCTCACGCGGTGCTATAATTTTGATGTGTGTGCAATCAATTGCACCAATAGTTCCTGGGAAGCCACTTGACTGCATAAATTTTTGTTTGATAGCAGGATATTCATGGGGGTAGGGGAAAGAAATTTCCTTTTTCAACATTCGTCGCTCAATGGCATCAACAACTTTATGTATAGACCTGCTTACAGATGGCTGGCTTAATCCAAGGAACATGTCTTGGCCAACAACCCACTGTAAGGATCCCGATCCAAAGAACATTAAGGCGCACAAAACCTGTAACAAATATTAACAAATGTATGGCACAGTACTTTGTCTATATATAATTATGGTACTACTTAGTTATCCTGTCGACCAATTTCGCCAAATTATACAAATTGACATAATTTTTATTTTAAATAACGAAAGAACAAATAAATTGGTATAACATTAATAAAAATACAAATAAAACTTTGAAATAAAAGTCACTCGATTACGTAAACACGTGTAACTTGCTTAAAGTCAAGCGAATGTGACATTTACGATCAACCATTACTGGTATTTAATCTTATATAGTTTGGTGATAAATTTTTGGTCGACGGAATAACTAAGTACAATTATTAACATGGATTGCTTATTGAAAATTCTTTTATATCAATTTGTGTACAGTTATATTTATAAAACAATAACATATCAAGTAGAATATTATACATATTTGAATATTATAAATGCAATGATATAAATAACTAGAAATTACTCGAAAAAAACTTCTTTTGAAAGTTCAAAATCTGCTCTCGAATGCAGTATCTCTTCAAATAACATTTCTTTGCTATTAATTAAAAAAAAAAAACGTTCCAAAAATTGTTTGCAAAATTAGTTTGATAAGTAATTATGCTTTTCAGTAAGTTTAGATATAAAAATATCCAACCAAACTGGAGTTTTTCTTCTCACAAATAGTTTCAGAAGGTTACTGCATCATGCGGAAGTTTCCATTATGGGAAAAAAACACCGTTTTTGTCCTTAGTTAAAAAAAAAAAAAAAAAAAAAAAAAAAAAAAAAAAAAAAAATCACACTCCTTCTGTAATTTATATAAAAAAAAAAATTCTTGCATAAGAATATATTTATGATTTTAACTTGAAAGTTTTAGACTTTCAAAACATTAAACACCCATTTCTCTTCTAAATCTGAAATTCTGCGAAGACATATGCAGCCATAACATAAATAATGCAGTGGTATTCATACGTTTAATGTATACACTTCTTGCATGAGTGCAAAGCATTTGTTTACTTATATTTTATCTTGCGAATATGAATTTGCTGAAGGGGGTACATTAATTTATCACCAACTACTCCTTTGCATGCATCATATTAAATACATTCTAATATCATAAAAATCTAATATATATATATTCTTGAATTTAAAAAGATATGAAAATTAAATAATCTTCAACAATAGCAAATTCATACATAAGAACAGAAATCTGAAAATATTAATTGAAAATCATTTTTACAAAATTAGAGGTCACGGTATGAAATAGGCTAAAAATATGGTCTTTTCAAATAGGCAAAAGTATGTGCCACTGAAATAATATGCAGAAGTTACAAAACTTTTGATTTTCTACAGAAACTTTATCAATTGATCATTAATAGGCATCATTCATCAGATTCATGTAAGGGGATGATACCTATACTTGGACTTGGATATAGGTTATTGTGATACCTATAAACAGCATGAAAAGTTCTAATAGGTGACAAGTTATAAATAATTTACAAAGTTTTAAGATACAATTATAGAATTTTAATTATTATTTAGAGGAAAATCAAGGAAATATCTATAAAACTGATCACGCTTTTGGATTAGTGCAATAAGTTTTAATATTCTCAAAAATATATTTTAGCGTGAAATGTACCCTCCCGCCCTCTTTTTTTTAATACACAAGTTATATCAGCCAAATAATTGAAAAAATATGCTTTTAATTGCACTCATAATTATTTTACATTAAATTTAAGGTTTGATTATTTCTAGTAACGAACATAAAAAAATGGAAAACAAAAAATTATTCATAATACAATGCAAATATACATATAACAAAACACATGATACTAAAAAATGCTCTTACTTGACTTTCAACAGACAATGCAGTGCCCACGCTGGAAAGTGGCTGCAAATCTTCTCTAAGTTCTTCACAAACATACCGCACTGCTGACTTCGAAAGTCGATACGTTCGAATAAACGTATCATCGTACATTGAAAATGCGTCACTTCTATTGAAAAATATTCTTTCTTTTGGCTCTCTATCCTCATAAACCAGTGCAGCATACAAACGCGCCATCTTAAAACGACAGAGTAAGAGGTTTTCCGGCTGCCAATAGCAGTCGGATAAATTACGACCAAAACAACCCCGCAACTTCGGAACTCATTCCGAGACGACAGGGGCAGAATGCGAAATCTCAACTTCGTCGGCGAATTACGAGAACGCTTTCCATTCCGAGAAGGGCAGAATCAGGACACTTGGTGCGTTTTTTAGCCCTATACATAAAAGTTATATACTTTTTTATACTTTTAATTTTTTATTATTACATATTTATTTGTTTATTTCACGCCAAAAGTGAGTTAAGTCGCCAAATAGGGCGCTACAATTTTTTCGCCCGCATTATCCAAAGAGAAAATGTGCAGAACATATTACTAGAATTATATCAGACTGCGATTTTTTTTTTTTAATAATTGATACCATAAGAAACAAATATTAGGTTTTTATTTTTTCTTTCTATGCAGACGATAAATATAATAAATAAATACAATTCTATAAAAGCTTCGAAGATCATTGAAAAGTACTTTTTAGTGAAATACAAAATAAGCAAACTATTTTCTTTTGAAATCGCAAGAAATAAAGTTTCGAATGTTTAAAATGAAATGTTGCTGTATTAAATGGTCCTTCGGTAAAAGTAATCATAAAGTAAAT
The DNA here is from genome assembly GCA_963932465.1 of Maratus speciosus. Classification (NCBI taxonomy): domain Eukaryota; kingdom Metazoa; phylum Arthropoda; class Arachnida; order Araneae; family Salticidae; genus Maratus; species Maratus speciosus. Next base: position 470,911,741 of record OZ010789.1, read on the forward strand.
TAATTTTTTTACCCAATTCAGAAAAATTACTGTGGCGAAATAGGTCGGACATTGCAATTTCTAGCTATTACAAATTCAGCTATGACATTTGGCTAGGGTTGCCGGAAACCTCTACTTTTGAAAATAAACGCTAACTGTTTCTCCGCCAAAAATATGAGTATAAAGTTGCAATTTTTCAAAACAAATTCGTGGGTTTTTGAAGGAATTTTCAAACTTTATTCAATATTTTATACTTATTAACTAATTTTTATTTTTAAATGCTTTTCTTTAAAAAAAATTCAATGTTAATAGTCCGATAAGTGGTCTCGAAAATTGCATTTTCAGAAAGTTATGCTGCTGTATAATCAAGAAATATTATTTTAACAGAAAAATTTTATCTATTCTCAAACTTCATAATATAGGGCTTTAAAATGCACCAGGTCTCAATGCTAGGTGCGAGCAACACCAAAAGTGGTTCCCTTGTTAGTTGAAAAATATTTATGAATTCGGTTTGTCTATCCGTTCGTCTGTCTGGGCGCGAAAAAACTCGGTTCAATATATTTTGATCGCCATGTAATTTATATGTGTTAATTACGGTTTATTATGACATGTTCGGTATTGAAAATGAAGAGTGTAGCGTTCATATAGTCCGTTTACGTTTACAGGGTCACTCAACAGAATTCTGGTACATTACGCTCTACACTGTTAAAAAAAAAAAAAAAAAAAAAAAAAAAAAAAATCCGTTAAAATACCGAAATTGTATTGGTAATCGAAACGCCGGTACTATTTCCGTATTTTAACGGAATTTTTTTTTTCGTAAATTGCAGGAAAGATTCCATTTTTTTCACAAAATGTTTCCGTTCTTTTCATATTTCCGCATTTAAAAATTTCCGCCTCAAAGACAAAATATAATAATTTTTCAAGGAGAAACTTGCATATTTATAAATTTGACACTTCGCTTTTCAATAACACATTTACATCAAGGTCAGAAAATCACAATTTAATTCAAACAACACTAAATCAATAACACTTACCCTGACGAGATTCGAACTAGGGAACTGCCCAGGGAAATGTAAAACATACTATTTATTAAGATATTACATTCAATTCTACATTTAATGTTAAATTTTTGTAACAAATTAGTTAAGCCAATTGAAGATTAAAAAATAAAAATAAAATTCATGCAATATGATACTTAAAACACCGTAAAAAATTAGATTCCGTTCAAATGAAATCGAAATAAATCTTAGACTTCTTCCATTTTTAATTGAAAATTCTTGTATTGCAGATTTTGTATTTTGTTTATGACAATTGTACATAAAATGATAAGATGCATGCAAAATACAAAACTTAAAAGTTACTAGTACCCCAATAACGGAAAAGTACCCCATATTTCTTGTGACCGCGGGTCTTTTTTCGTTAATATTAAGAAAACCATTTCATACAAAAATATGCAAATTGGTGCTATTATAGAGAAATGTTTGATAAACACGCTGATGCAGACAATTTTTAAATCAAATAATTATTTTAAGACATATTTAATGTTAAAGTTGGTCAAAATCATTTCATTAAAAAAATTTATATGAGCAAAAACTATACATTGGAATTTAAACATTTTTACATCATTCAATACATTAGGAATTCCCGGTGTGCAAACTGCATTTATTAGGGTTTCGTTCATCTGACGAAACCCTATTCGTCTCGCTCCTGTGTCTGTCTGTCTGCCTGTCTGTCCGTCACTGAGCCCTTTCTCAGAAACTATACATGTTGGAGACTTGAAATTTTGCATACTTATAGCTGAACACTCACATCAAATGACAAATCATAAGATTTTGAAAAAGTCTTATATTTAACCCTTTGGGCTCTAACTTGTGTATTTTAATCTTTTTGTTCTAACTGAGCCCCCAATTAAGTTTAAGACTTAAAATTTTGCATACTTATAGCTGAACACCTCACATCAAACGACAAATCATAAAATTTTGAAAAAGTCTTATATTTATCCCTTCGGGCTCTAACTTGTGTATGTTAAGCAATTTTTTTAACTTCCCCCATTGCACCCGGTGGTTTACTTTTCTAACTTTTGCCGACACCCCTTTGACCACTCTTTCATATTATGCACATATCCTTACATATTTCAGTTCCACTTTTTACCGCCAGGGGGCGCCTACCTATCTCGGGTGTTATGGGCCCGATCCCCTCGACTAATATATCTACGAATAGGTTCTAAAACGGAGTTTCGTTCGGATAGAAGTTTGTGTAGAATAGAGTGAGACCCCTGGTTGCTAAATGTGGAACTAACAGATTTCGCAAAAGGATAAGGGTTTTGAAAGGAATATTAAACGAAACCCTCTGAGCGATTTGTGATCACACTTACCCACTTGTTTTTTTAATTTGACTCATTTTTTGAGGATTTATCTCCATTTTTAATTCAAATTTTTAGCATTTCGAAAGATACTTTTTACATATTTTAGAAAAGGATATTATTTTAAACTGTTGCCAATTTTAAAAACAGCGCAAAGAATAATATTTCCTTCAAATTAAAAATTTATTTATACGTGGCTATTATAATCAGAAAAAAAACTTTCAAATGAGAATTAAGATTAAAAAGTCCTTCCGGCCAGTGCCGGGAGGAAGAGGTAGCTTTCATATTCCTTATTTTTAAAAAGCAAGCTTATATTATTCAAACACACGAAGCTCAATTTAGTGGAAACCGATTATAGGAGATTCAATACTATTTTTTATCAATACTAAATCATTATGAATGAGAATTTGGCGAAATTAGTCAGCTTTATCCCAGCTGCTTTTATTTAAAGTAACTTATATTTGGTTGCCGAATTCGGCGATATCTTGAAGTTCCTGCCATTTTAAGACAACATGGTGGATGAGGCTAACGAGTGAACTTGGTCGAGAGCTTAGTAATTCCTGTGCACATGCTCACTCACATAGGAATAGGTTGATATATACAAGTGCTGTCGCAGGCAAAAAATCAGATTTTTCAAAATGTCACCCACATAAAGAAATTCAAACTGCTATATCTGGGCCATTTTTTAAGCTAAAGACAAAACAAAAAAAAGCTCCGGAATCCCTATATCATGGTCAAATACTTAAGAAAGAAACTTTTTTCAATTTCTAATTTTTTTGCACCTTACTTTAAATATAATTTTTTATTGAATTTAATGGCCTCCATTTTGAAACAAGATGGCTGATGAATCTGGCCAGCGAACTTGGTCGAGACATTACGATATACTATCCACATGCCTTCTTACATCGAAATAGGTTAATAAATACGCGTGTTGTCACGTGACAAATATCAGATCGTTTCAAAATGTCAGCCATGCTAGAAATTCAAAGTGCTATAATTCAACCATCTTTTAAGATAGAGGCAAACAAAAACTACTCCGGAATCTTTGTATCAAGGTCAAACACACAAAAAAATCTTTTTCATTTTCCAATTTTCTGATACCTCATTTTAAATTTTAAATAAAAAAAATTAAATGTTCCCTTTTGAAACAAGATGGCGAAGGAAGCTGGCCAACGAAATCGGACGTGAAGGTATGTACTATGTACACACCAAGTTACATCCAAATCGGTTCATAAATACGCCTGTTATCGCTTGACAAAAATCAGGTCGTTTCAAAATGTCAGCCTCAATAGAAATTCAAAATGCTATAAATCAGCCATTTTTTTTAGATATAGACGAAACAAAAACTGTTCCGGAATCTTTGTATTAAGGTCAAACACATACAAAAAAAAAAAAAAAAAAAAAAAAATCTTTTTCATTTTCCAATTTTTTGGTACCTCATTTAAATTTTAAATTAAAAAAAATTTAAATGGCCGCCGTTTTGAAACAAGATGGCGGATGACGCTAGCGAACGAACTCGGTCGAAACATTGGTATGCACTACGTATACACCAAGGTACATCCAAATCGGTTCATAAATACGTCTGTTATCGTGTGACAAAAATTAGTTGGTTTAAAATGTCAGCCACATTAGAAATTCAATGTGCTATAACTCAGCCATTTTTTAAGATATAGACGAAACAAAAACTTCTCCGGAATCTTTGTATCAAGGTCAAACACATAAGAAAAAAATATTTTTCAATTTTCAAATTTTTGGTACCTCATTTAAATTTTAAATAAAAAAAAAAAAAAAAATGGCCGCCATTTTGAAACAAGATGGCGGATGAACGAACTCGGTCGAGACATTGGTACGTGTTATGTATATACCAAGGTACATCCAAATCGATTCATAAATACGCCTGCTATCGCGTGACAAAAATCAGGTCGTTTCAAAATGTCAGCCAAGCTAGAAATTCAAAGTGCTATAACTCAGCCATTTTTTAAGATATAGACGAAACAAAAACTGCTCCGGAATCTTTGTATCAAGGTCAAACACATAAGAAAAAAATATTTTTAAAATTTAATTTTTTTTGTACCACATTTCAAATTAAAATTAAAAAAAAAAAAATTAAATGGTCGCCATTTTGAAACAAGATGGCGGAAAAAGCTGCCAACGAACTCGGTCGAGGCATTGGTATGCACTATGTATATACGAAGTTACATCCAAATATATATATATATATATATATATATATATATATCAACTTTTGAACGGAGTGTGGTTTCGGGGTCTGGGGATCATGATCGATGAAAATATACCAAAATTTTTTGAAATCGCTTTCCTAAGAACGGCTACAATAGCTAGCTTTTTGTGATGATTGTAATGAAATGTAATGATAATATGTAACTTTTTAATCTACCGAAAATCAGAAAAATATCGAAAATTACGTCATAAATCTATAGTTACACAAAAATTTTAAAAGAGAAAGAAAATTTTTAAATAATAAATTCATTATTATGCGTTAAAAATCGCAAATAGAGGAAATTTACGTCATATTTAAAAATGCCAAATAATTGACAGTTGGCAAAACAGTTTAAATCAAAAATATATTTGCGCGAGACATTTATTTCATATTTTGAGATAATTTTTTCAACTATTATCGTGAATTCTAAGACAGCGCAAATAATATTTCCTTTCTAACAACAAAAGTATTTTCATGTGAATACTAAAATGAGAAAGAAAACTTTGGTGAAAATTACGTCAGATATAAAACGATACATTTCAAATGTGTCATTTAAAAAAACTTTCTTATAGAGCTGTTAAAAAACCGACAAATAAAGTCTCTGTTTACTTAATTCATCTTACATTAGCTTATTTTCAAATTTTTAACTAATTTTTTTTTAATCAAAGGCGAAAACAGCCATTGTATCCCTTAACAAACGCTAACTTCGCCTTAAAAATCTCCAATCAAAGGAATATGAATGAAAACCCGTTTACAGGGAGATCACCACTGTTTTTAAAAATTATAATTCAGTCTTTTAAGCCGATGAAATTAGCCTGCTTTTAGAATCTGGGGTGTTGGAACGGGGGTTGGCGAGCGTAGCTCGTAGGGGGCAGAGCCCCCTAGTTAAAAAAAAAAAACCTTAAAAAATTAGACAAAAAAAGAGGAAATTGCACACCATAATGTGTCTAGAAAAGATGGTTAAATAGCTAAATTTCTTTGAATAGTTTTTGATCCAATAAAATTTATTTAACTGAGCAATATTGATTTATTTCAACATTAAATTGCGTTTAAAATAATTATTCGATCATGTTTATCATACATTTCTTTATAAAAACTACCAGTTTTCATGTTTTTACATGGAATAGTTTATGCAGTATACGCCCAGAATGAGAAAAGGCTACAATAAATTCAATTACGGCAGCAGGAGCAGTAGATTTTTTTTAATTTAATTTATTTATTTATTTATTTTTTTGTAGAATAGATAGATACGTCTTCAGAAAAATGTTGTTTTCAGAAGACATAACAGAACTAGCACACTGTGTAATATAAATATAAAGCATAGTACATTTCTTTGAAGTTAACACGGAGTTAGAGTAATCAGTGAGTTAAAGCAGCAGCACTGTGTCCCCTGTTGGGTATTAAAATTTCCACTTAGACCAACATTAATGCTGCTAATTTAGAAGAATTTTTTATTCAGAAATTTCAAATTTTTACTTTATTTAATGGCAGACATTACGTTATTATACAAATTGGCATTTTCCCAACCGAGTGAAAAATTGTTTATGCCAGAAGTTGAAGCCAAAACTTCTGGCTTAAATTGGCTTAAACGCATTGTCTTAAACACTTATACCCTGCATATTGAGAGTTGCCAATTTAAGCAACAGGTCTTGAGTTCGACTCCCGGAATAAACAAATATTCACTCAGTTGTAAAAATGCTAATTCGCATGACATGTTTACCATTCAGTATGATTGGGTTAAAACTAATAAAGTGATTCATTAAATAAAGCAGAAATTAGTATTCACAATTTCTGGTATTAATTTCTAAATAAAAATCCGCTAAATTGGCAACACTGAACCTATAAATTTTTAATCATTAATCTAAAACATAAAGTTTGTTGCATTTCTACACTATAAAAAATAAGATACAGCTATAATGTTCATCGGATAAAAGCGTAGGTTCGTTCCGTAATCGGGTTCATAGTCAAAGTTGACGTCAAAAGTGAGCTATTCTGGGAATGGTGGGGGTTAAACGCAAATGAGAGTTATAAGAATGGAGTTAATAATACGCCAAATTTCGTTCACAAAAATTGCATCAATTAATTGTGGACCCCAATTAGGAATATACCCCCCCCCCCTCCTCCCAACTGTTGACTAATCAAAGTCAAAATTGAATCAGCATCAATTTTCAGAAAAAGTATCTTACTTATATGTAAGATAATTTTATGCAATTTGATGCATTTCAGGCCAAAATATGCCGAGACATATAGATATTACGGAAATCCTGAAAAATATACAACACAGAAACGCCAGCTGTAGGGCATTATACACATAAATGTCATCGACACTTATTTAAGTCAAAATCTAATAGAATATGAAGTTTGAAAAAATTCCGTGCATTAATTCTTGAGATATAGCTATCGCGGAGATCGTGAAAAACACAGAATAGCAGTACTGTCTGATGGGCGATATATACCAAATCAAACCAGTACATGTCAAGGTACAACAGAATTACAGAATATGCACTTTTATGAAATTACGAGCATTAATTCTTCACATATAGCTATCATAGAAAACGTGAAGAATGCAGCGTAACCTGTCGGGCGATATACACACAAACTTAACTAGCACCAATTTATGTAAAGGTCTAACTGAATCTGAAGTTTAATGGAATTACGTGCATTAGTAATTGAGATAGAGCAGCTATAAAAAATGTGTCATACACAAAAGACAGGGTGACAGACATTTTCCTAAAATAGTCAAATCGTGTTTAGGACATCCGAAAATGCATATATACATAAAAAACGGAATACGAAAATTTTTATGATTCCAATACCTTCTACTTATGTATAAATGAGATTATTTAAAATAACAAATAGCATGAGGTCACATACGCGTATCTGACATTCAGAAAAAATTTAAAGTTCTTGTAAATATCTCTATTTTTATTTCTTCTCTATACTATAAACTATGTTTTTCTGAATGTCAAGTACGCGTAGTTGACCACTATTATTTTAAATAATTTCATAGTTATTTATTTAAAAAAAAAAGTCCTATTAAGATAGCTAATGAGCCGAAGTCTATAAATATATAATTTTTTTAATTATTTTCATTAAAAAATCAATTCATAAATCATAAGTTAAATAAATACTGGGATACAGCAAAATTTTCTGAATGTACAGCTCATATTCAAAATATTACAATGATTATTTATTTTTACAAATTGAAAATATCGTTTGGTAATTTAATGTCTTTTAATGCAAATGTGTAAACAATATTTTTATTAAGAACTTATTGTTGATTAAACTTATTTATTATCTTAAAATTAATATCATTTTTGAAAAGATTAATTGAAAAAAAATATTTTAAAAAGTCAAAATATTAGAAAATTTATTCAAGTGGTTCAAAATATTAGCACATTAATTCTCCTTTTATTATCACCAATTCATAACTGGTGGCATCAGATTTTATTTAAAATCAGTATTCTTTTTTCAATTTGTTTGCTTTTTCGTCTTAAAATGGGTCATATGAGTGATATTCCTGAATATATTCAACTTTATATGGTTGATTTGTATCGGCACGGTAAAAATAAATGTTATATAGCGAATTATTTACATTGTTCGCAATCAAGCATTAGTAAAATACTAACACAATATTAAAAAATGGTAAATTTTAAAATACTCGCTGAAATGGCTTCCGAAAACCAAAAACATCTGCTAGAGATGACAGGAAACTGACGCGTATAGTTAAGAAAAACCGTTTTAAAAGTGCGCGATTCTTATACCGAAAATAGAAAGAAGAAGAAGTTGAAGTTTCTACATCGACAACAATAAGACGCCTCCATAAATTTAGGTTTGAATCTCGTGTACCGAAAACAAAACCTCTCATGACTGCAAAACAAAAGCGTATAAGAATGAATTGGTGTAAATCCAGACGTTTATGGGGCGAAGAAGATAGGAAAAATATATTATTTAGTGATGAAAGTATGTTTTGTGTATCATATGATAATCAAGGTACAGTCGGCCTCACTTAATCGGGTAACGGATAATTGCATACCTTGCTTATATGCATAGAATGCCGTCGAACAGAAACGTTCCCCATAAGGCTAATGTTAAATATACTCGTTTTTATCGCATAACAATCCCCGGTTAATTGCATAAATATCTCCAATGTACTAGTAGTAATTGGGATTTTATGAATTCCTGTTATAGTGATGACTGGGGAAAAAAGGAAGAACTTTTTTTTTGGAACAGTGGTTTGTTATATTTATAATCGAAGAGCAGAAATCGTAGTGAAAAATGCCTTATCTTAATTCTGGAAACTTATGGGAGTGTTGAATTTGGACAATTGTGTTTTTCTTTTAAAGCTTGCCGTACATACAGTGACTCAAGATGCTGGGGGTACTTTTTGAAAATTTTTGGAATCGGGGGAAAATAGAATCGAGATGGTCAAGAGAATAAAAGACCAATATTTAGTGCAGGAAGTGGAGACATGCAATGTCGAGATATGAAAAAAAAAAAAAAAAAGAGAGAAATTGGCAAATAAGTGAAAAATAAAAAGAATTTATGTAGAAACTTTTATTTTCAAAGGTATGATTTAAAAGCAAAATTTTTTTATTTAACTTTCATTTTAATTTTCACATAAATTATAATGAAAAATTAAACCATGTACCGTAAATAGTGTTATAATACCTTATACTTTATCACATACATTGTTATATATAGAGTAATAATAAATTATTTATTAAAGTTATTAATTTATTAGGTAAATAATTATTGTCCAATTTTAATTATTTTTTCAACTATTTTTCAGCAGTGAAATTACACTTGAAATTATTGAATATTAAAGACGTGAATTATCACATTGCTAATAAAGCGTAAACCAACTTAGTGAAAAATGTCCAAGCCTGGAATCGAACCCGGGCCCCTGGAATTGATCTCCAGTGCTCTACCACTAAGCCACAAGGACGATGCCCAGCTTGGCATCGCTCACTTACATAAGTCGGTAAGGCTGCTATCGCAGCACTAGATGGAAAAGTCTTCATGAGCACACAATCTAGTGTCGTAACATGAGACGCAAATGAACCCAGCATCGGTGAATATACAATTTTAATTAATTTTTCAACTACTTTTCAGCAGTGAAATTACGCTTGAAATTATTGAATATTAATGACGTGAATTATCACATTGCTAACAAAGCGTAAATCAACTTAGTGAAAAATGTCCAAGCCGGGAATTGAACCCGGGCCCCTGGAATAGATCTCCAGTGCTCTACCACTAAGCCACAAGTTAGCAATGTGATAATTCACGTCTTTAATATTCAATAATTTCAAGCGTAATTTCACTGCTGAAAAGTAGTTGAAAAATTAATTAAAATTGTATATTCACCGATGCTGGGTTCATTTGCGTCTCATGTTACGCCACTAGATTGTGTGCTCATGAAGACTTTTCCATCTAGTGCTGCGGTAGCAGCCTTACCGACTTATATAAGTGAGCGATGCCAAGCTGGGCATCGTCCTTGTGGCTTAGTGGTAGAGCACTGGAGATCTATTCCAGGGGCCCGGGTTTGATTCCCGGCTTGGACATTTTTCACTAAGTTGGTTTACGCTTTGTTAGCAATGTGATAATTCACGTCTTTAATATTCAATTAATTATTGTCCATTAATATTTATCATATCTGTGGTATATAATCAAATGATAACAATAATATTAACAATAATTGCTGTCCTCGCTTAAATGCATACCCCGTTTAAATGCATACAATTCAGTGGAACCAACTGTATGCAATTGAGCGGGGCCGACTGTATTCGAGTTTGGAGAATGAAGCAAGAGGTATTTGATAAAGAATGCCTTAAATGTTCCGTAATATTTGCTGCTAGTGTAATGGTTTGGGGTTGCATGAGTGCAGAAAGACCTGGAAAGTTATGCATCGTCTACAAAAAGGTTAACTGTCAGATATATCAAGAAATTTTGTAATATTACATGATTCCATCATCAGAAGATTTATTTGAAGAGGATTTCATCTTTCAACGAGATTTAGCGTCATCGCATACCTCGGTGTCAACTAAGAAGGTTCCGCCAACGCAACATTAAGGTACTTCCTTGGCGACCAAACTCACCAGACCTTAATCTCATCAAAAACTTGTGGTGTATAATGAAGGAAAATCTCAAAGAAAATCCTCCTGCAAGTAAAACTGAGTTAGTGGCACTTATAAAATCTATTTGGACTAATATTTCTAGAAATGTTTGTAAATTCCTCGTATACAGTATGCAAGATCGATTGTACGCTGTTATGAAAGCTAAAGGGGATGCTACAAAATATTAACTACCATTTATTTCATCTTCATAAGGTAATATTGTTGCGTAAAATAAAATATTCTAATATTTTGAACCAATCTAAATTTTATTCTAATATTTTGATGTGTTTCAGAAAGCTGTATACCTAATTTATTGTACTGTATTTTATATTTTGTAAATGTTAAAATCTTATCTAAACATTCCAGATTTAATTTATAAGAAATTTAATTGCTTTTACTTAGTATCAAAAATAAATAAATGAAAAATCATTTTTTCTTTTTACTTTTTCTCAATTATTCTGATATTTTGAATATGAGCTGTAGTTTAACCACATCAATGAACTCAATACAACTACTATTTAAACTTATATAGGAAAGTTTTCACTAAAGGTTCAGATCTTCAAAGAGACCGTTAAAAAATACAAAAGTATGTTTCAAAAGTTTTTGATTTCCTTTTATCAAGCAGTTTAAAATTTGCCATTGCTTAATATGTTCTAGCGATTAGAACTAGCTAAAAAAGTCCTTCCGGCCAGTGCCGGGAGGAAGAGGTAGCTTTCATATTCCTTATTTTAAAAAAGCCAACTTATATAATTCAAACACATGAAGCTCAATTAAGTGGAAACCGAATGTACGAGATTCAATACTAATTTTTATCAATACTAAATTACTGAGAATGAGAATTTCGCGAAATAAGTCAGCTTTATCCAAGCTGCTTTTATTTAAAGTAACTTATATTTGGCTGCCAAATTCGGCGATTTCTTAAAGTGCCTGCCATTTTAAGACAACATGGTGGATGAGGCTAACCAGTGAACTTGGTCGAGACCTTAGTAATTGCTGTGCACATGCTCACTCAGATCGGAATCGGTTGATATATACGAGTGCTATCGCAGGCAAAAAATCAGATTTTTCAAAATGTCACCCACGTTAGAAATTGAAACTGCTATATCTGAGCCATTTTTTAAGATAAAGACAAACAAAAAATGCTCCTGAATCCTTATATCAAGGTCAAATAGTTAAGAAAGAAACCTTTTTCAATTTCTAATTTTTTTGCACCTCACTTTAAATATAATTTTTTTTTAATTTAATGGCCGCCATTTTGAAACAAGATGGCTGATGAAGCTGGCCAGCAAACTTGGTCGAGATATTGATGTATACTATCCACATGCCTTCTTCCATCGAAATAGGCGAATACGTGTGGTATCGCGTGACAAACACAAGATCGGTTCAAAGTGTTAGCCATGATAGAAATTCAAGTGCTATAATTCAACCACTTTTAAAGATGTAAACAAAAGAACAAATTTTCAGAAACAAAAACTGCTCCAGAATCTTTGTATCAAGGCCAAACACATAAAAAAATCTTTTTCATTTTCCAATTTTTTAACACCTCATTTTAAATTTTAAATTACATTTTTTTAAAAATGGCAACCCTTTTAAAACAAGATGGCGAATGAAGCTGGCCAACGAACTCGGCCGAGACATTGGTATGTACTATGTACAGACCAAGTTACATTCAAATCGGTTCATAAATACGCCTGTTGTCGCGTGACAAAAATCAGGTCGTTTTAAAATGTCAGCCACAATAGAAATTCAAAATGTTATAACTCAGCCATTTTTTTAGATACAGACAAAACAAAACCTGTTCTGGAATCTTTGTATTAAGGTCAAACACATACAAAAAAAAATCTTTTTCATTTTTCAATTTTTTGGTATCTCATTTTAAATTTAAATTTTTAAATTTTTTTTAAAATGGCCGCCATTTTGAAACAAGATGGCGGATGAAGCTGGCCAACGAACTCGGTTGAGTTATTTGTATGTACTATGTACACACCAAGGTACATCCAAATCGGTTCATAAATACGTCTGTTATCACGTGGCAAAAATCAGGGCGTTTCAAAATGTCAGCCACGCTAGAAATTCAAAATGCTATAACTCAGCCATTTTTTAAGATATAGACGAAACAAAAACTGCTCCCGAATCTTTTTATCAAGTTCAAACACATAAGACAAAAATAGTTTTTCAATTTTCAATTTTTTGGTGCCACATTTCAAATTTAAATTTTTCTTTAAATTTTAAATGGCCGCCATTTTTAAACAAAATGACGGATGAAGCTGGCCAACGAACTCGGTCGAGACATTGGTCTGTACTATGTATAAACGAAGTTACATCCAAATCGGTTCATAAATACGCTTTTTATCGTGTGACAAAATTCAGGACGTTTCAAAATGTCAGCTTCGCTAAAAATTCAAAATGTTATAACTCAGTCATTTTCTAAAATATAGACGAAACAAAAACTGCTACGGAGTCTTTGTATAAAGGTCAAATACACAAGAAAAAAATATTTTCCCATTTTCAATTTTTTGGTACCACATTTCAAATTTTAAATTTTTTAAAAATATTTAAATGGCCGCCATTTTGAAACAAAATGGCGGATGAAGCTGGCCAACGAACTCGGTCGAGACATTGGTATGTACTATGTACACACCGAATTACATCCAAATCGGTTCATAAATACGAGAGTTACAGTGTGACATAAGTCAGATATATATATATATATATTGATATATATATATATATCAATTTTGAACGGAGGGTGGTTTCGGGGTCTGGGGGTCATGATCGATGAAAATATACCAAAATTTTTTGAAATCGCTTTCCTCCGAACGGCTGCAATAGGTAGCTTTTTGTAAAGAAAGCTACCTAATAATAAAGCTAAAATAGTAAATGCGTGTGAAACTGACAATGAGAACAAAATGAGTATTATTTATTTTCAAATAATTTAATTTATACATTTATCATCTTTTTATCTGTCTTTTGATATTTAAATGAAAATTTTAAAAATATATACCATTCGAAAGTTTATTTTATAATGGAGTTTCGTTTATTACAATACTGTTAAAATTGATAAAATAATCCCATGTTTAGGTAAAACATTTAAGATGTTTTTTTTTTTTTTTTTTTTTTTTTTTTTAATCTGTTTTAGAAGGTAGCAAATTTGAATTCAAGAACAGCTTTATTGAAAAATCCAATTACATTTTATTATTGAAAATTTCTTTAGCAATGTTGAATTTCGTTTATTACGATATTGTTACATTTTAATTTAAAAATAAATCCTATGTTTAAGTAAAACACGTAAGCTAAATTAGATTTTTAGAGTTTCGTACATCTGCCGAAACCCTATTCGTCTCTCTCCTCTGTCTGTCGCAGAATTCGTTTTCAGAGACCATATAAGTTAGAGACTTGGAATTTTGAACACTTCCGATCTGAAATACATCCGATCAGACGAGAAATCATAAAATTTTGAGAAAGTCTTATACTGTTTTAATTAAATGAATTCATTTAATGACATCCGACCATTTATACGATTTAGATTTTAAAACATCTTCATTCAGTCTGATTTGAGCAAGTTATAGATATCTCCGTCGTAGCGCATTTACCAACTAATCAAAAGGCTTCCGGTTCGAAGCTCGGCGACGGAGTCTGAAATATATTTCCCGGAATAGATTAGATTTCATTTTACGGAATTTTCGTATTTTTTTTTAGCCATTTTAAGGCCAAAAGTTGTTGTAAAATATTTTATCAATTATTTTTTTTTTAAATTCAACTAGGGGGCTCTGCCCCCTACGAGCTACGCTCGCCAACCCCCGTTCAGGGACACCAAAATCCAAAAAGCACGCTAATTTGATCGGCTTTAAAAACATTGAATTAAAATTAAAAAAAAAAAAAAACAGTAGCGATCTCTCTGTAAACGGGTTTCCATTCGTTTTTCTTGGATTGGGGATTTTTAAGACCATATCTGCTGCTGTTAAAAGGTACAATGGCTGTTTTCGTATTTAATTAAAAAAATTAGTTAAACATTCGAAAATAAGCTAATGTAAAATGAATTAAGAAAAACAGTATACCGGGAGACAATTCCCGGTATTTTTTAACAGCGCTATGAGATAGTTCTTTTAAATAATTCATTTTAAATGTATCGTTTTAAATCTGACGTAATTTACACCAAAGTTTTATTTCTCTTATTAATATTCACGTGAAAATACTTTTGTTGTTAGAAGGAAATATTATTTGCGCTGTCTTCGAATTCACGATAATAGTTGAAAATATTATCTCAAAATATCAAGTAAATGTCTCGCGCAGATATATTTTTTAATTAAAAATGTTTTGCCATATTTTTTGGCCATTTTAAATATGAAGTCTAAATATGAAGTAATTTCCTCCATTTACAGGTTTTAACGCATAGTAATGATTTTTTTATTTTAACATTTTGTTTCTCTTTTAAAATTGCAGTGTAAATATGGTTCTTATGACGCAATTTTCCTGCTTTTAACATGTAATCATTTAATTCTAATTTTTTTTTCTGTTTACAATAGTCCCATGTAAATAAATTTAAATTTGAAGTAAACGTTATTGTTTGCGCTGTTTATAAAATTGGCAACAGTTTAAATTAATAACATTTTATAAATTTGTAAAAAATATATTTCTCGAAATACTGAAAATTTGAATTTAAAATAGAAATAAAACCTCAAAAAATAGTCAAATAAAAAAAATAAAGGCAATCTGCACACCGGGAACTTATAACCTATAAAATGATCTAAAAATGATTAAATTCTCATGTATAGTTTTTGCTCTAATAAAACTTTTTTTAATGGAACGGTTTTGTCCAACTTTAGCATTAAATATCTCTGAAAGTAATTCTTCGATTTGAAAACTGTCTGCATCAGCGTGTTTATCAAATATTTCTTTATAATACCATAGATTTCCATATTTTTGTATACGACAGTTTTTTTAATATTAACGAAGAAAGGCCATGCTCAAGGCATACTTATGGTGTTATTACACGAGGACTCAAAGACGCTTGGAATCCCAGGCGTCTAGCGACAACAGCCGCCTCACGGTCCGTCTTTTCCAAGCATTTCATTGGCTGTTCCGGAAAAGGCTTTTCTACTATCAGATTTCCAAGCATTTGATTGGCTGTTACTGGCGACTCGCCTCGTTTCGGACGTCAAAGATGCTCCGACAGAAAAAAGACGCTCGCTCTCCAAGCGACTCCCCTGCAGCCATAGGGATAACATGGAGACGCCCGGAATCTGATGCGTCTTTGACCCCTCGTGTAATAACACCATTAGATACTACTACAGGCAGACTGATTTGCGTTTAATGTATGAAGTCGCTCGCCAGAGGACTCTGATACCCTGCCCAAAATTGAAATTTGACTCTGACCGTAACTGAAACAACCTGGGAAGGGTAGATATGTAAACAAACACCAAAATTACGTCATTTCGCCATGGTTACGTTTACAATTCTGCTGACATTCCAATCAAGCTTAGAAATGACAGCTAATTCGAATACAGCTGTTAAGGGTTATTATAAACTGTCCATATCAATGTAAATGTAAAGTTCTATTTATTTAAGTGACTAATATAATGTGTTTCTCTTTAAAACTGTTAAACCAACACACATAAAAATATATAAATAAAAAAAACACATGCTTAGTCTAAAACCTCAATGTCACAAATTTATTTGGTACCACTTAGTTATCCCGTCGACCAATTTCGCCAAATTATATAAATCGCTAAAACACTCGCCAAATTATACAAATTGACATAATTTTTATTTTAAATAACGAAAGAACAAATAAATTAGTATAACATTAATAAATATACAAGTAAAACGTCGAAATAAAAATCACTTGATGACATAAACACGTGTAACTTGCTTACAGTCAAGTGAATGTGACATTTACGATCAAGCATTATTGGCATTTAATCCTATAATTTGGCGATAGATTTTTGGTCGACGGGATAACTAAGTACCATTTATTTACTATTTTCACTGCTGAAACAATAAAACTGATGGAAATTTTTTTTAATATATTAAAATACTCATAAAATTCCTTGTAATAATTAATAAATGTAATTTATTAAGTAACAAATACCCTTACATGATTTAATCAAAATTGCTTGGATAACATAGAATATTGCAACGATATTTAAATCCGTGATCACCATTTCTTTCTCTGATTAAAAATAAGAATATTTAATGTTTAAGGAAGATCGGCTTTTTTTTTTCTTCTTCTTCTTGGTTCGGGCGATATTAAAAACAAATATTTTACCGGTAACAGTAAATTAATCAAAAATAGCTGCTTCAAGTCAGTTATGAGAACTGTAGTTTGATGAAATTCAAATTTTAATTGTAAAACGTGTATATGAAACCAAGCTATTTTTATATAAATACGGGACATTCAAAAAAGAATAACAGAACCGGCATTTTTCATGAATGAACCAAACGATCAAGGTAAACAATAAATAATTTAGCTAATCTTAAAGGTATGTGTAACACTAAAATGCTACAATTTGTGTAAAATAGCCTTTTAAATCGAAGGAAATTGAAGAATATAAATATTTAATTTATTACATGAAAATACGATCAATGATTCTGAAACCTCGACGATGAGAAACAAGCTTCTATCTGGGCAGGGTATAAATGTAAACAAAGAGCACGTTGTGAAGTTTTGGTTCAGGGTTTGAAGTTGGATCCGACTTCACTTTTTCGGCGAAATGCGCGGGCCGTTATATATCATAGTAGGCTATGGCCATGCTTAACCCAAGACTCCCTTATAAAACAGACTTGACAATCCGGAGAAAGTCTATGGGTGAAAATGTCCCCGATAATTGACAACTTATTAGCTGACTTTGTCCCGTAAGTTAAGCCACCTGGTGATTACTCCTGGTAATAATTCATAAACAAATGCATAGTAAAAAATTGAAAATGTTGTGTTATTGGCAAAATTGTATAAAATATTTTTCGAATTCCAGTAAAATAAAGGCGTAAAAAAAATATTTCGCACAATTATGTTCTGGCTTTAAAAAAAGAAACATATCAAAAATGAAGATTTAAATATAAGATTTATTGATATTTTTTCAGGGTACTTGTTAGTTATCCCGTCGACTAATTTCGCCAAATTATATAAATCGCCAAACTACTCGCCAAGTTCTACAAATTGACACAATTTTTTATTTTAAATAACGAAAAAACAAATAAATTAGTATAACATTAATAAAAATACAAATAAAACGTCGAAATATTGGTTTTATTGGCCATTATTGGCATTTAATCTTAAAATTAATTAATTTATGGCAAACCATTATTGGCATTTAATCTTACAATTTGGCGACAGTAATTTGGTCGACGGGATAACTAACAAGTACCATTTTCAGTATGTAGGACTTTGCGGGTTATTTTTTTTTAAATCTTGACACAATTTGGGCTTCGGAAAGAGCGATTTGTTGCCGATTGATATAAACAGTTATGAAAACAAAACTTATGAACTGTCAGCTTGTTTTATAAGAATTTACGGCACAGATGTCACATATGTCGCCCCATATTGGCGCGATTTTTTTCCGACGCCAATTTTGCGAAAACCTCGTTACCATATCATATATATCCGGATAACCTTATCAAGCAAAATAACGACACTTTGGTGCCAATTAAGTTTCCGTTGCGTATATGACATTGGCGCCAGAAAAAAATCGCGCCAATATGAAATCTGTGCCGAATTTACATGTATAAATTTAGTTTCTAGATATTATCATTGTTTTTTATATACGATTTGTTTATATTTGTATATAAAATAGATAAATGCCCTTTTTATATTAAATAAATTGTACAAATATTGGAAAACATTGCTTCTTTATGTGAAACAGTGAATATGCTTCCAGAAATTACGTTGCCAATTTTTCTTCTCTCGCCAAAGCCCCTATACTTGAAAAATACCGATTTATTATTATATAATGTAGTATTAGCTAATGTTCTGTAATCTGTTCCACAGTCAAAGTTGACTGCAAAAACGCGATGCTGGAATAATGTGGTATCAAGTATACGGTTTAAAAATAAAATTAATTTTATCCAAACTACACTTACGCCAATTGGCTCTAGGTCTGATTAAGGAAGAATACTCAAATTAAGATTTACAAACACCAAAATCTTAGCATGACAAGAATACGATATTTGCGGAAAGTTGAGGGACATGTGTAAATTTAAGTGATTATTAAACTTTATTTTTCCAATTTTTTAAGTGTTTATGACTTCAGTCTGTTTTTTTTTTTTTTTTTTTTTTTTTTTTTTTTTTTTTTTTTTTGTGTGTATCTATGCGTGTTTTAACTTTCCTAAAATACTTTGATACATTTTAGTAAAACTTACATAACATATGTGAGTTAAAACAAGGAAATTAATTACGCACCAAATTATGCCCGCCAAGATATTCTAATTGGCTGTGGAGCCAATTATGAAACTTTCCATAGATTAATACATACAAACTTTATAGGAAAAAACAGTGAAGCTTTCATCTAAAGTATGTTAAACTGAAATGATCCCTCATACCTTCAAAAATAAAACAAATGATAGGCCAATAAATAAATAAATGAGACTGTGCATTGAAACAAATTGAAGGAGCGATGTTAAATTAATACTGTAAGGTGAAATTAATTGTGAAAAGAAAATAAACAGCAGAAATAAAATAAATCACATATTTGAAAATATAAAAGAGAAAATGAAATATTTTACATTTTCCGAATCTAGATGCTATCCATTTATTTCAATAACTAATATGAGAAATTCATGGTAAAATAATTTTCTTTCCTGATTATTATTATTATTATTATCATCATTTATTTACATAACGGAATACAGCAGTAAACATTTTTTGTTTAACAGTAAAATAAGTTCATTTTTTAAATAAAATGTCTAGAACATATGAAAATTTTAAGATTAACAACTATCATTTGCAAACTACAAAGCACATCGTAAAGAAAATGGTAAAAGACAAATGGAAAACAAATTAAAAAATATTTCTGTTTCTCACGTTAGATGGCGCTAGTCACGGGAAACCATGTGGTTTCTAACCACGTGTACAGCGGACAAAGGAAACTTAGCGATTGCGAGGCCTGTTATTTCGATAAGGAGGCCTTGGCTTAAGTATTTAAATTGGATGAGTTCTACCCGGAATATCTACGCAGAATTTCATTGGTCCATTTCCAAATCAAAACTTTTTTTTATATATATAGAAGGAAAATTCCCCCCTTTTTTTTGAGAAATTGCGAAATTTTAAGTTGACTACATTTCACTGTCTGATGAATTTAATTAAAAGAACTTTCGTATCCCTCCCGCCCCCCTTTTAAGGGTTTCATTTTCTTTTTCTTTCTTTTTTTTTTTTAGCTAAACTTAAATCATATAATTAAATATGCTTTTCAGATATATATACATATGCTATTATAATCGTTTGAAAAGCAGTTCTTGAATATTTTTAATTTGATTTAAAAAATGTCTTCCAATTGCAATAATTAAAAAAATTAATTTAATGGAGCAGCCATCTATGCTCTTATTGAAAAAGGTTGTAGATTGAATATTTAGAAATTAACGATTTAGATTTATTAATTAAAGGACAATGTGTTTCGATAGGACCGTTAAACGAAACCCTTTGTGTGATCTTCGATCATTCTTATCAACGCCCGCTAGATACCTGATAAAGCCTTGGCACGCGACACGAAAACGTCACACAAAGCAGGTAAAACAACGAAAAAAATTCGAACA
Source organism: Maratus speciosus (assembly GCA_963932465.1). Taxonomy (NCBI): domain Eukaryota; kingdom Metazoa; phylum Arthropoda; class Arachnida; order Araneae; family Salticidae; genus Maratus; species Maratus speciosus. The sequence goes on from OZ010789.1 coordinate 470,932,163, forward strand.
ACTTGCATGTTTCTTTTCTTTGGCTTGTGGAATTATTAATTATTATTAGAAAATAAGAATTAATAATTCCACGAGCTAACGAAATCGAAATATGCAAGTTGTTCAGATTTTTTACTTTGTTTCACGTGTCAAGGCTTTTTCAACTATCTAGGGGGCATTGCTCTTATCGGCTTGTTTATTTGTTTCAGAAATTAGCAAATTTGAATTCGAGAACAACTTTATTAGAAATCCAATTACATTTTATTATTGAAAATTCTTTTAGCGCAATTTTGAATTTCGTTTATTACAACATTGTTAAAATTTCTAAAAAAAAAAAAAAAAAATCCCGTGTTTGAGTAAAACATTTGAGATAAATTGGATTTTTTATTTGTTTCTGAAGGTTGCAAATTTGAATTCGAAAACAACGCTATTGAAAGATCCAATTGCATTTTATTATTGCAATTCTATTGCTTCTTTTAGCAATGTTGAATTCTGTTTATTACAATACTGTTAAAACTTCCAAGAAACAAATCCTTTGGTTGAGTAAAATATTTGAGATAAATTGGATTTTTTTCTTCTTTTTGTTACAGAATGTAGCAATTTGGATTCGAGGACAACGTTAATGAAAAATGCAGTTATTTAGATCCCATTTTATTATTAGAAATTCATTTGGAAATACTGAATTTCGCTTAATGCAATATTGTTAAAAATTTACAAAATTTCCGTACGCTTTAGCAAAATATTTAATATTAAATTGGACTTATTATTTCTCTCAATTGGTAGCAAATTTGTATTTGAGAAAAGCTTTAAAGAAAATTTTATTATTTGAAATCATTTAGCAATGCTGAATGAATGTAATGTTAATTATCCTGAAGATATGTTTACTTAATTTAATTTCCATCATGTCCTTTAGTGTTTAGTAATTTATATAAAAGTAACAGGATTAAAAAATACTGCTTTATATTTTAATGTTACCATTTAGAAGCTGTCATTCCGTTATTTTTTACCAGACTTGTGGATACTAAACTTAACAGTGTATAACATAAATGACTTATTACTTACTCATCATACGTAGCATAGGTTTTAGCATGTCATACGTAGCATGGTCCATTATTTTTTCTTGCAGTGGTAGCGGTGGAAGTACTTATATTAACAATATTATTCACTTAAAATATGTACTTAATATACAATAAAACCTCCCTAAAGCGACCACATTCCGTTCCAATAAAAATTGGTCTCTCCGATAGGTGGTCTCTTAATGGAGGTCATGTCATGTTTAAATATAGATTTTAATTGTTGAAAAAAGGTAATAATTAATGTCACTAAAATTTATTTTTCACATTAGGAAAAAATATAAAAATTTAAGTATCATAATAAAACTTAAATACATAAGTTAATTACTGCAGAGTTTAAAAAATGAATACATTGACGTTTGCTTTGATTTTACGGTTTTATCTTTTATAAATTTTATTTCCAAGTCCTTTCGAAGTTCAGTAAATAAATGCAATTTTTTTTGGACGGGAACAAGTTATGACGATTTCATTAATTTATCTATTTCTTTAAGAGTTCCCTGACAGAATAGGGCAGATGAGTTTATTGACTGTCATTCTTAATTTGTCATCAGAGTTAAATTCATTGCCTGAAAAGGAAGAAAGGGGTTTAAACACTTAAAAGTTACTGGGATTAAAAAAAAAATCTAACTTAGTTTAGAAGTTTGATGAATAATGTGCTCTCCGGAATATTTTTTCTAATAGAACCTTCTTCAAGCGACCAGGAAAAAACGGAATTTTCTTCAAAGAAATGGGTCGCTCATGGAGGGAGTTCATCTGGGATGGTCTCTGAATGGAGGTAAAATTAGTATTGAGCCTATGGGAATAAATTTCATTCCATGAAAAAATGGTCGTTCAGGGAGGTGGTCGCACAGGGAGGTTTCACTGTATATGGTAATTAATCCTGCAGTGCAAAGTATTAGATAGGATCGGAATTTGCGCCACCGTGAGTGCATATTGTTGAAATACAAGCTAACAATACATGATAGTGAAAAGTTTATTTAAGGCTGTTCTCAAATCCAAAGGGGCAACTTTATGACAAAGTTTAAATTTATTTTTGGTCGGAAATGCATGAAGCTAGTAGGTGTTGTTGTTCAGAAACTATGTAATCGAGCTGTTTTTTCCGTGTTTTTTGCAAACGGGATAGATCTTTCAGAAAATAGTGTCAAAGTTGAAATTTTGATCCGAAGTTCCCGAAGAAAGCAGAAAAGCCAGTCAGCGAAGAGAGAAAAACGTCTTTGTCACGTGATCAAAATCTTGTATAACTCAATAGGTAATTTATTGATCAAAAAATGGAAAACACAATTGGATTACAAATCGCTTCCATGGTCAGGTGCTCTAATTTCATGTCTTTCTGTTAAAAAATGAATTTGTAAATATGTCAAAACGTTGTATGTCAAACGTCTTGAAATAGTTTTAAAAATCGAAAATTTTTTGACGGACTTACACGTTTCAGACACTGCAGATTCCGAAAAACATATTTTTAGGGGGAAAAAATTGCCGTCCGTCTGCCTACCTGTAAACGCTCTATCTCCCGAACAAATTGAGATACAGACTTGAAATTGGGTATGTACTTAGTATGTAATAATGAGAAGAAACCTATTGAATTTCAGTAAACTCGATTAGCCGGAACTATTTTTTCGGACTCTCGAAATAATCGTTCTGATAAAAGGTATATAAAATTTTTCGAAACTGTTTATTTGAAGGAGTGAATATAAAAGACAATACAAAAAAAAAAAAAAAAAAAAAAACATAGATTTTGCATAAAGAATGAAGCCGATCGGATAATTAGTTGCTGAGATATTTGTAATCACATTTTCCACACTCTTCGATTTTTCATGACACTGTATTTCATTCAAATTTCAGTTCAAAGATATATTTTAATTGGAAATGAGACACTTAATCCGACGCAGTCAACTTTTAGTTAATATGATTATCATTTTTGGAGTTATAAGGATGTTTCTTTTACGTAATTCAGTAATAGGGCATTTAAAGTTTATGACGTCATCAAGCTACAATTTTAAATACTCTATCTATCGAACGAATTGAAATTTGGTATGCACTTAGAAATGTAATAGTGCGACAAAGCCTATTAAATTCTCGTGGCCTTAGTTATCTAGAACCTAGAACTATTTTTTCGGACTTTCAAAATATTCGTCTTGATGAAGCGTGTATAAAAATTTTCGAAATTATTTCTTTTAAAGAATGAATGTAACATAAATTTTACATAAAGAATGAATTCGATCGAACAATCAGTTGCCTTGATATTTGCGATCATAATTTGCACATTATTTTATATTATGCATATCCATGATGGGTAAGTATTACGGTGGCCTACCGCCAACGACTTAGTTTTTATTTTTATACGTTCAATCATAAAAAAAAAAAAATACATACAGTCAATTCTTGGGGCAACTTCCACGTTTATAATATCATCCCGTATATATACCTCCAAATTTTTCTGACACTGGGTATTGAAATAGCAATGCAATACAACTCCGCTTAGTGCGTCAATGTGTGTATAACAACATATTGCATTGTCCCCAAAGGATTGCGTTATATCGAGGATACGCTTCTGTATAAACCTAAGAATGATTGTTCGTTTTTTATGTCATTTTACAAGTAAATCCAGATAGCAAAATTTCGACTTAATTTGGTGATTGTTCATCACGCTCTTCTGCATTTACATTGCAAGTGTAAATAAATGCACAGTGCCATCAACTTTTGAAAACTGTTAGATAGGCTCAAAAATGTTTGGGTAAAATGGTCCATTATTTTTTCTTGCAGTGGTAGCGGTGGAAGTACTTATATTAACAATATTATTCACTTAAAATATGTACTTAATATACAATAAAACCTCCCTAAAGCGACCACATTCCGTTCCAATAAAAATTGGTCTCTCCGAGAGGTGGTCTCTTAATGGAGGTCATGTCATGTTTAAATCTAGATTTTAATTGTTGAAAAAAGGTAATAATTAATGTCACTAAAATTTATTTTTCACATTAGGAAAAAATATAAAAATTTAAGTATCATAATAAAACTTAAATACATAAGTTAATTACTGCAGAGTTCAAAAAATGAATACATTGACGTTTGCTTTGATTTTACGGTTTTATCTTTTATAAATTTTATTTCCAAGTCCTTTCGAAGTTCAGTAAATAAATGCAATTTTTTTTGGACGGGAACAAGTTATGACGATTTCATTAATTTATCTATTTCTTTAAGAGTTCCCTGACAGAATAGGGCAGATGAGTTTATTGACTGTCATTCTTAATTTGTCATCAGAGTTAAATTCATTGCCTGAAAAGGAAGAAAGGGGTTTAAACACTTAAAAGTTACTGGGATTAAAAAAAAAATCTAACTTAGTTTAGAAGTTTGATGAATAATGTGCTCTCCGGAATATTTTTTCTAATAGAACCTTCTTCAAGCGACCAGGAAAAAACGGAATTTTCTTCAAAGAAATGGGTCGCTCATGGAGGGAGTTCATCTGGGATGGTCTCTGAATGGAGGTAAAATTAGTATTGAGCCTATGGGAATAAATTTCATTCCATGAAAAAATGGTCGTTCAGGGAGGTGGTCGCACAGGGAGGTTTCACTGTATATGGTAATTAATCCTGCAGTGCAAAGTATTAGATAGGATCGGAATTTGCGCCACCGTGAGTGCATATTGTTGAAATACAAGCTAACAATACATGATAGTGAAAAGTTTATTTAAGGCTGTTCTCAAATCCAAAGGGGCAACTTTATGACAAAGTTTAAATTTATTTTTGGTCGGAAATGCATGAAGCTAGTAGGTGTTGTTGTTCAGAAACTATGTAATCGAGCTGTTTTTTCCGTGTTTTTTGCAAACGGGATAGATCTTTCAGAAAATAGTGTCAAAGTTGAAGTTTTGATCCGAAGTTCCCGAAGAAAGCAGAAAAGCCAGTCAGCGAAGAGAGAAAAACGTCTTTGTCACGTGATCAAAATCTTGTATAACTCAATAGGTAATTTATTGATCAAAAAATGGAAAACACAATTGGATTACAAATCGCTTCCATGGTCAGGTGCTCTAATTCCATGTCTTTCTGTTAAAAAACGAATTTGTAAATATGTCAAAACGTTTTGCTCTGGTTGAGCAGAGCAGTTGAGAACAGCCTTAAAAGTTTGAAATAAATTTCTCCAAATACCAATAATCTTGAGAATTTTCTCTGTAGGAAAAACGGAAAAAAAAGAAAAAAGAAAGAAAGAAAACTCCGTGACTGTCGGTGCCTGACACGGTAGTCTCCCTCTTTCTCTCCCCCCCCCCCCCTTGTTAGAAATTTTTGCCCCCATTCGGAAACTCTCCCTCATTCACAGGTAAACAATCACCAGTGAGTGATGGAATACGGGGCATATAATTGCAAGGTATTACTACGATAACTCGAAAAAAAGAGAAAGAAAAATAATGCATCAAGCATAGATTAAGAAACACTTTCCAACACTTGCAGAATATTGTAACGGAGCTCCACTTTTTAGCACGGTGAAATAAGTTATCTAAGTAAAGTACTTAAAAAAACCATTACACATTTGAAAACCACATTTCATCAATTTACCGGGAAATTTGTATCTAGGCAGAAAAGGTACTCGAATTGTTTTGTGCATCTATATGCATGATGTATAGTTCTGTCTATACAGTGGGCTAACATTTAACTTATGTACAAAAAACATAACAAAATTGAAAATCCACCTACATCAATTCCCACTAATAGACGGAAATGCCTTTGTATGAGTTTGTACAGCTCTCTATATATGGGGACGTCCATTCGTTACTCTTGTGACCAGTGGTGTAGTCGTAAAAAAAGCAGAGGGTATACGTACTAAGCAGAGGGTATACGCTTAAGGCAGAGGGTATACCCCAGTGTATATATACTGCAGCTTTCTTGAGAAACAGAGGGTATACGGTGTTCCTTAAAAAAATCCAGAGGGTATACGGCGTATACCCCCGTATACCCTCTACTACATCCCTGCTTGTGACCATTAGAGCAATTTTTTATAAATACACCTAATTATTTTATTACAAAATATAATTAAGATAAAAATTGATATAACAAGTTAAATACCATTGTGCTCCTCTCGCGTAACATGTGTAGTATAGTTTGTAACAAAAAGCATTTTACTTGTCTGCATATTAAATCAAAATTTTGTTACTCTTGTGACCAGAGTGTCACAAGAGTAACAAAATTTTGATTTATAATAAATAGACAAGGAAAATACTTTTTGTTAAAAAATAGATATATTTTATGGGACTGGAACACAATAGTATTTAACTGGTTACATCAATTTTTATTTTAATTATGTTTTGTAATAAAATAATTATATGTATTTTTGAAAATTTGCTCGAGTGGTCACAAGAGTAACGAATGGACGTTCCCACATATTTATTTTTATTTACGCTTCATATTAAACTAATAAAACTAATAAAATTTTATTGCAAAAAAATGAGTAAGCCGAAAACATACTTTTAGACATCATCGACGGCATTGCTAATTGTTAATTTTATTTCGCGTATATTAACTTCCTCTCAGAAACTAAATCATCACAAATATTTAACTTTTTACATTAATTTAGCATATTTTTTTCGATTTTATTATAGTCTTATTTAAGAGGCTACTTTACTCATGCGAAAACATCCACTCGCTAATGTTAATCTTACGGCAGAAATTTTTTTAAATATCTCGTTTGCATTTCAATATTTTTAAATGATTTTTTTTATTGGATAAAAAAAAAAATCATTAAACTAGAGAACAGGAATTCTGCTTTTTCAGAATTTAGTGTCGCCCCCGATAAAAAAAAAAAAAAAAATGTATACAAATATAGATACAGTAGAGTCCCGATTATCCGAGTTAGTCGAACTTATTTATATCTTTGGAATGGATCCTTTTCTTCTGATGGACTGATGTCTTCTATTATTATGAAATAGCCATTATAAATGAAATGTTAGGGGAAGATGAAAAAGCAACCGTAAAAAGTCAGAACTCTGATTTTCTGGTCAGAATGGGGGGGGGGGGGGAGAATGCCATAATAATAATAAAAAAAAAGACTATTTTTTTCCCATTCTGGCCAGAAAATCAGAGTTCTTACGACTGCTCTTTCATCTTCACCTAACAGTTCATAAAAAAAAAAAAAAATATGGCCATTTTTTTTCCATTCTGACCAGAAAATCAGCGTTCTGACTTTTTACGGCTGCTCTTTTAGCTTCACCTAACATTTCATTTATAATGGCTGTTTCATAATAATAGAAGACATCAGTCCATTAGAAGAAAATAACTCGGTTAAAGCGGCCACTCGGTTAAAAGGGACTCGGATAATCGGGACTCTATTGTAGTTTAGTTTTAAGACTTACAACACGCAATTTTATTTTATAAAAAATTACGTCATTCGCGTACGCTGAAGAATCCCCCATTTGCGATCCAGTATTAAACAACATCTACAGTAAAGTATGCATAGGACATCACTATCGCTGAATAATATAAAAATCCTAAAAAGAGATATCGTCATTCAAGAAACTCGAAAAAAAAAAAAAATCGTCTATCTCAGGATTCATAGGCCTTCATTTGTTTGTAACATTAATATAGATACTTAAAATTAAATTTAGTTTATTATAGTTGCATGTTTTAACAGAAATCATTCGTTTATATTTTTTCAAAATAGCACGTATTTTCATTACATTTTCATTCGGTTGTTATGAGAAAATGGCAACAAAAATATATAATTACTATTTTAGAACTATTTTTTATTTACTCTCTACAGAAATGGAGTACTTCCGCTGCCACAATTAAACAAATAGCGCTAAAAACTACAAAAAAAAAAAAAAAAAAAAATAATGTCTCAAAAATAAATTGAGATGAGGTTTTCAAATAAATTGCATTAAAAAGTACTCTTTTTTCCCAATACGACGGTATAAAAATTGAAAATGCATGATGCTTAGAAGTTTAAAAAATTGCAGTGGAGTATGTAACAGTACAGTGATACATCTGCTTTGTTTTACGGCTGGCTTATACAACGTAACGTTATTTTTTGGAGACGACACAAAATAAGCTGGGAGAAAGAAATAGCATACCGGGGGCTAAAAAAATATTTGAAATGCAATTGAGATATATTAAAAAAAAAAAAAAAATCTCCCGTAGGATTAATATTAACGAGTGGGTGTTTTCGCGTGAGTGAAGTATATAGTTAAATGCATATAGCCACAAAAAAAAAATATATAATTATTCAATTCTTTTCAGTCAAGGATTATAACATACAAAAGAGCTGAATGTTGAAAAACATTCTTAGCATCCTATCTTACAGAGATTTTTCTTTCACGCTGTGTTAATTACATATATACAAAATGCCACCTTATTTGAATGTGAATCTTCGCTTTCACCATTTAAAACAAGATGACATGGTGTAACAACTTGTCACTTTCGTCTTCGGAGGTCGAGTAAATTTCGTAACAAAAGCCGAGAACATTGGACTCTCCTTCACAGGTCAAGGACTGAATTTATTAGGAACAGAGAAACAGTTCTTCACTGTATTTTATTTTATTTTATTTTCGAATTATCGGCGGCACACCTGAGAATGTTAAGTTTTTATAGATTTCTCAAGTCGATTACACGTGCTTCTTCTTCTTCTTTTTTTTTTTTTTCACTTTTACCTTTCCTCTAACAATTCGTGTCCAATAATGCAATTTTACTGCTATTGCGCGGAAGTTAATCGACAAATTATTCTATACCACGCTTGATGCAGACTGAAGATAATCATCTGATTGTCTGACCTATATATTAACAGCGGATAGTATGGGTGGGAATACAAATTTACTTTCACACATTTCTCAAAGATTTATTTTTTTTTATTATTAATTATTATTATTTTAAAGCATGGATAGTGTTATCCAAAAATAACTTTTGGAATGTTAAATTTGAATAGAATGAAATTTATTCCGAAATTCTTAGTGTTTTTTACCTCACAGGCTATCAAAGCCTGAGAGCTAATGTGCCCGCAGGTTCGGTATGTAGGGGAGACCGGGGCTAGTTGGCTACAGGGGTAAGTAGGCGCAGTCCTCATAAATTGCCTGTTTGTGGATAGATTGCGCAACCAGTCACAGAGTATCTTTCTTCTTTTTTTTTACAATCCTCATTGTAGTTTTGCAGCGTTACCTATGTGCAGTGGACTTTTATTACGATTTTTCCGTTTTTTGCACTCATAAGTAATTTTTTGTTGCTTCATTCTTTTTCTAATTTCTAATACTTATCTTAATAATTGCGATTTAACTTGTGCAGTTTTTCTTAGTGTATGATTAACTGTACAACCCCGTATGTGATTTACTTGGATTATTTATGCTTAAATGTTTACGTGTCCCTTTTGTGAAAAAAATTATTATGCGGCTAGTAGGCGCATTGAACACGGGCAAGTTGGCTCGGTGTCTGGTGCGTGCTGGTAGCTTGAAAAACAGCAAACAAACACCGAGAAAAGTGGTTGCATTGCAATACTTTGTGCACACGAGGCTTGCCCAAAAGGAGACACTCGATTTTTTATTTGTGACAACTGTAATTCTGATGATGATATCGAGTAGGATAAAAGTTATTCAATGTTAATGTTTTATTCATTATTTTTTTGTCTGTATAATTAAGAATTTACATTGTACGGCGATAACGCCTTTGTTTAAACTTACTGGTAATAATGATATTGATTTCTCTTAACTGCGTGTCTTATTTGAGTTTCATTTAAATTTTTATAAAGCGTGTGCCAACTTACAACATATGTATAGGCAACTTGTCCCCTAACGGGGTAGGTTGGCCCACAATTTTCCTTTTACTTTAGGCTTCCGCTAAACATAAACTACAAAAGCTACAAACTCAAAACTCCGGGTATTTATAGCCCAATGCCTGTTCTTTAAAAGTACCGTTAAAGTTTCATAAAAAACTTAAACAAAAAATTAATAAAAATCAATAACTAAAAACTGCGCCTACTAGCCCCGGTCTTCCCTACTTGTACGTACCTACGTATGTATGTACGTATCGCGGTAACTCTGGATAGAAATATCCGATTTGCTAAAAATTTGATAATAGGTTCATTCTGATAAGGCGCTTTCCTGATTAGTTTTGGGGGTTCACTGGTTAAGTATAAAGTGGGGAACAGGGGGCTAATTCCCCCTTAATTTAAAGAAATGGGTTTTTCCTGTAGAATTATCCAATTTTCTTCAAATTTGGTATACCGGTTTATTCTGATAAGGCGCTTCTCTGATTATTTACCATTTTGCTCAAAAAGAGTGAGTTCGATTTTTTATGAAAAATAGACATAAATAAGAGTATAATATACAATTAGTGTGAATAGCATGTGAGCTCAATGCCACCAGTTTAACTGGGCACTTTCCTTTTTTTATAATTTTAATTTTTTGCATGTTTTGCGATAATTAAACGTGAAATGGGATTTTATAGTAAAGAAGCCCCCCTCCTCCCCAAAAAAATAAAAAAGGCCAGACATATAACTGAACATAAAAAAGAAAACATTTATTTTAACAAAAATTACATTATTTTGCTCAAGATACTTTATTATACAAAATATTTTACATTATTTTAAAAGAATATTATAAATATTTATTACCCTTTTTTTCTTTAAATTTAAATTTACGTATTAGAATCGTTTATTTAAAAAATCCCATAAGTAACAAAATATTAAAAAAAATAATAAAAAGTTTTGTTAAGTTTATTATTAGACTAATTGACCCACCTGGCGTTGCCCGGACCCCTGATAATAACCTTAAATATCTCCAAATACAGTAGTACGTGCAATACTGTTTATGCTATATTGGAACTAATCAATGGATATATGGATACAGCCCCACATCTCTTTGCTTCCTTTTGGGAACAACGGATTTTGAGCTTATTCTATAAACGATTATTATCAGACTTTTCATACTATGTTTTTGAGACTTTTACAAAAGAGGCTCTATAAATTTAGCTAACACATTATGCACATTATATTTTGATTGCATTCGCGCATGCGCAGTGAACTATTTTTTAGTAAATTTGCTCATTTTTCATCCAATTTTTATTATTTTTTAATTCTAATTGCAGAGTATTGTGTACAATGTTGTTCGTCATATTTTCTGGAAAGAAATTTATTTTATATTAAGAACTCTGCAAATTATAAGAAAAAAACTTGGCGAAATTTGGGACTGTTTTTATAAAAACCTTAATTTCTCTACGAGTATACATGCTATCCTCATAAAAATGAACACAGTATATTACAATAAGCCACTTATTAATAATCCCGAGTTTGAAAGCTTTTGATCTATTAGTTTTTACAGGGCTATCCAAAAGACATTCGTTTTTTTCAATTTATTGACGGTTCCCTATGGGATTTCGGGAAAAAATCTTCGCGGAAATATATGACCTATACTATACTGTTTACACACCTGCAGTTTCAGGTTAATTCCTCACGTATTTTTCTAGATAATTAACAAAACGTCTAAAATTGCAAGTGACAGGTCACTTTTGGCCATATAGTGTATAATAAAGTTTCTTTTCAATTTAAATAATTTTATTTAACATCAGTAAATGGGGAACATGAAAATGACTATTTTTAGGTAGATTTCCTAGGAAATGCTATCTATTACAATTCTCCCCTATTATATATGTTGGAATTTCTGAAAATTTTTTGCAGATCTATGCCGAATATGACGCCTAGATCCGAAAATCACCCCTCCCCCAGTTGAAAACATTATCTATCTATCAATCTCTCTCTCTCTCCCCCCCCCTCTCTCTCTCTCTCTCTCTCTCTCTCTATATATATATATATATATATATATATATATATATCACTTTTTTTTATGGACACGATAACTTCCGCAATTCTGCTCAAATCTCTTCCAAACTAATACATGAAATCAAGGGGCAGAAAGTCTCGACAAGTTCGTTAATGGGAAAAATCGGACAAAGGGGATGGGAATGGGGGGGGGGGAGATTTTGTGAAAACAGAAACATCCCATAACTTCTTAATTATGATACATATCGAATTAGTTTAAAGTTATTACTACTTCTAGGAAAAGGGCCAAAAAATGTATGACAAATGTTTGATATTATCAAAAATATATATATATATATATATATATATATATATAAAAGAAAAATAAATAAATAAAAAAAAAATAGGAGTTTAAGGGGGTCTGGGACACATTTTAAATTAATTTTTATTTGTCAAGTTAAAATTTTGAATTTTTTTGTGATGATTAACCATATTATTTGTAAACAAAATCACATAATAAAACTTCTCATAATTAAAAAAAATTTAAATTTAAAATTCATACAAAAGTGGTGTAATTTAAAATCGTTACAACTCGAAATATTATTTATAGAATTTCAATTTTTTTTTCATTTAAATAAACAGAAATATATAAGTTTTAATTTTGATTCAGCATTTAAAGAAATTAATTAAAAGAAAATTAAAAATATTTAAAGAAAAAAAAAGTGATGCAACTTTTTTAAAAATTATATTTTTAAAAGCACATATTTTTTTTTCAAATTTTCTAAATGAAAATTAAAGTAAAACAATTGAAAAAGACATGTCTCAAGTTTGAACCATTTATCTTTAACGGTTCTTGACTTATAACAATTTAAATACGAGAAATGGTGAAAAAACCCATCATGAAGAAAAACGCATTTTCAGAAGAAGTCGTTTCCATGAACCATTTGGCTGTAAGCTAGATTTTGAAAACATACCAAAACGTAAAAAATAATATTTCTTGTTTTAATTAAGACATAAACATGATTTAACTGTCATTTTAAGCAGAAAAAAACCAGAGAAAGTTTTAATGAAACAAATTTTCTTTTAGAAAATTTGAAGATTTTTGTATCCCGGAACCCCTTAAGAAAAAAAAAAAAAAATCATAACTTCGTCAATTCATAAGAAATCAAATCCGCTTAAATTTATTATAAATCTTCCAAACTACTTATCTACAACTTTTATATTGACAAGTTTTTGATAGGATTCTTACAACTCTTACCGAAGAAAAAAGAGGTTGTAGAAAAAAAAAATCATAATGGTTAATCCGCCACTAAGGCGATAACAAAGTAATCATTGACGTGATGAAAATTTTTGACAACCCTCAGAGATGCTGTATATAGAGCTGCATTATTAAACACGCGTGTCTCAATAAAAAGAACGCCAGGATTTAAAATATAGTGTGTGATTCATTTAATAATACGGCTCTTAAAGAAGGCTCATATTAATCTCGGCTTGGTGGAATTGATACTTAGAAACTATCCCACTAACGAGCTTAACCGTAGATTAAAGATAAATTTAGTTTATGGTCCATTTTTTAAAATTTCATACCTTTAACAATTAACAAGACTAAATAACTGAATAAACGCGTGAGAAATTTTACATTTTTTTACAAAATAATTGGAGTATAATGGGGAAAAAACTCGTCAAAAGCGGCCACATAAAATTGTTAACCTGGGTTTATCTTTCATCTTGACATAGTTTTTGTTGGCGAAATTAGTATTTAACTTTGAGAGTGTCCCGAGGGTTACGTTTTGAGCGAGACGGCAGGGAATTTTTTTTTTCTAAAAGCTGCCTTTGGAAACAGTCTAGATCTAGAATGATCTTCGGATATATTCCTAATCATCGAATACTGTTTTCATAAAATGTGTTGCATGTGATAAGAAAACCAGTACAATTGTACAGTCGTGGAAAAAAAATAAATCCCTGTCGGCCTGGCCTACAGGCGGAGGTAGATTTCGAAGCTAAGTATACTAATTTCACCAACAAAAACTAAATCATGATTGGAGATAAACCCACTTTAACAATTTTATCTGGCCGCTTTAGACGAGTTTTTATTTCATTTTCATATAAGAGCTGGTTTTATCAGAATCATGTTAAGGTGGTATTAAAAAAAAAATACTTTTCCTTGCTCAACAACTCGAAATTTTCTGGCACATTTTCAGATTCATTTTTAATAGAAAAAATATTAAACTTGCTGACGTGATTTTTGAAGAGATTTATAAGCGACCTCTGTTTTTATTTATAGTTCAATTAATTAAAGCTTGATTTATAAACTATTATTTTCTCAGTAGGACAATATTTTTCCGTTTCTAACACAATCGCTTCAGGAAATTCTGTTCAAAATGCCTACTTTTACATCATTTTTAGGGTTTCGTACTTAAAAAGTAAAAACGGAACCATTATGAGATCACTCCTGTGTCTGTCTGTCACAGCCATTTTACTCGTAAACTATGGAACGTGGAAAGTTCAAATTCGGGGAAGTAATAAAGACCATTGACCCACATATTTTTAGATTAATAAACATTCATAAATATATTTAGTAAAAAAATAGAGGGGCTAATTATGCTACTTGAAAAAAAAAAAATCTTTTACTTGCATATCATGTGGGGTATCCTGTGAAAGCTTTTGTAACGCTGAACTCAAAAATACATTTCTTTTAATTTTAGTTATCATGTTTTCAAAGCTATTGTTGAAAATGTAGCGCAAAAATATGTCCCCCCCCCCCATCTAATTCCGAATCTACTGAAACTAAAATTATGAAAAAATTAGAGGTAGTAGACGTTAATGTAAACCTTACCGGAAAATTATAGCGATTACCCTAGGTCACATAGTTTTTGAGTAATTAGCATTTTTCTGTTATACACAAATTTCGATTTACGGGCATTCAGAAAAATTGCTGAGCATCGCTGAATATACCTATTGTTGTAGAAGAATAAAAGCATTGTTGATAATGATTTTCGAAAAAAATCATCGGTAATTAGTCGCGATATTAACCCTTAAAGGTACGGTCAGTTTGGACATACACAAGGACAGGGGCGGCGTACTCTATGCCTAGTTAACAACTTTTAATGATATATATGTGTAATGTAATGTCCAGTAACAGTATAAAAGCAATAAACGTCAAATTGTTAAAAACATACTAATTTAAGGGGTCTCGGGACTCTAAAAAGTGGAAAAAATGAAAAAAAGACCATTTTCAACATTTAATGTCCTAAAATGTATATGATTTTAAAACACAATTTTAATTGGGATAAAAATTGCAAGATACAGAATTAGTATTTATAGAGGGCTCGAAACTGTTAGACATTTGTCGAACAAAAAATTGGCATAACAGTTTACGCGCAGGATTACAAAATAAATATTACAACTAGAATGAAAATTTTGGTGCTTACTTATACTTCAGATTGTACTAATTTCCCTGAACTTAAATACATTTGTATTTAAAGCATTTTTATATTTTTAATGCAATGTTGCATTTAGCTAATACAAAATTTTGAAAATTTCAACAGTAAAATCACCAAAAAAAAATATTTTTTTGAACAATAAAAAGGAAATTTTAGGTTCAGTTTATACAGACTAACATGAAATATATGCTTTGAAAATTTCATGAAAAAATATTCAGAAGTTTTTGAGGTATCCTGTGCATTGTGCCCAAAAAACGCCATTTGGAAAATAATGACTTTAAAGTTTCGGAAACGCCGCTTCAGCTATTGGGCGGGTATAATTCTAAAAGCCAAAACTTCTGTTCTAATGGGAATTTCAAGCAAACAATTATATCAAAATATCCAGAAAAGATAGGAGTTTAACATCTAAAAAAATTAAAATTTCTTAAATTTTGATGCTTTAAGAGTCCTGCGACCGCTTAATCCTTTCCGACACGGAGTAATTCTATTTATAAACTTATGAAATAATAAACTGACACCAGAATTTATAAACGAATTTATTAGAAAATGTGAACTTGCTTATTTTCACGTACATGATAAAAGGAAAATTTTAATTAAATATTCTTGGTGCCGTTTGTCTGTTTTGGAATTAAAATTAGGCGTCCGTTTTTTAAGGGCATCGCCCTCGAAAGATTTAATTAGAATGAATCGCATAAATACTGTGGGATTCGCGATAGTTTTCATTGGTTGTATATCTCAATATGCCCCGAGTGACTTTAAAAGTTAATTAAACACCTATCTGGAAAAACGTGGCACTGACCAAGGCAGCGTTGCAAATTTGAGACCTCAATTCGAAGCGCGCTTAGCACAATGCCAAATTTAAACTTTGAACAAAGGTTTTGTTTTAGATACACCGTAGAAATAACGGTTATTACTACGCTGAATTTAGTTTCATGAAAGGCCAAATGAAGTTTAACTATGCACTGCTTTTATTGTCAGTACCAAATTAAGTTCATCATAAACAGATTAGGATAATATTAAAAGAAGAGTTATACGAATAGCTATATTTCATATTATTTAGGTTCCATATCTCTTTGAACTTTCATGGTATACCCATTTACACTTTTCTAATATATACAGTTATACCCAACCCTACGTTGTATAGTTTTTTACAAAGTCTTAGTATTCATTTAGCAATGTTTTTTTTTCTTTTTTTATATAATACAAATTTATATATTTATTCTACGGAACCCTCTGTGCGCGAGTAATGCTCGCACTTGACCGTTTATTTGAAATATATTCTGCCTCTATAAAATCGATCATTACGGTACATTATGTAGTTTCTGAATAAGAGAACCTGCCAAATGAATGCGTTTGACAGCAAAAATGAATTTAAAAATGAGTCAGAAAATAAGCAGTTTGGATTAGAATACACCTTTAATACGATGATTTTTTTTTCTTCAACCGCTGTGCATTTTCAATTTGTTTTTGTTGTAAGAATTGGCCCTATTAAAAACTTGTCAATATAAATGTTGTATATAACATTAAGAAGATATATAATAAATTCATGCGGATTTTATATTTTGTGAATTGACGAAGTTATGAATTTTTTCTTCTTAAACTCTCCCTTTTTGTTTTCGTTTTTAATTTTTTTTTGCGGTACGAATTGGTCCTATGAAAACTTGTCAATATAAAAGTTGTAGATAATATTAAGAAGATTTATAATAAATTTAATTGGATTCGATATCTTGAGAATTGACGAAGTTATGAATTATTTCTGCCTAAAACCCTATTTTTTGCGCCCCTTGAGCCCATTTTTAATTTTACCAAAAATATGTGATACATAATTTTTGGCCCAATTTTTAGAAGTAATAAAAACTTTAAACTGATTTGATATGCACAAAAATTAAGAAGTTATGGGGTTTTGTCGGTTTTCACAAAACCCTTACCTATTTTCATCCCCGTGGTCCGATTTTGCCCATTAACGAACTTGATCGAGATTTTATACCCCTTGATTTTATGTATCAGTTTGGGAGAGATTTGTGCAGAATTATGGAAGTTATCGTGTCCTGAAGAAAATGATGTATATATATATAATAAATTTGAAATCACAAATATATGAAAAAATTGTAAAGTTCTAAAGATGAATTAGAAATGAACATAGGAAACCAGTATATAAAATAAGAAACTATGAATAACCCACAGAATCTCCAGAGGAGCTTGTGGGTTCATTCATAGAAGATATTTATATATATGTATATATATATATAAAGTTTTTTACTGAGGGTGGTTTTGGGTTCTAGAGGTCATGATCGGTGGAGATCTGCAAAAATTTTTCAGAAATTCCAACATAGGGAGAATGTAATAGGTAGTATTTCATACGAAATCTACCTAAAAATTAAACACCCCTGCTAACTCTGCAACAAATTATCGTAGAATAAAGTTACAGGTACCTAACGATTGGAAATAAAGTCTACTTTTAAATCATGTATATAAAATTTGCTTAGGGGGGGGGATGATCTACATATAAAAACGAACCCAAACTTTGTTTTTTTCAACATCAATACCCAAGTTTAAAATCATAAATAAATTCTACACCCGTCAATTGCCCAAAATCCAAATTTACATGAAATTCGTACGATTAGTTTCCAAGAAATTAATTATTTTAAAATAAGCCTATTTTAGGGGTTCTGTCCAAATTGAAGTTCGGTACTTGATTGTTGAAATGCTACAGAATGACCATGTCACTTCTATTCATGTATTATTTCATGCCAATATGACCATTTGACTCTCTTAATATGTTTCGACTATCGCCAACCCAAATATTTCGATAAAATGACTAAAATAATTTTTTTCAAATTATGCTTTTCTGCATATCACAGGCCTTTTTAAAATGATAATTCGAAAACTACTTGAAAGAAAATTTCGAAATTGAGAATTCGCATGAAGCAGGACCTAATAAATATAAATCTGTCAAAAGAATTGTAGGTTGCAATTAATATTTTTTTTTCGAAAATTTTAAAATTACAAATTCAATGTATTAATATTTCGGTTTTTTTAGTATTATAACCACACTCAAAATTATCACATTAAGATTATAATGTCAGGTGATATTAATAAAAATATGAAAATGTAATTTAACATTAGAAGCTCTAAATTTTAAATACTTAAAATTCAAAAACTTATCATTTAAATCACTAGAAATTTCGGTTGAGCCGAAGATTAAAAATAAATGTTCAAAATTAGTACTTACCATTGAGAAAAACAAAGTTTGGTCTGGTTTTGATTTGTATATGCCCCTCTAAGCCAATTTTATATACATCATTTAAAAGTAGACTTCATTTCCAATCGATTGGTACTAGTAACTTTCTTCTACTACATTTAGTTGCAGAATTAGTAGGGGTGGTTTACTTTTTTTTTTTTTTTGCACGACTGTACCTGTATAAACCCAGGATAAAATCCTGTGCACATTTTTAGGCCATGCTTTTGAGGTGAATTTTATGAAATGAATCAAAAGTAATTGAAAGTCAAATTATGAATAGATACAAGTGACCAAGACGATATATTTTGATGGATTAGTAGAATGCGTTCGAAAAACTTCACCAGTAAATTACGTGTGACATCATCGGTAATGTTTTTCAGTAATTACCAGTAATATTTTTCGAACTACGTGGTTATTTATAAAAAATCCTCCAGAATGCAATGTTTTTCTATGAGTTGATATTTTACAATTTTTTGTGACTTCTAGGAATAAAAATTTGCTAATAATGGATTCTATGGAATCCAAAATGTCCTTTTTATTTATTTATTTATTTTTTTGTCTGTGTGTGCGTGTGTGTTTTAAACATTTATATAATTGTAATAAATTGTCAATGAAGTTTTATAGTTATAAATATGTTCAGACATAGTTCCACTATTGTTCACATAAAATACATGGTTATTTACCGGTTAGTTGGGCATTTACATGTGCGTTTTCGAACAGACTAACCCTGAGTGCAACTCGCTGAAAATACATTAGGATATATCGCTATTAATAAAAAGAATAACTTAAAAGATTTAAGATCCAAAGAGTATAATAAACTGTAATCAGGATTTTTGAAAAAATTCCCGATAAGAGTGTGTTTCAAAAACTTTACCAGCAAAGCACTGCCCCTTGAATACTAGGCCTAAGAGTTGACACAAAAAAGATGGGTGCCGAAGGTGGATTTTTTTCAGCGTGTGTACGGTCCCTATCATTTGAACACCAATAATCTTTAAAAAAATCCCAGCTTTATTCTTCTGAGAATAAATAAGTAAAAAAAAAACTTTTGAAAAATACTGGTGTCTAATTTCAGGGGACCATACAAACGCTTAAAAAAATTCGCCCATGATAGCCGCAATTTTTGTGTCAGCGCTCAGGATTAATATTCAGGGGGCGACGAGTAAATTGCGTGTGACGTTATCTGTATTATTTTTGATATATTAACCAGTAATATTTTTCGAACGACGTGGTTGTTTATCGGTTAGACGGGGCCTTACCGGTTGATTTTCGAACAAGCCGCTGCAGCACGCTTTAGAATATATTGCTCTTATTCGAGTTCTCTTTTGATATACGAGTAATTTATTACTTCCTGAAAAAAAGCTGTATTACTAAGCATACAATAATCCATGTAAAAATTTTAGAAATGTTTTTAGATCATATTCTTAGGTTTCTGTTACAATTTTTGTAAATTGGCTAAAGATAATTTATAATAAAATTCTAACTAAATAATAGTGATCCTGATTGTACACTTCGTTCAAACCCCTCGAAAGGATATCAGTTAATCCCATCTTCAATTCTAACATGGAAGAATTGAAAAATCCAAAGTTATTCTCAGAAATACATTTTTAGTTGCCATAGCATTCTATGTAGCTTTTACTCATTAGTTACTTTATTATGTTCTGAGAAATAATAGGCAAAAAGGCTCTTCCACGGTGCGTATTCAAAAGTAAACACACTAAGCACAGCTGGAAATGAATTGAACTGTTGAATAGCGTTTACATAACCGGATCTTATGCTGTCAGTCAATGAAATTCATTATAAAAACATTATATGTTTTTCAGCCTTTGTATTTATGATAGGTTCAAAGCAACTTAGTCGTTAGTTGTTCCAAAAATATGATTTATTCTGCTTTTTTTGTATGCAACTTATAGAATCATTTCCTCCCCTGATACAAAAAAAAAAAAAAAAAAAAAAAAAAAAAAATGAAATAAAGTAAAATAGAAGCAGATTCCAGATGCATCTCAGTTCCAGTTTGGGCCAATAATTGACCTACCTAACGATGGGTTAATGACAAAATGTACACCCGTTGAAGTGCTCATCGCTCGGCAAATGGAAATAAAACAACAGGTTCCTGGAAGTTCGCCAATCCCAGCACTCAGGTCTTTTCTGTACGCAAGGTGCGTTCGCTTCCCATTCGAGTAGACACTACAGTGAAGTTCACTCATGGATTCTGACCGCTAAAGTTATCAAACGCGGATTTTGCGGCTTCATTCCCACAGGAATATTGTCTCTGATTAGGCAGTCTAATTAATTAGTGCACACTGAAATTTTAAGGCCGGCTGTTAAACTAGTCATTTCAATATGGTATGTTTGTTTACATTTCCCTTATTTAAATTTCTCAATGAAAATATTCAATTTATTAGATATGTTTATTCATGTATAAAAAAGTAATGTTTTAATAGCTTTAAAACGTCTCTGCTGTATTTTGAGTATGTAATTATTTTATGAGTATTATGAAAAAACAAAATAAACTTGATTAATACACAAACTATTGAATTGTAAATCAAATGGGACTTACGCGTTTTTTTACCCATTCAACTTCCGTATAGAAGATTCTCTATTTAGGAAGTCTAATTGATTAGCACATCAACATTATAAGGCAGGCTATCGTACTGACGACTTGAATATGTCTGATTACATATTTCTTATTTATATTGTTTTCTCGATATAGTTATTCTATTTAACACATATTTGTTTATATCTATACATGTAAATGCAATGATTTAATGAAGTTTAAACGCTTTTGATACATTTTGAATGAATAAGTGTTCGGTTATGTCGAAAACTTCTTGATTACATAAATTGGTAAACATATTCGTTGACAATAAGATTGTGTTGAAACAATATTTTATATTTAAATCTTATAAATAACAGAATATTATTAACAGCAAAAGTACTTTTTGCAGCAGTATGCAATTTATTCTCTAACAATCTAATTATGACACAAATTTAACTGGGAATCTGCGTTTTTAGAAAGTTTAGAGCTAAATTACTCATTTAAATTGCAAAGAATTAGAAGGAAATAGCATGAAATTAAAACATTTTTTACGATTAATAAATCTGATACCCCGTTCCCCATCTCTTCGCAGTGCCTGTTATTTGTATAGTGGTTAGTTTATATACATTCTTTAAAGAAATTCGCTGTAGAAATACATTCAAAAATACTGTAATCGTTTAACTTTCATATATTATTATTGTATAATAGCTGTTTCTTGAGTCTCTTTCCTTAAAGGTGATTTTTATGTTACTCTGAAATATTCATATATATTTGTCAAGACCTTAAAGAAGTATCTCTTATCAAAAAAGTGTATTTTTCACGATTAATGAAATTTATTGAAAGAAAATCGAAAGGAATACTTAATTATAATTACTAAATCCGGCCAAAATATTTTCATAAACATTTTTGTCATATTATAGTAATTGAGTGAAGTATATCTATTGAAATCCATGCATAGAGTTATGTAGTTTATACAGTTTAGCAACAATTTATTTAATTTAATCAAAATTACAATGAATTGCTGGCATATCAAGTCATGCTGCTTATAAAGACAACTTACAGTAGCAACAAATAATTTATAAACGGAGTTTACGTATTGAAATTTTTGACTATAATAGGACTACACTGTAATTTTTTCATTTATTATGAATCTTAGTGACTTTATACGATAAATTTGGGCTAATAAATTGTAACTTATAAATACAGCTGTTTGTCTATGTTTTGGAAAACGAATTTCAGTTCTAATCACGCATGCAAAAGTTTTATTTCAGTATATTTTTTGAGATTTAGTTAAATACTTGAAAAGAGTCCGGCCGTAAAGAGGTTGCGGTGGATGCAATACACGGGGCCCCGAGTTTATATGTGACACTGGTGTGACTAAAAGACCGTTTTTTAACCTTTTTTTATATATAAAGTTAGGGCTTAAAAAGTTTTCAACCAGGCCCCCACTTACGCGGATTGAAGTCCCCAATGATACTGAAAGTTTTTTTTTCTATTTGAAAGTAATTTAGAGCGCTAATTTTT
Organism: Maratus speciosus; assembly: GCA_963932465.1. NCBI lineage: Eukaryota > Metazoa > Arthropoda > Arachnida > Araneae > Salticidae > Maratus > Maratus speciosus. The sequence continues at coordinate 470,954,681 of OZ010789.1, forward strand.
ACTTGCAACACGGCATCTTTTTTAAAGACAAGGCCTGACTAGAAATTGACAGTTTGCACTGTTTAAAAATCTGATTTTATAAATGACACATACAGTTAATCTGTTAAAATGTTCAGAATAAACTTCTTGAAGAAAGATTTAGATTTTGTGCAACTTTATCTTACAATATATTGCTGTTAACAGTGGCGCCAACTTATATGGGCCCGTGGGGCCTGAGCGCACCAATAATTTGCTATTCCAACCCACCCAATTTTCATTATTCTGTTTTCGTGCTTATTTTTCTATCTCTGAAAAGAAATGATTCCTTTTCAAAATTATTTTGTTTGAAAATATAGTAAGGATAACAGTAACAGACACACCGGAGCCTAGACCTCCAACCCCCATCTTAAAAGATGTAAAATTAATTTTCTCTCAAAGGAAAAATTTCCTCTTACTATACGAGTGAGTATCAAAGAGGTGAAAGGTGAAATTTGGCAAATTCCTTAGTGAGTATGGGGGGGGGGGGGCAATGTTTATACTTTTTGACATTCATGAAGTATGTAATTAGGTGACTGAAATGTATTGCTCAAAGGGTGTGTTTTGAACAAAGGGCATGTTTGTATTTTGGAAGAGGTGAACTGCATGCAAAAGTATGCTCTGAATTTTGCCTCTCTCAGCTTGGATGGCATGACGTTCGGGCGCCTGGATCCACCCTTTTTATTATGCTGAATTTGGTCCCCTCTTCAGTATTGACAAGTAAAGATAGATAGGAATATCCCCTAAGCTTATGGTAAATTTAGGTGCAGGGTAAAGGCATGGAGCTATGAAGGAGCATATATTGCATGTATGAAGAAGCTTCTTCATAGCTCCATGGGTAAAGGTAAGCGCGAATCCAAGGGGGAGGTCATGAGGGTCATCACCCCCCCCTCTAAACGAAGAAAGGTACAAAAATATATTTTTTATGAAAATACATATTAAAGTTGTTTAAAAAAAATCTCACTGAACACAACAAATAATTCTGACACACAGAAAATAATTAAAAAGGAAATGCATGAAATTTGTTGTTTAAGCGCCAATATTGCGATCAACATTTTTCATTATTTTATTATGTGAAACAGCTTCAATTATAACTAATTGCTCCTTTTTGATCATCTTTTCATGACTGTTGAGTCATGAAAATCAAATTAAAAGGGTAGCTTTGACAACAAACTTTTCTGTAAGATCTTGTGACTTTATAAGAAAATGGGAAACTCTATTCGACTTCTTAGTATCTGAATAGAAATTGGAAATTTTATGCATTTTTGAATATATCTCCAAATGTTATGCATTTACGAATATACCTGAAAATTGTAGGAAACTTAAGATATAAGAATTGATATTACAGTTATGATCCCCCCCCCCCTTTCCAAAGGAGAGACATGACCCCCCCCCACCCTCTAAATGGAAAGCTGGATCCGCCTCTGGCTAAAGGTTAGGCCCCTTTAATACCTTAAATATTCCTTTAATCACAGGAAAAATCTTAAGGGACTACTTCTCTCACACGAAAACACCTGTTCGCTAATGTTATTCCTATGGAAGATATTTTCTAAGGTAACTGGTTTGCATTTCAATATTTTTGACCAATTTTTTTTGCATTGGTCAGCTGAGATCAATCTGTACAATAAGGCTGTTGTTTACTTTTTCGATTTTGTTTACAGGATTTCTTTTTTATTAGGATATTTTACTTTCGGAACTGGTTTCGAAAGTGAAAGTATTCTCATTAAAAATACCTGCAAAGAGATTCGAAAAAGTAAAAAAAAACGGTCTTTGTACAGATCGATCTTATCTATTCAATGCAAAAGAAATTATTTTAAAATGTTGAAATTCAAACGAGATATCTTAAAATATTTTTTCCATAGGATTAACATTAGCAAACGGGGGTTTTCGCATAAGTAGCCTCGTAACTACATCTTCGCTACCTTATCATAGTATTTGGCGAGTTTTTCTTCAAAAGATGTGAAAAATTTTCTGATTAAAGAAAAACTAATATATTATGTAAACATTTAAATATTAAAGTTTTACGTACAAGTAAACAAGAAGCGTTTCTAAATTCTTTGTAAATTTGAGAAAACCTAATTTTGAATTTAAATATATTTCACGCATGCATAGAAAGTAAGTATAAAAATTCTACGAATTTGTAGAAAGTTTATTATACATTAGAAAACTAATTTATTTTAAACAGGAAAAAAATATCAATTATGATATTGGAATAGCTGTCATGATGCGGAAATTTTTCAAATTTTTTAAGCAGCTTACGCTTTACAAAATGGAGCGTGATTCAAATCTCATCTGCAAACAAAGGAATTTTTCAAAATAATTGCTATAAACTGGTTTTGCTTCAAACCGAGCATAAATATAAAAACTGACATTTAACATTATTTATTAAACTGTAAAATTTAAATTCAATTGAATACCTTGATATTTAAAACAAAACTGTACTTGTCGGGTACAGTTTTATTCTAGGAGCATTTTGCCACATAATTAAAGTGGTAGTTAAATAAAGCTCATATAAATTTACATGTATTTCGGTCTTTTCGTCTTATAAAGATAGAGCGAACGTCAGCATATGTATGAAGACTCGGTTCTTCAGTGAAATTTGCCCAGGGAAAGTGAATCCCAGGGTGTAACAGGTTTCAGCATAGAAATATATAGGGGAAAGTAGGAGAATGGCGCTCACTTAAGGGAAAACATGAATAGCTAGTCAAATTTAGACAAAAAAATCAATATTTTATTAACGAAGTATAACTCCAAAGCATAAGGAACAGTTTGCAATAAACTAATTTGCATAAAAATTTAAGGAATTTTTTTTTGTCATTTTATTTAAATAACCATCGATTGAGCGGTAATGCCCGACATGGTAGGGTAATTGCGCTCAGAGTTTGAATACAGCATTTAAATAGTCATAAGTAACATAAGTCATTAAGTAATATACAAAAGTCACATATGTAGTTGTGTGGGCTGTTCACACCACTGCAGACTTTTTGCGACCACTTTACACATATTGTGCACACATATTGTGTTACACATATAGTGGGCTACTTTTTTTAGATTTAGGTTTTTTATTTTCACCACTTTTTTGAAATCGTAAAGAAGTTCTTGTGTAATGACACATTAATTAAGGCGAAAATAGGGGAATTTTACCATTTCAAAAAAGTGATGAAAATCAATAAATTTGAATTTAAAAAAAGTTGCCCACTGGCAACACTTCTTCTGGAATTCCACGCGAGCGCCATTACCCGTTACAGCCATGTTGGGTTTTAATGCATATGCGTAACAACGCACTATAAAAATAAATAAAAGCATGAAAGTACAGCTAAATGTATATATTTTGTAGACATAATGAGTAAATTAATATTTGAAAATAAGAGTGTACACTTACCTTCAAGTTAGATGCTGTAGAATTTTATAATAAAACAACTGCAAACTAATAACGCGAGGACACAAAAATACTTTCCTTCCGACGATCACTACATCCTTACTGGGGACTTACGATGAAGTTCTCTAGGTGCCGGTACCGATCGCACGTTTTCAATTCTATTCTGTTTAGATATATTGGGTGAGCGGGATTACCCTTCTGAGCGTCATTACCCTACTTTCACCTATATAGTTTTTATTTTTTATTTTAGCATCTTAACCCTAGAATACTAACCTTTATATTTAGTACTTAAATACTAACCATGCGTAAAATTTACTCACTCCATATTTAAAATACATTTAAGGCATATTTAAAAAAAATAATTCTTATATATATATATATATATATATATATATATATACTCATACATTTAAAATTTATTCAGAAAATTTTTCATCAAACATATCCTTGTAATATAATTCAGCAAAATAAGCATACTTAATATGCAAAAAAAAAAAAAGGTGTGTGAGTAAAATTTACGCAGGTTAGTGTTCTAGGGTTAATGAAATGCAAGTGTATAAATATTGACATCCGCGGAAAAGACAAAGTATTTTTTGCATTCCACTACGTCACAGAAAAGGCTTAATCAAATTATTATTTCAAACGTAAATATAGATAGTGCTGAAGAAAAAAAATGTTTTAGGGGATGCTTGTGACGCATTTATTAAACAATGTTCAGTTAGATCATATTTGAATCTTGCTGTGCTAAATAAAGATAAGTGGGTTTCTCTCTATTCTAAAAAAAAAGTAACTCACGCTGTCGCCGCCGCCGCCGCCGGTTTTGGAATTTTTTGTGACTGGAGGTCTTTCTTCGTTAATATTAAGAAAAATATTGCATACAAAAATATGAAAAGCAGTGGTATAATAGAGAAATGTTTGATAAACACGCTGATGCAGAAAGTTTTGAAATCGAAGAACTATTTTAAGAGATATTTAATGCTAAAGTTGGACAAAACCGTTCCATTAAAAAAGTTTTATAGAAGCAAAAACTATACATCGGAATTTAATAATTTTTAGATCATTTTATACGTTATAATTTCTCGGTGTGCAGAATGCAATTGTTTTTTTATTTTGACTCATTTTTTCAGGTTTTATTTCTAATTTAAATTCAGATTTTCAGCATTTCGAGAGATATTTTTTACTTATTTTAGAAAATTATACTAATTTAACCTGTTGCCAACTGTATAAACAGAGCAAACAATAATGTTTGCTTCAAATTAAAAATTTATTTACCCGTGACTATTATAAACAGAAAAAAAACTTTCAAATTAGAATTAACTAATTACGTATAAAAATCAGGAACTTATTGAAAATTACTTCATAAGAACTATATTTACACGTGAATTTTAAGAGAAAGGATATTGTAAAATAATAAATTCATTAACATGCATTAGAAGTCTTAAATAGGAGGAATTACGTCACATTTACGCCACATTACACTTATTTACGTAAAATTAACAAAAAATAATATCGCAAAACAGTTTAAATTAAAAAATTGCGCGAGACATTTATTTGATATTTCTAGATGATCTTTCCAACTATTTTTGTTGGGACAGCGCAAATAATATTTCATTTCTGACAAAAGTATTTTCACGTGAAAATTAAAAAAAGAAAGAAAAGTTTGGTGAAAATTACGTCAGAAAGAACTTTCTTTTCGCTTTGTTAAAAAATTCCGGGAGACAAAGACTATGTTTACTTAATTCATTTTACATTAGCTTATTTAGAAATGTTTAACTGATTTTATTTAATCAAAGACGAAAACAGTCATTGTATCTTTTAACACAGCTGATTTTTCCTCATAATTCCCCAATCAAAGAGAAAATGAATAGAAACCCGTTTATAGGGAGATAGCCACTGTTTTTTAAATTATAATGCAATCTTTCAAAATCTTTTTAAAGCCGATCAAATTAGCGTGCTTTAAGGGTGTATTCGAAAAAATATTTTTCCACCCTCAACAGCTCGAAATTTTCTGAGACATTTTCAGACTCATTTTTAAAAGTAAAAACATGAAACTTGCTGGGGTGATTTCTGAAGACATGTTTAACATGCAGTGTGATTTCATTTTCAGCTCAATTAATTAGAATTTGATTTTTAAACAATTACTTTCTCAGTATGACCATTTTTTTCATTCCCAGATCGCCCGCTTCGGAAAATTCGGTTCAAAACGCCAACTTTGACAGCGTTTTTTACAGCATTTTCTGCATTTATAAAAAAAAATAAGAAGCACGGCACATTATATAGTTTCTAAATAAGAGAATTTCCCAGTTTGATGCGTTTGAGAGCAAAAATGAATTTTAAAATGAATCAGAAAATAAGCAGTTTGGATCGGAATACACCCTTAAGAAAATGCGGTGTCTGCCCTTCTGTCCGCATATAACAGCGCAAAAACTACCTAACCGAATGCTTTGAAATTTAATATGTATAATCGTTGCAGAATTTTGTCCAGTCATTTAAAATTTTATGAAGATCTAATGAAAACTTGAAAAGATATTAATAAAAGTTTTCTTCATTCTATTAAATCCTATCATATGTAATTCAATGATATTCCATGACAGGTCGTCATGATTCTAGGTCGCCATGGTTATTACGCCATATTTAAGGTGCAGTTATATTATTTCCTCCGTATTACTGAATTTAATATATATAATAAATTTTGTATACCTGAATTTTTGCTTACCAAGATCTGAATATTTATAAAACTAATAGTACGAACGCACCTCATTTGCCATGTTTGACGTACAATTTTCGATTTATTACTTCAAATCTCAGACGTGTCATTAGGCTTTCTGAAATATAAAAAGCGTTATAGTAATGAGGAATCTATAAGAACCGCACATAGAAAGAAAAAATGTTTTCCATTAACAAAACTTTTATTTTTCTTTTCTTTTACTTATTGTACAGAAATCGGCAGTGCAATTTTTTGTACATCAGTTGCATAATTGAATATTTGATACGTGACGCGCAATAAAACGTCGCGAAGAAAAACACAAATCACCAGAAATAATTTAGCATTAGCTGTTTTACGGCAGAATAAAGCTTTTTCTTTATTGCGAAGTCGAAAAAAAATCTGATATAACAAGATCTATTTTATGGAATCTATTGAAGCAAACACATATCGTTACTTTTTATAGAAGAACGATGGAATTAAAAAATTTCAACATCTGTTTGATCTTAATGATCAATAAATTGATATTAATTTCCATGTTTATTCCAATTAGATATCTCAGACAAATTAAAAGCAATTTACTATAATAGATAATACAATGTATTGCAATATATAGTGCTATGTACCTTAAAAAATAATAGAATACTTTTTAAAACTTTCACGACTAAAGGAAACATTTTCTGCCATTTTAAAATTGTCGTATTTAATTATAACCTTATCTGCATTTTTTATTCAGAACGTCAAAATAATATGCATGCCGAACGCAACTATGTAAACGAGAACGTTTACAAATAGGATAGCATAGCAAATGGGCGGATAATATAAGTACTATGTGCAATGTCCATCTTTGCTTCGCAACCAAAAGAAATTGCTTCGCAGAATATCATAATTAGTAGATCATTTTGTATAGTAATTTTATTTCATAAATTTGTATTATTTTAGTTAACATTTTGGTATAATAAACCAATACGTAAAAGACATTGCATAATAAGACTAACTATAATTTGTGTTACCTTTATTGTCCATTGGGGAAAATATTTCACATAAAATTAAAAAAAAAAAAAAACCCTACTCACTGATATGTATTTTTCCGATGATATTTATTTATTGTACGTCTAAACAAACTAAAACAGCTGCATACAAATATTTACTCTAAGCAACCTTATGGTCCTGTAAGGGTTAATGCAATGAAGTATTGTAGTTTCAATCTTGGGTTAATAAATTTGATTGCCAACTACTTCTGTCTTTTTTTACTATTTAAAAAAATCCCCGCCGGCTCGGGCCTACAGGCGGAGGTAGATTTCGAAGTTAAGTACTAAATTCACCAACAAAACTTAAATCAAGATTAGAGATAAGCCCAGTTCCTCCACTAAGAATGAGCTTTAGGGAGCTAAACATTTTTTGAAAATTCTAATATACACGAATACACACACGCATGTATATGGAATAGGTTTAAAAAAATAGCTAAAGCAAATTCAGAGAACATCAAAGTGTTAAAAGAAGTTAATATTTCCATAGTCGGGTTTTTATCATGATTTAATACGTTTTCTAAAACTCACATGACGTTACTTATTCACCAACTGAGGTCCATTTTATTTCCAATATGACGCAATATTTTTTTTTCTTTTTAATTCGTCAAACTATTTATTTCATTTTGAGTTTTCATGCGGAAATCTTGCTCTAGAAAACTTATGACGTAATATTCAATTTGTTTTCAATTCGGCAAACTATTTATTTAATTTAATTTTTCACGCGAACTTGCAATAGAAAAGCAATTGTTGTGGTGAGAATTTTATTGCTTTTTTTCAATTGTTGGCAACTGCTATAACGAAAAATATTTATTTTTTCCTGTCATTGTTGTGCAAGAGCTGGTTTTACCAGAATCTTGTTAAGACGGTATTCAAAATTTTGAACCCTCCCCATTTCCATTCCCTTGGACCGATTTCGCCCATTTTCAATCTCCGAGATATTAGCCATCTCAAAGTTGTTAACGAGTTTGCAGACGATCCGTGCATAATTGCGACTTTTATCGTGCGGACAAAATTTAGTACATACATATATAAACTTTTTAGGTGGGGGTGGTTTTGGGTTCCTGAGGTCCTATAATGAAAAGTTATGAAGGAATTTTTCAAAAGTCGCACCATGGTAACGACTGCAATAGGTAGTATTTCTTCCGAAATCTACCTAAAAATAACTAAGCTAATTTATTTTTCGCCACATTACAGTTGCGACATTCTGTTGCGTAAAATTGCAGCAAGAAGGTTTTGCATTTTTCTGTGATTGTACTACTCTTTTGAATTTTTTTTTCACAAAATCCATTCAGACTTTCACAATAGCTTATCGACACTTTTTGTATCGTCCATCGATAGTCCATTCATTGTTGATAAAAGTTTTTAACTCTGGAATATGTTCAATTAAATTATGTAACTTGCATTAGAATGGAAGGGATGCACATAAAAAATATTTATTTAATCTAATTCTTAAATCAAATTTTAAAACAAAAGGATATGAACATACTAATTCTTTAATAATTTTTTAGAACAGCTTTAATGATGAAAAAGTATTGTTTGATGAAACAAATTTTAGAAATATTTCCCAATTCCTTGTAATGTATAGTGTTTATTTTTTTATTTAAAACTATTACTTTTCATTTCTCAAAAAAGAAAAAAAAATCCTATTTTCCAAATAATGCTGCAGTTGTTCGAAAAGATGCAATTTAAATATATAATAATAAAAATTAAACTTCTTAAAAAATAAAAATTCAAAAGTGCATTTCACTAGAATAGCAGATATGTAAAACATAAAATACTGAAAAAAAAAAAAAATAAAGATTGGAACAGATTTTTAATACTTTTCAGAATAGATGAACCTAGAATAGAAACCTAGAGATGAAATCCCAGAGTTAATCGCAGCGAATTAGCTCTTTATGTAAAAAGTTTTTATAAGTACAACAATTAGTTGCATTGACGAGGCCTATTTATTAAAAGTAACTTTGAGATATTCTTTGATCTACTATTTATAGAACCCTGACGAGTAAGATTTGAGACGTTCTTTGTGTGATCAACAGGGCCGAGGCAAACGATAGATAAACAGTGTGGTTGCCCAGGACCCCACGCCAATTGGGGTCTTGTTAGGAGCCCCGAACCTTTTTATAAACTGTAAAAAAAAAAAAAAAAAAAAAAAAAAAAAGACTAAAAACGGAAATTCTACTAGCAATCGAGACGCCAGCACTATTTCCGTATTTTAACGCTAGCTTTTCCCCGTAAATGACAGAAAAATTTCCGTTAAAATAGGGAAATAGCACTGGCGTCTCGATTGCCAGTAGAATTCCCGTTTTTTAACCCGTTTTTATTTCTTTTCTTTTCTTTTTTTTTTTCTTTTTTTTTACACTGTACAATTTGAAATAAATTTTCCTCTGTATAAAACAATGTTTTTTGTTCCGGATTTGTTGTGACTATGAAAGCAAATAAAAATAATAACATAAGTAGATAAAATAAAATAAATAATTAAAATATATTAAAAGATAGATTATTTTGCGGAATTAAAAGTAATAATGCACATTAAATGTGAAATTAGCTGTATTTTTCATACATTGTATTATCTTGTATTCTATATTATTCTATGATATATACATCTATACTAATAAAAGTTTAAAAGTAAAATTTTTTAGTCTAGTATTGCAGTATATGTCGGGTCCCATTAACTGATTTTGCCAGGACCCCGCGCGTCCTTGCACGGGCCCTGGTGATCGAAGATTTTACATATGTGGCTATATTCGGTAGCCGTGCCACTTTTATGAGGTGGATGTTTGTTTTGACAAAACTATATAAACATAAAAATGTTTTGCTTTTCATATTATTGGTCATTTTCATTATCTTTCAATGGTATTATTGTACAGAAAGTTATATGCCGAGCTATTGGTCAGTAAAACTTTTTTAAAACGTAACCACTGAAATAAAAAGAGGAATCTTATAATTTTCCTAATTATATTTTCAAATTTTCAAATTAATGATGTAACATGAAATTCTTGTTAAATGCGTGTAGCACTGCAATAGGCGGAAGAATTTTTTTTATAGATGGTAAAAAGTTACTAAAATACCTCGTGTTTCGCGATGGGTAATATCAAACGTTCCATACACGGTAGAGAATTCATGGGCCAAACTGCAAGGTAATATAAAGTACACGCAATTTCGGTATAGCAATGTGGGGTCAGAAATGAAAAGATTTGGCAAAAAACAAGATGAAGAGAAAATGCAAACGAACGTTTTATTGACATAACAATTACGCAAGTGCTCACATTAAAGATGAAAATAAGGAATTTTGCTTAGTGGCCACTGACCGGAAGGCTGATTTTTTTTTTTTTTTTTTTTTTTTTTTTCTTAGTAGCCAAATACTGGCTAGTAGGAATAATTTCTTTAGTAGCCAGTAAGTATATTTTTGTCACTGAATATTTAATTTGAAAATATGAATTTAGAGTAAATAAGTAATTTATGTACTAAATAAGAACATTTTAATTCATATTGTTTTGAATAAACTTGAGATACTAATTTCCAATCTATTTTAAATTAAATTAACAGCAAAATTATGTGCAACATGCTTATATTGCTTGTTAAAAAAAAAAAAAAAAAATCTGAAATTTACAACAAATTTTCTGAAATGTAAAGGGGGTAGTACTAATTATGCGTTTTTTTCACGAAATTCGTATTTTTCAGTGATCCATTGCCGATATTTGCGTTTCTTCCACGATCGTATGACGAAACGTGCGCTTTTTTCGCGATCTTTTGACAAAATTCGCTTTTTTTCGCGATCTTTTGACAAAATTGGCGTTTTTTCGCGATCTTTTGACAAAATTGGCGTTTTTTCGCGATTCTTTGATGAAATTCACGTTCGTTTTCGTGATTCTTTGACAATATTTGCGTTTTTTATGCGATTCATTCACGATATTAGCGTTTTTTCCAAGATACTTTGACGAAATTTGGGTTTCTTAGCGATCCTTTGATGAGATGTGCGGTTTTTTTTTTTTGCGATCGTTTGACAAAGTCTCGTTTTTTTCGCGATTCTTTGACAAAATTTGGGTTTTTTAGCGATCCTTTGACGAAATGTATGGCTTTTTCGCGATCTTTTGACAAATGTCTCGTTTTTTTCGCGATCTTTTGACAAATGTCTCGTTTTTTTCGCGATCTTTTGACAAATGTCTCGTTTTTTTCGCGATCTTTTGACAAATGTCTCGTTTTTTTCCCGATCTTTTGTCAAAAGTCTCGTTTTTTTTCGCGATCTTTTGTCAAAAGTCTCGTTTTTTTCGCGATCTTTTGTCAAAAGTCTCGTTTTTTTTCGCGATCTTTTGTCAAAAGTCTCGTTTTTTTTCGCGATCTTCTGTCAAAAGTCTCGTTTTTTTTTCGCGATCTTTTGTCAAAAGTCTCGTTTTTTTTTCGCGATCTTTTGTCAAAAGTCTCGTTTTTTTTCGCGATCTTTTGTCAAAAGTCTCGTTTTTTTTCGCGATCTTTTGTCAAGTCTCGTTTTTTTCGCGATCTTTTGTCAAGTCTCGTTTTTTTTCGCGATCTTTTGTCAAGTCTCGTTTTTTTTCGCGATCTTTTGTCAAGTCTCGTTTTTTTTCGCGATCTTTTGTCAAGTCTCGTTTTTTTTCGCGATCTTTTGTCAAGTCTCGTTTTTTTTCGCGATCTTTTGTCAAGTCTCGTTTTTTTCGCGATCTTTTGTCAAGTCTCGTTTTTTTTCGCGATCTTTTGTCAAAAGTCTCGTTTTTTTTCGCGATCTTTTGTCAAAAGTCTCGTTTTTCTTCGCGATCTTTTGTCAAAAGTCTCGTTTTTTTTCGCGATCTTTTGTCAAAAGTCTCGTTTTTTTTCGCGATCTTTTGTCAAAAGTCTCGTTTTTTTTCGCGATCTTTTGTCAAAAGTCTCGTTTTTTTTCGCGATCTTTTGTCAAAAGTCTCGTTTTTTTTCGCGATCTTTTGTCAAAAGTCTCGTTTTTTTCGCGATCTTTTGTCAAAAGTCTCGTTTTTTTTCGCGATCTTTTGTCAAAAGTCTCGTTTTTTTTCGCGATCTTTTGTCAAAAGTCTCGTTTTTTTTCGCGATCTTTTGTCAAAAGTCTCGTTTTTTTTCGCGATCTTTTGTCAAAAGTCTCGTTTTTTTTCGCGATCTTTTGTCAAAAGTCTCGTTTTTTTTCGCGATCTTTTGTCAAAAGTCTCGTTTTTTTTCGCGATCTTTTGTCAAAAGTCTCGTTTTTTTTCGCGATCTTTTGTCAAAAGTCTCGTTTTTTTTCGCGATCTTTTGTCAAGTCTCGTTTTTTTTCGCGATCTTTTGTCAAAAGTCTCGTTTTTTTTCGCGATCTTTTGTCAAAAGTCTCGTTTTTTTTCGCGATCTTTTGTCAAAAGTCTCGTTTTTTTTCGCGATCTTTTGTCAAAAGTCTCGTTTTTTTTCGCGATCTTTTGTCAAAAGTCTCGTTTTTTTCGCGATCTTTTGTCAAAAGTCTCGTTTTTTTTTCGCGATCTTTTGTCAAAAGTCTCGTTTTTTTTCGCGATCTTTTGTCAAAAGTCTCGTTTTTTTTCGCGATCTTTTGTCAAAAGTCTCGTTTTTTTTCGCGATCTTTTGTCAAAAGTCTCGTTTATTTTCGCGATCTTTTGTCAAGTCTCGTTATTTTCGCGATCTTTTGTCAAGTCTCGTTATTTTCGCGATCTTTTGTCAAGTCTCGTTATTTTCGCGATCTTTTGTCAAGTCTCGTTATTTTCGCGATCTTTTGTCAAGTCTCGTTATTTTCGCGATCTTTTGTCAAGTCTCGTTATTTTCGCGATCTTTTGTCAAGTCTCGTTATTTTCGCGATCTTTTGTCAAGTCTCGTTATTTTCGCGATCTTTTGTCAAGTCTCGTTATTTTCGCGATCTTTTGTCAAGTCTCGTTATTTTCGCGATCTTTTGTCAAGTCTCGTTATTTTCGCGATCTTTTGTCAAGTCTCGTTATTTTCGCGATCTTTTGTCAAGTCTCGTTATTTTCGCGATCTTTTGTCAAGTCTCGTTATTTTCGCGATCTTTTGTCAAGTCTCGTTATTTTCGCGATCTTTTGTCAAATGTCTCGTTATTTTCGCGATCTTTTGTCAAATGTCTCGTTATTTTCGCGATCTTTTGTCAAATGTCTCGTTATTTTCGCGATCTTTTGTCAAATGTCTCGTTATTTTCGCGATCTTTTGTCAAATGTCTCGTTATTTTCGCGATCTTTTGTCAAATGTCTCGTTATTTTCGCGATCTTTTGTCAAATGTCTCGTTATTTTCGCGATCTTTTGTCAAATGTCTCGTTATTTTCGCGATCTTTTGTCAAAAGTCTCGTTATTTTCGCGACCTTTTGTCAAAAGTCTCGTTATTTTCGCGACCTTTTGTCAAAAGTCTCGTTAGTTTCGCGACCTTTTGTCAAAAGTCTCGTTAGTTTCGCGACCTTTTGTCAAAAGTCTCGTTATTTTCGCGACCTTTTGTCAAAAGTCTCGTTATTTTCGCGACCTTTTGTCAAAAGTCTCGTTATTTTCGCGACCTTTTGTCAAAAGTCTCGTTATTTTCGCGACCTTTTGTCAAAAGTCTCGTTATTTTCGCGACCTTTTGTCAAAAGTCTCGTTATTTTCGCGACCTTTTGACAAAAGTCTCGTTATTTTCGCGACCTTTTGACAAAAGTCTCGTTATTTTCGCGATCTTTTGACAAAAGTCTGGTTATTTTCGCGATCTTTTGACAAAAGTCTGGTTATTTTCGCGATCTTTTGACAAAAGTCTGGTTATTTTCGCGATCTTTTGACAAAAGTCTGGTTATTTTCGCGATCTTTTGACAAAAGTCTGGTTATTTTCGCGATCTTTTGACAAAAGTCTGGTTATTTTCGCGATCTTTTGACAAAAGTCTGGTTATTTTCGCGATCTTTTGTCAAAAGTCTCGTTTTTTTTCGCGATCTTTTGTCAAAAGTCTCGTTTATTTTCGCGATCTTTTGTCAAGTCTCGTTATTTTCGCGATCTTTTGTCAAGTCTCGTTATTTTCGCGATCTTTTGTCAAGTCTCGTTATTTTCGCGATCTTTTGTCAAGTCTCGTTATTTTCGCGATCTTTTGTCAAGTCTCGTTATTTTCGCGATCTTTTGTCAAATGTCTCGTTATTTTCGCGATCTTTTGTCAAATGTCTCGTTATTTTCGCGATCTTTTGTCAAATGTCTCGTTATTTTCGCGATCTTTTGTCAAATGTCTCGTTATTTTCGCGATCTTTTGTCAAATGTCTCGTTATTTTCGCGATCTTTTGTCAAATGTCTCGTTATTTTCGCGATCTTTTGTCAAATGTCTCGTTATTTTCGCGATCTTTTGTCAAATGTCTCGTTATTTTCGCGATCTTTTGTCAAAAGTCTCGTTATTTTCGCGACCTTTTGTCAAAAGTCTCGTTAGTTTCGCGACCTTTTGTCAAAAGTCTCGTTAGTTTCGCGACCTTTTGTCAAAAGTCTCGTTATTTTCGCGACCTTTTGTCAAAAGTCTCGTTATTTTCGCGACCTTTTGTCAAAAGTCTCGTTATTTTCGCGACCTTTTGTCAAAAGTCTCGTTATTTTCGCGACCTTTTGTCAAAAGTCTCGTTATTTTCGCGACCTTTTGTCAAAAGTCTCGTTATTTTCGCGACCTTTTGTCAAAAGTCTCGTTATTTTCGCGACCTTTTGTCAAAAGTCTCGTTATTTTCGCGACCTTTTGACAAAAGTCTCGTTATTTTCGCGACCTTTTGACAAAAGTCTCGTTATTTTCGCGACCTTTTGACAAAAGTCTGGTTATTTTCGCGATCTTTTGACAAAAGTCTGGTTATTTTCGCGATCTTTTGACAAAAGTCTGGTTATTTTCGCGATCTTTTGACAAAAGTCTGGTTATTTTCGCGATCTTTTGACAAAAGTCTGGTTATTTTCGCGATCTTTTGACAAAAGTATCGTTTTTTTCGCGATTTTTTGCGATCTATTGACGATATTTGGGTTTTTTTGCGGTCCTTCAACGAAGTTTACGTTTTTTCGTAATCTTTTAACAAAAAGTGCGTTTTTTCGCGATCTTTTGACGAAATTTGCGGGTTTTTTTTCCGAGATTCCGCGACGAAATCCCTTTTGGATAATCCTGCATTTGGCCGGTACTTTCCATATTTTTAATCGCCAGTTTTTCACGTTTAGTCGCCGAGTGCTTATTTTCATCTTTAGCTCAAATGTGCCACTGTCAGCGTCTAGCAAGTTATTGGCGAACATTTTCGAAGATTCCAAGTGTTTCACGAACATTTGCAGCATCAACTGGAAATCTTGCAATGAGGTCCTCGTCAGAGTCCACTGGTGTCTCATAGATGAGACATGCAGAACCTTCGAAAGGGTACGCCAATCCCTTGCTAGACGCTGCCAGGTATGTATCGATGTTGGTGGTGGCACATCTGAGCACTTACTGTAGTTGTAACCGTCAATAAAACGTTTGATTTCATTTCCTCCGCATTTCCTGTTTTTCGCCAAAACATTTCCGACCCCACATTGCTATACCAAAATTGCTTCTTTATGTGTACCTTCCCTTAGTTTGGCCCATGAATTCGGGGTAATTTAATACCCTGTACTATACGTTAATTTTTGTGTCTGTCCATTCTCAGTTATATCAAAATTCAGTAAAAATTCCCTAAACCACTGGAGAGATTATTTCGTTTTGTTAATGTAAAATAACTAGAAAAAAATAAGCGTCTGGCAGCTTTAACTTTTTGGGACTCTGTTAAAATCTACCGATATAATTTTGACTTTTTTAAAAGAAGTTTTAAAGTCTTCATTCCTAATATCTTACCTCCAAATAATTTCTTGTTATGCAGATTCAGATAAACCATTTTAAATTATGAAACATTAAATCGTTTTAAAGATTGCAATTTATATATTATCTTTAGTTTCAAGAAAAAAAATAAAATAAAAAAATAAAAAAAGCTATGCTATCTTTTTGAGAACATCTTCTGTGAATAACGTAATAGTATGCGTAATGATTATTTTTATATCCTTTCTGAGTAAAGTACTACTCTAAAGGAATATTTTTCATCCAATTTTGAAGCATGGTAGAAACTCGTAGGGTTAACGTATTGCAAAATAACCATAATTATCTTCCACACTACACGCAGATTGCTAGGAATTCGTCATAATTCCACCCTCCACCCCGTGACGCCCAAATAGCGTTGTAATTACCATTAAGACGCTAAACAGTTTTTTGTATATAATTTGGGAATTCGCAGAAGGATATTTTTCTTGTAAAGAATTCTCCTCTAAAATGAAAAAGGATCCCCCCCCCCCCCCCATCCCCAGCTGAAAGGAAAGTGAATTTTATTTATCTTTTCGACATATATTTTGAATAAAATTTTCTTGTTTATCTTTACGTTTAACTTAAGTTGACTTTAATTAAATTAAATCTAAAATGAAAAAAGAAAAAAAAACTTATTTTGGTATATGTCGGGTGTTTAGTGTGCCACAGTACTTTTTAACACCTTCCAACATATAGCTGTAAAGTATTTATGTATTCGGTTTGTCTGGCCGTATGTCTGTGATCTAACATTTGTAAATATAATAGGATGGCCATGATTTTTAGGGTTCTGTACTTAAAAAGTAAAAACGGAACCATTATAAAATCACTCCCGTGTCTGTCTGTCCTTCTGTCACAGCTCTTTTACTTGTAAACTATGGAACGTGGAAAGTTCAAATTGGGGGAAGTAATAAAGACTATTGACCCACATATTTACAGATTCACTGATAAACAAATTTTTTCTTGGAAAATTTTAACATTTAAATAACCATACCCTTGGGAATTTAGGATATATTCACAAAAAGGTGAAGTTGGTTTCCGTTTCAAAGATATGTGTTTAAATATATCTCATTAAATGTTATTTTATTGCCTTTTAAAGTGCTTTGTTTCTACAGTCTAATGACCCTGAAAGTGAACAAATATCTGCTACTTATAAATACATCTAGGCGCCAAGAAGATATGTTTCGCCCATGTGAAAAATGCAGAACTGCAGCACCACCTGTTGGGCAATTTACACAAAAACATAATCAGCACCAATCATATGAAGGACTATTTTAATTTTGTATAATTTTGCAGGGGAAGGAGAAAGCAGAAATAGATATATATGGAATAATGTAGGGTTCGTACATCTTTCTTTAAATAAAAATCAAGGACTTTTAAGTACTTTCAAGGACCCCCCCCCCCCAAAAAAAAAAAAAAAAAAAGTAAGGACCTACAAATTAAATAAACTAATAAATTATAATATGCATTTTTTAATACTAAAGGATTTCATTTTTGTAAATAAAAGTTTTAAACATTTAAATGACCAGAAATTTCAAAAACCTTATCAGGAACAACTTCTGTCAATGTCTAACTGAATCTGAAGTTTGATGAAAATTCGTGTGTATGTTCTTCAGATAGAGCTATTGCGAAAATCAGAAAAATTCAGCATAGCAACCTGTTTGGCGATTTACACCAAAACATAATCAGCCCCTATATTTATCAAGGTATACCTGAATCTGAAGTTTGATGCCTTTCATTCAAGGATGTTGTGCATAATTTTTCAGGGAATAACAAAGCTACAATAGCAATAATTTAAAAAAGGTAAATTGTCACATGTTATTAAAGCTTCATTTCTTGCACTCTCACATTGACTTTTTCCCAGATAATATGGGAGCAATTAGCGACGAGCATGACATGTACCAACAAATTTCTTGTATGGAGTCTCGTTATCGATCGCAGTGGAATGCAGCAATGCTTACCGATTCCTGTTTATTCATCAAGAGAAGATACTGAACATAAACATAAAAATAGGTACTAATGTACTCAAATTAATAACTCATTGTGTTCAGCTGCGTAAAATGTGTGTAAAATATATGGAAAATGTGTATAAGCAGTGTACTAGTGTAATGATGGTAAATTTAACATTTATGTATTATTATTATGCGGTATTACACGATCTCCTAAATTGTGATATATCGTAATAACCTATAAATACACATCCTTCAAAAAAAAAAAAAAAAAAAAAAAAAAAAAAAAAAGAACCAAGTAAAAATTTCTAATATCATTTTTATTTACTCAAGAGTGTATATAATGCGCATATCATTTACAAATATTTTTAGGAAAAATGTAGAGGGGCTAATTAAGTTACTTGGGAAAAAAAATATTTCCTTTGTATACCGTGTGGGGTATCGCATGAAAGCTTTTGTAATGCTGAACTCAAAAATACATTTCTTCTAATTTTAGGTATTACATTTTCAGAGATATCGTCTAAAATGTAGTGCAAAAATATGCGCCTCCCGCCCCCCCCCCCCCATCTGTTTTCGAATCTACTGAAACTAAAATTATGAAAAAATTAGAGGTAGTAAGTAGCCGTTAATTTAAACCTTGCAGGAAAACTATAGCGATTATTTTAGGTCACAGTTTTTGAAAAAAGCGCACTTTTCCGTTACACACAAATTTTCAATTTGCGGGCATTCAGCAAAGGTGTTGAGGTACCTATCGTAGCAGAAGTATAAAAGCATTGTTAACAATTTTTGAAAAAAATCGTCGGTAATTAGCCGAGATATTAAAGCTTAAAGACACGGACCATTTGGACATACATAATAACAGAGGCGGCGTACTGTATCTACCATCTGCTTTTAAAGCCTAGATAACAACTTTTAATGATACATTTGTGTAATACAATGTCCAGTAGAAGTATAAAAGCAAATAACGTCAAATTGCTGAAAAGGCCATTTTAGCTAGAATTAATAACATAAATACTATGGGATTCGCGACTAGTTTGCATTGAGTAGATCTCTCAATACGCCTCCTTTGTCTGTTTAAAGACAATTGTTAATTAAAAACCTATCTGGAAAAATGCGGCACGGTCCAAGGTGGCGTTGCTACTTTGCGACCTCTTTTCGAAGCGCGTTTAGCAAAATGCCAAGCTTAAACTTTGAAGAATGGTTTTGTTTTAGCTACACTCTAAAAAGAAGATTATTACGACACTGAATTTAGTTTTATTAAATGCAAAATGAAGTTTAAATATGCACTACTTTTATTGTCAGTGCCGAATTAAGTTGATCATAAACAGATTAGGATAAGATTTAAATAAGTGTTATACAGAATATCAATATTTGATATTATTTAGGCTTCATATTTCTTTGAACTTTTACGGTACATCCATTCATACTTTTCTAGTATATATACAGCTATACCAAACCCTAAGTTGTATAGTTTTTTACAAAGTCTTATTTTTCTTTTAGTAAAGATTTTTTTCAATAATACAGTTAATAATTTATATTTATTGTAATTAACCCTCAGAGCGCGAGTAATACTCGCACTTGACCGTTTATTTTTTATATATTATTGAGATTCACTGTCGAATTTTTAGTACTGAAAATGAAGTGTGTTGCTTTTTATTTTTCATTTATAGGGATGCACAAAACAATTCCGTTACATTATGGTCAGATGAAGAAAAATCTTTTGCAGTGCATTTTATTCTTGCTACGATTTTTCATACATAATCACATCACATCGGTATGCATCACATGGGTAGACTACAACATGCTTCCTGTAGAGCATAGAAATAGATTTATAATTCGTTTACAGGAACGCACCAGAAAATTCCGTTACTGCTACTATGGGACTATTATGGGGAGAAATGAGTTTTCGGCGCATTTTGATGATGTTGCGTAATTTAAACACAATGAAATTCATATGGATCACTGAGGTGTACTTACAACACATTTTCTATAGATAACAGAATGCATAGTATTAATAGCTTATTTATAGAGTTAGTTACAGTTAGGATTATGATCGATAATTGCTGGAAGTGCAATTTCAGGTGTGGTGTATATTTTAAAACATAATTTTTAGTATATCAAGTAGTGTGCATAAATCCTATAGATCACATACAGGTCTGTATGAAAAATAATTCGAACGTATATCTTGCCAAGAGATGAATATACAGTTTAGCTGTCGCCAAAACTATAAAACACAAATTATTGAATTGACTTCAGTAGTTAACTCGTTCGGGTCTGGCGTACTATTAATAGTACATACATTTTCATTGAGTATTATTTTGTCTTAACAATTACTTTTGTCACTATCTTCATATAGAAATGGTAGCATATGTGTATGCTTTTCTTATTATTACTTCATTTATGTTTTGGAATTTTGTAATAATAATATGAGTTTCTTTAATTATCTTTAAACCCTCGGCGATTCTTTTATTTTAAACATATATTTCACTCTTTAAATTTAAAATATTAGGTTACTTTTCTGAACGAATCATGCGTGATAAAATTTAAAAAATATTAGAAAGTTGTAATATCTTTTAAATCCTTTTTGTAATATATTTTCCAAACGACTGCAAAAACGCTTCCTTAACTTATTGTCATATAGATATGAATTGAATAGTACGTAAAATAACTGCATTCGTTAGGTTTCAGTCAATGACATATTCGTTTAACTTCAGCAAATATATTTGGATACTAACTAGCATTATTACCATAAAAGTAATTTTTCCCCTCCAAATTGAGACAAGTCGGAAATTGTACGGACAAATGAGTTGCGTTCGTACTATAATTAGTTTTATAAATATTCAGATCTTGGTGCAATACAGTGCTCAGCAAAAGTTTAGACAATGATCGATTATACTTCTGTACTGAGAAGTATGTAATGAATTTTTGTAACTCAACTATCATATATTACTGGGAACTTATCTTTCATACACAAACAATAAATTTTAATTTATACACTTTACATAATATATAATGACAAAAAAAACAAAAAAAAAAAACAAATTTAACATTATGGCAAAAGTATAGACAATTTGTCTGTTAATAGAAAAATATCCATAAATTAAAATTGAACTGCACCTACATTGTCTGCT
The DNA here is from genome assembly GCA_963932465.1 of Maratus speciosus. Lineage (NCBI taxonomy): Eukaryota > Metazoa > Arthropoda > Arachnida > Araneae > Salticidae > Maratus > Maratus speciosus. The sequence goes on from OZ010789.1 coordinate 470,975,661, forward strand.
ATTAAGGCAAAAATGTGAGTTCCCATCGAAGAAACTAAATCCTGCATCAGTTGGGGGTCTATTTCGTACCAAACACGTTCAACAGCAGATAGAAGTTCATTTACAGAGGAGTATTGCCAAAAAATTGTATAAACCGTATGAGGTATGATGCCACAAATGTTTTCGATTGGTTTCAGATCAGGCTACTCGCGGGCCAGTCGAGAACAGTAATATTTTGAGAGTTAAACTAATTTTTTGATTTGTATGCAACATGAATAGACGCATTATTTTGCTCAAATACATACTTTGGAAGAGCTAAAAGTTCACAAAATGACTGTAAATTGTTTTTCAATGTATGTAAGTAGTCTTACGCTGCTTGGCGACCATTGAGAAACTCCAGAGACACTTGAGAATTAAAACAAAGTGATGCCCAAATCTTAACTCTTTCGAAAGCGGTGTCCTTAAAAAGGACACCTAATTTTAATTCCAAAACTGACAGACGGCACCAAGAAGATTTAATTAAAATTTTCCTTTTTATAATGTACGTGAAAATAAGAAAGTTCGTATTTTCTAATAAATTCGTTTATAAATTCTGGTTTCAGTCCATTATTTCATCAGTTTTATAAACAGAATTACTCCGCGACTGAAAGGGGTCAATTTGTTGTGAGATTTCAAGGCTGGTTGTTTTATCATTTTCATGTAAACTAATGTACACCTTTCTATAATTCATCTACGAAAGTATCCGCTTGACACAGAAAGCTCCGACTCACTTTTAATGCGATTAGCAGTCACGATTTGTCTAGATACAAGTTTATGGATCCTTCTATAATCTCGTTTTCTGGCCACACGAGGCCTTTCAGATTTATGTTTTGCTTTGAAAGAGTCACTCTTAGACAGTACTTAATAGACAAACTTCTTTGGACGATTCAAAGTAACTGGAATTTCTGCAACAGTCTTCCCTTTCGATTTCAGCTTCCATGTTTTAATTACTTCATCTGACTGAAAATTTCTAGCTCGCGGCATCTTCACTAACCGATACTATCCCGAGGTGCACTTAAATGCTTCATGCATGTGACGTTATAAGTTTGAAATTTGCGTTTTTCCGTGAACAGTTGCCTAAAAATCACAAAAGTGTCTAAACTTTTGCAATATGTAAATTTCACTTTTTTCAGTTAAATTAAGTAATATCCTACATTAAAACCGTTATTTTTGTCCTAAAACGTTTAAAATATCTTAAAAAATAAGTACAGCCATTTGCATAACCCAAGTGTTTGTAATTTTTATTTAAAGGTTAAAAATCACCAGTGTCTAAACTTTTGCTGAGGACTGTAGCTGTTGCACTCGTATGCAAAAGTGCATGAATACAAAACTTATTACGATTATATTAAATTCAGAAATACGGAAATAATAATTCCATCTTAAATAGGACGTCATCACCATGGTAAGCTAGAATCATGACCTATCATGGGATATCATTGAATGAATTACGTATGATAGGATTTAATAGAATGAAGAAAACTTTTACTAATATCGTTTTAAGTTTTGATTCGATTTTCAGAAAATTTGAAATGATTCGACAAAATACTGCAACGATTATATATATTAAATTTTTTACCATTCGGTTGGGTAGTTTTTAGTTTTTGCGCTGTTATATGTGGACAGACGGACGGACCAGATGCCGACTATAGGTGCTACGTATTTATATAATTACGAACGCATCTTAAAAAACGTACACGAAAGTGTTAAACAGAAAACGATGCTCCAATATTATGTTTTCCATAAGATTTCTGAAATATTTTAGTCCCCTTAAATAAATTCATGTCCGTTAAATATTCCGACAATCTAGTAATTCATAATTTACATCCTTTTTTACATTTGTAAACAATTTTTATACATTTAAATGCAATTGCCGTATGTGATCTGTAGTGAGATAACTTGACAGAGGGCAGCCAGACATGAACTTTTTTATGAGGTATTTCGTGAGAAAGTTGTAAATTAACTTTAATCAGTCGGAGTCATCGAAATTCTGCAAAAATAAGAAATTTTATTCGTCTACTTTTAACCCTGAACAAATGCTTTTTGCTAACAAAATTTAATAGAAGAAAAAAAAAGGCCATAAACATACTCCTTTTAAATATTCATGACTTTACAAAGTAACCTTGAGTCTCTTAAGAAGTGACCCGACACGAATTCCGTGGTTTATAGAACAGTTGAGAGCTTACTATCGATGTTTTCTAAAAAATCAAAATGAAAAGAAAGGACATTTTAACTCGATTTAGACGATAACTATAGGTCTCAATGTATGTATCTATATTATAAAGGGCAAACGTGTCTGTGCGTAACGCTGACGTCCTTTCGCGAATGACAACACTTGACAATGAAATTTCGGTTTTGCAATTTTGGCTACTGCAAATTTTAAAATTTCTAAACATCGCACATTTTAAAATTTAACACCACTATATAGAAAATGAAAATCTTTTTTCAAATGCAAACTGTTTGAAAAACTGTAATTAACCCATTTATAGCCAGAGTCCCATTTTCGGGACGATTCGAATTTTAATAAATTTGCATAATTTTCTTCTTTTTTATAACATGAAAATTGTATGAAATAATTATCTACAAATGTCTTTATCTGTTACCGAAAGATGACAGCATAAGATGGATATTTATTTGTTTAAATGAAGGCTTTTTTCGGAAGGCTTTTATAGATTTTTCCTTTTTCAAGATGGTAAAATGTAAACAGTAAGGTTATTTGTGTTTTTTCTACCAAGGATCCAATTAAATAAGTAATAATCTTAATTTGTAGACTTCTTTGAAATATATGTATTTTTTAAATTGTGAAATTATATGTTCAAGCCTATTTTTTATGCATTTTTGTAACGTACAAAATATAGGGCGCTAGGCACGAATGGGTACATATTTTTATTAGTCATTTAGGGGACAGTTATTTATGTAAAGCTCTTTTCAAGATGATTATGAAACAAGTTAAAAAGCAGTAAACCAACGTTTAAAATGCACAAATAATGCGCAAAAAGCAGCAAACAGCTGTTTCGAATCTACAGCGAGATTCTTCTTCAGTGCAAGATAGGGGAAAAAGGAACAGCGTGCTAGAAAATGCAAGGCTGAGCAAAATGATAGACAGAGACGCGCTGGCTTATATACCCTATGCGGGTAGCGAAGGCGCCAGAAACAAATCAATGAGAGAGAAGCAGTGGAAACGACTGGGTGGACAAGTAGCGACATCTACCGGAGAAGGAGAGAAAAAGAAACAAAAAAAGAGGAAATTAAATTAATGTTTTCCAAATACTTGGAAAATCAGGAGTACTAGATAAGTCATTGACTAAAGACTGAGAATTTTTAATGATGTGGTAAGCTTCCCAAAAATCAAGATCAAGGTTAGAAGAACATTTTTGGATAATGGGGGCTGAGGAGAAATCGAACCTATGTTGAGAAGACCAAGAATGTTGAGCAATAGAAGAACGTTTGAGCTCCTGATTTTTAACATAACCTTCATGCTCTTTTAAACGAAATCTAAGAGCACGTTTAGTCTGGCCAATATAAGAAAGGCCACACTGGCAAGAGATTTGGTAAATACCCCAGTTATCAAGGCGATCAACGGGGGTGTCTGAGATTTGAAAAAGTGATTTTATTAACAGGAGAAAAAATAACATTAAAATCAAACCTTCTTAAGATTTTAGCAACTTGCTGACTGATTTTAGGAAAAAGTGGTAACACAGTTGAAGTATTAGAGTTGGAATTAGAATGCTTTTCAAAATGGACGGATTTCGTCAATTTCTTATAAATAGAATCAATAATATTAGAGGAATAGCCACGATCAACAGCAATAGCTTTGAGGTAACTGAGGAGTGGAACAAATATTGGTAGCCCGAAAAACAAAAGTATTGAAAGCAGCGAATTTCTGGTTAGGGGGATGAGAAGAATGCCTGTGAGGTGGGAGACTGACAGCAAAAGATTTACGAAAGACGGTAGTCTGAAAGCCATTTTCACAACGAATAACAATGTCCACATAAGGACCATCTTTAATTAATTTATGGGATTTTTCCAAATACGAAGATTTGTTTAGAAGAACAATCTGACCACCTTTGTCAGCATTAGTAATGATTAAGTTTGGATGAGAAAGCAAATTTTTCAGACATTGTTTAGCTGGATTCTTAAGATTGGGCTTATAAACATTAGAATTGAAATCAACAGTATTGGCAATGGGATGCCTGATGGACTCTTTTTGAGAACAAGATAGAGCGCTATTCTTAAAGGCCCTTTCAATAGGAGCAATTAGATTAGGCAAAGAAGGAATAGGAGATACAGAGAAATTGAGATCGTTTAATGTCTTTCTTTCCTGGATGTCCTTGTTATTCGTTGTGAAAATGGCTTTCAGACTACCGTCTTTCGTAAACCTTTTGCTGTCAGTCTCCCACCTCCACAGGCATTCTTCTCATCCCCCTAATCAGAAATTCGCTGCTTTCAATACTTTTGTTTTTCGGGCTACCAATATTTATTCCACTCCTCAGTTACTTAGTGCTGAACTTAGTTACCTCAAAGCTATTGCTGTCGATCGTGGTTATTCCTCTAATATTATCGATTCTATTTATAAGAAATTGACGAAATCCGTCCATTCTGAAAAGCATTCTAATTCCAACTCTAATACTTCAGTTGTGTTACCATTTTTTCCTAAAATCAGTCAGCAAGTTGCTAAAATCTTAAGAAGGTTTGATTTTAATGTTATTTTTTTCTCCTGTTAATAAAATCACTTTTCCAAATCTCAAACACCCCGTTGATCGCCTTGATAACTGGGGTATTTACCAAATCTTTTGCCAGTGTGGCCTTTCTTATATTGGCCAGACTAAACGTGCTCTTAGATTTCGTTTAAAAGAGCATGAAGGTTATGTTAAAAATCAGGAGCTCAAACGTTCTTCTATTGCTCAACATTCTTGGTCTTCTCAACATAGGTTTGATTTTCCCTCAGCCACCATTATCCAAAAATGTTCTTCTAACCTTGATCTTGATTTTTGGGAAGCTTACCACATCATTAAAAATTCTCACTCTTTAGTCAATGACTTATCTAGTACTCCTGATTTTCCAAGTATTTGGAAAACATTAATTTAATTTCCCCTTTGTTGGTTTCTCTTTCTCTCCTTCTCCGGTAGATGTCGCTACTTGTCCACCCAGTCGTTTCCACTGCTTCTTTCTCATTGATTTGTTCTGGCGCCTTCGCTACCCGCATAGGGTATATAAGCCAGCGCGTCTCTGTCTATCATTTTGCTCAGCCTTGCTTTTTCTAGCACGCTGTTCCTTTTCCCCCTATCTTACACTGAAGAAGAATCTCGCTGTAGATTCGAAACAGCTGTTTGCTGCTTTTCGCGCATTATTTGTGCATTTTAAACGTTGGTTTACTGCTTTTTAATATTCCTGCACAAAGGCGTTAATTGCTATTTTATGAAACAAGTTGTTTTTAATTCTCAAATAGGATTATTCTTAGCTTATTATTACTAATACTTATAATGTTAGTCTTTCTAAATAAATAAACATATATTTTTAGTAGTTCATAAAAATACTAATTATAGTATATAATATGCAATTTAAAAGCTTATGTTCATAAAAATTTAGCTTCGAACAATTGTATCTACGTTTTGTGATATACTATGTTTTATCACAAAATCTATATGCATCTATGTTTTTTATATAAACTTAGAAAAACATATAATTATGCATAATATACTATTACGAATATTACTCATATTCCCACATTTAGTACGTTTTATCTATTAAAAAAAAAAAAAAAATTCAGGTCATTTTGCAACATTTTAAACTGATTTTACCAACAAATTTGAGAAAACAAAAATTCAAGCACAAATGGGTTAATTGACTGATTTATTATGACTTTTAAAATAATTTTTAGACAAGCATTTTTACTTTCTTCTACCTTTACAAGAAGAAAGTATTGGATTCATGAAAATTTTCGAATTCCGGTTTTCGACGAACTTACACGCTTTATGGGTCAGAGGTTCCAAAAAACATGTTTTTATAAAATGTCTGTGACTGTCTGTCTGTATGTGACACAAATTTTGTGGTCTCTCTATCTCAAGAACTAATGCGCGGAATTTAATAAAAATTTATATTCATTTAATCCCTGACATAAACTGATGCTGATTAGTTTTTGGTGTAAATCGCTCAACAGGTGGCGCTGATATGCAGCATTTTTCACGATTTCCACAATAGCTCAATCTTCAGAACGAATGCACGGACTTTCATCAAACTTCAGATTCAGTTAGCCCTTGACATGAATTGACGTTTTATACATTTTTATGTGAATCGCTCAACAGGTGGCGCTGCTATGTTGCATTTTTTGTGATTTCCGCAATAGCTCTATCTCAAGAACTAATGCACGGATTTTCAACGAACTTCAAATTCAACTATACTTGGATATGAATTAGTGCTGTTTCATTTTTGGTGTAAATCGCTTAACAGATGGCGCTGCTATGCAGAAATTTTCACGATTTTTACAATAGCTCAATCTCCAGCACTAATGCACGGATTTTCATCAAACTTGAGATTCAGTTAGTCCTTGGCATGAATTGACGTTATACATTTTGGTGCAAATCGCTCGACAGGTGGCACTGTTATGCTGCATTTTTTGCGATTTCCGCATTAGCTCTATCTCAAGAACTAATTCTTGGACTTTTAACAAACTTCAGATTCAGGTATACCTTGATATGAATTAATGCTGTTTATGTTTTGGTGCAAATCGCTCAACAGATGGCGCTGTTATGCTACATTTTTTAGAATTTTCCCTATAGCTTTATATCAAGAACTAATGCACGAATTTCCATGAAACTTTAAATCCAGACATAATTTGATATGAATTGGTGCTATATAGATGTAATTTCTTCTACTGTTTAAATGATTTAATTGACGTGATTTATTTAGAAGAAAGTTTTGTGATGGCCACAACATACTAGTTTAAATCTATCTCTAATGTGGGAAAGGTTGCATTAAGAAATAACTCATTTGCATTTCAAACAATATAAAAAGTTCATCATTTGACTCTGGCTAATTTTTCTTAACGATATTAAAACTTCATGAATCTTATATTAAAAAGTGACCGTTTGTGTTTCATAGCTAATCCTCCAAGAATGTAGAACATTGTACAATCGCCAGTTATCCGTATGGATCCGATGATGTCAAAAGTGGTCTTACAAGGAGAGGGCCAACCTTGTTAATCACAGACTTTGATTATTTTAATATATGTTGTAAGGTAGAGACACCTTAGTCTCAGGTTCAACGGATTTTATCCAACGCTCCTTAGTTCTTGAGAAACCGGGGGTCTAAGAGTAGTACACAACTTAAATACTTACTTTGTAACTAAAAGGATAGGTTGGTCGTAGCTGAGTTCGTATGGCGTTTGCCGGCTGATCCGCGGACCCGGGCTCGATACCGGGACGCGCTACATTTGTTTTTCTCATTTTTAGTTTTATAAATATACTTGTAATTATAATTTAATAATTTAAATTAAAAATTTAATAGCATACATTACTTATAATGTTAACAAACTTAAATTTATCATTTTTTATTTTTTAACTATTATTTCTCATCCTTTAAACAGGTTTAAAAAGAAATTTGATCTATTATTGAATGATGAAAATTCCAAAATCGTGACAAAAGCTGTTGTGGCGCCTTCTAGTTATGATAAAATAAAAGAATATTCAAATAAAATAAAAATAAAAGCAGAAAGAAGATAAAGGGGAAAGCAAAATAATTGAAAGTGCAAACATACGTATTACAAATTTAAAAATCTTTAATATGCAAAAAATCGGTTGTAATTTAATTATGATGCTAATTTTTAATATAATTATGCTTGTTACTCTAAAAACAGAATAATAGTATTATCGCATTGACTTCCTTTGTTAAAGCAATGCGTAAATGATGTTTCTTTAAAATCACAAATTGACACAATTGCTCAATATCATTGCATCGATAAAGAATATATGAAATACATTTTAAAAGTGATTTTAAAAAATTTAACAGTTTTATGATGTTTTATACAACTATTTAGTTAAAAGTAAAAAAATTAAATAGGTTAAAATTATAATTGATGTACAATATTATAAATTTTAATTGACAATGAAATTAAGTTATCCTTACAAATATATTTATAAAACAAAAAAATGAGAAAAACAAATGTAGCGCGTCCCGGTATCGAGCCCGGACCCTCAGATCAACCGGCAAATGCCATACCAACTCAGCTACGACCAACCTATCCTTTTAGTTACAAAGTAAGTATTTAAGTTGTGTACTACTATTAGACCCCCGGTTTCTCAAGAACTAAGGAGCGTTGGATAAAATCCGTTGAACCTGAGACTAAGGGGTCTCTACCCTACAACATATATTAAAATAATCAAAATCTGTGATTAACAAGGTTGGCCCTTTCCTTGTTAGTTTTAAAATGTGAATTAGTTTTCAAGATATTTTTCAGTAATTTTCAATGACATTTCTGTAATGATAGCAAGTAAATTGCTCCATTTTGGTAGATAAAAGGAAGAAAAGAAAAAAACGATATGGATTATTAGATTTCTTTGTTTGAAATCCTTTTCAAATTGAAATTGACTTTTATTTCAATAGATAGTCAAAATGACATTGTATTTTTCAAGAAAATGTAAAAAAATACAAACTTATTTTCACATATTCAAGCTTCAGGATTCAGTTTATTTTAGACAGCAAAAAATCGTCTATCGACTGGAACATTGAGATAAATTCCACTGCCGTGAAAAGTAATAAAATCCATCGTAGCTTTTTCTATTTAATTTAAAGCAGAAAACCGATTATCAACTGTTTCTTAAGTTGGCGGTTAAAACTTTTCATAAGGACGTTATAAACAATGTTTTAGCGAGAAAAATTATATTTCTCTGAGCATTTATTTTCATTCATAAATTAAAAAATGCTTTTGAATAAATTCGCCATAATAAAGTCAGTTTTGTATAAGTTTACCCAAATGACACCATTTCTACCATCTCCGAAATTAGAAGCCAAATCTTGGAAGAATGAAAAGCTTTTGCCAAATAAATTTATAGAATAATGTGCATTTTTATTGGGAAAACTTTTGACTTAAATTGTAAATATAATTTATTTAAAATATTGTATTTACTAAAATTAATAATACAATTGCCTTCTAAATTTACAATAAAGCTAGATTTCATTTCCCCCCAAAAGAATCGTTTCATGCCATTCAAAAGCAACACATCGGGTTGCCACGCAACTAGTTGATAATAAAAGGTTAGTTACGTAGTTCGACGGTATATACAGGATGCCCCATAAGTCCATTCATTTTAATAATTCATAAAAAATTAACATTGTTGTATCAGAGTGTGGTTTGTACCATGAGACTTGTCGGAATTTTTGTGGCAAAAGAGATAAAAAGTAAAAATAGTTAACAAAAAACACTTTGATATGATTGTTTTACCCTAAAAAATTCCGCTATAATACGTTAATTTAGCATGCCCATCGAATTTGATTATGGAAATTCAGTTTATTTTACGCTTGAAAGAAAGCGCTGTAATAGCGATTTTTGTACAATTTTCTTGATTTTTCATAGTTTGTTGTACATCGGCGGCTCGTACAGCGAAGGAAACTTCGCATCCTGCGAAGTAGGCTATTCGAAAACAGTTGACGTACAACAGAACAACGAAAGATATTGATTTTATTAAATATCATGATCGAGATTAACTCGTTCTTACTCCGATTAATTGACTGAAGCAGAAATCTTGGATGAAAGTCAAAGTTGATATAGTATTGAACTAATAATGCAGGGTCATCGAAAGATAATGCCTAGATTTAAAAAATCATAACATCGAAACCTTTTATGTTAAATGAGTAATTCTTTCACTACACGATAACTGGTGAACGCAAGTGTGGTTTTAGTTCACCAGAATTCGTTTGCATGTCTGTGTTATGCGCGGATTAGTTGCGCAGTCAAGGTCAGCCGACGCGCCAGACTGCAGCTGCTCAGTACGATGTTGATCGTGCAACAAAAAGCACACTGCGTGATTTGGTATGTGGAGTCAAAGTCAATAGTCAGTGTATAGCGGCTTTTTCGGAGAACTTATCCAGGTCAAAACTGCTCCTGATAACAAAGCTGCAGCTGACCTTGACGACTGCGCAACTAATCTGCGCATAACACAGACACGCAAACGAATTCTGGTGAACTAAAACCAAACTTTCTTTCACCAGTTATCGTGTAGTGAAAGAATTATTTAACATAAAAGGTTTCGATGTTTATGATTTTTTTTAAATCTGGGCATTAATTTTCAACGACCCTGTATTGAAGTATTAACATTTGTTACTTTTGAAATATTAAGATGTATGAGGTAGAAAAAAAGTTTTCAGATAGACACATCCAACTAGTTAAGATATGGCAACAGGAAGGGGAAAATGAAACAGGAAAACAGTATTTAAAAATTAAACATTTTCTTTTTAGGACTTCTAAATTAATTTCTCAACATATAAGCATAATTAAACTAATATGAAACTATTAATTGATTAAAGCTTCTTTTTTATATATATTACTTTTTATTCTTTATTTATACTTTTTACTATGTTTTATTGCTTAAAATATTTCGTTGTTGCTTTTTCACAGCCAGTTGGCCTATTTTGGAACGTAATTAAGCCCATTTGCTGTTGCAACTCGTGTACAATTGTAACCATAAAGAGTATTTGTTATTTTATCAATTAACCCACGGTCGGCTAACTGAAAATTCCTCGAAATTAAGTTGTTAATTTATAATTAAGTTCTAAAAATATTAAAATGTTGTATTATCATTGGAAACACAACTGTGAACGTAATTTTTATAATTCTAGCACATCACAAAGTAAGTGAAAAATCGATAACAAAATGTCATGTTTAGATACAAAAACCAAGCTCAGTTAAATAAATGTAAAAAAAAAAAAATAAAATTTTATTTGAATTGATTTTTGTTTCATAGATGTCGATCATTTGCTTAGTCTTATGATGGAAACCACGCTCCGGTACGATAATTTGTTAACATTTTAAGCTTTTGAACGTACTAATGGGGCAGTTTGAACTGTTTTTTTTTGGGACGAAATTTTGACATTTTGACATGTCTTACTGTGTAACCGCGTGACAATTTAATTTTTTTTTTTTAATTTTTATAGTGTGAACATATTTATGGGAAAACCTGTGTATATATTTGTATACAGTCATAAATATATATATATATATATATATATATATTAGAACATAGTAATCATCCGAACACTCGATAATACAGAAACAAGTATTACTCAATAAAGAAACAAGTGTTACTCAATAAAGAAACACGTATAAAAAAAACCTCAGTAGAACATTGAAGAACACTCAATAAAGAAAGAAATATTACGTAATAAAGAAAGAAGTATTAGTCAATAAAGAAAGTATTACCCAATACAGAAAGGAGTATTGCTCAATAAAGAAAGGAGTATTGCTCAATAAAGAAAGAAGTTTTACTCAATAAAGAAAGAAGTTTTACTGAATAAAGAAACAAGTTTTACTGAATAAAGAAACAAGTATTACTCAATAAAGAAACAAGTATTACTCAATAAAGACACAAGTGTTACTCAATAAAGACACAAGTGTTACTCAATAAAGACACAAGTGTTACTCAATAAAGACACAAGTGTTACTCAATAAAGACACAAGTGTTACTCAATAAAGACACAAGTGTTACTCAATAAAGACACAAGTGTTACTCAATAAAGACACAAGTGTTACTCAATAAAGACACAAGTGTTACTCAATAAAGACACAAGTGTTACTCAATAAAGACACAAGTGTTACTCAATAAAGACACAAGTGTTACTCAATAAAGACACAAGTGTTACTCAATAAAGACACAAGTGTTACTCAATAAAGACACAAGTGTTACTCAATAAAGACACAAGTGTTACTCAATAAAGACACAAGTGTTACTCAATAAAGACACAAGTGTTACTCAATAAAGACACAAGTGTTACTCAATAAAGACACAAGTGTTACTCAATAAAGACACAAGTGTTACTCAATAAAGACACAAGTGTTACTCAATAAAGACACAAGTGTTACTCAATAAAGACACAAGTGTTACTCAATAAAGACACAAGTGTTACTCAATAAAGACACAAGTGTTACTCAATAAAGACACAAGTGTTACTCAATAAAGAAACACGTATAAAAAAAACCTCAGTAGAACATTGAAGAACTCTCAATAAAGAAAGAAATATTACGTAATAAAGAAAGAAGTATTAGTCAATAAAGAAAGTATTACCCAATACAGAAAGGAGTATTGCTCAATAAAGAAAGGAGTATTGCTCAATAAAGAAAGAAGTTTTACTCAATAAAGAAAGAAGTTTTACTGAATAAAGAAACAAGTTTTACTGAATAAAGAAACAAGTTTTACTGAATAAAGAAACAAGTTTTACTGAATAAAGAAACAAGTTTTACTGAATAAAGAAACAAGTTTTACTGAATAAAGAAACAAGTTTTACTGAATAAAGAAACAAGTTTTACTGAATAAAGAAACAAGTTTTACTGAATAAAGAAACAAGTTTTACTGAATAAAGAAACAAGTTTTACTGAATAAAGAAACAAGTTTTACTGAATAAAGAAACAAGTTTTACTGAATAAAGAAACAAGTTTTACTGAATAAAGAAACAAGTTTTACTGAATAAAGAAACAAGTTTTACTGAATAAAGAAACAAGTTTTACTGAATAAAGAAACAAGTTTTACTGAATAAAGAAACAAGTTTTACTGAATAAAGAAACAAGTTTTACTGAATAAAGAAACAAGTTTTACTGAATAAAGAAACAAGTTTTACTGAATAAAGAAACAAGTTTTACTGAATAAAGAAACAAGTTTTACTGAATAAAGAAACAAGTTTTACTGAATAAAGAAACAAGTTTTACTGAATAAAGAAACAAGTTTTACTGAATAAAGAAACAAGTTTTACTGAATAAAGAAACAAGTTTTACTGAATAAAGAAACAAGTTTTACTGAATAAAGAAACAAGTATTACTGAATAAAGAAACAAGTATTACTGAATAAAGAAACAAGTATTACTCAATAAAGAAACAAGTATTACTCAATAAAGAAACAAGTATTACTCAATAAAGACACAAGTATATTCCATGTCAATTCAACCAAATTTTTTATGGTTTGTAACCCGACCCCCAGGGATTTGGATGAAACTCGGTGTATATGCTAATTCTATCATGATATGAATACATCAGAAAAATTTCCTTCCAAGACCTCATAGTTTGTGAGATATGGGGGGGGGGGGGGGTCCAATTTTTGGATTTTTCTCAAATCGCACATTTCTGAGTCTGTATTTTTAGACTGCAGTTCCATTTTCAAAAAATTGTTTCTCTGGATCTAAAATGCGAATCATCTTAAAAATATCACAGTAAGTACATCACAAGATGCAGATTTTAATAAAAAAATATTTAAAAAATTAATTTTAAATATTTAGGGCCAAAAAATTAAACCAAAGTTGAAAGTTATGGCTATTTTTCAAAATTTTTGTGATTTTAAGAAAATGGCTCTACACAAAAAGGCAAATGAAATTTCCAATTTCTTTTTGTTGTCAATAAAAGTTTACACATTGGGCTTTCTAGTTATGGAATAAAAATTATGTCTTTCGCATGTCTTATGCAAAATTTCGCCCTGTTTTGGGAAATTGCACCAATCAAGAAAAAAAAAAATCTCTGCCTAATTTTAGCTGAGGTACCTAACTAACTACTGTGGTTCCTATGACTTGTTGAATATATTATTCAATGTTTCTTTCTTCCTTTCTTTTGCAAAGTAAAGTTTTTGCTTATTTTTTTTCTTCTGAGTAAAAGGCGGAAAAAAAGTCTATGACTGCAGTCTATCCTCCCTCCATTAAATTTTGTGCATAATCCTTATGTTTCCATTATTTATTCATTCATATATTTTCTTTTACTATTAGCATTTTTTAAAAATTTAAACAATCCCTTAATTTTGTGTTTACAATATAACTGTAAACAAAAAATCTTTTGTTGATATAGAATAAGAAAATGCAATAATGACTTTTTTCCCATCAAATTTTCAATATGTTTTTTCTGTGTGTGTATGTGTGTTTGAATTAAAATATTTTATTTATATTTAACATCTTTTTAAAACTTTCTATCTTATTATCTTGGATAATTTTAATCATTTTAAATATGTTTTTTATAGTTTAAATATCTTATATTTAATAAAGCCTAGTTTATTTTTACAGTATAAAACATATTTTTACACCTGCCTTGTATAAAAAAATTCTGACAAAGGCAGGATAAAATTATTTACTTAAGGCAGGCGTTTTCGAATCTGTTAAATTATTATTATTGCTGTTTCTCATAATAGAAGGGGGATCTGTTTTTCCTTGTGCTGCAAATGAAAATAATAGATGAATTTGAAGTAACTAATTATGCTGCAAGACCGTCATGACAACTTGTGAGAGAAAAGAGACTCTTGTCTATGCCACAAATAAGAAAAAGTAAAGCCACAGCTACAGGCCTAGAAACAATTGAACTAATTGAAAAGTTTTATAATTGTAATGAATATTGAAAAATCATGACTGGAAAAAAATGTAGTTAGCATTGCTAAGAATGTACAATGCACAAAAGCGATTGATATTATGTGTATCTACATGAGTTGTATTCTCTTTTTAAACAGGAATTTCTAAAAAACTTGAGAATTATAACTCCAGGTATTCAATCCAGTATTAGCAGCACTGTTCATTTAATTGAATTTGTGACAAGCTAAGTAAAATATTTGGAAAATGTTATTCCACTCTTTTATAACGAAAGCTAAATCTAATTTCCTAAAAGAAACTAAAGCAAACTTTGGCCCTCAAAAAGCTATCGTTTTGTAGGATTTCAGCAAAAATTTTACTTTTCTTATTCAAGATGAGGCTTAAAGTTACCATTGGTCCAAAGAAGCTGCACTCTTGATCCAACTGTTATATACACTCTATCTCTCAGTATTAGATTATCAGCAAGCAATATACGCATTTTATCTTATGATATGCAGCATGATCTCACTCTTGTGTGTTTAACACGAAAGGAAGTGATGTCATTTGTAAAAGAGATATTTCCTGATGGAAAGAAAGTCCTTGACTTTTGTGATGGGTGCTCTGGCAATATAAAAATTTCAAATTTTCATAAACCTTTACCAAAATGAAGAGATTTCCCCTTAAGATATTTAAATTATTTTCTGGGGGTGGGGGGAAGGAGGGGAGATAGCCACTGATTTAATGTTTTAGATACTAAATCACGAAGATCTAATATACCGATGTTTTGTTGTGTTATTATGTTTGGAGTTACAGTAAAATAGGAAAATTGACATATATATTAGAAGGTTCTCAATGTTGCTTATTCATAATAAATATAAATTTTAAATTGCACAAAAAAAGAATGCTGCAAAATAAGTCTAAGTGATACTGTAAAAGTACGTCATTTATTTCTATATTTAGCTGAGTTATATTTTTGAATTTCAAACTTTTAAATATAATGTTTATTCTGATTTTTTAGCTTTAAAAATTTGCATATAATTTAACAAATTCTTTATTTGTTACATAAAAAAAACAACAATCTAAATCTTTAAATTATTTATAAGCAATTTTATTTAATGTATTACATTTAATTAATGATTATTTCAAATTTAATAAAAATGAAGTTTTTCTCCTAGCTTATGTAAAAATTTTGCCCTGTTTTGGGAAATTGCGCCATTCAAGAAAAAAATCTCTAATATGTCCAATTTAAACTGTGGTACCTAAATAATTACTGTGGTTCCTATGACTTGTTGAATTTATTTAATATAAGTGCTTCTTTTTTTTATTTGCAAAGTAAAGTTTTTGCTTTGTTTTTTCTGAGTAAAATGAAAAAAAAATATGATTTCAATATCTACACCCCTCCATTAAATATTGTACATATTCTTTACATACTACCTTTGTGAAAGTATTTATAGAAATGCTATACCACTGAATCCAATGATAGATGTACATTTATATGACAAACATATGCGATAAGATTGAGAACAACACAATTTTAGATAATGAGTGATATGTACTAATAACATACAAATTTTCTACTGTTATAAATAAATCAGTCTGATTTTAAGGGTTCATTTTAGGAAATAAATGAAAATGATTAATAAATTTATATTTAAAATGTGCAGCAATTATTTAGGTACCATAAGCAAAGTTAAAGATATTTATCTCTTGATAGGTACAGCATCCCAAAATAAGTCAAAAATTTTGCATAAGCCATGAGAAAGACATCATTTTTATTTCATAAATAGAAAGCCCAAAGTGCAAACTTTTATTTAAAACAAAAAGAAATTGGAAATTTGATTTGCCTTTTTGTGTAGAGCCTTTTTCGTAAAGTCACAAAAATTTGGAAAAATAACCATAACTTTCAACTTTGGTTTAATTTTTTGGCCCTAAATATTTAAAATTAATATTTTAAATATTTTTTTTTATTAAATTCTGCGTCTTTTGATGTACTTACGGTGATATTTTTAAGATGATTCGCATTTTAGATCCAGAGAAACAATTTTTTGAAAATGGAACTGCAGTCTAAAAATGCAGACTCAGAAATGTGCGATTTGAGAAAAATCCAAAAATTGGACACCCCCATATCTCACAAACTATGACGCCTAGAAAGAAAAAATTTCTGACGTATTCATATCATGATAGAATTAGTATATACACCGAGTTTCATCCAAATCCCTGGGGGTCGGGTTACAAGGTCTGGTTGAATTGACATGGAATGACTCAACAAAGAATATTATTCAAATTTTTTTTTATTACTTGTACCACTCTGTTTTACATTTTAAAACGAAAAGGAAGGAATAAATAAAGTTTCTTTGAATTATATCTTTCGTCTTTAGATACTAAATTGAGATTCAAGATGTATTGGGATATTATGGAAAAATGGTTGCGAACTAATCTTTAAAACAACCGAAGTAAGATATTTAACATGAAAATGTTTGGTTTGTTCTTAATTTGTATGCATGGATAAAGAAAAGTTTTCTTGATATTAGAAAATTTCTAATTTCTAATTGGAATATCGGGAAGTTCGAGATGGATTAGAAATAAAAATTAATTTAAAATAAATCTGTTCGTAATACAATTTCGAAATATAAGACAAATTTAACTGAGAATAAAGCACGTTTGATATCCCAAATGTTTCCTTCACGTTTGTGACCCAGTATATTTTTTTAACCTTTATATGCTCACGTATAATTTTCAAATAAATGCATCGATGGATTTAATACAGAATGTTTGAGAAATCCACTGTAATTTTTATCGGAATTTTAACATTATAATTTTTTTTAGTACCCCCCTCCCCCCCCCCCCAAAAAAAATAATAAAAATAAAATCCCTGCTACTGTTTTAGCTTTCATAAAAATACTGGGATTGCTATGATATAGACAGCAATATTTTCAGTTCAGTATCATATATTGTACATTTATTTGTTGTGATGTGCGAGTTAACAAATACTAGGATACTTACTTGTTATCTGTATCCTAAAGACGGTTCGTCAAAAATTTTTGTCAATTGACAAGTATGTCTTTCGTTGCCAATCAAGTTCAAAACAGTAATTTAACATGTTTAAATACATTGTTGAAATTGGTAAATGATATAAAAATAAAATAAACTATAATAAATAAGTAACCAAAATATAACGAACTAGCAAACCCCGCGGCTTTGCTCGCGTAATATTTGAAATATGCCAAGTGATATTTATATGTCTAATTTTTATTAAAAGGCAGTAACTAAACTTTTATTTTATTAAAAGGTAATATTTTATTTTATTAAAAGGTTTTTTAATTAAAAGGTACTATAATTAATATAATTATAAGTACAATTAAATATAGTATAATTAGTATTATAAATAGTATAATTAAAAGGTTCCTATTACTTTTAGGAATACTTCAAAAATTACTATTTAAAACACAGTTTGATTAAACATCATTATTACACAGCATTAGGCAGAAATGACTTAAATTAATAAAACAAAATAAAACTAAATAAATGATAATTTAGAAAATATTTTGAAACTTTTATGCTCAATTAATACGCTCATTTCAGTATTCATTTGAAGTTTTGAATTATTTAGAAACCATCTTCTTACATCTTAAAATTAACTATCATGTCAATTCCAAGTCTTACCACCTCTCTCAACATAAAGGGCTATGTTGAAATAGGAACTGTCACCATTAATTTGCCAACATTAATTTTGAAATCGGTTTGTTATTTCCTAATATTCCACAGAAACGTAATTTAGAAAGCTTTTAAAGGCCTTTTTTTGAACGTTTGTTGTTCCTGTGAACCCCAGGTGGTAGAATCATCGGCATAAAATATAGCCTGTGTAGGATCAGAGACTGTTACCATCGATTCGCAACTATTACTTTTATATTCCCTGAAATAGAATAGAAATCGTAATTTAGGACTTTTTTAGAATTCTTTTCGCACCTCCCCTTCGCTTCACCCCTTTTTAATTCGAATTTTTTTTCAACAGTCCTTCGAGAGCATTTATATTTTATACGCAACTACCATGCCATATTTAAAGTTTCTAGCCTTTTCAGTATCACAGAAACAGCAATTTAGAAAGTTTTTAGCTCCTGGAACCCTCTGGTGGTAGTAGCACAGACATAAAATATAGCTTATGTTTGAACAGGTTCTATCACCAACAATTTGTAATTATTATTTTTTTAATCGGTTTGGTATTTGATAAGATTGCATAAAAATTGTAATTTATAACGCTTTTCGCTCACTTCATCTTTTTAAATTTGGAATTTTCTTTCGACTGTTCTTAGAAAGCAGTTGCATCTTGTACGTAAATACCATGCCATACTTCAAAGTGTTAGACCCCTCAGTAGTGCAAAAAACGCAAATCAGAACATGCGTTGCTTTTGCAACCCTCAGATGGTAGTGACTGCAACATAAAATATAACCTATGTTATAGCAGGGACTGTCACCATTGATTTGTAACCATTACTTGAAATAGCTTTGGTATTTCCTGAGATTGAGTAGAAATCGCAATTTAGAACGTTTTTAGAACGCTTTTCGCGCATTTTCACCCCTTTTTAAATTTCCAATTTTTTCGAAACTGTTCTTAAAGATCATTTTTATCTAATAAATATGTACCTTGCCTAATTTTAAGTTGCTAGCCCCTACCGATCACAAAAATCAAAATTAAGAACGCTTTTTTGCTCTTGCAACGTCTAGGTGATAGTGATACCGACATAAAATAGCGTCTATGTTAGAGCAGAGGCTGTCAGCATCAATTTCCTACCATTACTTTTGAAATCAGTTTGATTCTTCCTGAGATATTGCTGACAAATCGGCATTTAGAACGTTTTTTGCGCATTTTGCTCCTGCATCTCCTCTGGGGTAGTGGAAACAGATATAAAATATAGACTATCTTGGAGCAAGATCTGTCACCATCATTTTTACATACCATTATATTTCAAATCGGTTCAGTACTTCCTGAGATTGCACAGAAATCGCAATTTAGAACGTTTTTTTACAACGCTTTTTGCGCATTTTGACCCCCTTTTAAATTTCGATTTTTTTAGGAAATGTCCTTAGAGATCATTGATATCTTATAACTAACTACCATTCCAAATTTCACGATTCTAGGCCCTGCAGTAACGCAAAAATCGCATTTTTAGAACGCTTTTTGGTCCTGCACCCTCTTTGGGGTAGTGGCACCGACATAAAACATAGCCTATGTTGGAGCAAAGATTGTCACCGTCATTTTGACACCATTATTTTTTAAATCAGTTTGGTATTTCCTGAGATTGTGTAGAAATCGCCATTTAGAACGTTTTTTAGAACGCTTTTCGCGCATTTTCACCCCTTTTAAATTTCGAATTGTTTAAGAACTGTTCTTAGAAATCCTTTATATCTAGTAAGTATCTAATATTTCAAATTTCATACTTCTACGCCCTTCAGTAACACATAAATCGCATTTTTAGAACGTTTTTTGCTCCTGCACCCCCTTTGGGGTAGTGGCACCGGCCTAAAATATAGCCTATCTTAGAGCAAGCGTTGTCACCATCATTTTGACACCAATATTTTTTAAATCGGTTTGATATTTCCTGAGATTATATAAAAAGTACCATTTAGAACGTTTTTTAGAACGCTTTTTGTGCCTTTTCACCCCTTTTAAATTTCGAATTGTTTAAGAACTGCTCTTAGACATAATTTACATCTAATAATTAACTAATATTCCAAATTTCATATTTCTAGGCCCTTCAGTAACACAAAAATCGCACTTTTAGAACGTTTTTTGCTCTGGCACCCCCTTTTGGACAGTGGCACGAACGTAAGATATAGCCTATGTTCTAAGTTGGACTAACACCATCATTTTGATACCATTACTTTTGGAATCGGTTCGGCAGTTCCAGAGCTTACCTCCTACAAATAAACAATTTTTACCTCTTTATAATATGATGATGATGATGATGATGAAGTATAGATAGATGAGTATAGATTATACGTAACTACCTACACTGGTCTTCACAGTTTATAAATTTGATCTCTTTTAATAATGCAATTATCCGAGCATTTTTAAGTGTGATAGCGGAAATGGTCTCTTTATTGGTGACTTTTGATAGCAACTCTTTTTAGCCCCTGATATACTATTTATTTCTCCCAGCTTATTTTGTGTCGTCTCCAAAAAATAACGTTGTTTTATCAGCCGTAAAACAAAGCAGATGTATCATTGTACGATTAAATACTCTATAGAAGTTTTTTAAACTTCTAAGCATCGCATATTTTCAATTTTTATACCGTGGTATTGGGGGAAATAAAAGTACTTTTTAATGCAATTTATTTGAAAACTGCACCTCAATTTATTTTTGAAATATTAATTTTTTTGTAGTTTTTAGAGCCATTTGCTTAATATTGGCAACGGAAGAACTCCATTTCTGTTGAAAGTAAAAGAATAATAGCAATTATACCTTTTTGTTGCCATTTTCCCATAAACTGAAAAAAATGTACTTAAAATACGTGCTATTTTGAAAAAAAAAAATATATAAATGAATGATTTCTGATAAAACATGGAGCTATTATAAACTACATTTAATTTTAAGTATCTATATTAATATCACAATCAAATGAAGGCCTATTAATCTTTAGACAGCCAATTTTTTTCTTGTCGAGTTTCTTGAATGACGAAATTTTTCTTTTTATTATTTGTGTATTATTCGGCGATAGTGATGCACTATGCGTACTTTACTGTACATGTTGTTTAATACTGGATCGCAAATGAGGAATTCTTCATCGGATGCGGATGACGTCATTTTATATAAAATGAAATCGCGTGTTTTAAGTCTTAAAACTGAACTACAGTAGAGTCCCGATTATCCAAGTCCCGCTTGACCGAGTTGCCGCTTTAACCGAGTTATTTTCTTCTGATGGACTGATTGATGGCTTCTATTATTATGAAACAGACATTATAAATGAAGTGTTAGGTGAAGATGGAAGAGCAGTCGTAAAAAGTTAGCACTCTGTTTTTCTGGTCCGAATGGGGCAAAATGGCCATAATTTTTTTTCAAAAAAAAAATGGCCATCCCCGCCCCAGTCTATTTTATAATAATAGAAGCCAGTAGTCCATCAGAAGAAAAGGATCCATTCCAAAGGTGTTCAATTAACTCGGATAATCGGGACTCTATACTGTATCTATATTTATATACATATATGTGCGACATTTTGCTATTGGCTTTTGAGACATTCTGGCGACACTAGTATATCTCGAAGTAAAACGTAGTATAATAATCAAAGCCAACCATCCGTTATCATGAAAATATCGGATTGCAGTCAGGGTGGCGAGTAAGACGGGCTTCATAAATATTGAGACATTTCCCATCACATAATGAATAGAGTCATCGTAACTTTAAACTGGTTTATTTCACAAAAACATATCGAACATTCCCATTAGCTTGTTTTCAACTCTCAATAATCGATCATCCACTTCATAAAACTTAAGATGTTACAAGATTAGGATCTACACATTAGACTCGTTCACTACAAGCGACGTAGATTATTTGAACAACCGGAAAAACGTAAATTCTCTCGCTCCTCGCCGATGTAACGATATATGTACTCCAAGCAACAGGGCGCGGAAGGATACAGATAAGTGAGCCAAACCAACGCCAGCAGGGAGATGGGGAGGAATGGGACAGAAAACAGGCTGCGATTCGTTGGGAAGGGGATGACGTCGATAATGAACTCTTTATACGGCGTCAGAATTAAAGCGCCATTAAATGCTGGCGGGCGCATGGAATTGTGGGTAAAGAACATTATCGAACAAATGCTATTAAAAAAACATTCGAAAGAAAAAAAATTAGTTTTAGAAGAAAATGAAAAAGTATTTTAATGGGTTTTATAAGATTAGACGAATGGATTAAGGTTTTTAGAATAATAAAAGAATACGCAAATTTAAATGCATGAAATAAAAGATAAAAGATATTAAGGTATTATTGAAGATAGGTAAAAAAGGAAAAATATTAAGAATTTGGAATAGTTTTACTAAGAAAAAAGGCGAAATTTTTTATTATTACATATATATATTTCATCGGGTACGCCACTAAATTCTGAAAAAGCAGAATTTCTGTTCTCTAGTTCTTGTAATTTATTTACTCACATTTTCAAAAATTTGAATGTTTGACGACATCCACTTTGTTGCTCTTTCAGTTGTACGTAAAGATGGAATTTCGCAATTGATTTTTAACCCATTTCTAGATATGCTCGTACTATACAAATTATGTACCAAGGTATGTTTCCGATGGTAATACACCTTTTAATATTTTTACAACTTAAATATTAGTTAATACATTAATTTTAAGGCATTTGTCAATTAGCCCACCACAGGTGATATAAATCGCCATACTGTTCCCGGTAACTCGTGCAATTGTATGGGAGTTGTAAAAACAATGGATTTAATGTTGCGCCGATAAATGCTCTTCAAAATATGCCAAAGCGCTTTGAAACTGCAACAATGAAACACCTTAAAGAGTTAAAAGTAGAAAAAAATTATAAATAAAAAATGAAGAGTGTAATATAAAAAAAGACGCTTTTATCAATTAATAGTTAAATATTAATTAATTTACGATTATACGTAAATCAATTTAGAAATCCTAACGATGGCTTAAATAATGTTTTTTAATTTTCTGTTCCCTTTCTTAAAAAATAAAAAGAGAAAATGTTATACATTTTTCAATAAATTCATTTACTTGAGCTTTTTCTTCTACAAAGTGTAAAAAAAAGGGTGAATTTTTCACAAAAGTTCGTTGTCCACGCCAAATTAATGTATTGTAATTGGAATGGCGATATTTTCAAGATGACCATTGAATGCTTATGAGTGTTTTTTTTTTTTTTTAACTTTTTTTTACTTTTATTAGTTTTAGCTGTAGATGCCTCCATATGCGGAAAACCTATTTTATGGTCTCCAAGTATATGGCGTTAATATAAAGAAAAATGCCCAGTTAAACTGTTGGCATTGAGCTCAGAGGGTATTTCACACTAATTCTATATTATACTCTTATTTCAAAGAATGTCTTCGAAAAATAAAGAAATCGACAAAAAACAAAAACTAAAAACAGTTAGCTAAATTAACCCTTTTTTGGGACGTACGTCTTTTACAGAATTTTTAATCTTTTATCGCCGGTTTTTCAAAACAGAAATTTTATTCTAATTGAAGCGGGAAAATGTGTGGATTAAATGAGGCAAAATTTACGATAAAAATTTACTGGTGAGAAAAATCAAAGATTTTGAGCACGTTATGCGGCACGTATATCGGTCGCTCGTCCCCAAGGGGTTAAGGGGTGGGGGAATAGACCCCGTTTCCCCCTTTATACTTAACCAACGAACCTCCAATGGACCACACGCAATGGGCGAAGCTCGCAATATTTCCCACAAGCATGTGATTGGCTTTTGGTTAACGCTTGTGGGGAAAATCGAGAAGCTGATTAGCTATAATTCATCATGACATTGTATGACGCCAGAAATCCTTGTCGTTCATTCTAATCCTTAATTAATTAGCCTTAGAGCCTTAAGGCAAGAGAGTTAAGAGCCTTATCAGAACAAACCGGTATACCAAATATAAGCAAATTGGATAATTCTGCATGAAAAACCCATTTATCTAAATTAAGGGGGTAAGAATTAGAAATGCTTGTAGTCCATTCTAATCAGGTAAGAGCCTTATCAGAATAAATCGGTATACCAAATTTGAAGCAAATCGGATAATTCTGCATGAGAAAACCGTTTATCTAAATTAAGGGGTGGGGGTTAACCCTCATTGCCCCCTAAATACTTAACCAATGAACCCCCAAAACTAATCGGGGAAGCGTCTTATCAGAATGAACCTATATACAAAATTTGAAACGAATTGGATATTTCTCTCAAGAGTTATCGGGTTACGTAAATACTTACAGAACCTGCGGGCACATTAGCTCTCAGGCTTTGATAGCCTGTAAGCTAAAAATACATATCGTGAGAACTTCTATTTGACATGGCTTTTGGTTTCTATAATTGGCTTCAGGTGTCTACTGAATAAACAGGTAATAAAGTTTTGCTGTACTTTGAAATCATCTGAATGAAAATAAACATTTTGAGATGCAATAAAAACAGTCATTTGTTTGCGATAATTCGTGGAGTGATATGTGATGAAATATTTAGATAAAATCCATAAAATATTATCTTCACTCTGTGTTTCTCGTATTTAAAAAATAAAAAGTTTATTGAAATAGCGAAATTTTATGATCAGACTGGTATGACATG